>CM060984.1:129764987-131002487 GCA_030765065.1 Deroplatys truncata
CGAATGCAAACTCACGAACTCCCTGACATCGCACGGCAGGATTCAAACCCTTCCTCGAAGGCGGCCCAACATGCACACAAAATGTAAAAGTCGGTTTTTGATCGGATTCCCTTCTAGCGCCGCAACGCCTGGGCCAATTTCGTGGTTGGGCGGGTAGGAAAGAGGTGCCAACTTTTCATAGGGGTAGGTGGGGCTTGTCAGTCTCGAAGAATAGGGTAAATACAAGGGTGCCAACCGTCAACAAGGTGTGATGCGCTGAGGCGCTTTTTAAACCACATCATCATGAACGTAATACTTCTACAAGTTGAGTCAGAACAAGGGTCCCATCCCTAAAAATACACTGGCAGGACTTTCACAACAGTTTTGTCGCACCTACTACGAGTTGATGTAGTTGAGATCCGAATTGCCTGGTCGCACAGCAGCCGAGGCAGTGTTCCTCGAAGCCCAAAATCACGAGTCAGCAAGTAAAATTTGTACTGTTTCACATTATTAATGTGTCCAAAATAAAATTCTATTGCGTCACTTAAGGTGAGAGCATTTCTTCATTCTTACACTTTACTTTCAGACATACGTATGCACTACATATAAACAGCTTTTCTTCTTGAAAATAGATTGTAATAATAACACATGTACATGTGAAGTTACTCCATCATGAGGAATTTTATTAAATACTACTGAGAAAATATAACTATAATGCAGTTTAAAATGATAAAATTTGCTCCTTTATTATGAAATAAACACTATGCTTATTTCTAATTCAAAATGTCTGGTTTACAGGTTTTTTGAAGTACTTAATGTTTAAAGAAACTTCTTAGAAGGCAATGCGCGTCGCTTTAAACGCTGGTATCCTAAGTCCCTCTTGTATACATTTTTACTTTCACTGCCACATTCATATCTAGTAGGTAAAGAAAGCATTGAATTTCACCCAAAAATTCAATATAGAATTTCACAAAAAAAATATAGGTTTTGAGGTCCTCTAAGTTAAAAAAAGCATTTCAGTAAAAGATTCTTTGTGTGTGTGTGTGTGTGTGTGTGTGTGTGTGTGTGTGAGAGAGAGAGAGAGAGTGAGAGAGAGAGAGCACCAAAACTCAAAAAACGAAATATTGAATAAATATCAAAATTGGTACTTAGTCCAGCATCTTCTAAGGATATTGCACGAAGATTTTCAATAAAACCCTCTCACCCCAAACTACCCTCTTTCATGGACGAACTTTTTTATTTCTCAAAAGACTAAGATTTTGATTAGAATTCCATAAGTTTGACATCTCAACATACGAAATAAAATGCATATCTTTAATTTTCAGTAAATAGCCTGCGAAGTTTTAATTCATTTCATTGAAATGAAGAGCTAATTAAACACACAATGTATGCCAATTTTGGAAATATTCTCTGTTCCAAGTTTAGGCTTTTATTTAGACGTTTACCAAAAGAGAAAGCATTTAGCGGACTTGTTTGAAAGTTTGCAATTTTTATTCCATCATAAAAACTTGTTACCATGAATTAATATTTGAATGCTGTTTCCTTGTTGTAACTAAGCAGTTCTTGCTTAATTTGAAATAACTCCTAGGCAAAAAGACACCGTGAGAAATGTGACATAGTTGGAAGAATACATTTTTATATAAATACTGTATATACTGGATGTATCTGAATTTATCATTGGAAGAGAAAGTCGTGTGAATGTATCATACCAGAATTTTCGTCAAATAATACTGTTTTGTTTCTTCAAACTTTCTCCAACAGCTTCCTTTCCATAGTTTTTATTTTCTTTGTTATGCCAACGTAAACGTTTGTATTTTCGCGCCTAACGTGGCGATTCCATAAAACAGTCGATCGTGTTTGAGATTGATTTTATTTGCGATTACGCCTTTGACGTAATGAACAGATATGTAAATAAGCTCTGAGACCGGAAGTTATCACCTGTTTAGAATAAAACAAAAATTGCGAGGAAGATCCAATCAATTGAACTAATGGAATTCGAAATTTCTACACGATGTATGTTTAATCGACAGCATATGAGATCATTTAAAAGTTTAAGCCTACCTTTTGTCTTTTTTTTTTTAAAGTATTCTTTATTTTTATTTATTTGTTATTTTTTTCAGATTTGGAGAAGTGCTAACAAAAGTTTGCGTATATTACGCAGTAAACATGTAAAAGTTTTAAAGATACCATTAAGTTTAACTACAGCGTTTAATGCCTTTATTGGTTTTATTTCCTGACGATTTACCGTGTCAGCTTTTCCACTGACGTACAGACCTTACCTCAGGCATTCGCCCCCTAGCTGTTTCCGGGTTCAATATAGTCTCTTGTTAAACACGGTGGGGGACAAAAACTATCAGGAATTCCACTACCTGGGTGATAACACAGTTCCTTTCACGCCTGCTATATGGGTAAAGGCAAATATTTGCATTGGGCTGAAAGAAGACGACGGTAGCCTATGTGCGAGCGACAGTGAACACTCTGGTTCCAAGTCCCAAGGTAAACCAGGCCACGGCGAACAACAGTGGCTCATATGCCTACCGCCTGATTAGTACTGCTGTTTAATTAGCCTTCGTAGGGATGAACAAAACATGATCAAATGTATCATATCGTGTGCCCCATTCTACTGGAGTAGATCGCCTATTTAAGACTTTCCACACCTCGGTATACACAGTGCTCACATACCTACCACCCGATTAGTGCTGTTGTTTAATTAGCATTCGTGGGTATGAACGAAATACGGTCAAATGGAGCCATGTCGTATCCCAATTAAACTAGGGTAGGTGGGCAATGTGAGACTTTCCATACCCTGGCGTGCAACAGTGGCTGATATACCCACCGCCTGATTAGCGCTGTTTAATCAGCTTTCGTAGGAATGAACGAAACATGGTCAAGTGGGGCCATGTCATACCCCATTAAATTAGCGTAGGTAGTCAATGTGAGACATTCCATTCCTCGGCGAACAACAATGGCTTATATACCTACCACTTGATTAGTATTGTTTAATTACAATTCGTAGGAATGAACAAAACATGGTTGTTAAATGGGGCCATGTCGTACTCCATTAAATTAGGGTAGGTGGTCAATGCGAGACATCCCATACCGCGACGAACAAGTGGCTCATGTGCTTAATGATTATTACTGCCGTTTTATTAGTGAACAACGTGGACCATATGCCTACCACCTGATTAAAACTGCTAATTAAGTTAGCGTTCGTATGGTACGGTCAAATGGGCCATGCTGTGGCCGATTTTACTGGAGTAGGTAGTTTGTGAGAGACATCCCAAGGTAAACCAGGCCACGACGATCAACAGCGCTCATATGCCTACCACCTGATTAGTACTGCTATTTCATTAGCATTCGTAGGGATGAACAAAACACGGTCAAATAGGGCCATGCCATGCCCCATTTTACTAGTCCAAGTGAGACATCATAAACCGCGGGGAGCAACAATGGTTCATACACCTACCAGCTGAAATAGTACCTCTGTTTAATTAGCCCTTGTACGGATGAACCAAACGTGTTCAAATGGGTTCTTGTCGTGCTCCAATTTGTTGAGGTAGATAGACCAGATGAGACATACCAAGGTAAACTAGGCCGCGCAGGACAATTGCGCATATACTTACTACTTGATTCGTAATTCTGTTTAACTAGAGATCGAGGGGATGGACAAAACATGGTCAAATGGGGCCATGTCGTGCCCCATTTTAGTGGGGTCTGGGGTAAGCGGTCAATATAAGAATTTCCATAACGTAGTGCAGAACAGTTGCTCATATACCTACTAAGTGATTAGTACTGCTGTTTAGTTAGCGTTCTAGGGAGAAACAACACGTGGTCAAATATGACCATGTGGTGCCTCATTTTACTCGGATAAATAGCCTATGTGAGACACGCAAAGGAAAACCAAACCGCTGCGAACAGCAGTGGCTTATTTGCCTACCGCCTGATTGCTACTGATATTTAATTAGTGTTCGTTATAGGTATGTGGACAAATAAGGATACATCCAGCACCATTTTACTTGGTAGGTTAGCCTATGCGAGACTTCACCAAGTAAACTAGGACGCGGCGAACGACAATGGCTTAATTGCTTATAACCTTAGTGATTCCTTATCTTTGCAAAACGTGGTGAAATTGGGTCAGGTCCAGCACATTTTACTTCAACATAAACCGAGTTCTTCGTACAAATATTTATTAAAACTTTAATTAATATTCTTGTGCCAATTAAGGTTGTGTTCATGGACTCCTCTTTGCCGTATCTGTGGTAACTAAGCTTCAGTTTTATCATCAAGGTCGTCAGAAATCAAACATGGACTAGGCCTCTATTGCAGGTTGAGTTTGCCTTTCCATAATAGTTTGTTACTCATAACGCCATTCATTTGTGACAATCTCCACATGAGGTTCACAGAAAGAATTTTGCATGCAGTGGGTCGATGTATAGGCAATACAATTGCAAACGTTCGCTCTATCCGAAGTTTACCCACTTCACACACATTTACAAACATCTTTAGGCTTCTTAGCGCTGCACGTTTCATCCATTTGACCAGGCACCCTACGGCACTCACATACCTAAACAAAACAAGTAAGCCGCAAGTTATCTTACCAGCAGCGTTAATGTCTATAAGAGAAAAAAATAAAAAGCCCTTACTGTTATGTTCACACGACTTTCTCTACCCATTGTTTTATTTTTATGTATCTTCTACAAGCTATTCTTACAATAACTTTTTTTCTATTTACTTTTACTTCAAGATAATGGAGAGAAACGTTTGCAGAAATAGTTTCATTGCACAATTCGTTGTAGGCACAAGGGCACACAGGAAGCTGAGGAGATAGTTAAATCTTTAAAAAGCTATACGCTGACTGAAATTCCACATTCTTTCCATAATTTCACGAGAAACATATGAATGATTACAGTGCTGCAAGAAATGTATTATTGAAACGTTGGAAAGTCCAAATCAATAACAATGAATATCCCGAAAATGGCTAGTGACAAAGATAAATTTGACATAAATTATGTTTTTTGACGAGGTCTGCATTTTTCGTGCAAAACATTTTGTTTGCCACTTATGATAAATTCATTCAGAATAAAGCGAACTTCACAGGTAATAATCCAAAATGTAGTCACTTTAAAAAATATAATGAAGCATGTTCCATGCAAAGGCTCGATTGGAATGGGGGGGGGGATCTTCTTGAAAATCTTGGGGTCACATTCCTTAAGTTGAGCTTAAATCCCAACGTTATCATTTATCAATCAGGTATTTCCTTTCTGAGTTAAATCAGTTCACAGATATATGCCATCGTTTTCTAAGCAATCTTTTTAGTCAGAGGACCTCAGAACATGTATTTCGGATGAAATCTCGATATCAAAATTGTTGGTGGAATACAAATGCTTCCTCTACCTATTACGGTTAAGTGGCGCAGAAAGCAAAAATGAACGTGGCCCAATATTTGAGGCAAAAATTGTCTTAAGGTTGCATACATTCTAGAAATATGCACGTTAATCTATTTGTGTACCATATCTTCTAACGTGTTTGCCTTACGCTGCGAATGCTGTTTGGAATAATGCTTGAGTAAAAAAACTGCTATGTTCCCGAGTTCATTTGTGCATTAATTTTATATTTTCATTCATCACTTGATACTTAAGGGTCTCTAAAAGGCATTAAACTGAGAAACTTGTTGTTGCTTCACTATGGCAAGCCAATTTGAAGCAGGTTATATTGAAGGAGCAATTATATTTCGACTGTTGGGGAGCGGAACTTGAAGTAGTTGCAACCACGTATAGTACAAAGTTCCGGTAGCCTTTGCTCCAACTTTACTTTCAACTTTATATTTTAATGTTTATTTTAATATTATACATTTAGGTTTGCCTCGGCTGCGTCAGTATTACTTTGTAGAAAGATGTATCTCTGAACAAGGTGTGGTGCGGCTGAAGAATGTAGGCTTACACAAATTATAATTTTTACTTCACTCCTTTTTATTAATCCTTGACACGATTAAATAACATTTCACTGATATATAGAGAATTGTGAGATTATATATTAATTACTTGCACTTTTTAACATGTAAACTATTTTTGTCTCACACTGAATACGTATAAAACTTCTCGAGGACGCGTCTCGCGTCCGGTTAGGAACACTGTCTGCTAGTAACTGACTTCTGAATTTGTACAATTTGCTCTATTTCAGTTTCTGATTGGCTAATCCTACTCCAATAGAATACTTTTATTTAACTTAAGCTTTTTTCTGGTTGTTGATTGGCTATTTATAAACTGTCTCAAAAATTACATTATCGTTTCCAAGAATGACTAGTAGCATTATTAAATTTTCTCATTCATTATTGCCTCAAGGTTACCTCATTGTTAGCAACTTTTGACCTATTATTCTCACAGCTCCTACATTATTAAATTACGTAATACATTCACATAACATTATTGAACATGTACATAATAATATAAACATTAATACAATGACTGTAATATACACTTTTTATATATTGTTACATACACATATTGTTTTAAGGCGGGCTGTTATTATATTTTATATTATATAATTTGACTGAAATCATTTAAGTGCTAAAAATACTGCCTCAAAACTCAAAAACTAATTACCAGATATGAAAATTCCTGTTCATGTCAACTAATGTAAGCATAAGAAAACATCTCTCCATCAGTTACTGGGAATAGATGCTGGAAAAGCTTTGCATCACATTATGCGAAATACTTCAGTTCAGAAAACCACCACTGAACGCTATACAGTATTTACTGATTGCGCATACCTGGGTGGTTTTTCTTTACTACTACTACTTACCTGTAGTAAGCAGAGAAAGTATTCCATTGCATCAAAAAATTCGATACCGAGACCTCGCCGGAAATAACACGTCTGAGGCTCCCTGAACCCCCCCCCCAAAACACTTTTGACTCAAAAACGAAAAGTTGGTGAAATACAAACTCTGCATCTAAGTTGTCTTCCAAGATTTTCTCCCACCGCAAACTACCTTTACATGGAATTGTTTTGGTTATTTTTATTTTCTCAAAAATGGTTCTGACGATTTTGATTCAAATAACAGATGTTTAAGATATTTTCATGATAACTAACACGTATACCTTGAATTTTTTACGAATATCCTATGAAGTCTTCATATTTTTTCCCCTAAGCTTCATTTACACCCTGCCTTTAACTGCAATGCTCTTATCGGTAGCATTTCCTTTGGAACATATTGCCATGGTGTTCACACGTATTCGCTTCTCATTGGGTTAGTGGTAAAGTTTGAATTTTTTCATTAGATCCACTTCTGAGTGAGTTTTGTATAATTGGTAAACCTGAAGAAATAGACAAAATTTTACTAAACAAAAAAAGGTATATCTCGTATAAGCACACAATTTATAACAAATAGAATTTTTTTGTGGCGTTAACGATTTCCGAAATATTCTTTATTATTGGTTTGAATTTTTAAATACTTATACTTTTTTTAAATAGTGAGTCGCTATTCGTTTTTTCTCGTGGTCATACAAAGTGCTTAGAATTTCAAAGCCAACACAAAACCTTCTGCTTTTTAAAAATCTTACTATGGCTTTAGCCTACTGTATTCTTACAGAAGGAAATATGTAAATCATAATGAAAGTTATCTCGATTAATAAGGAGTAGATAGAAGAATAAGCTTTTGTAAGAATAATAGAAGAAAGAGTAGGGAATCATAGAGGGCAAACAAACAGAATTGTTTTATTTAGTTTCAAATTAGGATTTTTATTTCAAAATATTAGATTAAGATTATATGTTGAAAATTATAGACGAATTCAATTGTTTGCGTATTAATTTCGACTGTAAATTAACTAAAGTTTTAGCAAGCTCTTATTTCTAAAGAAATACAGTGAGAAAGTCTCATTAAAAAAAAACAACTCTAGAATCCAAATGAAAAGAAAAAAAATTGCCATTTTTAATGTGCAATTTGAAATAGCGGTGTAAGTGGGTTTTAAACTCAAGGAGGAAAATATGCCAAAATTAGCAATTATAATACTTTACTGAATTTCCTCATTAACGGCACACGACTTTATACAATTACTTCTCTGTCAGTTTATGTTGATAACATTATCATGTATTATAACAAACAAGTATGTGCTACTAAATGCATATTAGAAAATAATTGTCAACACATGAAAAGTTCGAAAAAAGGAACGCTTTAAAATAAATAAATAAAAACAAGCTACAGATAATAAGAATAAAAATCACACAAACTGTAATATTAAAATGAGTATTTGCTCTCCGTTAACCTGGCTGCAGATTTCTTTTTAAATTGGTGACGACCTTCTGGAGTCACTCTGTATTCATATCGAAGTCCGTTACCTGCTAAACTTAACTTCTATATCTTTCCAGAAGAAATTAAGCGATTTTTTTTCTGGCTTAGACACCGTGTAGCAAGAACAAAAATAATAAGTTCACTACGTGCCAGTGGCGGTACTCGAAGCCGTGACATTTGTATCGTTGCCACCTGAGCTCGAGGGCGCCAGGACCGTCATTTCATAAGCGACAGTTGCTGGCTCTCTGTCAAGAATACCCCCCCCCCTTTTGGCGCGAATCCCAACCTGTGGAAATAGATCCTTTTTGCTTTAACACTAGATTCCATCCGGAGACAGCGGCCAGTCCAGTCAACGAGCCTATCGTTTGGCGAAACTGGAGCTCCATCTCTTGTGACAAAATACCCAAACTCTGGCGGGTTCCGAACCGGGGTACGATAAAGTTTCATTGGTACCATCCGGATTACAACAGGAACTAAAGTTGGCCTTTCTTGGTTTGATCCATATTGACTAAAAATGGAACTTCAAATAACGCTAGGTTAAAGAATAATTCTTAGTAACTGATAATAACTTGTTATAAATATTTACAGACAAATAAAGCATAATCAACAGTTTTTGTTAAAACTTCCGGTGTATTTTCTACTCACAACGGCTATTGAAAAAAAAAATAATAATAAAAATAAAATAAAACAATGTTCACAATGTAACACTCAAGTGCATATACTTCCTACAGTTGCTGAGCAATTCTATATTAACTTTATGAGCGCAAAATTTGTTTCAAAAGACAAAATATACATAAATTTGGAATCTAAACTCTGTTTCTTATAACCTTGGCCTGTGTACATGTGTTCTTCCGCGCTCCATTTCCTTTACTTCATCCTGATTGGCTAATGTACAAGCGATATCAAGCCCTGTGCAATGCAAGTCAGACGATGAAAGTGATAAAAATACTGCCATGATAGATGCACGTGCTTTCGCCAGCTTGAGAGGCAGGTTTAAACCGAAGGATCCTCCTAGTCGTTTGTTGATAAGAATTTACGTGCATTCCAGATGTATTAACTCTGTTACGTAATATATTTTATTCATAGTGTTATGAAAATGTAAATTTGATTATCCCTTCGAATATGCTAAACTAAATGATCATATTAAATAAATAACTAGTTTGTATTGCACAATAACCTACTCCACCACAGCAGCCAATGACCGGTGGCTAGAGCACTTGGCGTCAAGAATTATGTGAAAAAATTAAATGGAACAGCATTTAAACATAGATCATACGATATTCGCTAGTTTTGTGGCAGACGATGAGATTGTGCGCTCACGCTTCTCACACCCACTTTCCACTCATGTTCTTCATCCTCGTCCACATAGCCATCCTTAGCGTGGAACCCATATTTGTGGTCAACGATAGATTCTCCGTCACTCAAGTGCAATGTGAGATCAACTTAGGAAGATAAGGCAACGAAATTAAACTTATTTCTTTCTTAACTGTGACGGGGGCGTAAGATCTAATTAAAGCCCTAATTACCAAATAAAATTATTAATACTTTATTATAATACCTACTCATATTACGATTTTACAATTACTTTCAACAGTGACATCGCTGTTTAAGTATGAATTGTTAACATTTTACTTTCTGTATAGCTTACCTACGGTGGAGAAAGTATTGCATTCAACCCAAACTTCGTTAGGGCTATTTCACCAGAAATGTCTTTCGGTTAATTTAATAATAATAATAATAATAATAATAATAATAATAATAATAATAATAATAATAATAAATATCCGTGATGGTTCTCATTACAGTGAAGCCGTTACTAACACAAAGGGACTTGTCTTATAAACAGGTGAGTATTGTTTCTGCGTCTTCGTAACCAAGTCCATGGTGTCAATTTGAAACCATTTATAGGAAAAACACGTATCGTGTTTGGCGCACAGTGAAAAGAAAATTTGTTATTATATTAATAGTATGCGAAGAAGATAGTTTGTTACGTTACTTTCTCCCACGCTTTGGGCGTCAATTTGAAGAAGTTTATTGTTTCACGTATGGAAAAGCCGATTTGAGATAGGAGTTGTATTGTATTTCAACTGTTGGGGAGCCCAACACTTAAAGTAGTTGCAACCCCACGTATAATAAACACTTTCCGGTAGCCTTTGCCCCAATTTTTAAAAATATTAACATTGTAATTTGACTGTTTCTTTAAGTATTAAATATTTTATGTTTGCCTCGGCTGCGTAGGTATTATTGTTAGAGACATGTTTCTCTTAGCAAGGTTGTGGTGAAACAAGAATGTCGGCTTACACAGATTATAATTTTACTTCACTCCTTTTATTAATGCTTGATACGATTTTAAATAACACTTCACTGATATAGAGAGAGAGAGAGCTGTGAGATGTTTTTATTAAATACTTGCACTTTTTAATACGTAAACTATTCTCGTCTCACACGAATACATATTATATTTCTTGAGGACACTTTTTGCGTCTGGTTAGTAACGCTGTCTGCAGGCAAGTGAATTGATTTCAACCGTCTAAATTTGTAAATTTCTGTATTTCAAGCTGATTGGCTATTCCTAATCCAATAGAATACCTTCATTTAAGTAAAGCTTTTTCTGGTTGTTGATTGGCTATTTTAAACTGTCTCAAAATTTACATTATTGTTGCTCCAACAATGACTAGTAGCATTTAAACTTTAAAATTCATTATTGCCTCAAGGTTACCTCATTGTTAGCAACTTTTGACGTATTTCTCACAGCTCCTACATTAATAAATTACATAATACATTCATATACATTATTGAACACGTATACAATAATATAAGCATATGCAGTGACTGTTACATATATTTTTATATATTGTTACATACACATATTGCTTCAAGGCGGGCTGTTATTGAATTTACATATTATATAATTAGACTGAAATTATTTAAATGTTAAAAATACTGCCTCATGTTACCTGTGAAATGATAATGGAGAGGGGAATCCTGTGATTGTTGCATTTTATTCTTTTTAATTTTACTTCTTTAGTTATTTCATAACTCCCTAATTTTTACTCTGTGGAAAAAAAAATCAACAAAATTCTTAGAGTACACTATTTATTTACTTAAAAGATTTTTTTGTTTGAATTAAATCTCAGAATACATTATTTCAGGTAAGGTTTGGGAGTAAATAATTGAAGCTTAAATAACTCCTCTCCAATAAGAACAAAAATTCTAGCAGACAAATTAACAGAGTGAAAATTTCAAATGTTAGTGTACGGAAAGAACAAAAGATTTTATTTTTATTAGATTTATAGTGTTTTTCTAAGTTCGAACAGTTTGCGTTTGTCACTTTTACAAAACTATTATATATGTGATTTTTATAAATATACAAAATTATGTGCATTTAGTGGAACAATTTTATAACATGTAACGTCACCGAATGTGATTTAGAACTGACGGGAAAATAAAATTTTGAAGTCGTAAACACCGAGGAAGATCAGTAAAAACGTAATTCCTGTCTTGGACATTTTGTGCCTCCATCAGATAAAAACTCATTTCAGGCATTATATACAAAAGTTTGTGTTACATTATCATGACCTCGTCCACCAACTATCGTTCATTTTTATACAACTTCTACAAATTATTCTTGTAAAAGGTACAACTAGACGACAGAAAAATTCAACGCCATAGTCGGGATTTGAACCACGGAACCACCGTGCCCTACACACCGCTTGTATGGAAGAACAATTCATTCTATTCTTGTAGAAGCTTGCTATATCTACTTCAAATTAATTGTGATAAAATATTTGCATTACACATTTTGTTACAGCTACAAAGAGGATGGCGATAGTCAGGTGTTTAAAAGCGCATAGCTATATAGCATGAGTTTTAAGTCCACCGACAAACTTCAAGGGGTGATTCCTGACTGGAAATGGAGCACAAAAGTTCAAATCACCTTGTGTTTGGAAATTCATTCCACGGTAAATGGCACGGACATTCTCTCGTAACTTGCAGTGTGCGTTTTGCGTATGATTTAAGCAACGTAGAAGCACAATGGTCCGGTGTTCATTCCAGGAACAAGCCGAGATAAGTGTTCGTGTATGACCAAGCAGGTGGAAACGGTCGAGAGGCAGCACGGATGTAACGAGCCACATACCCTGACAAGACAGTATCACCCACACCACACATCTAGAGCCATATTTCGGGTTTGTGTGAGCATGGGTCCTTTGAGATAGACGAACGTTCAGGGCGGCCGCGGACTCTGCGTACACAGATGTGGAGGAACACGTTCTCCATGATATTGAGAACAACCCATACAAGCTTCAAGCAATTTGCCCGCCAACATGGTGTAAGCCAAAGGGCGGTCATCTGTATCCTACATGACAACCACTATTATCCCTATCACCCCCGTGAGCAGGGATTCTCATCGGCGGATTTTCCTCCACGGGAAAGATTCTGTCGCTGGTTTGTGCAACAGGCCATCACCATTATGGTATTTCTGTTTTCAGTCATCTTCACCGATGAAGTGACCTTAGGAAAAGATGACATCATTAACCTGCATAATCGTCATCCGTAGGCTACAGAAAATCCTCGGGATGGTTGAAGCGTCTCATCAGCATCAATGTTTGGGCAGGAATTATTGGCGACGCCTAATTGGACCAATTCTTCTTCCACAACGCCTGAACGGAGAAACGTATCTGGACTTCCTGCAAAACATTCTGCCTCCATTGTTGGAGAATGTGCCTTTGGTAATACGAAAGGCAATGTGGCTTGAGCACGATTCCGCATTAATGTTCGTCTATACCTCAACAGCAGCCCGAAACATTCGAACGAGTGAGGCAATCCATGATGCGCCGAATGAACGTATCCTGTGGAGGCCACTTTGAACATCTGATGTGCCATAGCTGGGATTCAGGCCATGTACTGTGTGCCAGGGCTCTTTGTTTGATGTCGTTCTTCAGTGTCATCTACAGTGAAAACTCTGCATTTTCGGACACAGGAAGAGTTCCATTTCCAGTCAGGAATCATCCTCCCCCACTGAAGTTTTTCGCTGGACCTCAAACTCACCCTGTATACTGGCCTTGAAATTCCATACCGTTTCCATGAAATTGAAGGAAACGCGTGAAAAGCGATAGCACTTTGGAAAAATGGCAGTAATACTGAAAAAAACAAACCATAACAACGGATATCTCGGAAATTGCTGATGCCACAAAAAGGGTTGTTTTAAATAAATTGGTGTTTTAAAGAGATCTACGATCGTACATTTTGTGTCTAGTGCGGTTTTATCTCTCTCTTATGTTTCACATGTTAAACAAATTTATATCAAATTCCTTCGGAATGAAGACTTCACCCAGGCTATTTCCAGGATTTTCAAGATATTATTCATGTAAACATCTTAAATATATGAGATTTTAATCATACATTTGAAACAATAAAAAATATTGAGTATCTTTTCTGTACCTAAAGGGAAGTTTGAAGTGGGGTATTATCTTGGTAATTTTCGTGTGTATTTTTAGAAGATAACTTAAACACCAATTTGTATTTATCGGACTTTCGTTTTTGAGTTCTACTCTTCTCAGACACATGCACACACACACACACAAACACACACACATACACACACAATGCTTCTATTTATTCAAGGGGCTTCAAAACATAAATTTCCAGTGAAATCTTGGTATTAGATTTTTTGGATTGCAATACGTTCCCTACCTACTAGGTAGAGGAAGTAAATACGTTCCCCTACTAAGTAAATGTAAATACGTTTTATAAACACCACACACGAAAGGTGAAAACTTGGTGCAACTATCAAAACATTATAAAACTAATATGATGAAAACACTACTTCTGTGGTCTGGTGGTCAGCATTCTAGCTTCCAAAGGTCCCGGTTCGATTTCCGGCTGGAGGATAGGTATTTTCTCTAGCCAAGATTATTCCCTATCCTCCCTATGGTCTGGAAGAATGTGTGAGAGTGTAAATGTGTATGTGAATTTAATGTTTATAAGCAAACCGAAGGTAAACAAGCCCAAATATACATAATAGCAAACCGAATGAACATCATTGCTGATGAGCAATCGTTCCAACGGCAAACGCGCCGATATGACCTGAGACGTTAAAGGCGGCATACAAATGGAACAGAACAAATGTAATAAAAATAACTCATTGAGAAACTGCTGTCCTTTAAGTTGGCTGCTATTTTAAGCCACTAACTGCTGATGATAATGTGATTTAAAAGCTAGGCGTAGCCATGGGGAAGATATCTAATTAGGTTTAGCCAACATGACAACAACGCCGTGGACAGACTACCTGTCTTAGGTCCACCACCACCAACACCTGACGATCTGTTTGTTCACGGTCTGGGTGGAGGGGCGGAAGGCAGGCATGAAGATTGAAGAATAGCCATGACCGTGTGTTAGTCTCAACAGGACAACAAACCTCCGCTCTGGCTGACTGGTGAGCCTCATTCCCACCTCACACCACAAATTAGAAACCCTCTTCGGATATTTCACCTGCACAACGTTTGGAGACCGGAGACCCGACCATACACCGGGAAAAACCATTTGTATTCCTTACAGGAATCTAGTGACTCGATGCTCTTCGAGAAAAGTTGGAAGCTGGCAGTATTTAAAAAAGTGAAGAAATCTCGAGAAATTAAACTTTATAACAACGGATATCTCAAAAAATGGCTGACGCTATCACAAAAAAAGTTATATGGAATAAATTGTGTATTTTAAAGAGATGTATATTTATTGTGTATTACATTTATATCTGTTATGAACTACCCCTTAAGAAAAAACGTATACAAAATTCCTTCTGAATGAAGAGGTCTTCACAGACAATTTCCAGAAAATTCAAGTTATGCATTTCATTTGTCATGAAAATATCTTAAATACAGGGCATTTCAATCAAAATCGGTTGATCTATTTTTGAAAAAACAAAATAAATCAAATGTTCCATGTAAAGGGTAATTTGGGGAAGGGGAATTTTCTTGAAAACCTTTGTGTTTAGAAGATGCTGAACTTAAACTCAAGTTTGATATTTATCTGACATTTCATTTTTTGGTTATACTGTTCACTTGCGCGCGCGCGGTATCATTTCCAAAAATGCCACTTTTCTTTTTAATTCTTATATTTCCAGTAAAACATCTATATCATTTTAGGGTGGAATAACATATTTCCTCTTGGCAGACAAAATAAAAATGTATAGGTGCAAACCAATAACAATGAACATTTTGTAAATGGTAAGTACTAGACAACAAAATTTTTTATACAAAATAAATCTGCATTTTTTGTTGAGTGTGCCACTATCTCCTATGGTTTACTTACACAAAATTCGTAGAGAATGGGATATCGCAGCTTATTCGTAGAAAATGCAAACCTATGATATTTTGAGGTCAGGGAATTTTCTTGAAATCCTTCGTGTTGCATCTTTATAACATATTGAAACTTACATATCAAGTTTGACCTTTATCCAATATTTCGCTTTCGAGTTATGTTCACACACAAAATTTTCTAAATTTTTTGTTTTTGTTTTGGTGTTGGGCGGCGGGTTGTAGATACACACACGAAAACGTTGAAAAGTTGGTGCAATATTAAAGTGAAAAACATGAAAAACACCAGAATGCATCAACTGTAATTTTTTTCTTTCTGCATATTCAAAATGAGAATTTTCTCTGTTAATTTGGCTGCTAGAATTTAGACAAATACTTTCTAGTCACTGTACATTGTTCAGAGATACACACTGACACTTTTCTAAAGCAAGTCCGACTTGTTCTCGAATAAAACAGCGACAACAACAATAATAATACATTAACCATAACATATTGGTATATTTCTAATAATTTCACTTTTATAAAAACAGTTACTTGCATTGTAATCAACTATATCTACTGCAAGTAAAAACATATAATAAAGAGACTCTTGTATACCTGCATGCTTATGCTGGCCTAGAAATTTCATACTCTTTCCACGTAATCGCGAAAAACAACCGAATATCGACAGCAGTTTAAAAATAATTACAAAATTATTGAAAAATTCAAACCAATAACAACGTATATCTCGGAAATGGTTAATACCACGGAAACGTTATTTGAAATAAACTTGAGTCTTAAAGTGATCTACATTTTTATACGTAGTGCGTTTTTGCCTATTTCTTATGGATTGCACAAAATTATGCAATAATCCTTCCGAATGAAGAGACTTCACAGACTCTTTACGGGATATTCAATATATGCATTTTAACATGTAAATATCTTAAAGTATATTTTAATTAAAATCGTTAAGAGCCATTTTTAAAAATGGGGTAAACTTCGAAAAAATTGTCCACATACAGATTTTCTTGAAAATTTTCATGATGCATCTTTGGAAAATGCTCAACCTAAATACCAAGTTTGGCATTTATCAGACAGACGTGCGCGCGCCGGCCTTTTTCTATAAATGTATTTTGGGGGGTAGGGCTCAGGGAGCCTCAAAACCAGTGTTTCTAGTGAAATCTCCGACATCGAATTTTTTAGTGTAATACAATACTTTCCTACTTACTGGAACTACTAGTAGAGAAACACAAGTTCTAACTCTATAATTTGCGCGGAGTTACTTTCTGGCAGAACGCAAAATGTTTCCTAGTGGCAGGAAATAATTCTCGTGACGAGATGTCGGTTTGTTTTAGTGGTCCCTTGTTATGAAAAAGCGCTGCTAGCCATCTCTCAGGGGAACAAATGAATTCTGCTGCCCACCATTCAAGGTCATCCGTGACGACTGCAGATTCCGATCATTCCAAAAGAGAAGTGAACCAGCGGCCGTTCGCTCACAGCCTCCTCCATCACGATCTCATTTCAGTCGTCTCTTCTGCTATATTTAAACCCAAATAAAGGTTTCATGAACTGTCTCTGCGGACGAATGGTCAACGCACTGGTTTATTAACCTACAGACCTCAAGTTCGATTCCCGGCAGTAGGGATTTCTTAATCCCTACCTTCCAAAGGGTATACAGGGTTGAATGCGATTGAAGCGAGTTTCATTAACAAACAAACATGTCACATTCACACGACTTTCTCTACGCATTATAAATTCACTTTACTTATTATGCTATTCATATAAAGTGAGCCGTCTATCAACGTTACGTTATTCACTATTTTTGCCAGGAAATGATTCAAATAAGCTAATTTAAATAATTTATTTCAGAAACACGAAGGAATGTATTCGAAATTTTAGCAACCAGTTCTTGCGAAAGAAGAGAAAACGAAGAATGACAAACATAAAAGCTCCCCCGGATGATGCACCCACACTTGGGGAAAATTTAGAACGCACACCATAGAATATTTCAGAAACACTGACGCTACGAAGTAATGACACACTAAGTATTAAGATTTAAAAAAAAAATCTCGTGTGCTTTCCTTGGTATTCAAATCATATAAAATTCAAGATATACTTTTTATTAGATTTATTTAAGTTAAAAATTGTTGAGATGGTTTTTTTTGGAGAAAATAAAATATAGCGCACTGCCTCCGCAATCGAGGTCAGCGTTCTAACTTCTCAAACCAGAGGTCCAGGGTTCGGCGGAGATTTTTCTTTAACTACAGTCATTCTTTATTCTCAGCAGTCGAAAGCATGAGTGTGTGAGTGAATGTATTTGCAAAAAGTAATAAAACCCAACATTAAGACAACCACAGTTCTGAGAGAGAGGGGAGGGGGAGATCCATGAGAGAGAGGGAGAGGGAGATCCATGAGAGAGAGGGAGAGGGAGATCCATGAGAGAGAGGGGAGGGGGAGATCCATGAGAGAGAGGGAGGGGGAGATCCATGAGAGAGAGGGAGGGGGAGATCCATGAGAGAGAGGGGAGGGGGAGATCCATGAGAGAGAGGGAGAGGGAGATCCATGAGAGAGAGGGGAGGGGGAGATCCATGAGAGAGAGGGAGAGGGAGATCCATGAGAGAGAGGGGAGGGGGAGATCCATGAGAGAGAGGGAGAGGGAGATCCATGAGAGAGAGGGGAGGGGGAGATCCATGAGAGAGAGGGAGAGGGAGATCCATGAGAGAGAGGGAGGGGGATATCCATGAGAGAGAGGGGAGGGGGAGATCCATGAGAGAGAGGGAGAGGGAGATCCATGAGAGAGAGGGGAGGGGGAGATCCATGAGAGAGAGGGGAGGGGGAGATCCATGAGAGAGAGGGAGAGGGAGATCCATGTAGTAATCAAAGTTTGGGGTGGGGAATTTTCTTGAAATTCTTCGTCAATCATCCTTAAGAGCATGCTGTTCTTACACGAGATTTAGCATTCATCAGAGTTATCATTTTTTAACTATGCTGTTCACACAAATACGTACGAGGCGTGTTTTTAAAGTACCAATTAGCTTTTTAAAAAATAACAAAACATTATTTTCCAAATACTGTTTTATCACTCATTACCTTACACGACTTCTCCACATAGTCACTGCCGCTATTCAGGCACTTGTAACGGGAAATCAGTTTTTGTATGTCTTCGTCAAAGAATGATGAAAGCCAGGTCTACACTTGTTTCACATCATCGTCGTTGAAATGTTTCCCACCAAGGAATTTCTTTAGACGAAGAAACAAAAAAAAAAATGAAAATCGCTTGGTGCCAAATCTGGACTGTAGGGAGGATGGTCGAACTGTTCCCAAATTATGGGATCAGATCTTGAGTTTGTTTGGCTGTATGTGGCCGGGCATTGTCACTCTTTATTGTTTCTGCATAAACCTCACATAATTGACGATGAATGTTTGCATTCTCGCATACGAACCACTGATCTGACCTCACAGTCGGCGGGTCGTTCGATTGTTTTGAACATTTCGAAACTCTCTAACAACAGAACAGAAAGTGGCGATCGGTCACAGCTTCCTAATGAATGCAGGAAGTGATCGCGTATGCTCAAAATCGCGACTGCGGCGTCAAAATATTAAAAAGGTACTTATTTTAAAACACATCTCATACACGAGCATGCTCGCGCGCAAGTTAATATAGGTATATACGATGTGTTACATTTTCACACGATTTTCTCCACCTATTCTTCCTCAAGCTATTCTTACAGAAACTCATTTTTCTACTTTTGGTTAATCGAGATAAACGTTTCAGATAATTCATATAACTGTTTCAGTACACATTTTGTTGTAAGTACAAGGAAGCTGATGCGATAGTCAGATCTTTAAAAAGTGGGTCGCTGTATGCTGGCTTTGAAATTCCACTTTTTGTATGACCACGAAAAACAGCGAATGGCACTATAATATTTAAATGAAATATTAAATATTTGAAAATTCAAACCTACAGCAACTAATATCTAGAGAATTACTACAAGTAAACTTAACATAAATTGTATGTTTTAATGAGTTACATATTTATTGCAGTAAGTATGCATCTACCCCTTATGATTTACTAATTATTCAAATTTATAGAAAATTCATTCATAATGAAGAGGACTTCATAGGTTACTTGTGAAAAATTCGAGATACATCTCAATGCATGTAATGAGATTTTGGCGAGCAGGAATTTCTTGAAAATATTAACTTCGCATTCGAGAAAAGCGCGGAAGTTTAAAAAGAATGGTTCGGGGAAACTCAGAATATGCATTTAAGGTGAAATCGCGATCTTTTTCTCCCACCTACGTATGGTAGAGAGTACTGTATTCCATTAAAATTTTGATATCGAGATGTCAACGGAAATACATGTTTTGAGGTTCATTGAACCTCCCAAAGAAAACATTTTTTTAAAAAATCTGCGAAGAGCATAACTCAAAACATCGGATAAATCGGAGATGCTACATGGATTTCAATTAACCCCCCACATTCCAAACTATCATTTACATGGAAATGTTTTCGTTATTTTTTATTTTCTCCAAAATTACTACTTTAATAAAAATGTCATGTCTGAGATGTTTGCATAACAAATAAAATGTATACCTTGAATTTTCTATAAATTGCCTATGAATTTTGGATGAATGTTGTATAACTGGGAAAAACTTAAGAGATAAGACAAAGATTTACTGCGCAAAAAATGTTGTTAACATCATTAAAACACTATATTTACGATAAATACAACGATTGTGACATCAACCATTTAAGATATATTTTTACTTTCTCTACTACGTATAGTAAGTAAGGGAAGTATTGTATTCCACCCAAAAATTCGATACCGAGATTTCACCGGAAATATGTGTTTTGAGACCCCCTGAATCCAAAAAAAAGCATTTTTGGAAACATGTCCGTGTGTGTGTCTGTGTGTGTGTCTGTGAACAGCATAACTCAGAAACGAACAGTCGGATAAACACCAAACTTGGTATTTAGGTTCAGTATCTTCCAGAGATGCGACACGAAGGTTTTCAAGAAAATCCCTCCACCCCAGATTACCCTTTACATGGAACATTTTTCGAAAATTTTAAATTTCTAAAAATGGCTAAAACGATTTTGATTAAAATATCATATGTTTAAGATATTTTCATGACAAATAAAATGTATATCTTGAATTTTCTGGGAATGTCTCCAAAAGTATTCTTCATTGTGAACGACTTTTGCATAACTGGTAAACCAAGAGATAGACAGAATTTTACTACACAAAAAATGTAGATCGCGTTAAAATACACAATTTATATCATATACATTTTTTTTGTTGAGTGAACCATTTTCGAGATATTGCTTGTTATTCCCTTAAATTTTTCAATACTTATTTTCTCAAATGAGAATTCGTTATTCATTTTTTTGTCTTGGATATGCAAAGAGTATTAATCTGTGGCAAAGGGAATGGTGCTGCACCTAGCAACCAGCTATTAAGAGATATGTATGTGCTTAAAGGCTACTGTATTTCTATATTGCCCTTGTAAATATATATTCCCCTCTCAGCTACAAGAAAATTAGCAATAAGATAGAGTCTGCAAATGTTTATCTCGATTAACATGAAGTAGATGGAGAATAAGCGTTTGTATAAATAGTTTGTACAAGAGTAGAGAAAGTCATGTGAGTGTAACACATCAGATTTTTTATTATTGGTTTGTAATTTCAAATTCTTTATACAATCAGCATTAATGTGTTTCTCGTGATCCATGCATTTCAAAACCAGCATATTTTAAAGATTTGGTTAACGCTTCAGCCTTCCGTAACCTCCCATATCCCCCTTGCACATATCACGAAATGTGTAATGAAAATATTTCTGCAAGCGTTTATCTTGATT
Organism: Deroplatys truncata; assembly: GCA_030765065.1. Lineage (NCBI taxonomy): Eukaryota > Metazoa > Arthropoda > Insecta > Mantodea > Mantidae > Deroplatys > Deroplatys truncata. The sequence goes on from CM060984.1 coordinate 129,786,406, forward strand.
TTCATGAAGTAGAGAAAATAAATTGTAGAAGTATGCATAGAGAAAGGCATATGAATGTAATACATTAGATTATTTTTTGTGAGTAGCTCCAGTATGCATAGAGAAAGGCATATGAATGTAATACATTAGATTATTTTTGTGAGTAGCTCCAGTATGCATAGAGAAAGGCATATGAATGTAATACATTAGATTATTTTTTGTGAGTAGCTCCAGTATGCATAGAGAAAGGCATATGAATGTAATACATTAGATTATTTTTTGTGAGTAGCTCCAGTATGCATAGAGAAAGGCATGTGAATGTAATACATTAGATTATTTTTTGTGAGTAGCTCCAGTATGCATAGAGAAAGGCATATGAATGTAATACATTAGATTATTTTTTGTGAGTAGCTCCAGTATGCATAGAGAAAGGCATATGAATGTAATACATTAGATTACTTTTTGTGAGTAGCTCCAGTATGCATAGAGAAAGGCATATGAATGTAATACATTAGATTATTTTTTGTGAGTAGCTCCAGTATGCATAGAGAAAGGCATATGAATGTAATACATTAGATTATTTTTTGTGAGTAGCTCCAGTATGCATAGAGAAAGGCATATGAATGTAATACATTAGATTATTTTTTGTGAGTAGCTCCAGATTCCCAAGATAAATCATGAAGCTGCCAATATATTGCTGCAGATAGTAAACCAATATAAGCTCTAATTATATTGGTTTCGAAAACCAAAATTGACGTAGTTTCACCTAGTTGAACAGTCTTAAACTTGTTTACAGGATTTACCAGCTTTAAAACAAACCGTTTACAATATCCTGCATTTCTGTATCATTGTTTAATGTTTGTATTGCCAAAGGAAGAAAGAAATTGGATCATAATTTTAATTCACGCCATTTCCTCATACGTGGAGGAACTTCTGTGGTAACAAGCAAACTCTCTCCTTTTTGTTTGTTCAAGTGGTCGCACCGAGTATCCTTTGTTTCTTACCGCAGGTATGGGGAGAAAAAATGATTTGCAATCATGGATTATAAAAAATCGACCGCTACTTCCATCGGTAGCTTTGTTGAACAACTCGCACAAGTATCTAGGATGTGTTGGTCAAACGAAGGTCCTCAAAACGAGCTTTAGGTCCAAAACGAGTCCACAAAATTCTTCAACACTATTTAACCAATCACGAGCTTGCAAGTATTGCGGTAGTATTGAAGTAGTACTGCAATATTATTGAATTAAGTGGTAAGATATTCTAAGGCCGAATTTCCGCTTCAGGTATTACATTTATCTCAAATACAAAGTTATATTCAAATCCCATGTACCGGCCAATCCGACGAACTATTACCCCTCAATTACCAGATGAATACCAAATTGGATATTCAATACCACGAAGCAACGCCCCTTTTACACAGCAAAATAAATCGAAAATAAATGGCGCACGAAGGCAGCTATGCAACTAAGGCGGCAAGTTCAAGTAAATAGTACAGGAAGGCGACTACGCAAACTAGTATATTATGTCCAGCATCACAATGACTACGTTTACACCCAGAGATCAGCCAGCAGTTTCAATATACCAAATTCCGCCAAAAATCAATAACTAAATAGACGAACAGGAAGGCGGCTGCGCAACTGGGGTCATCAGTCTGGCGTACACTGACTCAAGTGAACAAACGAACTTACAGTAATCGTCGTTATATGACCAATAAGTGGTTATAGCACGTAAAAAATTGCATATTCGTCATAGAAACCTAATTTTGTCACCACTTTCCTTAGCACGAATTATACAGGATTTTCGTGCACCGTGTAAATGTGTCTAAATACGACTGCAGTTCTGGACTGAGGTTAATGACGCATTCGCGCCAAAAGCCTAGAGACCTTAAATTAACCCTTATGGCAGAATTTTTGTGCACCATGTAAATGTGTCTGGACCAAGCTTGAGGACGTACTGCACCAGAAGCTAGACAAATCCCTAGAGACATGAAATTAGGTTGTATGCCAGGATTTTCGTGTACCGTGTAAATGACACTGGCGACGTAATTACGTGAACCCCCGAATATTAAGTTACCAGAAGGAATTCCTCCATACAGAAGTTCCCCTTCCAAACTCTTGACACCTGACTGGAGAATAAACGCGCTGTCCTTCAAAATCCTTTCTAAACAATCGCTAGGGTAGAAGAAGAAAATAAACAACACAAAGGGGCTGCGTGGGGGTGGGAAATTAATACGGTCCACTGGCAGTTGAAATAAATACAGCACTTCCTTTACAAGAAGGAAGGGGGAGAGAAGATTGCTCCGAGCGTTTCTCTGTGATTCTGATGGGAAAAATATGGTACACTGTCTCGGAGGTGCGGGAGGGGAGTCATTAATATTATTTCTCAACCAAACATCTATTGACACGTTTACAATTCGCAAAGAATATGTTCGTTCACATATGTATTTTTTATCGGGTTTAAAATCGATAGTCGGATGTTTAAAAGCCGGGACGCTATATGTGGCCTAGAAATCCCATAGGTGTTATTTCCAATGCATCGCGGGAACAACTGAATAGCGACAGCACTTTAAAAAACTGACTATCACTTATGGTTTATCAGTTTTACACAAATCCTTTCTAATGAAGAGCACTTCACAGGTTATTCCCAGATTATTCAAGATATACACTTTATTTATCCTGTAAAGGCTAGTTTGGGGCGGGGGAGTTCTTGAAACTCTTCATGTAGCATATTTGGAGGATGCCGAATATAAATATCTCTTTTGGGGGGTTGTGTTATTCATAAGCACACACACATACGTACACGGACCTTTTTTTAAATCCTTTTTTTATTCGGGTCCTCAAAACATGTATTTCCGGTGACATTTCGACAACAAAGCATGTATTAACTTAACATAACCCAATTTGAAACCATTCCTGGAGAAAATTTATCATGAAAAATAGACATTTTCATAAATATGTAAAGTAACTATGAAAATACTCGATTACAAGCTCAAGTGGAGTTTACTCATCGGATATTTTTAATCCGTTCCAACAAACGTTTCAATTCATAAATCTACTACATCTAAATATATAGCACCATCTGGTAACCAGTAGTCAAGCACTGGAAATAAATTGCCATGCGTCATATAAAAACAAAATACAGCAACAGGGTTCCTTGCGATAATTGTGAATATTAAATATGAAGTTCATGATCTTGGGCACATTCACTTAATTGTAAAATATAACCAAATAAATCATAATTACGTTACATACTCAATAAATACACCAAGAATTAAATTATACAAATTGTATTTTTCGCCCATTCTTAGGTAGTGTTTCGAGATGACGCCAGAAGTATTCCGTTCTTCATAAAAACATTCAAAGACTTTAAGACGTAGTTTTGGCAACACTGTGGTGTTTTTTTAAAGGATTTCACTCTCAGCTGTCATTGCTTTCTCTAAAGAAGCGACAGATTATATGGGGTTAAGTTCGCATTGCTAGAAATTACTGGGGTGGAAATGTTCTCCCGCCCCCTCGGCACAAAAAAAGGCCTTATTTACTCCGAGATACCCCAAGCAGGTAACACAAGTCTGGGGAGAAAAATGGATTTCAAAGCTGTGGCGGAAATGTGCAATTTCCCATCCAGCTTTTTATTCCCCATTCAAAGACGTGGTTGTAAATATAATTTTTTAAATCCTATAATTCTAGGTTTATATTACCTATTTATATAGTTCGTCCTTTTTCTGGGTTGGTATCTCTTTTTGAACCTAAAATGGGGGTGGAACTATAGGCGACATCTTACGTGCATCGCCAATTTAATAAACTTTTTAGGCTACCATCCATTTAGACATGCCTGGGAAGTTGGTTTCCCGTATTCGTTGCATGTCTACTCATATCTTTTGCTGTATCTGCTGCCTACTCAAATTACAGTCATAAGCTTTAAATGTTTTTATTATTATAGATTTGGAATAGTCATTACGTTGTTAATTTTTTGCGTGCATTCACTTATACTTTATATCTTAATATATGGACTCAATTCGAACATCGTGTGCATTTTCACATTACTATATCAGGTTAAACCTCCGAATGAGCACATTCTTCTTCTCATCGAACTACCTCATGCGCTCTAGTATCTTGATTTGAATTTATTAGGAACTAAAAAAATCTGATGTAATACACTCACATGACTTTCTCTTGTACAAGCTATTTTTACAAGCGCTTATTCTCCACATGCTTCATGTTAATCGAGATGTTAATCTTATTGCTAATTTTCTTGTAGGTGCAAGGGGAATTGGTAGACTTTAAGCGATAGTCAAATATTTTAAGAGCTGGTTGCTATGTGGAGTATTTCATTCTCTTTGCATTACCAGGACAAAAAAAATGAATAACGAATTCCCATTTGAGAAAAAGTATAAGTATTGGAAAATTTAAGAGAATTACAAGCAATATCTCGAAAATGGTTCACTCAACAACAACAAAAATGTATATGACATAAATTGTGTATTTTAACGTGATCTACATTTTTGTCTATATCTTATGGTTTACCGGTTATGCAAAAGTCGTTCACAATGAAGAGCACTTTTGGAGACATTCCCAGAAAATTCAAGATAAACATTTTATTTGTCATGAAAGTGTCTTAAATAAATGATATTTTAATCAAAATCGTTAGAGCCATTTTTGAGAAAATTAAAATTTTCGAAAAATGTTCCATTTAAAGGGGAATCTGGGGTGGGGGGATTTTCTTGAAAACCTTCATGTCGCATCTCTGGAAGATACTGAACCTAAATACCAAGTTTGGTGTTTATCCGACAGTTCGTTTCTGAGTTATGCTGTTCACAGACACACACACGGACGTTTCCAAAAATGCTTTATATGCAATCAGTGCACCTCAAAACATGTATTTCCTGTGAAATCTCGGTATCAAATTTTGGGTGGAATACAATACTTCCCCTACTTACTATACGTAGCACATAAAGTAAAAAGCACATCGTATTTTCATGTCTCTTTAATTTCTGAGTATAAAGTTTTCCGCCATGGTAGAATGTTTTTTAAATAAAGTTGGTCATGGAACAGGCATTCATATGTAGTATTTTTAAGGCCAGCCATTTTGATACTTCAAACAGCTGTTAATGAGCAGCTAAGTAGATAAGATTACCATCGATCGTCTAACAAGTAGTATGCAATACACATGTGTTAAGTGTACAACAGAATCTCTGACGTCCTCGATTCTGTTATAAACCATTTACCACACTTATATCGTAGTATATGTAGGTATATACCATAATATACCAAAATAGCCTTGCGAGACTTCTAATAAAATCAGCTGATTCTAATCGATTATTTTTGCAAAGTTTCATAACTACGCGAAAAATGGGCCAGTAAGTACGAATGTAACAATCTCAAGATATTTTTCACTCTAGTTTGTGTACCTTCCAAGAACTCGAACCCCAGCTTGTAGCTTTACCCTTTCGGAGATATGTCCCTATGTATACGAAGGGCGGAAACTCAAAAAATATTCATTTCTATCCCAATTCTTTCTTTTATCTCGCCTGGCTACTTTTCACGAAAAAATGGATGTCGTCTTGCTGCTCTGTGCACCGAAATGTATAGAATTCGTTCGATCCCCCTCTCCCAAAATATTCTTAAAATTCATAGTTTTTGGCGATTGACCTCCTCCCCAAATCTGATTTGGTGGGTTCATTTCTAGTAAACTGGTTCTTACCTTTTAAATAATTTTACATTCTAGAAAGCCTTAAACAAAATGCAATATTTCAGTAACTTAGGCTGGATTTTCAGTTTCCATAAGTCTGTATGTCTTTGTGAAGTGCTAATCAGTGAAGCGTTATGTTATAGTTTCTTGCGGAAGGTTTAAGTGTATAGAATATATTTTATATGTGATAAAAGGAAGCCGAGATGACGAAAATAAATGCCAAGAAAGTGTGAAGATACCTATGCTCACCAAACAAATTAATTTCTTGAACTATAGAGAATAGAATACCTGATGTTTCAAGCTCACACGACTTTCTCTACCCATTAGGACTTCTCATAATCCCTTTTACATAACTGATGTAGTGGGCTGGAGCGAAGTCTTTCGGTTCCCAGACAAAATGCGCGTGGGTTCGAGCCCACCCATCGGGGATGAGAATTTTTTCACCCTGTATAGGACCAGTGCCCACGCAGTATTATGAGGAATTTGAGGAGCTAAGATAGATAACGCTATTACTCTAGGGAACCAACATTCCCGCTGGGGGGAAGCAAGGTTCTGACCATTCATTCGTATCTGCTGAATGATCGCCCACCTCTGCCGTGTGCTTGTGGGCGTGTTGTAGGCAGTTGGGTTGATCGGCAAAGACCCGTAAGGTTATACTGGCTACGCTCGTTTCACAATTCCTACACGCAGAATAAAATCTCACTTTTAACTCGTGTATCAAAAATAACTATTCTTAACAGCACACGTGAGAAAACTGAAAACCGTGAAATTAAAATGAAATTATAAATCTAATAAAATGAAAAATGTTTCAAAAATGCCAAAACGCAGTGCAATAACCACTGTTGTTTCTGCGTATTAAAAATGAGAATTTTTTTTTTTTTGTTAATTTGGCTGCCACATTTTTTGTTTAAAGTGGAGAGAAATATGTTTTGGAGTTTGTGCGTACCGAACAATATAACGCTGATGCAGCGAACCAAATGTAGTGCGCATGGTATCATTGCAGAATAATTATGCGTTATTGAAAGATTTATATCTACGTATGATTCTGGAATTACTCCTGATTAAAACCGTGTCGCGTTAATTTGTTGATACTTAAGCTTTCTCCACAAAATAAAGGTCCAATAAAACGTTTACCCTTTTAGGATGCACCTCAGTAGTTCCCCTGGACGTTATACCCGCGTATATTTTAGGAGTAAATAGACTGAACCTTGTGGCTGTTCTGTTTTATCGGATGCCTACATTGATCGCCTCACTACTAAACTATAAATGCTGACTTTTAACGTAAAGAAACATATAATAATTGATTTGTAGTTTTGCTTTCTCCAGCACCTATTTATAGCAAGTAGAGAAAGTATTGCATTCGAAGAGCAAAATTTCGATATCGAAGTTTCACTGCTTTAAAAAAGGGGGGCACTTTAGAAAACGGCCCGCGCGCATGTGTCCGTGAATGGCATGACTCAAAACCCAAAAGTCGGATAAATGCAAAACTTGGTATATATGAGCAATATTGTCCAAGGATACGACACACTCAATCTAGCCTTTACACAGAAAATGTTCGTTATTTATTTTCTCAAAAATGTCGATTTTTATTCAAATAATACCATGTGTTTAAGATATTTCTATACGAACAAAATGCATATCTTGAATTTTCTGCGAATATCCTATTAAGACTTCATTATTCTGAATGAATTTTGTAATCTTTTCCATAATTGTTAAACTGTAAGAAATTCATAAAAAAAAAAAGGTTACTAAGCATAATGTGTAGATATCGTAAAAACACAATTTATGTTAAATAAAATTTTTCGTGCCATTACCCACTTCTGGGATGCACTATGTGATCAAAAGTATCCGGACACCCTCACAAACATACGTTTTTCATCTTAGGTGCATTGTGCTGCCACCTACTGCCTAGTACTCATTATCCGCGACCTCAGTAGTCATTAGACATCGTGAAACAGCAGAACGGGACGCTCCGTGGAACTCACGGACTTCGAACGTGGTCAGGTGATTTGGTGTCATTGTGCAGAAGTCTGTACGCGAGATTTCCACACTCCTAAACATCCCTGATGTGATAGTGAAATGGAAACGTGTAGGGACATGTACAGCACAAAAGCGTACAGGCCGACCTCGTCTGTTGACTGACAGAGACCGCCGACATTTGAAGAGTAATAGGCAGACATCTATCCAGACCATCACACAGGAATTCCAAACTGCATCAGGATCCACTCCACGTACTATGATAGGCGTGAGGTGAGAAACCTTGGATTCCATGGTCGAACGGCTGCTCATAAGCCACACATCGCGCAGGAAAATGCCAAACGACGCCTCGCTTGGTGTAAGGAGCGTCAACATTACACGATTGAACAGTGGCAAAACGTTGTGTGGAGTGGCGCATCACGGTACATAATGTGGCGATCACATGGCAGGGTGTGGGTATGGCGAATGCCCGGTGAACGTCATCTGCCAGCGTGTGTAGTGCCAACAGTGAAATTCGGAGGTGGTGGTGTTATGATGTGGTCGTGTTTTTCCTCGAAGGGGCTTGCACTCCTTGTTGTTTTGCGTGGCACGATCATAGCGCAGACCTACATTGATATTTTAAGCTCCTTCTTGCTTCCCACTGTTGAAGAGCAATTCGGGGATGGCGATTGCATCTTTCAACACGATCGAGCACCTGTTCATACTGCACGGGCTGTGGCGGAGTGGTTACCCGACAATAACATCCCTGTAATGGATTGGCCTGCACAGAGTCCTGACTTGAATCCTATAGAACACCTTTGGGATATTTTGAAACGCCAACTTCTGTCAAGCCTCGCCGACCTACATCGATACCTCTCCTCAGTTCCGCGCTCCGTGAAGAATTTGCTGCCATTCCCAAGAAACCTTCAAGCACCTGATTGAAAGTATGCCTGCGAGAGTGAACGCTGTCATCAAGTCTAAGGGTGGCCAACACCATATTAACGTCCAGCATTACCGATGGAGGGCGCCACGAACTTGTACATTTTCAGGCAGGTGTCCGGATACTTTTGATCACGTAGTGTATTAATTTTTACTGGTTTCTAATACTTTATACTTTTTTATTGTGGCAAAGACTATAATCCCAAGGACAACATATTTTCTCTCTTTATACAATTATTTGACATACAGTAAAAACGGTGTTGATTATAAATAAAAAGGAAATAAAGCAAAACGTTCTTACTTGAGAGTTATTTAAATATCTGCATTGGCAGTTTCCATTCTCTTTTGTTTTGCTGTGTTTTAGTTGCTATATCGTGACCATCTACATAGTTACTGCTTAGAGCTTTAAAATGAAACATCTGGTATTTGTCTTATTTTACAGCATATTCTGTGGAGCAATAATGTTTTTTACTTCATAGCACTCTCAACTAAAATTCAAAGCTCTCTTCACCAGCATTTTATTTTACAACTCCAATGTCTTCCTATTTAAGGGCTTGTAAATCCTTTTTAACAGTTTAGTAATTTATAAAATGAAATTTGGTGTTTTATAGACTTTGTACAATCAGAAAGACTTGGACTTTTCAACGCTGAAAGAATTACCAAAAGTGATTAACTGTTTTTTAAGATTGCCCTACAGATTTTCTCTCTTTACAATATTAATGCAGATTAGTTGTGAATCGCCAAAGGAGTGCAGTACTACAGAAACTTTATTGTAGGTTTTTACAGACGCCGATATTCGAACCCGAGACGCTCTTATGCAGCAATTCTGTGGACAGGGCTACAATTGTGTCACATGCAGGGTCTAACGAACTAATTCCAACACAATTAACCTGGGGCCACTCAGTCCTTTGTTCATCCACCCCATTTTCCTCGAAATACAATGCCCCCAAAACATTCGTAATGGCTGCTGCAGTGGACCACATGCTTCCTTTGTGGCGAGACGTCCAATGAAAGAAAACCACTTCTCAAAAGAATGCCATTTCCTGGTCCTGCATCATAAAACCCTTTTGTTTACGTGTTGATAATTAAGTCTGTGGGTTTAATACGTTCAGGTGGCTGACACATACAAATTAGGGGGTGGGGGTAATTAGACCCGGGTTGGTACCTACCCTACCTTCATCTGTCACCGCATTTTCTTTAAGACATGGGAACGACCTACTTCCTCTCAACAATTTCTTACTCAACTATTCAGTCCAAATCAAATTCTGTCGATATTAAACCAACTACAAGCGTAGTGTATCGATCGCTTTTTCTGAGCTTCATTTTGAGTTAATTAAAAGGTGCTAATTACAGCGCCGTTGCGGTGAGTCTATCATTTTGCGATACAACACCTTCATACCGCTCTTGTACGCAAATGGACAATAAAACTGCTTAGTACAAGTGGAAAAGTTCTTATATGAACTTCCTCTACTGATAAAAAATTCATTATATACTGTACTACTCATATAAAAAGTGATTATTCTATCCTAGTTATGGCGTTACGATATATTTTTACCTCGGAATTGTTTCAAATTGAGCAAGAAGGTTCATTTGCGGAAATAGCATTCTCATATTTATTCATTAAACAAGTACTTGCGATGGAAGGAGGGGGGGATCGGAAACTTTCAAGCATGTACTTCCAAAATAGAATATGTTTTCGAAACCGGTTAAGGCTACGAAAATGTTTCACACAAGCTGTGAATTTTAAAGAGCTCTAATTCTTTTCCTGTAGTAACTTGAGTACCTATCTGTTAAGATTTTAAGATTTCCTTGTTTTAATCCAATTTCAATCAAACAAAGGGAAGTATACAGGATATTCATAAAACGTTCAGGATATACATTTATAAGTCTTGGTATCGCATCCTTTGAAGACGCTGAATTTAAATGCTTGTGTGGTATTTAGCAGACTTTTCGTTTTTGAGTTATGCTGTTTACATACATGTGCGGACTTTGTCTAAAAATGATATTTTTGGGAGGGAAGGTATTCGTGGAATCCCAAAATGTACAGTATCTCCGGTGAAATCTCGATGTCGAATTTCTAGATAGAATAAAACTTCCTTTTACCTACTACAGTTAGTTGGTAGATAAAGTGAAAATGGTTAATTTTTCAGCAACAGTTCCAACCATCCCAGTTCCAAAAAATTCTTCATTAACATATTCTCCTCCTCTTTATAGGAATTTACAAGCCAATGCCTTGGGTGAATAGCCTGTCGAGGAGCAAGCAAATTTTGGATCACAGCATATCCAGGATGGGTGATCAGCCCAATGCCTGGTATGGCGATCAAGAAGAAGGAGATGAAGTGTAGGATGAAAGGGATGATAGGAAAATTCGTGGACCACACTATCCAACCAAGTATACGGCCTAGCGACCGAGGAAAACTGCGAAAAAAAAGTCCGTCAGATTGGTCGGCTCCGGGGATTTGAACCTGGGACCTCCCGAATGCGGGTCATAGACGTCGCCACCTGAGCCATCACGCTCGGTTGTACTCCAACAAGTGCTCGGTTATATTCCTAAAAAGCCTTCCAACATAAATCAAGTATGCCCACGAGTATATTTACACACAACCGTAGCGCAAGGTACTCTTGGTCCACTGTTGACTGACTCGGGTTTTTCGTATGAAGTCGTGATTCTTCGTTTCGTTCCAATAGTTATCGTAAGACTAACTCCCTCCCTACTTGCACATGCGAATTCGTAACGCAGTGTTAACAATGCTAATGTGTTAAATCTATTGTAATTACTGCAGAATTAAGAATAGTTAATACTGAATATTTTACACTTTTTTTAAAATGCTCTTCGAAAAACGGCCCTTCTGACCATTTAAATATCCATGTATGCAAATATCATATGGAATTTTAAAGCTTTGTCTTCCCCTAATTCCGTTTTCTAACATTTTTGCCCCTTTAATTTGCTACTGGAGATGCATTTTTTCTTCAGTTTCTTTAAGACTTTCTAGATACGTTCTTTGACGGTGGAGTGAAGAGATCTAAAGAGCCTTTTTGATAACAACGGTATTTTTAGATTTAGCATTTTAAATCGTGATTAATTTCCAGAAAAGTGAGTTTTAGATTCTTTATAACTTTTACACAAAACTTATTCTTGGGTTGTTAAACACTGTATTCAAGAAATAATGTGCAAAATTTAAGAGTTTCAAATGTTCAAATTTTTTCACTGGACATTTCACTCAATTTTCATATTTTGAACATTGGTTTCTTGGAAAGTTAGGCACAATGAACCACGAAAATTTATTTTCTATTACAATAATGCTGAAGCAAGCCATATAACAAGAAACTGATTAGTTTTTGTCGAAAATAGCAATTTCAGTACCGAGTACCCTTAACGCACAAAAAATTTATCATCCATCATTAGGTGCTATAGTAATTGCCTTGTATCGTTTTCCAAGGAGCAAATGATTGTGTTCTAAAACGGCATCTTGGGAACTTGGAAGCGGGGACGGTTACAGGTATCTCATCATATACATACTAGTACTTGTTGTATTGTAACAATGGAATAGAATGTGGTTAGTCAACATATTATTATTATTATTATTATTATTATTATTATTATTATTATTATTATTACTATCTGAGCTTTTTAACTGTGAAAAGTTTAATCAGGCATCTAGCTTAAAACATTACAACTTTCTAAACTCCAGGTAGGATGATTTGTCGCTATCACTTGTGTAGCTGTATAACCACTGTTCTGAAAGACCTGGCGTACCAGAGTTTTTTCGTGAGGTAGGGTTTTCTCGTTTGAAACGCTGTCTTTCTAGCATTCCGTAGAAGCATTGTTATAGTACTAATAAAAAAACTGTGTGTACTCACCATTGAGACGGGAATGGGCCCAGCGGTGCCGTTGGGGTACGGATACGGGGAGACCAGGTAGCCCATGTTGAACGATGACGTGTGTGGCGTAGGGTCCACTTTGCCTGAAAAAAAATACATCCCACAAACAATATATCACATTTCGGGATTCTGGACATACACACAATAAAAACTAGCATACATTTCTGTTTTTACATCCCTGTTCATCATTTTTCAGGTAAAATCTAGAAGTGAGCATCTGAATTTTTAAAAAAATCATCAAACTAATAAAATGAAAAATATTGAATAACGCCAGAACACGTACACTCTAATATCGTTGGTTGATTCTGCATATTAAAAATGAGAATTTTCTCGGTTAATCTGCCTGCTTGAATTTTTTGAAGCTGTGGCGGATACCGCATAATATGGTTTTATGACAATATTTCGCCTATTCTTGAATGATTGGTGCTGCAATTCTCATCTCTCCCTCTCCCCCTCTCTCCAACAATGTCAGTGGTAGGCCACTAAAGATTATCAGCCAACATTTGTTCAAAAACGAAAATTATCAAGAAACTTTCGGTCACATTTCATATTTCTCAGAAAGTACTGCATTCTGATGCAGTAATTTGTATCACAAATTACTTAAATGTAAATAATGATTGTAATATGAATATGCATTTTTATGTGACATTGATTTGAGATGTTTCTTGACTGTAATTATTGTTGATAAGTAAGCTTATACGACCTTACTGAAACTGTCAATAATAGCGCGCAATAATGCAGCGAGGGGGGGTGAGCTGTTTATCATTATTGGAAACGAGGAAGTTACGTAATGTTGGCGCGTTTTTCCGTTTAGAACCTTCTGGAATATTTCCCTAGAGCATATGTATTCATAATTTTCATTGGATATAAAAATAGACGCTAATGTTGGCGCGTTTTATTAGCCAATTGCAGTTCAGTTATAATCTTTAGGCATATCGGTGTGTATTGGAGTATAAATAGAGGCTAGGTTAGAGGTAAAGTCCTTCAGTCGTTCAGTTCATCAAAAATCTGTGTACACTACACGTCGTCTTCATCAGTCAGTCGAAAGTATTTGTACGGCAAACGTCGGGTATCGATTCACAAGTTACGCGCAGCAGAATTATGAATAATCTAAAGTGTTGTAAGGTTAATTATACAAAAAGTTGAAGTACTCAAATTAAGAGTGATCAGTAAGAAGTTATTATAACAGTTTCAGTTTGGGGAGTGTCAAGATCAATATGTAAATGTGATAGTTAACGTGTTCGACAATAAATGTGTAAAACAAATTTCTTCATCAGTGTTATATTTGGATAAAAGATTCCTTTCCGTTTACACAACCCTGATCAAGAGACATGTTCGACCGAGAAATAATAGCTAGCCGGAGGACAGTAAATAAAAATTAAATCAAATAACAGTCGCATTCTTTCGAACACTAACACTGCTGCAAATTGCTAACACCAGATGGAGCTACAAACCGAACAAATGAATGACGTCACAAGATGGCTCCACGCGTGAAGTAAACACACATACACAAACATCACAAGTAATAACATTTATAAGAAATACCGTAACAAATTGGCACCCAGAAGGTGGGGCAAAGTGACCAGGAAAGGGGCAGAGTGACCAGGAAAGGAGTGAAATAACCAGGAAGGAGAGAAGGAATCAGGATGTGGAGTGAATAGAGCAGTGAACTGATCTACAAGACGCAGATTTCAGAAACAACTACAAGGACGACAGACTACGCGGATGATTGGACATCGTAATTCCGAGATTACAAGGCAACAGGGGAATTCAACTACAAAAACATCGAGAAGATGCAGATTCCAGAAACAACTAGAGGAACGACAAACGACGCGGATGAGTGGACACAAAAACATCGAGACAACGTAGATTCATCATAACACAACGCAGAAGCAACATATAACGTAGGAGAGAGGGGCAGGAAGCTGGACATCAAAGTAACAGCAACAGACATCACAAAAGGTCAGAGTATAGTAATTTTTTTAGAAAACAAAATTATAACATTCAAATGTACTTGAGGAGTGGTAGGATAAAGAAGACAATGGCTACTAATAATATTGAAGAAACAATAATGGAAGGGGATAATGTAACAGTTAGCTGTAATTCAATACAGGTTACCGAAAATAGCTCAAACAATGTAGAATTTGAGGGAGGAAATGTTAGTGAAGAAAGCCAGAATAAAATAGCAGGAAATGTTCATTTTGATGCTAGTATGATGATGGAAATGATGAGAAATTTTGGCGAAACAGTAAATAAGAATATTCAGAATATGAGGGAAGATATGCAAAAGTATAATGAGAATATGCAAGAGTCATATGGAATTGAGAGAAGCTATAAAAAAAGATCATAGGAAATTAATGGAAAATATTGGTAGGAGTAATGAGATATTAGAGCAAAAAGTAGATCAAAGCAGTGAAGAAATTGAAAAGAAAGTTACGAAGCTAGATAGTATGCCAAAAATGAGTGATGAAAAGGAAATAATAGCAAGTGAGATAGGAGAAGTTTCAAAGAAAATGCTAGACATGAGCAGGGAAATAGGTAACAAAAAAAGTGAGGTTAATACTAAAAGTGAACATGTTGAGGTAGAATGTACAGAGTCAGGTAGTAGAATGAGTAACATTTCAAGTGAGATAATAGAGATGAAAGAGGTTATGAATGTAGTTGTGAATCAGGCGCAGGTTAATTTCAGAGGGGAGATATCAGAAATACAGAAGGAGTCAGTAATGCAAAGAAATAAATTGTACCAAGATGTTCAAAATGAAAACTCCAATCCAGTACAGCTTATGAAAGATTTGTCAGAGTATTCTCAAATTAAAGAGATAGAAGAATTGAAAATGGCAGTTGTTAAAAGATGTGTTGTTCAGAAAACTTTAGATTGTTTTCAAATGTTATCATGGGACGAAATTTCATATGAATACAAGAGGTTATTCATGAACAAAAATTTGAAGGTTAGGATATGGTTACGAGTAATGTTTAGCCAAAGACAATTTGATCCAGGAGGGTAAATAGCAATGAGATGTAAAGTAAATGCTGGATAGTTAAAGATGACTTGCAGAGAAATGTATTGGAACGTAAGAGGGTTAAATAAATATGTACGTCATGTGAAAGGAGAAATAAATTTTGGACATAATTAAAGTTTTCTTTAAAAGGAAAGTAACATTTTTTTTAGTAACTGTAACAGCATTTGAAATAAAGCATGATGTTATATTAAAGTAAAGTACGTAGATATAATTCCAAGAATATTGTGAATGTACAGTACAAAATAACAAAAATAGGGTAAAAATAACTAAAACAAATACTTATGTAGCAAACAGAAACTGTGAAACAGTGCCTAGATTTAAGATATGTAAATATATTTGTGTAGAGGGTGAATAGTTTTGGTAAATATGTTTAATAATTACAAAAAATTCTTGAATTGATAAATTTTTGTTAACAATATAAGAAATTAAACCATTTTTTTTGTAACAGTAATTAAATAATTCATGGTACAGTATTGGCTATAAAAAAAATTTTGTAATGTTAGATTAATGTCTAAACACATTAAACAAGAGCCAGTAAGTAGTGGCGAGATAAAAAAAAACATATGTCGTGTGTTAAATACGTGTGAAGTGTTAAGTGAAAGTGATAGCGTGTGTTCCAAGGTTTAGGAGACTAAAAACCCAATTATAAAATTTCCAAACAAGTTGTAAATATTTATAATTATGTTTCTAGTGGGGCATATGATGCAGTAATTTGTATCACACTGTATAACACTGCTGCAAATTGCTAACACCAGATGGAGCTACAAACCGAACAAATGAATGACGTCACAAGATGGCTTCACATGAAGTAAACATAAATACACAAACATTTGTAAGTAATACCGTAACAATTCCAACCCAAAAACTGAATGTTAAGATTTCACCGGAAATGTATATTTTATGGTCCCCGAATAAAACAAACAAACAAAAATTCAAAATAGGTTCGCGCACATTTATGTGTGAATGAACACCCTACTAATTCAAAATAAATGGTCGGATCAATACCTAACTTAGTTAAGTTCAGTATCTTCCAAGATACGGCACGATTTTCAAGAAAATCTCCCTCTCTCCAAAACTAACTTTTACATAAAAAAAAGTTTCGTTATTTTGATTTTCTCAATGGTTGTAACTATTTTAATAAAAATAACACAAGTTAAACATATTTCAAACAAAATATATATGTTGAAATTTCTACGAATTGCCTGTAAAAAAAACTTCATTCTGAAAGGATGTTATGTATTTTTTAATATATGGTAAGCTATAAGAGATACATTAATAACATTTGTTAAGCACTAAGCCATCATTCTTTTACTTCACGCGATGCCCAACAAAGAGTGATTTCAAAGCCAGCATTTTAAACAAATTGACGCTCTTTCAGCCTCCTGTAACTCTCTAGTATGAAACCATTTCTGCAAACGTTTATCTCAACATGAAACAGAGAGGAAAAATAAGGTTTTGAAAGAATTCCTTGCAAATAAACGTTAATAGGTAAAGAAAGTCATGTGAATGTAACTTTTTTCACTTTCTTTCTCATAAGTAACATCGGGCTGGCCGTCAATGTAATACGCTTTATTACGATTACTGTCCCACAGGCTAGGAAACAAAACACTGTAGATTAGGCAAACTGATGGAGCCCTTTATCTCGACAGCGTGTGTTTATGACGAGCGGGTTACTCAACTAATAGCCTCAATAACAATAATACAAAGATTTTACGAGCTTCAATCAAGTGACATTTGGTGTGTCGGATAAGATTCTAGCTGGCTCGTACAGCTGTATGTAGCATGCATGATAAGGGCTATAAAAGCGACGGTGAAAAACAAAGAATGGGAAAGATAAGAATTAAGAAGAGCAAACATTAACAAAGCAGAAAAATAGAGATGCAGGATGTATCTCTCAGCGAAAAATAGTTTTAATGCAGGATAACATAAGAAAGAAGTGAATTAAACGGGAGTTGAGAGCGATCAAGAATCTAAGACAAGCAGAAAACACTAGGATAAAGGTAGATGGTGTAGAAACCACTAAAGCAAAACAAAAGGCCAAGGAAAAAGAAAAGGAAATGATATGGTGACCAAAAATGAGGAAGTTAAAAACACAAAAGCAGAGGAAGACTGTAGATGCGATGGAAAGCGAATAGAATGCGCGCGCGCCGCGTACACACAAATGCTTTTTTCATTTGGGGGACCTCAAAATATTACATTTCCAGTGAAAATCAATATCAAACTTTTTGATAAAATGCTTAGGAAAAGTAACACTCTGATGTGTTGCATTCATATAACTTTCTGTACAAAAAGTTCTACAAATTGCTGATATAAAAGCTTATTCTTCTAATATCTACTGCTTGTTAATAGAATTAAATCTTCATTACACATTCGTTGTAGGTATAAGAATACAGCAATCCAAAGCGATACGAAAATCTTTTAAAAGTAGATCGTTATGTGATGGCTTTGAAATTCCATTCTCTTTGTATGACCATAAAAAGAAAGAAAGAAAAAGAATACTGATTTGCAGCTGAAAAGCGTATGAAGTATCTGTAAATTATAAATATAATAATACTAATAATAATAATAATAATAATAATAATAATAATAATAAAGAATATTTCGGAAATGATCAACCCTCCCATCCCCCCAAACAAAAGTTTGACATAAATATGTGCTACATATTTTGTGTAATAAGATTTTCTCTATCTCTTAAGGTTTAACAATTATACAGAAGCCACTCAGAATGATCAGGACTTCACAGGCTATTCCTAGAAAATTCAAGTTGTAAATCTTATTTGTCACGATAATATCTTAAACATATACAGAGTGAGCCGAAAGACTCCGAACCGCCTGCGCGGTGTTTTTCCTGTCCTGTGCTCGTTGCTGTCTGCCGCTATCATAGAAAGGCGCGGATGAAACTATACAACCATTTTAAAACTACTTTTAAAGGCTTTACTTACCAACTTTATGAAAGGAGATGCTGAAACTGGCCACCGTCGTTGTCCATGCATTTTTGGCACCTCTTTAGGAAACTATCCATCAACTCGCCGTAGTTCACGTTGAGAAATTTCCTGGCAGATATTTTGTTTTAATTCTTCCAGGGTGTGTGGGTTTGTCTTAGTACACTTTATATTTTAAGTTACCCCGGAGGGGTATTTTATGAACAATATTACCGGCTGCGCGGTGTTTTTCCACTGGGCGCGTGGAAATATGATAACACACTGCTGCTATAAACAAAGTCACGCTGTTGGGTTTTGCTGTGCAGTGTGAAGTGCAGTTGTGAGTTCACGGTGATGTGAAGTAGTTCAGTTATTACGAGTTATTTATTATTTTGTCCTGTACTTAGTCACGAAGTATATTATGACTCAGTATATGTTTTCTACTGCACAGCGTGTATTTATTTATGATTCGTATGTGTTAACTCGGTCAGCTCGCCAAGTGAAAGTACGATTTGCAGAAAGATTTCCAGGTGTAAAAGTTCCAGGTCGTATAACAATCCATGAACTTTACAGTAAATTTCAGGCCACATGAAGTGTTCAGGCTAAGAAAACTAAAAGACGGCATTCGGTTCTTACCGAAGAAACATTAGACATCGGTTATCATTTGGAAAATTCCCCCCCAAAAATCCATGATGGATAGTTTCCTAAAGAGGTGCCTAAAATGTATGGACAACGACGGTGGCCAGTTTCAGCATTTCCTTTCGTAAAGTTGGTAAGTAAAGCCTTTAAAAGTAGATTAAAAATGTATGGTTTCATCCGCGCCTTTCTATAATAGCAGCAGACAGCAACGAGCGCCGAGGACGCGGACAGGAAAAACACCGCGCAGGCGGTTCGGAGTCTTTTGGTTCACACTGTAGTATTTTAATCAAAATCGTTAAGAGCCATTTTTATGAAAATGAAAAATAACGAAAATGTAATTTAAAGAGGTTAGGGGCGAGAGAAGTTTCTTGAAAATCTTCGTGTAGCATCTTTGGAAGCTACTGAACTTAAATATAAAGTTTGGTACTTAATTGACTTTTGGTTTCTGACTTATGATGTTCACACAAAGAAAGAAAGAAATAAAGAAGGAAAAAGAAAGAAAGACACACACAAACACACACACACACACACACACACACACACACACACACACACAACGGCTGTTTTCTAAAAATACTTTTGGGTTTCAGGAACTCTCAAAGCATGTATTTCCGGTGAAATCTCGTATCAAATTTTTGGGTGGAATGCACACTTCCTCTGCTTATTATAGGTAAGTAGTAGTGAAAGTAAAAAGGAATCCGAAATATTCGGTTAGAATTTCCAAACAATATAATCACTTTAGAACATTAAGAGTTGATGCGTATTTTAACTCCTGTGCTCATGCTATGATATGTTTGTGACAACGGAAGACTGCCGTGAGAGATTGCGTGACCTCGGCGCACTTAGGTTGCGTGAGTCTGTGGTAATTATGCTGGGTGTCGCACCTGCCCTATACAAATTGAATTGGGCGGTGTTACCCACAACTGACTAACTACACATTTCTTGACTGCCTATTACTGCCTTACTGGACGATAAACGACAGTCTGGTTACAATCAGACTACTGTGTTTTCTTGCCACTAACGATAAGTGCTGTGATTCGGTGACGTGCGTGTTACATTCGTAGCACTTTCTCTGCTCATTCGTCCACAAAATATTAAGTCATTACAAAAGCTTATTTTCTATCTACTTCATGTTAATCAAAGACAAAGGAATTAGTTACAATACACATTTGGTTGCAGGTACAAGTGGGCTACAGAAGGCTGATGGCTTTGCATGAACAAACTAGTAGCTACAGTGTGAGCCAAAAGACTCCGAACCGCCTGCGCGGTGGTTTTCCTGTCCGCGCCCTCGGCGCTCGTCGTCTGCCGCTATCATAGAAAGGCGCGGATGAAACCATACATTTTTAAAACTGTTTTTAAAGGCTTTACTTAGCAACTTTATGAAAAGAGATGCTGAAACTGACCACCGCCGTTGTCCATACATTTTTGTCACCTCTTCAGGAAACTATCCATCACTCGCCGTAGTTCACGTTGAGAAATTTCCTGGCGGATATTTAGTTTTTTAATTCTTCCAGGGATGTGGGTTTGTATACTTTATGTTTTAAGCTACCCCGGAGGGCTATTTTATGAACAATATTACCGGCTGCGCGGTGTTTTTCCACTGGACGTGTGGAAATATGATAAAACCATGATAACGGGCTGCTGCTATAAAGAAAGTCACGCTGTTGTGATTTTGCTGTGCAATATTGAGTTAACAGTGATGTGATGTAGTTCAGTTATTACGAGTTATTTATTATTTTGTCCTGTACTGTCACAAAGTAAATTATGGCTCCGTATGTGTTTTCTACTGCACAGCGTGTATTTATTTATGATTCGTATGTGTTAACTCGGTCAGCTCGCCAAGTGAAAGTACGATTTGCAGAAAGATTTCCAGGTGTAAAAGTTCCAGGCCGTACAACAATCCATAAACTTTACAATAAATTTCAGGCCACAGGAAGTGTTCAGGCTAAGCAATCTAAAAGACGGCGTTCGGTTCTTACCGAAGAAACATTAAACATCGGTCATGATGGATAGTTTCCTAAAAAGGTGCCAAAAATGTATAGACGACGGTGGCCAGTTTCAGCATCTCCTTTCGTAAAGTTGGTAAGTAAAGCCTTTAAAAGTAGTTTTAAAAATGTATGGTTTCATCCGCGCCCTTTCTATTATAGCGGCAGACGACAACGAGCGCCGAGGACGCGGACAGGAAAAACACCACGCAGGCGGTTCGGAATCTTTTGGCTCACTCTGTACTTTGCCCATCACTGTGGGTGGTGGTAGCGTGTCTGCCTCACATTCAAAAGGTCCCGAGTTCCAATCTCGGTTAGGGTGTTACCTGGATGAGATTTTTTCCTTATCCTGAGAAGATTAATTTCGGGTAACTCTAAGCTCTAGGGATCCCGGGCCCATTTGAGTATCACTTCAATCATTTCGTTCATTCACCGTCCGATTTGACCTACACGGCTAAAGGATGTTAATTAATCATCAAAGCAAGCAAGAAATATGGACATCCTGATAGCCAGATAGTCCTGAACGACCGAAGGGCCACACCCACCAAATGGCTACTTAGCACTTCAAGTAAAGACCTGAAACCTTCTCGGTTTTCTTGCTTCTGTAGGAGTAGGTACTTCAAGAGTTTCAGCCGGTTCAAAAGGAAGCTGGTATCCAAGTTTACGTCTTCATCTCCGTGGCCTTCTTCAAGGTACTCATTAATTCGGGCGAATATCACTTATACAGTTACTCGTGAGTACTTGAAGACCGCCACGGAGATAAACGAAAGCTTTAAGGCCAGCTTCCTTTCGACTCTGCTGAAATCCGTGAATTACCCCTGAAGTATGTAGCATTTGAAAATACAAACCAATACAAATGAATATCTAGGAAATTGTGGATGCACAACAAAATTTATTACACATTAATGAATATTATTGAGATCTAATTTCTCGTGAAGTAAACTTTCGTCCATATCTTATGCTTTACCAGTTATACAAAATTATACAAATTTCAATTAAGTAAATGGGACTTCCCGAGCTGTTGCCAACCTTTACTCTAAGGATACTTTTTTTTCTTCTATACATTCAGGAGATCTCAAAATATGCACTGCCAATGAAATCTCGATATGAATTTTGAGTGGAATACCATACTTTCTGAGAAATGTGGCCGAAAGCTTCTTAGTAATTTTCATTTTTGAAGGTATGTTGGCCGATAAACCTGGACCTATAAGCACAAATATAAGCATTATAACTGCATATATTTGTTAATAAAATAAACACATCAACAATGAAAATAGGTGGCAGTACGTCGTTCACTGGAGAGAAAAACATGCAGTAATTTTTTAATCCATATATGCTACATACCGAGTTGTAGAGAAAAATGTGATGTATGAAAAGCACACATTTCGGAAAGCAGGGGTTAAGGCTGTTTAATTATGCACATGGACTAATGATTTACCAATATAGAAAAGTCATACTATAAGCCCACAGGAACAGAAGTTTCCAATATGTAACATGTTTTTCAAAATCTGATAGCATCTAAACTTTTTAAACTCAAAAACAAAAAGTCTGATGTAAACACTCTTACTACTTTCTCTACCAATTCAGTAATTATTTTTTATATCGTTCATATAAAAATGATTCTATCCACGTTACCTTATTCATGATGTATCTTTTTACTTTCTCTACTACGTATAGTAAGTAGGGGAAGTATTGTATTCCACCCAAAAAAATCGATACCGAGATTTCACCGGAAATATATGTTTTGAGACCCCCTGAATCCAAAAAAAAGTATTTTTGGAAAAATGTCCGTGTGCATGTGTGTGTGTGTGTGTGTGTGTGTGTGTGTGTGTGTGTGTGTGTGTGTGTGTGTGTGTGTGTGTGTTGTGTGTTTGTCTGTGAACAGCATAACTCAGAAATGAACAGTCGGGTAAGCACCAAACTTGGTATTTAGGTTCAGTATCTTCCAGAGATGCGACACGAAGGTTTTCAAGAAAATCCCCCAACCCCAGACTACCCTTTACATGGAACATTTTTCGAAAATTTTAATTTTCTCAAAAATGGCTCTAACGATGTTGATTAAAATATCCTATGTTTAAGATATTTTCATGACAAATGAAATGTATATCTCGAATTTTCTGGGAATGTCTCCAAAAGTATTCTTCATTGTGAACGACTTTTGCATAACTGGTAAACCATAAGAGATAGACAAAGTTTTACTACACGAAAAATGTAGATCGCGTTAAAATACACAATATATGTCGTATACGTTTTTTTGTAAAGTGAACCATTTTCGAGATATTCCTTGTTATTCCCTTAAATTTTCCAATACTTACACTTTTTCTCAAATTCGTTATTCATGTTTTTTTATGTCCTGTACATACAAAGAGAATGGAATGCGCCACATAGCAACGAGCTCTTAAAATATTTGACTATCGCTTAAAGCCTTGCATCTACAAGAAAATTAGCAATAAGATTAACATCTCGATATATCGATTAACATGAAGCATATGGAGAACAAACGTTTGAAAAAATAGTTTGTACAAGAGTAGAGAAAGTCATATGAGTGTAACACATCAGATTTTTTGTGAAGTAACACTTTGTGTATCCCTTACGGTTTACCAGTTATGCAAAAGTCATTCAGAATAAAGAAGACTTCTAAGGACATTCCTAGAAAATACATGGTTTGCATTTATTTGCCATGAAAATATCTTAAATGAAATGATATTTTAATCAAAATTGTTAGAGCCATTTTTGAGAAAATCAAAATTTTCGAAAAATTTTCAATGTAAAGGGTAGTCTGGAATAGGAGATTTTCTTGAGAATCTTTGTGTCGCATCTTTGAAAGATACTGAACCTAAATACCAAGTTTGGTATTTATCCGACTTTTCGTTTTTGAGTTGCTATTCACAAACACACACGGACCTTTTTCTACAAATGCGTATTTGGATTCAGGGGCCTTAAAACTTATTTCCGTAAAATCTCGGTATGGAATTTTTGGGTGGATTGCAGTACTTCCCCTACTTACTATACGTAGTACAGAAAGTAATAAAACAAATGCGCGTAGGAGAAAAATACTATCGCTTGTTAGTTCATGAGCACCATGCTATGTAATATCAGATAAGGGTCTGAGGTTGCCGATAAATTCACTCATGTTCATGAATTTATCTGTAATGCTCAGTTCCTTGAACGATATTTATTAGGACTATTTAACGAATAAAATAAGAAAATCTAAATGATTTCCCTAAACTCAGCTTATAAAATAATAATTGTAATCTTTATCATGAACACTTAACCGTTTTCAAGCCATCTTTCAACAGCTGAATGTTGATTAATTTGATTTCTGTAATGCGAATTAAAGTGGGGTGTGGAGTTAGGTACACTGACCGGAAGACAAATGCATATCGCGGCGGTATTAATCCAGAAGACAAATGCATGTGGCGCCGTAAAGAGATTTGTTGTAATATCCAGCTGTGATTTGTCAAAATCTTCTCATTTTCCTCTCATTGGTCCATTTCCTTATGACGTCACGTAAGTTAAATAGTCACTGCAATTTTGTAGAAATTAGAGTGTCAGACATATTCGCAATCGTTTCCGATTTGCAAGCTGAAGAAACCTTTCTTAAAGAACAAAGAAGGCGATGCTATGGTATCACATTGGAGTGTAATAAATTCAATTAAGTAACACTATATGAAAATTCTATCATTTTCATTTTGTTAATAGTGTTTACTCAATGCATTCAGTAAAAAGTATTGGAAAACACCATTCTGATATCGTTTTGCTGGAAGAATTTTCCTGCGTTGCGTGCTTATGGAATTTTCGCTAAGATAAAACATTCATGATACCACTATTGATAATGTGATGCGGCCCAGGGGATCACGCCACCAATTTGTTTGAATATCTTAAGATTTTCAACATAGCAGAGAAAGTAAGTCGGGTCAAAATTAGCCAATTTCAATACAGGAAAAAATGTGCAGCTTACTAAAATACACAAATTGTGCAATATTTTTTCCCCTCGCCGTTAACCGATTTCGAAATATTCCATGCTGCATGTTTATACCTCTCCTGTGTGCGTCATCTGACAGACATGCTTTAAAGCTTGTGGTTTTGTGTTGTTTTTTTTATTCCATCGCAAGAGCTTGTTGCCAAGGCTAAACATTTGAACTTAATTTGGAATCATTTCTAGGTAAAAAAATCTGATGTGCTACACTCACATGACTTTCTCTACTCTTGTACAAACTATTTTTACAAACGTTTATTCTCCATATGCTTCATGTTAATCGAGATATCGAGATGTCAATCTTATTGCTAATTTTCTTGTAGATGCAAGGGGAATATGGTAGGTTTTAAGCGATAGTCAAATATTTTAAGCGTTGGACATTATAATAATTACTAAAACATATGCTCTAGGGAAGATATTCCCTCCATTTCTAAAGAAAGGCGCGCTACCCTGACGTCATTTGTTTGTCTCTTCTAATTGATAAACAACTCACCCCCTCGCTTCATTGTTACCCACTCCTATTGTCAGTTTCAGTGAGGCCGCGTAAACTTATTTTCTAACAATGCTTATAGTTAACAAACATCTAAAATCATTGCCATACAATAATGTTAATTTACACTACAATCACTCTGGCATTCACAGTGTTGTGATATAAAATACTGCCTCAAATTGGATGGCTAAATTGAATTTCTGTCCCATGAAGTAAATAATATCTACTAATTCGTTTCTCGTATATTACGTCCACTCATGCATCAGTAGTGATTTTGGGCCATATTACTGCGACGAAAAGGAGCAGTCGCATACTTTAAGCAGTTTTTTTTCTGTTATGAGTGACAGAGTATTTAATGCGGCTTGAAGTTCTCCAAATGTGAACGATAAGCAGCTTGATTCGCAACACTGCTAGTGTTAATGCAATAAAACAGATTAGAAGAAGAAGAACACAAGCCTGTATTATTGGTGAGCTTTAGAATACCAGCTATTCATTTGAGAGGCTGCTGCTTTTTTCGTGGAGCACATGAAAAATCGAATTACATAACTGCAGACGTCATGGGTGTAAGATTTACGACCACCACAAAGCAACTCGTGCAGAAGAAAAGAATGAACTTTTCTGTTGACTCCGATGCTTGGTGGTTTCCTTCTCGCCTCACAGAACCAATACTTCCTCAGCTGGATGATACACAAATGTGGGACTGTTTTGATGTGTTTCTGCGCAATATTTCATCGTTCACTATCCCTTATACCACATACTCATATTGATAGCTGGTGGACAGGGGTAGAAAAAAATCTGATGTGTTACACTCACATGACTTTCTCTACTCTTGTAAAACTATTTTTACAAACGCTTATTCTCCATCTACTTCATGTTAATCAAGATAAACATTTGCAGACTCTATCTTATTGCTAATTTTCTTGTAGATGTAAGGGGAAAATATATTTACAAGGGCAATATAGAAAAACAGCAGCCTTTAAGCACATACATATCTCTTAATAGCTGGTTGCAACACCATTCCCTTTCCCACAGATTAATACTCCTTGCATATCCAGGACAAAAAAAGAATAACGAATTCCCATTTTAGAAAATAATTGAAAAATTTAAGGGAATAACAAGCAATATCTCGAAAATGGTTCACTCAACAAAAAAAATGTATATGACATAAATTGTGTATTTTAACGCGATCTACATTTTTTGTGTAGTAAAAGTTTGTCTATCTCTTATGGTTTACCAGTTATGCAAAAGTCGTTCACAATGGAGAGTACTTTTGGAGACATTCTCAGAAAATTCAAGATATACATTTTATTTGCCATGAAAATATCTTAAACATATGATATTTTAATCAAAATCGTTAGAGCCATTTTTGAGAAAATTAAAATTTTCGAAAAATCTTCCATGTAAAGGGTACTCTGGAATGGGGAGATTTTGTTGAAAACATTCTTGTCGCATCTCTGGAAGATACTGAACCTAAATACCAAGTTTGGTGTTTATCCGACTGTTCGTTTCTGAGTTATGCTGTTCACAGACAGACACACGACATGTTTCCAAAAATGCTTTTTTTGGATTCAGGGGGTCTCAAACATGTATTTCCGGTGAAATCTCGGTATCGAATTTTTGGGTGGAATACAATACTTCCCCTACTTACTGTACGTAGTAGAGAAAGTAAAAATTAATAATGAATTCCCATTTGAGAAAATAAGTATTGAAAAATTTAAGGGAATAACAAGCAATATCTCGAAAATGGTTCACTCAACAAAAAAAATGTATATGACATTAATTGTGTATTTTAACACGATCTATATTTTTTGTGTAGTAAAATTATGTCTATCTCTTATGGTTTACCAGTTATGCAAAAGTCGTTCACAATGAAGAATACTTTTGAAGACATTCCCAGAAAATTCAAAATATACATTTTATTTGTCATGAAAATATCTTAACATGATAGTTTAATCAAATTCGTTAGAGCCATTTTTGAGAAAATTAAAATTTTCGAAAACTCTTCCATGTAAAGGGTAATCTGGGGTGGGGAGATTTTCTTGAAAACCTTCGTGTCGCATCTCTGGAAGATACTGAACCTAAATACCAAGTTTGGTGTTTATCCGACTGTTCGTTTTCGAGTTATGCTGTTCACACACACACACACACACACACACACACACACACGGACATGTTTCCAAAAATGTTTTTTTGGTTTCAGGGTGTCTCAAAACATATATTTCCGGTGAAATCACGGTATCGAATTTCTGGGTGGAATACAATACTTCCCCTACTTACTATACGTAGTAGAGAAAGTAATTATGGAGAAGATAGGAATGGGAGATATTTGGAGAGCAGGAGAAAGAAATAGTAATGGCTTCTGGATAACAGTAAAAAACAGAGTGGAGGACATAGAAGGACAAGAGATTTGGGGAAGCTTAGAAAACAAAAAGTCATTAGGGTTTTACAGATTAGTAAAAAGGAATTGGGGAAGAGAAGTGTATGTAGATTATTGTAATAGGGCAGAAAAAGAAGCGTTTGCATGGATGAGAACAGGATCAATGTATTTGAGAGGGATAAGGGGTAACTAAAACGTAATTTGTGAATTATGCGGAGGAAATGAAAGCACAGAGCATTATATGACAGAATGGAAAGAATTAGCAGAATGGAGAAAAGAAGTATGGGAAAAAAATGGGAAAAAATGGATAGGAAAATAGTAGCAATTAAAATGCTAACGAGAAA
Organism: Deroplatys truncata; assembly: GCA_030765065.1. Classification (NCBI taxonomy): domain Eukaryota; kingdom Metazoa; phylum Arthropoda; class Insecta; order Mantodea; family Mantidae; genus Deroplatys; species Deroplatys truncata. The sequence goes on from CM060984.1 coordinate 129,814,605, forward strand.
AGAAGAAAAGCAAAATAAGAATATGGAGGAGTTCCTAAAGAAAGTAAAAGAGAAATAGATTAGAAAAGTAAGAGAGATAAGAAAAGTAGAAAGGCAAACGGAGGAAGGAGAAGATGGGCAATAGGGATTAAAGATAGCAAGGGATGATTAGATGAGCCAGAAGGCCAGGGTGCCAGGCAAAAAAAGCAGTATAGCTGGCAAGAAAAAATTTGTACATAGGTTAAGTTAGTTTGTAAGAGGAATATTGTAAAAAGAAATTGTAAAAGGAATATGTAGAAGAATATGTACAAATAAAGTATCTATCTATCTACTCATATTGCAAAATGTGTGTGTTAATTCTAAAACGGAAAACTCATAAATACCAAACTTTCCACAAAATCCCGCCCAAACCATCTTTTCAGATTTTCTTGAAATGAGAAATAAAACGTCTGTCTTGAAGTTTCTGTGAATCCTGTTTCGAGTCCTTTATAATCCTGTTATTTTATATAATAATTTTAATAATATTTATATAATTTTGTATAATTTTATATAATTCAGAGAGAACAAAACGTAGATACAAATTTGAAACTGAATTGAAGTATACGATTTATGTTTCGCAGCATTATCATTTATCAGTGTCCGAAAAACTCCTTGTATTCTTAAATTTTCCAGTGTTGAGGTTAGTCTCCGGCGGAACATGTTTGAAAGTCAGCGATTCTCCATAAATTTGCAGCTGAGAATTTAAATACTTTTCTGAACTTTATTTGTAATTCAGGACACATTTAGGTGAAATGCATCAGGCAACTCGTAAATATTTCATTGAACAAGAATATTATTTTAGAGAAACATGTGCTTTTATCATATTAGCAACGAGGATTTTACACTTAATTGTGCCTGGCGCGTTTACTAAAAACATAATATACAAACACTTCTATAAATACAGAGAGAGCTAAAAAACTACGAACCGGCGGCGCGGTGTTTTTTACTGTCCGCGTCCTCGGCGCTCGTTGTCGTCTGCCACTATCATAGAAAGGCGCGGATGAAACAATACAACATTTTTACAACTACTTTTAAAGGCTTTACTTACCAACTTTATGAAAGGAGATGCTGAAACTGGCCACCATCGTTGTTCATACATTTTTGGCACCTCTTTAGGAACTATCCATCACTCGCTAATTTTGTTCGAGTCAACAGTTGACGCCTATACATATGTGAATACAATTTGCACCTTTTTTTTATTAGAATTAACAGACAGGGAGCGTGATTTTGCCTTTTTTCAACAAGACTCTGCAACAGCTTATACGGCCAATATTTTGATATGAGAATTGAAAGTGTGTTTGAGGACACAATTATTAGTACAGATGTGTGGCCCCCTCGGTTCCCCGATCTAACTCCCTGCGAATTCTATCTCTGGGGTAACTTAAAACAAAGTGTAAAAGACAAAACCACACACCCTGGAAGAATTAAAACAAAATATCCGCCAGGAAATTTCGAGCATTTCTCAACGTGAACTACGGCGACTGACGGATAGTTTCCTAAAGAGGTGCCAGAAACGTATGGACGACGGTGGCCAGTTTCAGTATCTCTTTTCATAAAGTTCGTAAGTAAATCCTTTAAAAATAATTTTAAAAATGTACGGTTTCATCCGCGCCTTTCTATGAATGCGGCAGACGCAATGAGCGCAGAGGACGCGGAGAAGGGAAACACCACGCATCCGGTTCGTAGTTTTTTGGCTCACCTGTATATGTGAAAACAAGCATCGAAGTTAACCTCTCCCTGGAACGGTCAGTATGGCCTTATAACTACCTTACATACAAATAAAGGGATGATATTTTTAATGTAGGTAACAAAGTTTCCTGTTGGAAGGAAAATAAATCGTTCTAACGAACTGGGGCACGATTTACTAGACTATCAAAAGTTCTAGATAAACTGAAGCAAGAAGAAATCGGAATATCACGAAATGGTCTTCATCAGCAATAACAATATGCGGGCATAATTACAAACCATATTTACATTCTACCATGTACGCTAAAAGCAGGTTAATCCCTGATAGTGCTATTTATTAACCTTAAAAACAGATTTTCGTTTCATACTAACGACATTTAACTTACATTAAATTGATTTTTATTCATGCACACACTTTAACTACTATGGTCCTTAGCGTCCCATTCTATAATGGGCGTGAAAGACCGGTATTTTGCTCAGGCTTGTCAGGCTTGAGGTTCTTTTATGTGCCGTAAATCTACGACACGGGACCACCGGCTTTACTTCCCTTCCAAAGGAAGCCATGCTAAGGATTTTTACGCCCCCTCCGCGGGCTACGACATTTAACCGGCTTAAGTTTTAAAATCTATGTAGTTTCACTACCAGTCAAAAATAAGGAGACAACTAAAACTGCTAATTGGGAGCACGTTAAATCTCAACAAAATCCAAAGAAATACACTTCTCTGATGTGGGGGTAGCGTGTCTGCTTCACATTCAAGAGGTCTCGAGTTCGAATCTCGACTAGGGTGAGTTAACCGGATAAGGTTTTTTTCCGGAACTTTCCCTCGTCTTGAAAGACGAATGCCCGAACCCCACGAACATTTGAGCATCATTTCGCCCATTTCATTCACCGTCCGATATGACCTAACCGTTTAAAGGACGTTAAACCTAAAGAAAGAAAAGAAACAAAATCCAAAGCATTTTTATTACCATTATTGATTCATTTATATAGTCATATCGGGGACTTTAACTTCAGAAACAACAAACTCGTGGACTTTTTTTTAACTGAATTTCTTTAGGAAACACACACACACACACACACACACACACACACACACACACACACACATTCACTCCCAAATTCATACTTCCCGACTTTGCGGACGATATGGAATATCCCCCTCTCAGCCGTGAATAGAATCCGAGACCACTGGATTGAGAAGGCAACACGCTGTCCAAAGAATTGTTGTTAACTTACTACAAATAACCCATAAAAATTACGTACCTATGTGTATTTATTTTGTAAATATGCTATTAGCATTTCAATATTGTTTACGCGTTATGTTACTAGTTGCGCAACTCGATCGTATTTGTTTTCTCAGCATCCCAACAATCACAAAAACGAACGCGCGTTGGAAAAAATTTCTTGTGCGCTAGCATCTGTACGGCAACTATCTAAAAGTTCAGTAAATGCGCGCTCTAGCGTAGTTTTCGTCTATGAACGCTTAACTATTGAGAGAAGCCTAGAATCGATCTTTCACTTGTGCAATAAGCAAGGAACGAATACATTTACTGTAACAGAGGGAAGAAAAATCGTTTTGATTCGGCGCCCCTGTACGGAAACCCAATCAGCACATATTTGGCTACGTGTGTGGGTTACTGCAAACATTCCAATCTGCGCTTTCACAAAGCATATTTTAATTAGCATAACCGCAAATATTTATCTGTGCATTACACTTCATGCAGGAATCCAAACTCACAGAAAAACTTGTATCTGATATTCATTGGCATCCCTGCGTTTATAGTGGGCTAGTTATTCCACTTTAATGTGCTTCAAATCATCTTAAAAATGTTAGCATATGCAGTAATAATTAAGTTATGCATTGTGTTCTAAGTTACACAAAATCATTTTAACGGCAGCGAGGCTGACATTTTCAGCATTTCTGAGAGTAGATACATGTTTTAATTTTAGTACATTTACTTAGGGTGTAAAAACTGTTTGAAAAACATTTCTTTTTGCAAGTCTACGAGTTGTTATTTCTTTTTGTAAAATTCGCAACGTTACAAATAAATTTATCCCTCTCTTTTTTAAACTTGCTGAAAACTTTACCCCAGAGATATACGCAGGAAAAAAAACGCATTTTAATATACTAACTACAACTGTACTACCTCGCCACGTACTGTGCACTTATTGGATGCTGTAGTGCTTTAAAACTTTGATACTACTAAGTGCATAATATTTTTAATAAATAAAAAGAGCAACTAAATTTTGACCAGAGCTATACCAAATTTCACCCTGCTTATGAACTGTGATCACTTAATGCCTGTAGGCTACCACAGAATTTCCTTTCCCCATTGTATAAGCTTTAAAAGGAGACAAGCTTCTCTTTTCAAATAGAATACTTCATCAACCACATTTTTACTTTCTCTGCCACATATAGTAAGTAGGGGAAGTATTGTATTTCACCAAAAAATTAGATGTCGAGATTTTACAGAAAGTATGTGTTTAGAGGCAAAAAAAAAAAATTAGAAAAAAGTTCGTTCGTGTGTGCGTGCGTGTGTGTGTCTGTGTCTGAACAGCATAACTCAAAAACGAAAATTCGGATAAAAACAAAACCTGAATTTTAAGTTCAGTATCTTACAAAGATGCGACACTAAGATTTTCATGAAAAACTCCCCATCCATAACTACCCTTTATATCGAACATTTTTCGAATGTTTTATTTTCTAAAAAAATGGCTTTTGATTAAAATGTCATAAATTAAAGACAAAAAATGCATATCTTGAATTTTCTGGGAATAGCCTGTGAAGTCCTCTTCATTCGAAGGAATTTTGTATAGACTTGTACAACTGGTAAACGTTAAGCGATAGACGAAACCAGATCTCTTTAAACCACACAATTTATTTCACAAGACTTTTTTGTGGCATAAACCATTTCTGAGATATGCGTTAGTAATGGTTTGAATTGTTCATTACTTGGTCATTCTTTAAGTCCTGTCAATATTTAGTTGTTTCTCGCGATTGCATGGAAACAGTGCAGCGCACAGTTCTTAAACATTCGACTATCACTGTTCCCTTTGTATCTACCACGAAATGTGTAATGTAGCTATTTTTGCAACGGTTTATTTGGATTAAAATTATGTAGATAGAAAAATAAGCTTTTGTAAGGATAGTTTGTATGACCACTAACAAACCAAGAGAAAGTCATGTGAATGTATCACATCAGAATTGTTTTACTTTGTCTTTTTCATTCGAGAATGGTCACGATTATTATGAAATTTGGTAACAATATTTAAGTTGCACTCCGGAAATAAGCTATATAGCATCCTAATTACTTTCTCCAAAGTGGCGGGAGGGAGGTTTAATGGTGCGCTAAGTAAACAAAATCCAAATATTTCACTGAGTTCTATGGAAAGCGCTCATTAAACCAACCTTTATAGGTATGTTTCTGAAAAGCATACACAAAAATTCTGTATGAATATTCAGGAAGTTATGTCAATGTTTTGTTAACATTTTCGTACATAAGCCAATTTATAAATAAATTGTATTGTCTTTTCTCACGAGAGGTATTTATTTGTCTAGAGAAAATCAAAATTCGAGTAGGATTCAGATTAAAATGAAGGTATATAAAGATTAAAAGCAATAAACACAATATTAATTGACTTACTAAATTAATTGATCGAACTGCTTACGTAGACTGTTTTGTTTTTTTTTGTGTTTTTAGTATCATGCTGTTTAGGTGAAGTTAGAGTATCTATGCGGAAACAAATGACGATTGCAAACAATTTAACAGATGCTAGTAAGGTGATAAAAAGAGACAAATGCTACGGTGATGAAAACGGGCAAATACTGGGGTGTGATAGAAATGTGGGATAAGCAGCCATTTTTAGTTGAAACATGTCTTTTTGTCAAAAGTATGACGTAGTAAGAGTGAGACAGTCATTCCAAATTCATAACCAACCTTTCATGCGTTTTTCTTTTCTATAAACACTACAGAGAAAGCAGTTTTATTATGGGCTTTCAAAACATCACACAAATTTAGTTGCAAGGGAGAAATTAAATTGAGTTCTATTTATGGACGCTCTTTTAACTACTATGGTCCTTAGCGTCCCATTCTATATCGTGCGAGAAAAACCGGAAATTTTGCTCAGAGACCTCTTTATCAGGCTTGAGGTTCTTTAACGTGCCGTAAATCTACGACACGGGACCACCGGTTTTACTTCCCTCCCGAAGGAAGTCATGCTAAAGATTCATCGCCCTCCGGCGGGTTAGAACCCGCGACCCCGGGAACTAGAGGCTAGCATGGTAACCACTACACCACGGAGGACAACAGGAGTGAGGGAAACGAAAATACGATAAAATGCGAAAAAAACAGTCGTAAAGTTGATTGCATTTAATTTATATTTAATTCCCACTTTTGTCACAAGATCATAGGCGGTGAATAGACGATAATGTAGATAAGCAGGAGACCTTGACTTCGCAAGTAGCTTTATATTCACCCTTTCAAGGAAATTTGAAAAAAAAAAAAAAGCTAGTGTAGTTTTCGATAATCGATTAAAACGCAGCAGGCAAACTACTTCCACGACACCGCTACAGAAAATAATAACAAAAATAAGAATTGCTAAGTTGGTGTCATTTTGTAATTTTTAAGACAGATCGGTTTTAGCTTGCTGAAGGACATGCATTTTGCATTTTAATATAAAATGTGGCATTAAGACGTCTGCATTTGGTACATAATTTATGTGGTCTGGATCATTAATCACAATACGAGGAATAAAAAAACAATCTGATGCATTACATTCTTATGACTTTCTCTACCACTTTATTTTTGTCTTCTACAAAGTATTCTTACAAAAGCTTATTTTTCTGTCTACATACTTCATGTTAGTCAAGATAAATGTTTGCATAAATGGTTTCATTAAACATTTCAATGGGAGAATAAGGTAAGCGACAGGGTCACCCAAATATAGAGGTCTGCACTGGCGGAAACTCTTAGGTTCGGTCCAGCAAGACCCGGTCTGAACCGAGCCCGAAAATAGGACCTGATTATTTAATTTTGTTTTAAATAAAATTATTTTGCACTTATTATTAATAATATTATGATTTTCATTACCATTGTTATTATTTCACGAAACCTTGCTACCTGCGGTGCGAAGGGACTCACGTTCGATTTCCGGTACCGGCATGGAAATTTTGTTCCATGATGTAAGGCCTGTTAATAAATCCACTCAGGTCCTTGGGACCAATACTGAGACTTTACAGAAATAATGCCGGCTGAGGTTTTGGAATCAACGACAAGTTGACGGCATACTGCCTTGCTGACCATATGCCGCCGCTATCACTGCACTTTACTCAGTATGTCCTGGGTATGGGTGGAAAGAGGGAGTTGAAGTTTGCAGCTGTCGTGCTGTTTTGTTTTCAGTAACTGGCTGAAGCGGGCATTTATTTATTATTACTGCGATTAATGTATGTATGCTGCGATAATTGTGTTATTCCGGGCATCTGAACATTGCGGATTAAAAAATGTGATAAATTAATTTGTTTCTTTATTTTTCCTTTACATGGAAAATGTTCGTTATTTTTTTTTTTTTATTTTCTCGAAAATCGCTTATGTTTTTTAATAAAATGCATTTTTTTTCATCTTTATTTTCAGGTCTGAACCACCAGATACACACCAGCGAAGAGAGAAAGGGCAGCGTGCAGCGAGTTGAAACAATGAAAGACAAGCCAGATGCTGTGCATAAGGTGACAACATCCTATGCATTGACTGTGAATTATATCCGGGAGACAGACAAGACGGTGCTCTGACCTTGAAAACGTTTTCACTTAATCTCACCTACCTACTGTGTTCACACATGGAGACACGACGATAACGCAGGCCCTGAATAGCAGTGGCGGTACCGGAAACAAAACATCGGCTGTCTTAATTCTATTTCAAACTCCCACTGAAGAAATTAATATAACTGATTGCGAGTGGTGTTTGTAGTCTACCAAAAAAATACGGCTATACCATCGCCCATCCCTTTCTGTGACAGCTACAGTAGGCAGAGGAATTAGGTATTGAGTTTCGCCGGAATTACGTTTTGAGACCGCTCGAAAATAATAATAATAATAATAATAATAATAATAATAATAATATTTATGAACGTTCATGATGTGTCTTTGAACACCATAACTAAAATACGAAATACCGGAAAAGTACCAAACTTGATATACAGAATGAGTGAGAATAACGCCGAATAGTTTTAAGGCGTAATTCAGGTGTTCTATTTGAGTGCTTTCTTGTAGGGAATGTAAGACCGTAAACCTCTTGTTATCGAGCTAGATTGCATTAATATTTTTCAAACGCCGCGTCGGGTTAGATGAAATTCTGTCACAAATCCCTATTGTTGACATTTGAATATAGCTTATGTTTTCTTTTCTTTGCACTTTGAAATATCGCTTGTGTTCTCTATTTAATGTTGTTTATATCACCTTAACTTAAAATCTGCGTTTTGTTATTTAATGGTAAGGGATTCCGTCGCATATTGTACAGCACTTTGTAATCTTGTGGTTCCTAGGTTATCAATCTCAGCTATCAGGATATACTTAAGTGGTCCGTTTACTAGAAGGAAGGTTTTACAGCCTTTTATAAAAATGTTCCACTTTACTTACGAAGAATTAGCAGACATGCATTACATTTATGGTGCTGCTTGGGAAAATGCGAAAAGGGCACGAAATATTTATGTTGAGCATTACCCAAGCAGACATTTGCCTCATCCTTTACTGCCGTACATCAACGACTGCAAGAAACAGAAACTTTCCGAGAAGAAGAGCGTCGTTCGGGAGTCTAAAGAAATGCAAGAACAGTGAATCTAGAAGAGGAGGTTTTGACCGGTCCATAATTCTCCGTCCACAAGAACAAGAGCAATAGCACATGTCATGCATACAAGCCAGTCTTCGGTTACTGAATTCTGCGTGAACAGCAATTATATCTGCACCCGCATTCAAGCACTGGGGCCAGATGATTGTCCACCCCGACTACAGTTTGTCCTGCGGTTTCTTCATATACGCATTATCAACCACATTTCCTACAACCATATTGTGAACAAACGAGAAGGGTTTTACACGAGAGGGCATGTGTAACACACACGTCATATTTGGGCACAGGAAAACGATAGAACAATTAGAGTTCCAAATTACTAACACCAGTTTCCAGTGAACAGTTGGGCTGGCATTGTGAATAACACACTCATCGGGGACTATTTACTACCTTCACGTTTGACGGACACATGTTTTTATAACAAATTTTGCCAGAACTTCTGGAAGCTGTTCCTTTAGGAATACGCCAGTTAAAGTGGTTCCAAGGATAACGCACCTGCACATTATTCCGATGACGTAAAGCATTTCCTAAGTGTAGCGTATCCTAGTCGCTGGATCGGCAGAGGAGCATCGAAATCATGGCCAGCACGTACACAGATTTTTGCATTTTTTCCTTCGGTGACGTGTTCAGACTCTTGTGTACAAGATGCCGGTTAGTAGTGAAGAGGAGCTCACGGCCAGGGTGGTTGTAGCGTTTGATGCTATTCTTTATATGTCAGGTATTTTTGATAGAGCTCGACAATCATTACAACGACGCTATCAACAATGCTCCGAAGTCAACGATCGACATTTTGAACTTTTACACGTATGCACTCGTTTAATACCTTTTTCCACCTTAGTGTAACTATGTTTGAAGCCTTTTAAAACCATATGTTTGTATCATTTAACATTGCCTTAACTTTTTCTTAAATTTCTCTCTCTCTCCCCCCCCTCTCTCTCTCTCTTTCCTCTTCCCCCCTTCTTTATTTTCTTTTCTTGGTTAAAACTATGTTTGAAGCCTTTTAAAAGCATATGTTTGTAGCATTTAATGTTGCTTTAACTTTCAAATAGTTTGTATACGGTGGAGAAAATTTGACCAACAAAAGTATTATTTACGTATGTTATTGAAAATAACCTATATTCGTTGCAGATCGTTTAAAAAGAAGTTTTCACCCATTTCAGAGCACATGGATTTGATGCCATATAATTAAATATTGACAAGTTACTAACTAAATTTAAGAGAATTTTACATTGTTTAAAATTAAACATTCTTTTATTTGAGAACTCTCCCAATGCCTTGTAGCAAAATATGCGCAGCGACCTGTTCGGCGGTATTTCATCTAACCCGATGCGTCGTTTGAAAAAGTTAATGCCCTCTAGCTCGATAAGAAGACGTTTACACATTTACAGGTTTTTCTTTTCCATAAAAGAAAATACTCAAATAGAGCCCTTCAATCACGCCTTAATATTATTCGGTGTTATTCTCACTCACTCTGTATATACAAAAGTTCAGCATCTTCCAAGGATGCGAAACGAAGAGTTTTCAAGAAAATACTTCAAACCAAATTAACCTTTACATGAAAAGGCGTTAACGCTTTTGATTTGAGTTAGGTACGTGAGCGATAATTGAATTATTTATATAATATTTATATAAGTAAAATTATTTTAATATGTTTATCTTTTGCAAATGATTAAGTTTTTAGGTGTAATTTCCAACCTGCAAAAACAACTGAAAAGTCAATGCTAAATATTACGTGGAAAATGTCCCAAGTTCCTATCCTGAATAATTTCTGAGCAAAGATAAACTGACACTGAACCTTAAAATTACTTGCAGTTTTAAATTGAGTATACCAAATTTGCCAACACACCCAGCAATATTGCTTAGGGTTTTCGACAACACTTTGAGAAATAAGCTTTTTATTACTTAAAAAAAACTCGAACTATAAAGAATCAGAATTCCGTTGCAGTAAAGCCCTTTTGACCATTTAAATGTCCACACGAAGTGTTTAAATGGAGTGTGCGCAAACAGTATGTGAACTTTTTAAACTTGATCTCTTGGTCTTGTCTTCTCTCACATTTCTGTTATTCTAAAATGCTTCACATGATGCAATTTTTGTTGATTTCTTACAAATTTTCAGTATACATTCTCTAAAATGAATGAAGAGCTCTAAAGCGCCTTTTCTTGAAAACGTGCTTGTAATTTCTTTCCAGGAGAAGCTTCAATGTTACGCAAAATATAATATTTGACTGCAAAGAACTATATTCCAGCAACATCAAAAAGTTAACAATTGAAAGGCTCGGAGCAACACGGCCTTAACCCACCATTTCAATGTTTTGAGATACAGGCATTTGAAAGTTTGAAGGTAGCCATAAATCTTGTTTTTAGAATAATTGGCGGTTTGTTTACCCCTATATCCAGATACATTCAAGAAGATACTGTATGCATGATTTCTTCGCGATTGGACTAATATCACGTATTAAAATAAAAAGAATACTGTAGCAGGTGTAAATCTGAGGTATAGGGGATTGTTGTCCCGAAGTTTTGACACCAACGTTTTTAATGTAAAGATTACCTTCGCTTAGTATGTTACAGAACATGAGTTTTTGTTAAAACACAAATTCATTACTGAACATAACATTTTATGAAAAATATACTATAAAACACACAAATTGAATAAAGTAGCTTATAGCTGATGGGCTATGGGTAGGTTCTTTGTGGACACGTGACGAAGCAAAATGGCATGGTTACAGGGATGATACCTAGAAGGCTAACTGTTCGCCTTTCTATATGAAAGCGGCAGTTGGACTGGAACGCACCCTAATGCCATTTGCACGCCACGAAGCAAATCCGGTTGCTGTGCGCTAGGGTCTCTGTGGACATGTGATGAAGCGGGTGGTTACAGGGATGAGACCTAGAAGGCTAACTGTCCGCCACACCTCGATCTAAGAGTTATCCATAACAGATCCGCCGCGATATGACCCTGTAGTTAAAGCGACGTAAAATAAATAGAGTAATAATAATATTATGTTCTGTCTTTGTTTGCCCTCCTATCCAATTCTAGATTAACTTTTTCCATCGTCTGAAACAAGTTTCTTGTAAAACGTGTGGTATAAAGGTGGGAGCCAAAGTAAAAGAGAATGTGCATCAAACACTGGCTTTTACTGATGGAAATGGAAGCATTACATTTCTGTGGTGCTTGCGGGTTGACAACACGAAACCTTTTGCCTCTCTTCTTGATGCTGCAACTTCTGTGTACTGGGTATTCGAGAAAATGATTATAGGCCACTTGAAACATAAAAGGATTTTTTTTTGAAGACATGAAGAAGACTATCATATACGAGAAATTTAGTGCTTTTCCATCTACAGACTTAGTTTTCTCCATAATTTGATCTGAAAAGCAAATAAACCGTAAACCCGGTAGTTTTCATCAGTGTTACACAACACTTAATTGAGTTCAAGTTGAGCTTTACTATTCTTACAATACAACTCCATTCTTCCAAAGTCTCCATCATAAGGTAGGCAAGTGTGGCCAACTTATGGAAAGTGGTGATAGATTTGTTTTACAAGCCCACGTTAGCAACCAGTTATTATTTTGGACACTTCAGATATGTTATAATGTGTAACTGTTCACATTTTATGTTTTTTACTTCGATGATATTTCAACAGACAGCTGCCTACTTCATCCTCTCCTCTCTTTGTTTTGCTTTACTTTCTGACCAAAACTGCATGTATCCAAAATTTGGAACGACCGCAATAATGAATACCCGTGTTATATATCCACCGTTTCTGTTTTTATATAAAAGATGAGAGACTGTTAGTTTTAGAGTGGACAATGCCTTTTGAAATTCTATCATTATTTCATGATACTTTTGAGGGTCATTCGCCACCTTTGGCAATAACATCTTAAAAAGTCCGTCACAATTCACATGCGGTTTTAGGCTTTCTTCACACCACTTACTATAATATCCAGATTTAATGATAATATCAGAATGTAAATAAAAATTATGCGGATTTTTTTTTTGGGGGGAGAGGTCTCCTACAGCCACTTTATTTTAGGCACTTGGCCTATGAAATGCTTAAATGCGACAGATACTGCTGTATGTTAATCACTTATACTGTCTTCCATGGGCATATTATCTTTCAAATCGTTACAGGGATCATCTCTTGCTGAACGGTACACATGTATTTCCTTGCGTGTAGTTATTTTGAAAGTTAATGCAATAAAATATGCATACTAAATATTTTAGTGCCAAGACCGCGGAATCTACGAGCTTGTAGGATAGGGCAATATTGCTCCGACTGTTATCCATTAGCGGAACAAGAAAACCTTGTGTTAAATACATCCAAATTTTCTTCGTCTGTGGCAATCGCAGGAGAATGGATTTTCCATTTTTTGACAATAAATTAAATTGAGTTTTATTTAACTGCTGTGGTCCTTAGCATCTCGTTCTATATTGGACGTGAAAGACCGGTAATTCTGCTCAGAAGCCTCTTTATCAGGCTTGAGGTTCTTTTACGTGCCGTAAATCTACGACACGGGACCACCGGCTTTCCCTTCCGAAGTAAAGCCAGTGCTAAGGATTTTTACGCCCTAAAAAATCCATCGTCCTCCGCCGGTTTGAACCCGCGACCTCGGGAACTAGAGGCTAGCATGGTAACCACTACACCACGGAGGACGACATTTTTTAACAATTATTCTCTTGGAAGATTAGGTACATAGCACCAACAAAATGCATTTAATGTTATAATTATGTTGAAAAAATTGTGATAAAAACTAAATTGGTTGAAATCTCTTGGTATCAGCAATTTTAATAGAGTAGGCACCCTTACGCAAATATGGAAATTAGCTTCTCTATTTAAGTGTCTGTTTCCTCTACAACAGATTGTTTTCTTTCTGTTTTAGTCCCTGAAAATTATTGCAATGAATGCTTATCAGAAAGCATGGCATATGATGATAAAATGCCCGCATTTCGAAGATCTTTCTTCATACGAGAAAATTGAATAAAAATCTGTTTAATAACGAAAACTAGATAAACAAAGGAATTTCAACATTCCGTCATTATTGTTAAGAATGAAATCCAACCTATTAACGAAAATTGGGCAGAAAGAGGTTGATGAGAAAGCAGCTGTTTTCACTTTCTCTATGACAGAGTAACACGAGAGGTTTGCCAAGAGTTACGCTACGTTGTTGCCATACTGATGGCCAGGCGTCTGGAGAGGTGGGTAGTGGGACCATTTCATTCATTCTCAGGCACATGTGCTCGCCCGGCCGCCATGTCACACCACGATATAGCTGTCGATCTAGGAATCTCTTGAATAAACTATTTCATTACTATATCAATCAAAAAAATTGCAACACTTTAAGCCTCGCCGCATATTTTATTCAGCTAAAATGTTTTCCATTTTTCTTGTTCAAAGTAGGTAGAGGAAATATTGTTCACCAGCCAAAAATTTGATATCGAGCTTTCACCGGAAATACACGTTTGGAGGTCCACCGAACCCTCTCCCCCCAAAAATTAGAAATAGATGCGTGTGTGTGTTTCTGTCAGTGCACAAAATAACTCAAAAACAACTGATGGTATTCTACATTTGAGTCAAATTTAAGCACGCAGAAGGTTTATAAGCAAACTTCTTTAACCCCAAACTACCATTTACATGTAAAAATTTTCATTATTATTCATTTTATTAAGTTTATACGATTTTTATTAAAATAGCGTGTGGTTTAGGATATTTATGATAAATAAAATGTATATCTTGATTTTCTAAAAATACCTTATAAGTACGCTTCATTGTTAAATAACTGTGTAAATGGTATTAGTTACATTATTTCCGATACATTCTTAAATAAAAATAACCTCAAATGAAATAATACGGACTTAGTTCCCTACACAATATGGAAGACAAAACCAACTGTTCGCACATCATTAAGTTATTAATGAATCCCATTGCGGAGAAAATCATAAATCAAGTAAAACATGCACTATAGATGCCTAATAACAATACAACCTTGAAAAACTTAAAAAGAATAACGAATATTTAGAAACGGCTACAGAAAAAGTTATTTAGCATAAAATGTATATTTCAGTGTACCGTAGTTGTTTTAACTGATCAACTTTATAAAGTGATGGCTGTGTGGGTGTAAAAGTTGGGTACTAACAAAATACCAAAGAAGTACAAGATACTGAAATGAAAATTTTACGACAGCTGTAAGCTATAAACTTACAGAAAAAAAGGTTTAAGGTATTCAGAAAGAGATGACAATAGAAAGACTATACGAAACAATTATAGGTACCTAAATAGATAGAAGAAACATTGGAATAGACTGTTGGAGGAAGAAGTATTGGGAGACCTATAATGAAATGGTCGGTGGAGAGATACAAGCCATCGAGTCTTATATCATGGTGAAGATGGTGGGTAAAATGTACATGTTGAATTTTCTGTAAATACCTGTGAAATCCTCCTCATTCTGAATGATTTTTGTATAATCTTATATAACTGGTAAACTGTAAGCGATAAACATATGTTTTGTTCTGTAGGCAGAACTTGGGCCGTGGTACTGAATATCCGTTCCGGCATTTACCTAGCAACTGAGAGAAATCACGAAAATACCCCAGTCAGATTGGCCGGTACACAGGGTTTGAACCCGCGACCTCCCGCAATCTCCTGGGCCATCTCTCGGTATTATGTAATTGAAATCAATTCTATGCGTATTAAGCTCTTTATGCGAGTAATCCATGGAAACCCTACGAAATAGCAATGAATAGAGAAAGCCCGAATCAGATAACTCGTTGAACACACATTTCAGCTTGGTAAACTGCTCAAATCTACAGCTAAGCAATGATATTACCATTTCTACCTCTTATGACTCAACGCTTTTAAAAACAAACACGGTTCCACAATTTGCTCAAGACATACATACGGTAAACACGATATAGCAATTATATATCACGTTATTGACGAACATGTAATCTACAATGTAGGTATATCTCTACTCGCCATTATCTAATCTAAACATCATCCATAAAATTCCAACGTACTGTCTCAGTGTTAAGGACCTAATGAGCAATTAGTGTATTTCCTCCCTGGCTTTGTATGGCCGCTTTCGCAGCAGGCCGTGAAAAGTACTGCCTTCAACGTTTAAACTTGTCTTAACTAAGGAGCTCGATGTGCTTATGTTTCTGCCTTTGTTTATATTGGGGCACGGTTTCTTTGGGCATCTATAGAAAATGAAGACAAGTTGTTGGAAAGTTATCAGCTCATAACTTAGTTTTCTGCTCATCGTAAGCCACAAAATGCTGCTGTTGCATAACGTTTTTATTCCTTCTTTAATATGACAGAAAAAACAAACATCTTAAACCGCGCTCCAATTGTAAGTTCTAAAAATATTTTAATTTTAAACATATCAGTTTATTCTTTAGACGTTTTATTTGTTTTTCTACATAATTTCCATTTTAATACAATTTTTCCCACCGTTGTGTAGGTTCGAAGATTCTCTTAAAATAGAAATCCGTACCGGCAGTGCGAAAATAATTACGCACTGCTTTCTTGATGTACTCCATTTCGTTGCGGTGGCGCGATGTGCCTTTCCGATAGCGTTAACATCCGAGCATGTCCTGGATTGCGTTGTGTCCTATTCCAAGTTTTGCCCCAGTTTCATCCAAAGTTACACGTCAACCTTCCTTAATGATCTCACCCATTCTTTCCTTGTTGCGTACATTAGAGGCAGTACACCGCTAGGAGGCTCGCTATGGTTCGTGCAACATTTTTCATATGTGTCATATTAAAATTAGCCCGAAAAAAAATCTTTAGCATGACTTCCTTCGGAAGGGAAGTAAAGCCGGTGGTCCCATGTAGATTTACGGCACGTAAAACAACCTCAAGCCTGATAAAGAGGTCTCTGAGCGAATTTACCGGTCTTTCACGCCCAATATAGAATGGGACGCTAAGGATCATAGCAGTTAAAGAGTGTCCATAAATAAAACTCAATTTAATTTTGATTTTTCACGCAGCATTATAAACTGTAGGAAATAAATAATGAAATTCGGCTTCCATTACTGAAATAAGTGAGAGCGTGTTTGTAAATGAGACAAATGAGATGGTAGCTTCTCCCCCTGCATTTCAATTGTTACCTGGCGTGTTGAACCGATAAGCCACTTGAATGCATTCCCTTCATCGGAGAGAACTGATTTACGGACTGCGATGTAGCATGTAAGCATAGCATGACAAGTAATTATAAATTCAGATCTTAATTATTCTATATTTAATAATGTGCTTTTGCACCTCAGAGAAAAAAATTAATATAACAAATGGTTTCATCTTCTCTCTATTAGCTACGGAAACTTGGAATAAAGACATTACCTCATTGCTATAAGAAATACGCGTGCCCTAATGAGCCAATTATGCACGATACTCAATACAATAACAGCCTATTCGTAATGCTAGGTTTGCATAAAATGTTTTTACTTATTTTTTGGTGCCCATACACACATGGCTGAAGTCTGGTGAATTTCTGCAGCGGAGATTCCATCTTTAACGAGAAATTCAGATCGCAGTACCCAACATCAGTTACAGCCATTTTGTACGTATTAGCTAGTTATGATCACGTGACGGTAGTCAATGCCATGGCTTAATCATGACGTATTCTGTAATCTATAAATTACGACAATATATACACTTGGCTATTTGCAATTTATAGTAATGATTTATACAAACTTTTGATGTCATACATTCACGTGAGTTTCTCCATCCACTCTTCTACAAACTGTTCTTACAAAAGCTTATTTATATAGTTCACTTTGAAAACGTTTCCGGAAATACTTTCATTTCACATTTCGGTAAGTACAAAGGGTATACGAAGCTGAAGCGATAGTAAAATTTTTAAAAGGCGGGTCGCTGTATGCCGGCTTTGAAATTCCATACTCTTTATATGACATCAGAAACAAATGAATGGCAAATTAGCACTTCAAAAATATATAAAGTACTTGAAAATTTAAACTGTTTGTAAACAACGAATATCCTGGAAGCGATTAATGCCACAAAAATTGATAAACTGTGTGTTTTAACGATGCCTGCATTTACTGTGTATTAAGATTTAGTGGTTTGCATTCGAATATCCTAAAGATATGGCATTTTGTCAAATACTATATGTTAGAACCACATTTTTAGAAAATAAAATAACGAACAATTTTTCCATGTAAAGGGTAGTTTGGGGTGGGAGATTTTCTTACAAATCTTTGGAAGATGAGGGACCTTTATTTAAAACGCTTTTGGGAGGGGATTCAGGATCCTCAAAACTTGTAATGAAGCCTCTATAGCGAAAGTTTGGGTGAAATACAATGTTTCCTCTACTTACTAAAGTGGTAGAGAAAGTAAAAATTGTTGCTCATGACTCAGCACGATCATTGTATTTTAAGATAAAAACGAAATTTGACAAACACTTGGCCAAATTTCATATTTGCATAGCCTCGTGCGGTATTTTCAGAATATACGAATATTATACGTATTATACTTCTGGTGCGTTTTTATCCACGAAAAGTAGGAAATATTAAGTTTTCGTATATTTGATGCAGCTTATCAATATTTTTTCATATTACGTTTGATGAAAACTCGCTGACGATGACATAATTATTTTAGTGTGTTTATCGCGACAAATCTAAAAGTGTATTTCATACGCGGAAACTGCACACAAGCCAATAATTCCTGATGAACGTGGTTCTCGAGCGAAGGCATTATTATTGACGCTGTCATGGCAACTGGAGAGGGGGTTGGAGAGGGAGAGAGGAAAAAAATAACAACTGGAATGAGATGCAAACATGACAACACAATGCGGAGGAATAAATAGGATGTGTAATTAAAAATTATATTTTAAGTTGGCGAATAAACAAACACGTTAACTTCTCGTGGTGCATAATTTTGCAGAAATTGCTCTCCCCGCAGCGAATGTTATCGTTTTAAACAAACACGGTGGTGTATATTTTTCTGTTTGTAACATCGCCTTCTCAAGCTCATTTACGCTTCATGTTTTCTGTTTAACATCAAAGTCATTATTTACCCACCATTAACGTCCTGTACCCCATTAGTCACATCTTTAGCATGGCGAATTAATGAGTGGGCAGCTAGGTTTCAAACATGCGCACTGTGTGATTCCGGTTTATTCTTTCCCATAATGTTCCTTTCTTCTGTTATTATCCTCAGCGTTTCTTTCGTTATTAGACCTTTTCCGATTACTTCTCGGTCGTCTAAGAGCGCTGCCTAGATTGTAGTGACCTGGCAAGAATTATTTTTTCCATTGTTCCTTTCTTCTGTTATCCTCAGCGTTTATTCCGTTCTTATCAGACCTTTTCCGGTTATTTCTAGGTCGTCTAAGGGCTCTGCTTGATGGTAGTGGCCATGGCAAAGATTACTCTTTCACATGTTGTTCCCTTCTTCTGTTATCCTCAGCGTTTATTCCGTTCTTATCAGACCTTTTCCGGTTATTTCTAGGTCGTCTAAGAGGAGGTTGTAACACTTTTCGGGAGTGACACTTGGACGGAGAAGGGATTTAATTAGGAATTCTTCGGAATGTCCAAGTTCTGGGAACTTATATTATTCTTTTGAGTGCAACTTGAAGCTAGAGCGTCAATTATGAGTTAGTAAGCTAATAAAAGCATTACAAACCTTGGAAAATGGAAATATTTGTCTTTCTTTAAAGTAATGGCATACATACAAAACAAAGAAGCAAAGAAAAGAAAATGCAGGAAATATCAATTCATTGTTAAACAGAAGAAGCACTATGACGTGTGGATATTGTACACGAAAACTACGGTTCTACTGGGAAAACTAAATTTCTTAAGACAATAGAAAAATGTTAATTCTTCTGGAAGGAGTAGTTGGTTGTAGCACTTTTAAAGAAAGAAACAAAGAAAAAACGCAAACAGACCATCTCCACGCAGTGTTTCCTGGAAACATCATGTTGGCTAGGTCTCTCTTGTTTGCTGCAGCAATAATAATATTAATAATAATAATAATAATAATAATAATAATAATAATAATAATGTATCCAAAAAAAACTTGTACTACAATTCCAAACTATGTCAACTGTGTTTACTATCAGAAATTATTTTTCGATGGAGAAGAAGCAATTTCAACATTGTCCTTGGTCAGGTAGCAAGGTAATGGTGAAAAATCAGATATAAGTGTGACTCAATGCAAGTGTCACTACGGACAAGTGTATCGTTCTCGTCTATGAACTCTGCCGTGGATTGTGCCATTTCGCTTTCGTTCTTAAACCTTATCCGATGACGAGTCCGGATTTCTTTAATATGATGCAATTTTACATTTGAGTCCCCCCCTTTCTTTCTTTCTCTGCCACCTGTGAAAGGGGTATCAGGAGTAGGTACCTACTGTATCCCATCCAAAAGGTCGACGTCGATATTTCACCGGAAATAAATGTTTTGAGACCTATGAATCCCCCCCCCAAAGTATTAGTTATTAGAAATGTGTGTGTGTGTGTGTGTGTGTAGGATAAATACCAAACTTGTTATTTAGGTTCAGTATCTTCCAAAAATGCGACACGAAGATTTTCAAGACAATCCCCCCACACCAAACTACGCTTTACATTTCGAAAATTTTTGATTTTGTAAAAAATGCTATAACAATTTTGATTAAAAGTAGCATTTAGACATTTACCTGATAAATAAACATATCTATGTTGAACTTTTCTGACAATAACCTTTGAAGTCTTATTCATGCAGAATTTTTTTTTATAATGTTGTACAGCGCGTAAACCATACTAGAGGAAACCTTGCTACATAAATATGTATCTCTTTAAAACACACAATTTACCTATTTCCAATAACTTTTTATAGCATTAGCCATTTCCAGATATACGTTACCATTGCTTTGAAGTTTTCAATACTTTGGTCATTTTAAAGTGTTGTCGCTATTCAGTTGTTTCTCGCGATATTGTGGAAAGCGGTGCAATTTCAAGGCCAGAATATCTATGGCTACTTGCTTTTAAACATGTTATTATCGATTCGGTTTCCTCTATGCCCCTTGTACCTACAACGGAATGTGTCATGAAATTATTTCTCTAAATATTTTATCTCGATTAATATGAAGTAGATAGAAATAAGAGCTCGTAAGAACAGTTTGGTGACTGTGTATAAAAATAAACGATAGCGGAGAGAGAGAGAGAGAGAGAGAGAGAGAGAGAGTCACGTGAATGAGTGTATCAGGTTTTCTCCACAACATACCTATAATAGGTAGAGGAGGTACTGTATTCCACCCAAAAATTCTACATGGAGATTTCGCTAGAAATACATTTTGGGGTCTATTTTGAGGTCCATAAACAGTATTTTTAGAAACAGGTGTATGTACGTTTGTGCGTGTGTCCGATGTGTGTGTTAACAATAACTCAAAAATTAGAAGTCGGATAGTAATCAATTTTGTAATTATTTTCAGACCCTTTATATGCAAAATGTCTCATTATTTTTTATTTTTTGAAAAATATCTAACGATTTTAATTAAAATGCCACATGTTTATGATATTTGTATGACTAATAAGATATGCGGACATAAATTTTGAATTTTCTGCGAACAGCCTGTGAAATCCCTTTTATTTGATTGAATTTTGAATAATTTTGTATAACTAGGAAACCTTATAAATATAAACAAAAACTTACTATAGGTAAAATGCAGAGCTCATTAAAACATTGTTTTATGTCCCGGGCTGTACAGAGCATAATAATACTGATCAATGAATATGCTTAGAAATAAAATTAGAAAGTATCATTATAATTATGCTAGTAGTTTATTTTTATTCTTCTGGTGAGTTATGCAAACTGTTACTGCCTTTTTTATCTATATTATTGACACGGCTCAAAATAGGGACTTTGTTCCAGCTGCAAAGATGCTTAAGTGAGGTGGTGTGTGTCTGGACAGCATAACTCAAAAACGAAAATATACATAGTTACTAAATCAAACCAAGTTCATCCTTCAAAGATGCGCCGCGAAGATCTTCAAGAAAATTTGTCGTCCCAGACTAGTATTTAAGGCTGGTTCGCAATAACCTGGAACGGGAACCAGAACCGAAATACAAAGTTAAAATCCCTGTATTACAATGTGAGCGTTCGCAATTAACGGGAAGATTACCGGGAACGTAAACGCGAGAGACTTTTTAACTTTCAGTTTCCCTTCCTGGGAACGGTATATTGAATTCATACTGTGAGTAGCTGTATTTATGGTACAGTATTTGATGTACCCCAGTTTCCACAAATGTATGAAGATGGCTCTTCAAGTGGAATCACGCTTCTTAATACTGGCTTTTAGAAAACCGCTTATTGCATTGAATTCCGAAGTTGGTTAACCTGCATTATGTTGCTGAATTATACCGAAAAAATGTAATTTGACGTTCCAATGCGTACAGACTTTACACGTTGCTATCCATAGGCATTCCCGTTTCCGTTCCCAGTGTATAATGAACTGTACTTTTGCTTTTGCTTTGCTTTTTCATTCTCATTGTTTCTCGTTTCTGGTTTATTGTGAACCAGCCATTATTTGGGAATAAAATGTTTTTTTTTTTTTTACTGTCTCAAAAATGGCTCTAACAATTTTGATTAAAATATCATATAATTTAAGACACTTGCATATCTTGAGTTTTCTGTGAGAAGCCTATGAAGTTCTCTTCATGCTGACAAAGCCATCATAATGGCTTTGTATGAATGGGAAATCTTAAGAGATATATACAAATTTACAGAAAACAGCTGAACCCGCCTCTGTGGTTGAGGATAGCCAACGTTCAAGAGTTCCCGAGTTTGAATCTCGAATTGGGCGAGTTACCCGGATAAGGTTTTTCCGAGGTTTTCCCTTATCCTGAAAAGACGAATGCAGGGTAATTTTAGGCTTTAAGGACCCCGGGCTCATTTGAATATCATTTCACACATTTCATTCATCGTCCGATGTGGCCTAACCGGTTGAAGGACAAAAAAAAAAAACAAAAAAAAAAACTGAGTGTTCATTAAAATAACGCATGAAAATTTTCGGTAGCTTTAGCCGTTTTCTTAATATCCCTACGGCTAAATGTTTGAATTTCTTTCCGCGTGTTTTATGTAGGGATAGTGATTAGAAACGTAGGATTTCAGCACCGCGGCCAAATCTACGGATGAGGCGAGAGAGTAGGAAGCTCTGATAGCGGCAGGCGCGGGGTCTCTAACGTTTCTGTGCTGAGCATCCCCGGCTGACCCTTCGATGCCCCCTACCTCATGGACTGGTTCCGGCAAAAGGTTCCATGCCAGGGAAGAAATACTTTTCTCCTCAAAACAGGTTCGCCGACCTTGTAAGCGAAGGATGCGAAATACGATGAAATTAGGGCCAGAAAAATTAATGGTAGTACATAATCCATCCTTTCAGAGCCGGGTATAGGACTGGTCCCGAGTGAGGAATTCGTGAGGCAGTGATCCCGGCGGCGAAAGCCAACATTCCGACTGGGGATGCGTAAATGTTCCGTGTCGGTTGAATGATCGCCCACCTCTGCCGTACGTATGTGGGCGTGAGGCCGGCAGTCGGACTGGTCGCCTCAGTCACATTCAGGTTGTAACGCAATGGGACCGGCGGAGGGCGATGGATTTTTTCGGGCGTAAAAATCCTTAGCATGGCTTCTTTCGGAAGGGAAGTAAAGCCGGTGGTCCCGTGTCGTAGATTTACGGCACGTATAAGAACCTCAAGCCTGATAAAGAGGCCTCTGAGCAAAACTTCCGGTCTTTCACGTCCAGTATAGAATGGGACGCTAAGCACCAAAGCAGTTAAAGAGCGTCCGTAAATAAAACTAAACTTAAATTTTTTATAATTATTATTATTATTATTATTATTATTATTATTATTATTATTATTATTATTATTATTACATAATCCATCCCAGTTTTCGCCTAAAGACCTGGATTTCATCACGAATAAAATCCACGGTCAGTGTGGCCGGCCCAAAGGGTATTAAACCCGGAACCTCCTGAATGTGAGCTCCGACGCTACCAACTTCTTAGACTTGATTTGAAACCATTCCTAAGCAAAAATGTATCATAGATAGAAGAGTCACTTTTATATGTATATAATAAGTGAATTTGTCATTGGTAGAAGAAGTTGTGCGATTGTTTCAGCACAGTTTTTGTTTTTCACCCCCCCCCCAAATGCTTTCAAAAGAAAGGGAAAAAAGAACCTCCATCGTATACTATTTTTGGGATTTACTGAGCGTTTCACTCCCACTGTCACTTTTTCGTTTAATAACAAGCTGTTTGGATAACTTCGTAAAAGAAGTTGCGCATGCGTGTATTTGGTCAGTATAAGTGACGGTTGAAAGTGCTCAATTTTGCGCGGAAGATTACTCATTAAGGTTAGAAAACAGTCGAGCCTCGAAATGAGTGTTTAACCTTTAACCAGCTCGTCTGCAGGATGGTAGGCAAGAAAGTGTGTGTCAAACTGGCCAGAATTTACGATCCTGCCGAGTAATAGAATGACCTTACAGTTCAGTCACCAACAAGGCAAAGCCTGGCTTGACTCGGCTCGGCGTGGCTGTAATATAGGACAGGACATTCCACAACGTGTCAGGTTGCGAGGAAGGAGGGGGAACTCGGCTTAAGGGTAGGTGGGTGGAGGTAGAGGAGAAGAAGAAAGTCATCTGGAACCTTAGGGGTGTCCCAAATGTGACAAATAGCTCCAAAAAATGCATGACCAACGTGTTTGGTAAACGGCAGCGTTATGATCCCAGCCAGATTCACTTCAAAAATACACGTTACTAGGAACGTAATATTCTGTGTATCTCTACTACCATTCCTTAGAGATCTTTCACTATTCACATTTCAAGCAATACATTTTTTTCTGTCTATTGTTAGGGGATTCATCACTAAAAATGCTATTCTCTGAAGTTTAAGCAATTTAGCTAAACATTTAATCAATAGTTTATCTTTTTTAGTTTTCAAGTTATCGGACTTCAAAAATAAATTCTATTGTCCTATACCAAATGTTCCACCCATGAAATTTTAAAAACAAACTAACTTTTTAATAGCCATGTCGTTTACCCATTCACGGAGCACAAAACGTCGTATAGTTTGTTTGTACCAGCTTCATAAAAAAATATTTTTGATTTATGATTCCAAATCTGTATTTTTAAATCTCCTGTTTTGCTTTAAAAATCAATAACTCAAATCTATGACAGCAATAAAAAATTTACGATATTTTGATTGATTTTATTGAACAAGACAAATTTCAGAAGAATTGGATGAAGAAAACTCAATAGTGTGGAAAAATTTGAATGGGAAAAACTGCTGGAGGGGCGGGGGAAAGATCATCTCAAAATTTATTGTCAGATTGTTACACTGCTGCATATAATGGTAATTACTAATTATTTACAATATAAAGGGCTAAAATAAATTTTGAAATTATAAGTTATGAACATTCTATTGTGGCCACAAAATCCCAAAGCCCAGTTTTCCACGATTTTCGGTAAATTTCAATGGTGCATTCCCTTAATCCCTGCAGGGAAACGGTTACTATTAACTAATACTTATTTTGTAACACGCAGGAGGGTGAAATAACAATTAACTGTTTTCCAGTAACATCGTAGATATACACAATTATGCTTATCATGAGGCCACTTGAGAGAAAACAAAATCAGCACATGAACTATTATTCCGAGAAAGTTTTATATTTTTAACTGTAGTTACACGTTTTGCTCTCTACGTACCACCTACTTGGAGGAAGTATCGCATATCGATATTCAGATTTCTTCGGAATGTTTTGAGGTACCTACCTTGAATAATGTTTTTTTTTAATTAGAAAAAAGTCCACGCTTGCGGACGCGACACGAAGACTTTCCAAAAAAAAAAAAACTCTCCCACTTCAAACTACCGTTTACATGGAAACATTTTAGTTACCTTTCATTTTATAAAAAATGGCTCTAGCAATGTTTATTAAAACGTGTTTAATACCTGCATGACTAATAAATAACATGTACCTATTATTTTCAAGTTTATATGAGTGGCCCGTGTGAATAGTTTTCTTCATTCTTGAATAGTGTATAACTGGTGAACCACTAACTCACTCACTAGCCGAGAAATGTCCTTAAAACGTAGACTTTTAAATATTTGCTTTGTTGGCATTAAGCATTTCGATATGCGTTGTCATTAGTTCGAATTTTTAGTAGTTTATACATTATTTATCATTTTCTGTTTCTGCTGATGTCATACAAACAGTATGCAATTTCAAAGCCAGTTTATAGCGACCCTCTTCTAAAAATTTGACTATCGTTTCATCCTGCTGTATATTCCTCTTGTATACCTATAACGAAATGCCTAATTTCTCGGAAGATGCACGATATTCAAGATTTATGTTCTGCCTTTTTTATTTTCTGTATTACTTGCAAATATAGTAAGTATAGGAAGTGTTGCACTCCATCCAAAAATTCGATTCGGAGATATCACCAAAAATACGTTTTGAGATTATCTGAGTAAATAAAATAAAAAGCCGTTTCAGAAAAAGGTCTGGTGTGTGTATGAAACAGAGGGAGAGCGGCGCAACTCAGAAACGAAAACTGGGTTAACAAGAACTTGGTATTTAAGTTTAGTATCTTCCAAGGATGGGACATGAAAATTAAGAAAATTCCCCCATCTCAAACTACCCTTTCCATGGAATATTTTGATTAAAATACTAAATGTTTAAGATGTTTGCATTACAAGTAAAATGTACTTCTTGAATTATCTGGGAATAGCCTGTAAACTTCTGTTCATTTGAATTACTTTTTTATAATTGGTAAACCATTAGAGATACACAGAAACTTACTACACAAAAAATGTAAATCTCGTTAAATTTATGCTATCGTCCTCCGGTGTAGTGGTTACCATGCTAGCCTCTAGTTCCCGAGGTTGCGGATTCAAACCCGGCCGAGGGTGATGGATTTTTTTCGAGGGTAAAAATCTTAGCATGGCTTTCTTTAGAAGGGAAGCAAAGCCGGTGGTCCCATGTAGATTTACGGCACGTAAAAGAACCTCAAGCTTGATAAAGAGGCCTCGGAACAAAATTACCGGTCTTTCATGTCCAATATAGAATGGGACGCTAAGAACCACATCAGTTAAAGAGCTCCATAAAATAAAATAATAATAAAAATGTCAAATAACATTTTTATTTGTGGAGACAAACATTTCCGAGATATTCCTTGTTATTGGTTTGGAATTTCAAATACTTAAAACTATTCTCAACTGCTATCACTATTCGTTTTTGTGGTCCTGCAAAGAGCATGCAATATCAAAGTTGTTACATAGAGGAGCTCTTTAGAAATCTGACTATTGCATCCTACAATGAAATGAATAAATGCGAATGAAGGTTTACCTCGACATAATACAATTTTGCAACAATAGTTTGTAGAATAATAATGAGTGGAGAAAGTCATGTAAATGCAACACATCAGATTTTTGTTTTATAGATCAATTTTGGCTGTACCGAATGCACATTTCCTCCACCCTAGGTAGGGAAATCAAAAAGTGAAAAGTCTAATGCTTGTTATGTAGTTACTTGCATTCCTTATGGTGAGCACAAGAGAGATGTGCTGTTACACTATCTATATACCGAGGGATGTTTGTCTCTATGGAAACAGGGACACTTTTTTTTTTTTCAAATAATGGCCAACCTGTCTGGCTGGCGACGGAGAATGTGGGAGGTATGGGGCCTCCCGCTGCTTTTTTTTTCCCCCTCCCAAATTAAAATACGCACGCTATTCGCTCGCCGTTGTTTTTCAGTTCCCGATAATAATAATAATTAGAGTGACGTTGAGGCAGTTATGTACACAGCAGGTTTCTTTTTCTCCTATTGACACTGCTACTTATCTACAGATTTCAGGTGTATAATATACCTGCAGCAACCTTTGCTATGTAGCACGCAATTCTCCTCTTCTTCAACACGCTGCGCACTAAACCACACAGATATTCGAACTACAATTGTAATATCTTTAACATACAATTCTTTGCAAATACAGCATTATTGCACTCCCTCTAAAATAATTAAGTTTGCCTTGAAATTATTTCAAATTAGTTATGAGTCACTACAAACTGATACATAGCTTATACGATGCGAGAAAATAAAACATCCAATGTTTATATCACGAGTCGATTTTGTAAAATATAAAAAATAATAATAATTTCAAACTTTTTCATTTATACCGCATCACGTTTCAACTTGGGTACAATTAAATTGTGAAACAAGGATATTTCGGAAACAGGTATGGCTGTATACTTGACATAAAGGTATATTTTATTAAATCTCTCTTGGTTTAACAGTTAACGAGAATGACAAGTAACATCATGTAATTCTGAAGATATGCAGTGATCCCGTTTAAAAATTCTAGCAGCTGAATTAGCGGAGAAAAAAATCTTATTATTGATAAGCAGAAAGAATAGACATTACAGTTTATTGTTTGTTCAGAGTCTTTTGAGGTCACACGGCGGTTTTAACAAAGAGTCACCAGACGAAGCCGACCTTGCCGTGACTAGCCGGTTTTCTACTTCGCCTACCGCTATCTCTGTGTTCTGATCTTTTCAAGATTTTTCAGTTTATTAGTTATACAAGCTTTTAAAAACTGTAGGTACTATTTTTTATATTTTTCATTTGTATAATTTATAAAATCATTTTACTTGCACTCAGTAGAGCATATGTTTTGGTGCAAATGCAATGCGGTGCAATTTTCAAAAAACTGTAAAATTATTAAAATGAAAAAGCTGCAAAAACGCTAGAACACGTAAACCATTTGTTCTTTCAGCATATGAAACATGAGTGTTTTATCTCTGTTAATTTGGCTGCTGGAATGTTTTAATGTGGAGAAGAATACTTTCTGGAGTCATTGTAGACTGTATGAATTGAATCTTATTATGGACGTTCTTTAACTGCTGTGGTCCTTAGCGTCCCGTTCTATATTGGACGTGAAAGACCGGTAATTTTGCTCAGAGGCCTCTTTATCAGGCTTGAGGTTCTTTTATGTGCTGTAAATCTACGACACGGGACCACCGACTTTACTTCCCTTCCGAAGGAAGCCATGCTAAGGATTTTTACGCCTGAAAAAAATCCATCGTCCTCCGATGGTAACCACTACACCACGGAGGACGACTACTGTAGACTCATGTGAATAACTCAAAATATACATTTTAATTAAAGTTGTCAAATTGAACACATTTTTGAGAACATCAAAATAAGGAACGTTTTTTCATATGAAAATGTTTGGGATGGTGGGAATTCTTAGAAATCGTCTTACTTCCTTAAAAAATGCCTAACTTAATTTGGTCTTTTTTTCAGAACTTCTTGTGTTATGATATGCTTGTTCATACGCGCGTTCATTTGTCCAATGAAAGCGCCTTTCTTAGATTCAGGAGATCTCAAAACACATCCGATGAAATCCAAATATTGTGTCAAATGCAATACTTCCTCTACCTTAGACATACAAGTGCTAGAGTAAGCAAAAACTAATCTTTCATTCTATTTTCAAAGCTTTTAAAATGTGGGAGGGGGGAGTGGAGGCAGTAGGTCCGTCTTTCCCCGCTGCGATGTAGCGGGCCCGAGTCTCTCTCGCAGTGGGCCCGAGTTCGAATACAGGTTGGATCAAACTATCTGGCTGAGATTTTCATCCTTAGTTTGGTCATTTGTATGTTCATTTATTCGCCCTATGCAATCAGACCGGTTAAAAGATACACTATTTTTACTTGTTGGATACTCATATCAGAAAATGTGTCGCTTATTAAAATATAGTGTGAATAAATGATAACTGCATTCTAATGACAGGAATACCATTGTTTAGAAATTTATTATTATGCTTAGTTCCGAAAATACTTCATGTATTTAATGGTTCCTTTCTCCATTTTAAAGCTTAAAGTGGAAGTTAAGTTAAGGGTATCGAAAGTATCTAAAGCCATCGATTCTGTTTGGAAGAAATTCCTGAATTTGTTTTCCGCTTTATTTATTTCCTAGTGTTTACGAAAATACAGAATATTGAAGTAATTTTAAACTTCTGAATTGTAAATCATAGATAGAAAATTATTTGGTGCGTGGGTAATTTTATCAACATAACTCTAATGGAGTTTTTATTTTCGTTTCAAGTATTTCGTATTAACTTACAATGGCAATATCCAAACCGGTATTTTCATTTACTCCGAATGCATGTTAGCTCCGTATTTTCTCTCTAATTTCAGTTTTGATTACTTTCTCTGCCCATTATACCTTACGTAATACCTTATACGTACAGTATCCATATAAAAAATTCTTCTGTTTACGTTACGTTATTCCGGATACATTTTTTTATTACAAATAATCTCAAATCAAGTAATATGGACTTGCTACATGCACAATACGGAAAACAAAACACAATTGTTCGCATATCGTTAAGTTTTTATTACTAGTGATACCTATCACGCCGGAAAATTTTTCATGAAAGTTCAGCCCGCCAAAACTTACACGTGTAACGATATATAATTTGAAAATGGCTATGTCGTTATTAGCCATAAACTGCACGCTTTAATGAACTCTACATTTTTACCGTCTTTACTGCTTACCTATTATAAATATTGTATTCTGCTGCAGATAAGGTTTAAGTATAAATACTAAGCTGGTGTGATTAAACATGCGGGTATTTCTTTTATTCATGCATATGCTAGTCTATATGAGAGTATTGTTATAAATGAAACCATTGTGTTACAGTTATGGCATTTGAGATACGGAATGTGTGTACCTGAGACTGTTTTATATAGAACTGTTTGTCAAGGTTAAACTGTTAACATTTTTTAGTCCATTATTTGAACTGTTGTGAAAGCTTTTTAATGCGTTAAGCTTGAAATTTCTTTTGTATCCTCATACATTATTCTTTCTATTATACTGTAAGCTCATTTCCCTAAAATATGTGATATCACATTTCATTGGAAATATGCGTTTTAATACTACATGAATAAATAAAAGGTAAATAAATAAATACGAAAAGGGGAAATAGGTCGGTGTGTGCGACTGTGAAGCGTAACTCAAAAGCGAAAAGTCCGTTAAATAAAGACATTAGTATTTAAGTTCAGTGTCTTCCAAGGAGCGACAAGGAGGTTTCCAAGAAAATCCCCCACCCAAACTACCCTTTACATGAATATATTTTCGTTATTTTTTTTTTCCAAAAATGGCTGTAACGATTTGATTAAAACACTGCATGCGCAGAATGACTTCTCGTAGCGAAATATTCTGGCAAGTTCTAAACGGTCGTTCATGACACAGCTAATTTAGTAATTGACGAATTTTAACAAATTTAACAATATTTAGATCTATTCCCCTAACTGCTAAATTGTGAAATAACTAATAAAACTTCCTTATACGCTAAGTATGTTTAACATAATTGCATGGCAAATGAAATGTACATCTTGACTTTTCTGAGGAAAGCCTGTGGTCCTCTTCATTCTGAATGAATTTTTTATAACCCGTAAACCTTAAGAGATAGACAAAAACTTACTACATAAAAATGTAGATCTCGTTAAACCACACTGTTTATGTCAATTAAAAGTTTTACGGCATAAACCATTTCCAAGATATTCTTTATTATTGGTTTCATTTGCCAAATACACTATTCCGTTCAAACTGCAAAAGCACTATATATTCTTCTTTTTTGTCCTCCTGCTCATCAAAGACAATGGAATTTTAAAGTTCTTAAAAGATTCGACTATTGCTTAGCTTGTCGTATTCCGTTATACCTACAAGGAATAGATAGTAAAAGCGTCGTCCTCCGTGGTGTAGTGGTTACCATGCTAGTCTCTAGTTCCCGAGTTCGCGGGAGGGCGGAGGGCGATGGATTTTTTCGGGCGTAAAAATCCTTAGCATGGCTTCCTTCGGAAGGGAAGTAAAGCCAGTGGTCCCGTGTTGTAGATTTACGGCACGTAAAAGAACCTCAAACCTGATAAAGAGGCCTCTGAGCAAAATTACCGGTCTTTCACGCCCAATATAGAATGGGACGCTAAGGAACACAGCAGTTAAAGAGCGCCCATAAATAAAACTCAATTTTAGTAAAAGCGTTTCGGCAAATGTTTATCTTCTCGATTAGCATGAAATGGATAGAAGAGTAAGATTTATTACGAATAATAGTTTGTTGAAAATGGATAGAGCAAGTCATGTGAATGTAACACATCATTTTTTTTGTACAACTCTTATGGTTTCCCAGTTATATAACATTATTCAGTCCGAATGATGACTTCACACGATATTGATAGAAAATTCAAGCTACACATTTAATAATCATGGAAATATTTTAAACAAAAATAGTTGAACCAATTTTCCATCTAAAATGTAGTTTGGGCTGAACGGAATTTTGTGAAACACTGCGCCTGGCATCCTTAAACGGCATCTGACTCCAGTATGAAATTTGCTAGTGGACGAATTTTAGTTTTTGAATTACGCTGTTGGAGTTTCAAAGCATCTCAAAAGTGTATTACTGATGAAATCGACTTCATTAAAATGTAATACTTACTCTACTATAGATAAGCCATAGAGAAACTATAAAACAGAAGGAGCACAAAGAATAGCTAACACGAATAAAATTATGTCCGCGAAAACGGAAAGAAATCTATTCGACATTATTGCTAATTGAAATAAACAACGCTTATACAATGCAAGAACAGTTAAAAAGATAACTGCAAAACCTTACGAGGTGTTTTACATATATTCTCTAGAAACTTAGGCAAACAGTGCAGCAAAGTAATTTGGCCGTGACTAGAAAAGCTCCAAAGCGCTTAAAAATCTACCCATGTCGCAGCAGGTTGTAAATAAATAACTGTCAAAAGCATAATGCATTTCTAACAGTAGGAAGAAGAGGGGAGGACGGTAAAAAAAAATGGTTAGGAGGGAGCAGAGCCCCACATAACGGGAGCTTTTTATCTTCCCTTATCCAAGGCCTTCTAGAACCGACTTCTATAAAAATAATTAACATTTTTCTATGCATTGAAATTGACTATTTTCAATACCGCAAAATCAAAACTTTTATTTGAATATCTATGAGCATCATTAACAATTTTTACCGGTCAAAACCTCAAATATTGACAATACTACGATTTAATATTAACTGCATTCTCAAAATGTACTTATAAACCCTATCTGGAACGGAAGAGTGGTTTCAGGCGTGAATATTGGCATTAAGTTCAGAAAACTCAGATTTAATTTTAGATATCCAAATAATTTAAACAAATTTTTGGATGAATTTTCCTCGAAAAGCTGGAGTTATGAACACGCCCGTAAAGGTATTCTATTACATTTCTAGTTTTGTATTAGTTATTAAATCGAAATGTATGAACTTGGACGCACTAGGATATATTACATTCCTCGAAATATAATTAGGAATATTATTACCTATCAAAAATATAAAGACTGCAGTATTTGTCTCCACTTTAAAAAATTGTAGCAGATAAATTAAGGAGATAAAATTCTCATTTTTTAATATCCAAAACAAACTACATTACAGTTTGCACGTTCTGGCGTTCTTTTTCTACAATATTTTTCATTTTCTTAATTTTATACTTTTCTTTAATTGCGCCTTTCTTCATATTTTTCGTGTATAGTGTTTAAAATATTATTTTATTTGTATTTAGTACAGCAAAATTGTTTGGTACACCTGAAAATGGGTTTTGATCTGATGGAGGAAACAAATGTCAAAGTCAGGAATTACCAACGCTTATTTATTCCACTTCATTAGCGCCCAGTTTATAATACTTCACAAATTTATTTTTCCGTTAGTTTAGATCATACATTGGTGGGATTATATCTATATTAACACAGGCTTGCCGACTTATATTACTGCAATATTCATTGTCTGGGTTGGAAGTAATATTGCTGCCTTCTGTATATGCTATTACTTTTGGAATAACTGCACATTTGAATCCCTCATAGTATCAATTTATATGAGCATCAAGAGCCTGTTTTGTTGCTCAGTTGTTCCCATTAAGTCAGGCTACTTTAAAATAATTGTATACCAACTGTACAGGCTGTACGGGCATTCCTCTACTACGCTCATTTCCTGTGTAATGTTAGAAAACATAACACATTACTTACTACAATGTCACTCGGTGTCAAGAAGTTTGTGATTGGTAATTTATTCCCAGCATGTTTCAAATGTTGACTAACTTTTTCTCTGAAAGTTATCGTACTACAAGAATCCGTTTGCGCTATATATTTTTAAAAAGAAAGAAGAAAAAAAAAGTAATAGGAGATACGAAGGTGTATGTGCCTACTGTTATACTATTCCCGAAGTAAGCAACACACTTGAGGTAAACAACGAAAGGCAGCCCCAAATACGTGGCCGCATTGAATGTTCTCATTTGACCCTGGTCGCAACACTCAGTCTAAGAGTAGAAAATAGATCCCATCTTTTCCTTATGTTATTTCTTTTAAAATGCACTAATGGATAGGTTTAATGATTACATTGCAATATACTATATTTTTACTGTTGTTCGAAAATAGAAATCAAACGGTTTGCTGAAACTGAGCAGTTATCGCGTATCAATTGCATATGCTGTGCACACGTTGCGGAGTAATACAAAAAACGCGTTTCTTAGAGCGGATCTAGTATAGTGCCTTTTATTCGGTCAACATACGACAAAGATGATATTAAAAATAGATAATATCCAATCACTAGGATTTCTTTTCGCTTCGTAAAGAGAACATATTTGTATATTTCAGGAGTTACGTTCATTCGATAATCGTGTTTGAAATGCTAGAAAAATTCTGTCTTTTAGTGACAAATGAACTTTGTAATTTAATAAATGCGTGAGATAACACAAATTTTAAGGATGCATACAAGATTTTATAAACGTACCTTAGGTTTTAAAAACATTAGCCATGTTTGGTTTTCATAGATCTGTACTAACAATTTCCATTAATATTATGAAAATGAATAATTAATATTCTTTTTTAGACCGCATGGCTAGTGTGATAAAATTTTTATACCACTCCATTGTGACCAACTTTGGTTTCAGAACAATTACATGGAAATTACCCTTTGTATTTCCACATGTTTAATAATTCGACTTGGTTTCATTAGCTTTTACCTTTCATTGTGTCCTTTTACATGATTAATTTCTTATGGCGGTCACAATACAAATCGCTATACTTCAATTTATCGCAGTTCGTTCTGGGGTTAACCTATACCTTATATTGACAGCCTTGCGCCTTCTTTGATCTAAAACGTTATTCTTTTATCCAGCCAGTATAACCTACAGAAAGATTAGATGGTGGCAATTATGAATTCAGAAGAAACCGAAATGGAAGAGCCAGACGAAATTAGACGAGTAGCAGAAAGAATAACACTAGAACTACTTACCCAAAAAATCCAGAAAACAACATGATATAGCATTTAATCATGATGTAAGGCAAAACATGCTGAAAAGAATTTCACTGAAAATGACTACTAGCGAATCAACAAAACATCCAAACATCTGATATCTCGCTGCACACGAGAGTTTTTAACGTCATTTCTCTTGTTTCAAGAATCTCGGAATACATGTGAGTTGACCCCGTTCTAAACTGATTTCTCTTAGTTTCAGGAATCAATATATTATTTTATTGATATTTTACAAATTCGAGCGCTGTCTAAAGAACAGCATATACCACACGTGTTAAGAGTGTTTTTTATTATAATCTACTATTAAAGCGACAACATTAACATTGTTTTGTGTTAGTTGTGTTTGTTCCTGTAATGACACTCTATGGCGAGTCTATGACAAAACAAAAAATGTACTGTTCACAAAAAAAGTTAAACAGGGTATTATTTTCATGATTAAACTGCGATTTTTAAAGCATTTATCGAAACTTATACGTATGATAATTCAGTTTTCAAGACAGGGGAACCAGTTTTAGCTTCTCTACCATCTGCCTAAAGTAAGAGAAAGTATTGTATTCTACCTCAAAAAAATTAATCGAAAATGCCGTTTTGGGATCCCAACACCCCACACTGAAAAAAAGCAAAGCATTTTTTTTAAATGGTATATGCGCGCGCGGTGGTGGGTGGGTGGGTGCGCGTGTGCGCGCGCGCGTTAGAGAGGGAGGGAGAGGTACCAAAAAAACTCAAAGATGTAAAGTCGGTTAAATAACGAACTTGGCATTTAAATTCATCATTTTCCAAATAAGTGGCGCGAAGATTTTCAAGAAAACCCCCAACCCATATACTCTCTACATAAACTGTTTTGTTGTTTTCTCAAAAAATGCTAACAGTTTTTATTAAAATGCCATGTTTTAATATACTGATATAAGAAATAAAATGTAAATTTTGAATTTTCTGTGAATATTCTGTGAACTTCGTTTTATTTGATTGTGTTTTATATAACTTGATATAACAAGTTTACTGCAGGAAAAATGTAGAGCTCATTAAAATACATTTTTTGTTTTGTTTTTGTAGCGTTAATCGTTTTCAAAATAACCCATGTTGCAAGTTTAGACATTTCCTAAGAGTCGCCTAAAGGACGTGGTGGAAAGTTGCGATTCTTGCTTTTCCCGTCTTTTCTTACTATCATAAGAGCTTATCACCATGAATGAACATTTAAATGGTGTTTCCGCATGTTTAAACCTTCTTGCTTAATTTGAAACAATTCCTAGGTAACAATATAGGTATTTTGAGTAACCTAACGAGGATAGAGTAACTTTTTACGAGCAGTATAATATCCATATAATGAATAGCTGTGCATTTGTCACTGATAGAAAAAGTCATGTGTATATAACACATCAGATTTGTAGTTCTTCTACTACGTATAGTATGTAGGGAACTATTGTATTCCACCTAAATATTCCATGTCGAGATTTCATCGAAAAATGTATGTTTCGAGGCCCCTGTGAACACAAAAAAAAAAAAAAAAAAAAGGCATGTGTGTGTTGCGTATGTGCCTGAGAACAGCCTAACTCAAAAACGAAAACTCGGACAAATACCAAACTTGGTATATAAGTTCTATATCTTCCAAAGGTGCGATACGAAGATTTTCAATAAAATCCCGCCATCCGGACCACCCTTTACATGTAAAACTTTTCGATTTTTTTTATTTTTCAAAAAATTGCAACGATTTTGATTAAAATACCACATATTAAATACATTTACGTGACAAATAAAATGTATATCTTGAATTTTCTGGGAGTAGCCTGCGAGTCCTCTTCTTTCGGAAGGAATTTTGTATAACTGATAAACGTTAGGCGATCGACGAAACCGTACTACACAAGAAATTAAATGTTTAAAAAACACAATTTATTTGAAATAACTTTTGTGGCATAGGCCATGAATATCCGTTATTAATGTTTCGAATCGTTCAATACTTAGCGATTCTTTTTAAAGTCCTGTCGATTTTCAATAATAAGTTGTTTCTCGCGATGGAAAGAGTATGAAATTTTAAGGCCATGTGTAGCGTCCAGCAAAACATTTGACTACCGCCATTCCCTTTGTATCTATAACTAAATGTGCAATGCAGCTATTTCCGGAAAGGTTTATCTCGATTAAAATGAGGTAGATAGGAAAATAAACTTTCGTAAGAATAATTTTATATTCGCTAATAACCGTTATATGGTAGAGAAAGTCATGTGAATGTAACAGATTTTTCTCCCTCTTCTATGTCTTTAGTACGAGTGACGATGCTATAGTTAATTTGTACATAGCTACCCCTTACACACATATCTCAGTATACAAGTCTCATCTGTCTCCGGTTTGAGAATTTGGGCGAGGAAGCCTCTTCAACGGCAACCAGAGGGTTCGTGGCCGCCTCAAGGACAAAGTCATTAT
Organism: Deroplatys truncata; assembly: GCA_030765065.1. Lineage (NCBI taxonomy): Eukaryota > Metazoa > Arthropoda > Insecta > Mantodea > Mantidae > Deroplatys > Deroplatys truncata. The sequence goes on from CM060984.1 coordinate 129,851,896, forward strand.
AATGACATTTCTCGAGAGCACATAGGTCAGCATGCTGCAAGAACCCCGGCCGAGACGAGAGATGTCAACAACGGACACGGAGGAAGAAGCTGTGTCATAGGATTCTCAACTTTTTCCTTCAAAAATATATTTGTTTATTAACATTTTGTCTCACATTGGATAAATAATGTATCCTTGGTATTTATTTATCACTGCTAGGCTCCGCAGCTTAAGTACATAAAACGTATAGTGCTGTACCTTAGGTGTGTTAAAATGTACAGATATGTACAGATCATATGCGATATTCTCGAGGAAGCTTTACCATGTGATGGAAAAGTAACCAAACTGCGAAAATAATATATGCCAAGCAAATCGGGAAAGTAATTATCCAAATAAATGAGTAGTGTTGGCTGTATTAAACAAGGGAAGATGCCAACAACTGCATGGTGATACAATAATTATAAAACAAGTAAACGTTTATGGATGTAATGATGTCTAAGAGATTACACAGTTTGTATTCAGATCCCGCATTATATACTCCGAAATATACGTAAACAAAAGCACGTATCCTTCTGTAATTAATAACATAATAATTACTACACAGCTGAGCAACATACGTAGCAACCAGAATCACGTGAAGTGTGTTGTTAAAGCGCCCTAATTATGAGTGAGTACAGTAAACAAGTTCGCTACAAGATTATGTGTTTTATTCATTTACTGAATTCTAGGTTTAGTTATATGTATTCCTGAACTTCCATGGTTCGGCTTTATCCGTGTTTTCTTTCAAATTCTTCTACGGCGTTTAAAATACTATAATAAAAGCGTCTTCGTATCACATCTACGGAGACCATAGTTATGAATGACTGTTGAAGACCGTGAAAAACTCCAGGAATTTAGCTTTATTACTGGATTTCTAAGTGTTCAGAAAAAAATTATCCGAAACATTTTATTTATTTAGTAAATACTAGAAATGCGTCTTAATCAGTCTCTCAAATGTCTACTTCGGTATAATAAAACGTGTATTTTTGTGAATTAAAAAAAGAAATATAGAAAACAGTCTTCCCGATTTTTAGTAATATAAATTAAAACATGTTAAACACGGATGTTAATCGAAATCTGAACTATAGGTTTAAGATACTTTTCTATTTTAGCTATATATATATTACCCCCCACCCGCTCCCAAATGTACATTTTCCACTTTAACTCTCATTTAGGAGTGATTTTCAACCCACTGTTATGGGGAAACTAAATGCTATACTGGAAAAGGCCGATGAACAAGTTCTCTTTACTATGGGGGGGAAAGAAAATCACTGCTTTTTCTCGGTGCATACAGCTTATAAACGTACAAGAACACGTTGCGCGTACTTGGATTTGAATGATGTCTGGTTATAAGTAACTCTTGGCATTTGAAATAATGAATATGAGTGACGGAAACATCTGCAAAATGACGATATGGAAATATACCAGCATGCCTTTTTGATCCGTTTCATTCTACGTAGATTTTTAAACTAAAATAAACGTCGCGGTTTGGACACCCTTACGTTTTTGAAAAGGACAACAAAGCCCGTCTAGTTTATCTTTTATTATATAGCCCCTTCTTGTTATTTATTGCCGGGCATCAAAATGAGCAGCAACTGCCCACTATAATTACTGTTGTCACAGCAGGCTTACCACCACCCTAACTGGTAATGAGCTAGCCTAACACTTGGTCTTTCTGGGCGCCTCGCCTTCGGGCCCGGAAACAGCCCTCCTCATCTAACTTGGCAACTGTGTACTGTTCATTCTCGAGATTTTCATATAAGCGTTTCAAAAGCTGCAAAAGGTCTGACTGGGCACCTTGTAAAATTATATGGTGAAACGATGCAATTGTATTATTATTATTATTATTATTATTATTATTATTATTATTATTATTATACTAATAACAATAATAATTATTATTCGAAAAAATATCACGTATTAGTGAAATTATTCTGGCGATTTTTCTCAATCATTCTTGCTTATTAATAGTTTTAATAATTTTATTTTAAAAATTGCATTGTATAATACAATTTTTGACGTATTGCTGTAAGAATATTAAGTTGGCCAGGTCGGCGTTTTCAAACAGCTTTAAATACTGACTATTGGTGTAGTTTCATAATCAATATGCCTAGCATTTCTGGTATTTATTTTATTTCTGTAACAATCGGTCTACCGGCCTCAATGAGCACCTATAGCATCGATAATCAAATTCATTACATATTGTGTTCAATTAGCACATGCAATTCTCCATATTTTTAACTCTTTATTTCTGAATATGCGCATCTTACGACATTCACTCGCCTTATTATCCTAAGAAATCCGCTAGGCATATAAAAACATGTCATTACAGAATGCTACACAATGTTTACGATTTACCGCAAATAAGTAGAAAAAGAAATATTTTAGGAATGTAGCCCATGCAGGCGAAGTTCAACTTTTTTCTCTGCTCCTGTTGGGAGCCGGTTGCCATGGTCACAGGTGTTGTTTATTTGCAATGGAGTCGTTTTCAGAGATTGGAACGTGCTGAATGCTGCCCCAATATCTGTAACAGCATAATTCTAGAAAGGTAAACAATATATTACATTTTCTACTTATAAATCCTGGACAGAGAGGTTTAGATATTACATTTATCCACTCCATATGACAGAATAAATCGACAGGTGATTCTCAGAGCAACGGAGTAATCGATATTTAACTTTCTTTATACTAATATGTGCTTTCTTCCCTAGAAACTGGTATCTTGGAGGTTTATTTACAACACTTGTTCCAAACAAGCCTCTTTTTCGGTTTTAAGGCTGTTTAGTTCGTAAATTGGGTGATAACTGCAGGAATGGCGGTGTAAAACCAGATTCAAGCATAACAGCTGGCGCCAGCTCTTCGAGGAATGCCTGAATACGATTAAATGGCTGTTCGCCTGTTCAAAGGCCTATACGCAACTGTTTACAAACTGAAAGTTAAAACTCCAGCACTAATTACACGAGATACGGCAGATTAATAAAATGCTACAAGAATAGCTAACATTAATTATGCAAAATATCATCTTACTAGCGTAGTATTGTGTATTGTAATATTGCCTATATAATTTTACAACCAAGAACTGTTATTGCATTTTCCCTTGGCAATGAAAAAATATTACACGTTTGCTTCAGGATTCATTATTGAGGTAATTTAACATTTTACGCATTGTTAACTATATTGTTGCATTGTTGCTCATTTTTAAAACTGCTATGGTTAATTTCTTGCATTTATTTATTATGTGGAGGGAGGTGTACAACTCAAACCACGAAGTGATTATTTGGCTTGTAGCTGCCACTCGTTTCTACGATATAATTAATATCTCTTTTATGTTTTACCTGTTTATTAGATATCTAGGTTTCTACGGCTACGTAAGCAGTTGGTTATTGGCGTTATATTGTTATGGAGCATTGTTGGATCGGTCAAAAACGTAACCTCCTTTATTATTATTATTATTATTAATTATTATTATTCAGTTTCAGCCCAATTTCAAAATTGCAATAAGTACAACAAACGAAACCATATGAAGCATAAGCACTAAACCTTATTTGAAATTGCAGTAAGTACAACGAACGAAACCATATGAAGCATAAGCACAAAACCTTATTTGAAAAATAAACATTATAGTACCAACTATCGCAAGCAGGTTCTTAGTCGTAGTTATAGCCTCTTTCGCTTCATTCTGTCATTTATTCTGAAGTGAAAATCTTAAATGTAAAATTTGAACAGCAGAAAAAAGCAAGAAAGCACATGTTCTTATTTCGAAGCTGTAATGACAATGAGCTGTATGACAATTAATTGTTCATGTAATAACTGATTGCTTGGTCTTTGTAGATAGTTTGTTTTTATGCTGTCAATTGTAATTACGTGATAATATGGAGTTTTTTGAGTTTGTAATATCAAACTGTTAATGAAATAGAGTAAGCTAGGGATGTAACCTCAACGTTTTATGCATTATTTTCTTTCTGCGTGGAAATGCTATTTTAAATTACTTTATTTTTGGATTACAAAATATGCAATATATATAAACTGTAAACAACTACCAAACATAACCTTATTTGAAAACATCGTAGCGCCAACTACACACCGTTTAACAGCAGTTAAAACGATTTGCCTAATTTTTTCATTGCTTTGATGCGGAAATGCTAGAAAATTATACATCTTGTAGATTTGTTTATATTTTCGGAACTTTTAATTAGTATTCATGCTTGATTTTATTTGCCATATTGCCAGCTGTTGTTTCCGCGCCATTATAGTATAGTAAAGTAATTTGCTGTATAGTAAACATGATACGAAAATAAGCGTGATCTTAACCTTATTTTTGGATTTGAAACAGCTAAATGGTTTTATGCTGTGATGATTGGATGAAGTTATGGCCCATTTTTTCTGTTGTATGGAGTGGAAATGCGATAATCTGATAGTGCGGTTTGTAATTTTGAAATATTATATGCGAAATAAATGCAAACGTAAAAACTTTCATTCCTTACACTACTTTTTCCATTACCAATTGTTCTTTCTATGAACTAAAATTATGCATAATTTGTTAAGTTATAAATTTGAACTTGGCTGCAACAATAAGCGCGCGGAACCTAACCTTACTTTTATTGTTAGATATATGGTTGATTTTTTTTCAAAGATATTATTGAGATTATCACGCACTGATATGGTCGAATAACAATTTTGTGACACGCAAGGAGCCTTGTATTTCTACAGCTAAGGTGAAAACCGTTTCAAATGCCACTACGACCCGTGAGGCGCCGCTAAGTGACCGTCGATTCCAAGCCACAAGTGCCGGCAGGTGGGAGGGCACCCGGCCGCCGAACTGTGATGTTTCCGCCGCGCTTTTGTTTTCTTGGTAGGTAGGTGCGATCCTCGTTAAGGATCTCACCGCGTGCTGCACGGACATTCTCCTCGCCTCCCACTCTTTTTCTTGTCTTGCCTCCACTCTTTGTTAGGCAGGCAGACCCTGCTTCCAACGAGCGACCTTCAACAACGTACTATCTCTGTCTTTGTCTACCAGACCCCGACCGTAGTCTGTCGTTATTCCAAATTTCTCTCTACTAGTCTAGTCTACTCCCACGCGGTGTGTTGGTACTCACCGAATACTGGGCTGTGGTCCGATCTTGAAGCATTCTTGGTCGACGAATAGCTCTGGCCAGGAAGGGAACCGCTTTTTTCCTGTAATTTAACACACACACACATGACGTGTTGGCGGGGCTCCAGATTCACTTTGAAAACACAAACACAAAACATGCCTACTGACACACGGTAAACACCAAAACACTGCACATTCACAACACTTCTGCACACAACACTAATCAGACATCTAGACATTGATCTCTTTTACATACCTCTGACTCAGTAAGATCTATCAAACTACTTTTTTCTTCTGTCAAGTTTTCTGACGATCTCTTCTCGTCTTCTCCTTCGTCTTTGAAAACCTTAACTTCGTCCGTGCTGCCGAGGTCATCACCTCCACCCCCGCTGCTTACATGCGGCATTGTCACAAAAAACAACTCACTATTTATCTAAAAAAAACAAGGTACAGCACTGAGAAAGAGTTCGGCAATCACTTTAGAAGAGTAAGTGTGAGCAGCAATGCCACCCGGACCACCGTCGTCATCGGCCATCCCACTATGTACTTGACTGACTGAGGAGAACTCGTTTGGCCGGCGCGCTTTGCAGTCTGGGCCGCCGTCAGTGCCGACCAATCAGCGCTCCGCTTTGATGTTGACGGGAGTAAAGGTTTACCCCTCCCCCGCTCGCTCGCTAGTAGCCCGTGCCCGTTTCTTCCAACACCCGCCAACAGAGAGCGGCCCGCTTGGCAAGCGGTAATGGCAGCCGAGCCGAAGTGTGCCGGCTTCGTCCGAATTGAGTTCGGCGCGTGGCCGCCGCTAGCGCTGCTAAACAATATCATTGTTACACACCTCTAAAATATAACTTCTGAAAATATAGCACACGTCCTTGTAACTAATTATCACGCTAATAATAATATTTAAACCTCCCTAATAATCAGCGAATATTGACAATGAAAAAATGTAACAAGCACTTAATACCAGAAAAAATGAAACCTGAATTAAAAACAAAACGCGATTCAACTCTCTTTAAACTTTTAGAAATCTGGCTTTTGTTTGCTTATTTATTTGTTTATTCCTTGTATTTCACTTTAGTTATTTATTTATTTTCTTGTCTTGTTATTTATTATTTCCCATTTCATTTGTTTTTCATTTCATACACATATTTCATACTTTTTCATTTGTTTCCCTTTAACTGCTGCAGTCATATCGGGAGCTTGATGGGTTTAGAACTTGACTATGTTTTAACTGTTTTTTTAAACACTCGCATTTACCTCCACATTCATAATTCCAGACTCTGTGGAGGGTAGGGAATGATTACAACTACGGAAAATTCCTCCTCAAATCAGGAATCTAACCCGGAACCCTGACCGCTCGTCTAGTAAATTTTATAGTATTCCAAACCCATGATTCCCATTCTAACAACATGGCATATGACTGGTTTTCATAATATTTTTAAATTATTACTTTTTCTACCACATATCTATAGGACGTAGAGGAAGTAATATATTCCTCCCAAAAATTCGATGTCGAGATGGAAATACACAAACGTGTTTAGAAACAGCTCCGTGAGTGGTGTGTGTGCGTGTGAGTATTAGTGAATAGTACCAAAAACGAAATGTCGGATAAAACCAAATCTGGCATAGTCTAGCGTGTTGCAAATATACGACGAAAACTTTTTTAACAAAAGCTATGTGCGATAGTTGATATTCATTTCCAAGTATTATGCGCAAATTAAGGTGAAGCTCGTAAAATTATATAAGAATAACTTAAAGGAGAGATGGATTAAAATAAAAAAAATATTGATCAAAAATGGAAGTTTATTATTTCATTCTACAAAATTGTGTAATTAACGTAGATTTAAGTTTTAAAAAGATTTAAAAATCAAACCGCTATTTCCCAGAGGCTCCGTGGCCGCTCTCGGAAACTGAATAAAATAAAGTAAAAATTAAGAAACAAAAAGTAGAATCTTTCTATTCTACACTCCCGCTCGCTCTCGCTCTCTCTCTCTCTTTCTCTCTTTCTCCTTCCGATAAGGAATTGAATCCAAGAAGGGATTCGCGAGTTCAAAAGGTTGGGAATACGTTACACTATTAGTGCATACTAAAACTAAATCTATTTTGCATTTCCCGAAAGAAATAATTTTGTTAGATTTTTTAGTCTTAGGTGCAAAATAATTGAGGCAGTATTGGAGGCAACCACGTGAAATTTACAGGACGTTTTGACATATATATTAATGAATAATTGTAATATAATTTTACAGGATAATATGTATATGTATGTGTGTGCGTGTGTGTATGACTTTCATAAAGTATGAAATATAAGTATGTTTAAAGTGTTCTGTTGAGGAAATTTAAAAATTTCCACTGTAATTAGCGTGTTCATAAGCTTTTATTTAAGCCCAAGATCAAGATTTAATGTGAAAGGATACCGAAATTGCTTCATTTTGTATCTGCACTTGCATTTACTTGATGTGGGTAACAAATGGATGGTCCTGCAAATGATATCAGTGTATTAATATCTAGTTGTAGACTATTAGAATGTTCATGCGTTAAAATATCTTCGGGGTAAAAAATAAAACAAAAGACTATTTTTATAGTTTCCCACCACCCTTATGCGCACACTGTGTTGAAATTACTAAGTTCTACAAATTGTAAAGGTACATTCATTAAATTCTGGTCAATATATACATGCATACATACATACATACATACGTACATACATACATACGTACATACGTACATACATGCATACATACATACATACATACATACATACATACATACATACGAGTAGCATTATCTCTATAAAATGTTTCCGTTCTTTGATTAGTAATTTGATTTTATATATGCTTAAACTGTTACAGGTTTTCATAAATACATAATTCCTGACGCCATAGCTTTAATTACTTCATTCTAATTGTATGTGTATGTGATACGATACCTTGCCGATTATCACAGTCATTTTGGCTCTGAAATGAAACATTAAGCGTCTAAAAATGTGGTAATTATGTTAACTTTTATTTCCGTGAACGTTTAACAATTTGTATCTTTAATACGCCAAATTCGTAATTGCAAACATTGATACAAATAAACGTTATAATAACCCGTAAAATTTGGTTGTCTATGTACAAATGTTTGATTATGTTAGGTAAGTTTAACTGTTTGAGAAAGTTACAATTTCTATCGTTAATCGCTAAATTCGTAATTGTACGAGAAATGCTGATATAAATAAACGCTATAATAACTGGTAAACGTATTTGGCTATGTACAAAATTTTAATTATGTTAACTTTAATTCTTTGAGAAGTTACAATTTTTTTATCATTAATCACCAAATGCGTAATTGTAAACGTTGATAAAAATAAAGGTTATAAAAACACGTAAACCTCTTTATTTTGCTGTCAATGTACACATTTTTACTTACTTTAACCTTAATTTTTTTGAGATCGTTAGCAATGTCTTATCATTAATCCGCCATATTCGTAAACACAAAATATATGCGTTATACTAACTCGTAAACCGAATGTATTCGGATGTCTAAATACAAATTTTCATGTCATTCTGGAAAAATTGAAGCACAGGAGAATTTTTGAAGCCAGTAAAATGATTCTTAGAATAAAAGCCTTTAAAGATAGTTTTATGGGGACATGCCACAAGTTTTTTTAATCCAACAGTATTCATTGCATTTCTGGGGCATTTTTATTTCTACTATGTAGTTACAGTAAGTAGAGGAAGTATTGTATTCCACCCGAAAACTCGATGTCGAAATTCACTGAAAATGCCTGTTTTGAGGCCCCCTAAAGCCCCCACCAAAACAGAATTTTTGGAAAAAGGTTCGTATGTGTGCCCGTGAACAGCATAACTTAAAAACGAAACTCTGTATCTTCCAAAGATGCGACACGAAGATATACAAGAAAATCCTCCAATCCCAAACTAATCCTTTGTATGGAAAATGTTTCGAACATTTTGATTTCCTCAAAAATGGCTTTAACAATGCTTAAAATACCACATGCATGAGAATTTGCATGGCAAATGAAATGTGTATCTTGAATTTTCTGGGAACAACCTGTGAAGTCCTCTTCATTCTGAATGACTTTTGCATGTTAACCGTAAGAAATAGACAAAATGTTACTATGCAAAACATGTAGATCTCGTTAAAGCATTCAATTTATGTCAAATTATTTTTGTGCAGTTAATCATTTTCGAGTTATTCCTGGTTATTGGTGTGAATTTTCAAATTCTTATATTTTTCTAAAATGGGAAGTCGTTATTCCTTTCCCCGACCACCCTTTTATCTCTCTTTTTTTCCCCCCTGCGTGATCATGCAAAGAGCGTGGAATTTGTAAGCCATCACATAGCGACACGTTCTTTAAAAATCTCACTATTGCTTTACCTTTACAACGAAGTGTGTAAATGTGTATTACAAGTCTATCCGAATTAGCAAGAAATAACTAGAATACGTTATTGTAACAATAGTTTGTAGAAGAGTGAGTAGAGAAAGTCATCTGAATTTAATACACAAGCTGTTTATTAATAGTACATGTCTACAATTATTTTAACGTTTTATGTTGGAAATGTGTCCAGCAAAAATATTTTACATAAAAATGTATATAATTTTTGTTAACACTTATCTCAGCCTTACATATCTAAAGATAACCAATGCCTTTAAAGTTTAAAATGAATGGGAACTATCGAATAATTAACAAACTCTTGTTTCACAGCTGTTGGCAGCGCTAGTAGGTACGCGCACATCCAATTATTACTGAATAAAATGTTAATACAAATCGTTTCAAATTATCTCAAAATGTGGAATAGCAGTAAAATGGAATATTCGTAATATTTTATTAATATTCTTATAAAGAGACGAAAACAATAAGCGTTGTCTTCCACCGACGAGGAAACAGTCATTCTGGTCACAGTCTCAGCACCGCCCCCACTTCTGAACGTGTGCTGACTGAAAAAGGTCATGTCCATTGTCAGTGACTTTCCATTTGAAAGAAACTCAGTGCTCGTGTGTTTGAACAAGGAGTCGCAAAAATTTTTGTCTTTCTTAAAACTCATTTTAATTCCAATAGCATTGAAACTCAAACATATCTTACGTTTGAATTACATTAGAATGTTTCATATGGGTTTTCCTCTGTGTGGGTAGTGGTTACCGTGCTGGCCTCTAGTTCCCGAGGTCGCGGGTTCAAATCCGGCGAAGGGCGATGGAGTTTTTCGGGCGTAAAATTCCTTAGCATGGCTTCCGTCGGAAGGTGTCGCGGTATCGTTCGTGTTATCTTATTGCTGAGCGCCTGTTATTGTTTTTACTATTTTGAATTTTGGGTTCTTTGTCCTCTGGCTAGCTATTATTACTCAGTCGAGCAAATCTCTTGAACAGGGTGTGTAAACGGAAAGGAGTTGTTACTAAAAGATAACACTGATAAAAGAATTTGTTTTTACACTTTTATTGCCGTGACAATTAATTTCACATATTTACTCTTGATACACGCCTGACTGGAACTGTTGTATTTTCGAATGTCACTATAATCACTTATTTGCCGCACATTATTAATTCGCGTATTTTACATTTTTTTAATTAACTTTACGACGCGAGAGATTATGTAGAAATGCGTAACGTGTACTTCGTGACTGTCTCTGTCTTCAGCATTTATACTCCCTCACCCCGATATGTCTAAACATTATAACAGAGCTGCTATTGGTTAATAAAGCGCGGCAACATTAGCGTCTATTTTTATATCCATTCAAAATTACGAACTCATATGCTCTAGGGAAGATATTCCCTCCATTTCTAAAGAAAAGCGCGCTACTCTGACGTCATTTGTTTGTCTCTCATTGTTATCCGCTCCTATTGTCAGTTTCAGTGAGGCCGTGTAAACGTATTTCCTAACAATGCTTATGAATAACAAACATCTCAAATCATTGTCATACAATAATGTTAATTTACACTACAATCACTCTGGCATTCACAGTGTTGTGATATAAAATACTGCCTCAAAGGGAAGTAAAGCCGTTGGTCCCGTGTCGTAGACTTACGGCACGTAAAAGAACCTCACGCCTGATAAAGAGAAAATTACCGATATTTCACGCCCAATATAGAATGGGACGCTAAGTACCACAGCAGTTTAAGAGCGTCCATAAATAAAACTCAATTTAATTTTCTGTCTTCATTCTCCATTTCCTATTTTTATTAAAATTCAAACCTCCAAAACAGACGATGTCAAATAATTACTGTTCGAACGTTATATCTCTCATTTACAGTAAAGGCATTTAAAGGTCCTATACTTTTAAACAAATCGTATACACCTCATATGTTACAGCGTTCATTAAAAAGCTATTCTTCTGTTCGCGTTGCGTTGTATACGATACACTTTTATTTCAAACCACTCCTACAAAAGCTTATTCTCCTGTCTATTTCTTATTAATGGAGATAAACTTTTGCAGAAATTGGTTTATTACACACTTCGTACTAGTTATAAGGAGGAAACAGGAGTCAAAAGTTTTAAAATAAGGGTCACTATGTAATGGCCTTGAAGTTCCACTCTTTGTATGACAAAGAGAAACAAACAAATGGCGACTTAGCACTTCAAAAAGTATACTGTATTTGGAAAAGCAAAACAATAATGATTTCGCAGAAATGGTTAACGCCACAAAAATATATACATATATTTCAATTACCTAATTTGTGTGTTATAATTAGATCTAAACGTATTTCTTGAACGGATTACTTTCCTCTTTGTACGACTTACAAGCCAATGCTTTGGGTCAGTAGCCTGTCGAGGAGTAAGCAAACATTAGATGGTAGGCTTTATAGCATATATCCAGGATGGGTGATCAGCCCAATGCCTGGTATGGCGGTGAAGAAAAGGAAATGAAATGTAGTGATGAAAGGGATCGCGGATCAAATTGTCCAACTCAGTATTCGCTTAGCGAAAACCGCGAAAAAAACCTTCAGTCAGATTGGTGGCCCCCGGGGTTTGAAACCGGGACCTCCCCGAATGGAGGCCACAAACATTACCGCCTGAGCCATCCCGCTCGGTGAAGTCTTAATGTTTGGGTTCTAAATTGTATGTCTATCTCTTATGATTTATCAGCATACAAAATTAATTCAGAGACTGCCTCTGTGGTCTGGCGGTTAGCGTGCTAGCCTCAAAATCCAGATGTACCGGTTTCGATTTTCCGCTGGAGTGGGAAATTTGTCTTTAGCTCAAGATTAAGAGACTGAACATCCTTGTCGATGAGCAATAACATTGTTCCCGAGGTAAAAAGCCGGCTCTATGACCTGAGACGATAGCGGTGGCATATAATTAGAGGGAAAAGAAAGGAAAGAAAAGAAAAGGCTCAGAATGAAGAGGATCGTGTTTGCTGAACGATTGCAAACATTAATAATAAAACGTTTTAAAAAAGAATGAAAAGGTCTTCGTGCAGGCTATTCGCAGAATCTTCAGGATATACTTTTTTATTTATTTGTCATGCATTTATCTTAAACATATATTTTAAACAAGACCGTTATAGCCTTTAAGAAAATAAAAAACAGTGTAAAGCTTTCCACGTAAAAGGTAGTTTTCTTGAAAATTTTCGTGTCACAGCCTTGGAAGATGTTGAACTTAAAGTACCAAGTTTGGTATTTATCCGATATTTCGTTTTGGGTTATCTGCCTTTTCACAGACAAACACACACAAAAACACACACATACATATAGACCTTTTCCTGTTTCAGGGAACCTCAAAATGTATATTTCCGGTGAAATTTCAAATCTATCGAATTCTTGGGTGGAATATCTCCACTTACTGCAGGTAATTGGCAGAGAAGTTAAAAGTTGTTTGTTTTAAAATGGAATGACAATTTATAAATTTGTTTTCTGGAAAACATACATAAAATTCTCAGTTTTGAAGAAAAGAACTTTAAAAATTTGATTTTCATATGTATAATTTAATCTTTTTCAAATTTTCCGTCATAATGGGGTGTTCTTACGAAAGACTCCTAATAACTTTTGTTTTCGTAAGATACATATATAAAATATATTGAATTTAAATTTAAACATCTCTTACCTGTACATTAGAGAGAACTATGTATTAAAATCTGTGGAATTTTGCTCATTCTATCAGCCGATTTCGATCGCTTTATATATTTTTTTTAAGCTATAGGTACTCTTAACAGGGAAGGTCATTTCGACGGTGAATGAACAAAGAGTTGAATCGATGCTCAAATGGGCCCGGGATCCCTAGAGCTTCCATTTGCCTTCTCAGGATAAGGGAAAATCCCGAGAAAAAAAATCCTTATCCAGGTAACCCACCATAGCCGAGATTTGAACTCGGGGCCTCTTTTAGTGTGAGGCAGACATACGAAATTCGATCAAGGAACAGAGTATATTCAATTGACTTGTGGGACCCTGAGTGAATTTTGACGATTTATCGAACCCTAAGAATTTTAGAAATTAGGCCCGTGTTGCTAAGTCGATCCTGAATGGATTTATTTTCCTGTTAGTTCTCTCGCTTGCATTTACTGCTCTCGTTCATTTTTTCTCGTAATTTGTTACGTTTGAAATGCTGGAATTGAAATTGGCAGTTTTTTTGTTTATCAGCTGGCGAGAGCAAAAAGAAATGGGCAAGCAATTTCTCGCCTCTTACCTCCATAGTCTATTAGCGCGTATAATTTGAACGTTTAAAGGCAATTACACGCGATTCTCTGGCACTGCATATTATAATTTACGCGTGGTCATCTCATGTATAACAAGCAACGTTTTCAAACCGTAATTATACAGATCTTGGTTCACCAAGTACATCCTGGAGCTCGGGGGTTCGGCGAAACTTCAACGTAGTGCATTTGATCCTTCGGTCATCAAGAGTTTTAGCCTCCGTTTCAAGTGGCGGTGTACCTTGATATTCTAGTTAAAATCTTAAATTTGATTCGATGATCTTGGGAAGAAAACTGCATTAATGAAGTCTGCTGAGAGGAAAGTATTTTTTGGGTCTGCCATGAATAGAAGCATAGACGAATTCCTTAGCGCCCTCTTCATCTGTCTGTAAAGAAGAAAAAGAGGAAATCAAGTTTTACGGTTACGCAGAGCATTAGAATTATTTATTCAGACATTTCAATCCATCATATAATACTCTTACGCTTATTTGATTATTAAACGAAATAACTTTATAGGTTAATTCACTGTTTAAAAAGGAATTACTTCCAAAATTGTGCCTATTATAAAACTGAAAGTACATAAAAAGTAAATGTTCATTTGGAACCCAAGGATTTATTAGCTATACGAGGTGCGATCATTAAATTCCGGGACTGTGTCTGCTGTGACCGAACAGATCACGTGATTGGCATGCGAGCGCAACACAGAGAGCAATAATTACCTTTAAGACAAGCTATACAAAGTTTTAAAGCGGTAGCGTCATTGATACCTGTGTTACACAAGTTTGTACTACCACGTGCACACTCACCTTGACGAAGTCACGATGAACTCGAAACTGGAACAGAGAGCAAACATCAAATTCTGTGTGCAACTCGAGAAATCGGCAACCGAAACCCGTTGAATGTTGAAACAAGCTTACGGTAATGAAGCAATGAGTCGGACGAGATGTTTTGAGTGGCATTCACGTTTCACAAATAGCAGAACATCGTTGAAGGACATCCAAAAGCATGATCATTGTTTTTTTTTTCCGACATTCACGGGATTATGCACCATGAATTTGTTCCTGCGGTTCAAACAGTGACTGCCATTTTTAGTGACGTTTTGAGACATCCCAGGAAGGACATTCGTCGGAAATGACCACAACAGCTGTGGACAGAGAAAAATTGGATACTCCAAGACGACAACGCACCAGCTCACAGAGCTCTTGCAACACGCCAGTTTTGTGCTCGTAACGACATGGTCGACCTTCCTCACCCCTCATATTCACCAGATTTGCCCCCCTGCGACTTCTTTTTGTTTCCCAAGATGAAACTGAAACTGAAGGGTCGCCGTTTTGGCACGGTGAAGATCCAACGCGAATCGCAGCAGGTGCTTAACACGCTTCAAGAACGAGATTACCAGGTAGAGGCGCTGGGATCGGTGCATGGCTGCCCAGGGGGACTTACTTTGGAGGGAATGGCAACCAAAATTAAATCAGGTAATTTTATTTCCATTTACGGGACCAGTCCCGAAATTTAATGATCGCACTCTGTATAATGTGCATTAATGAGTAATTTTTACGTTATCACACACGCATGGTATTGTATTCCACCTAAAAATTCCATATCAAATCTAATATCCTGAATAAAAACAAAGTTAGAAAAAAGTTCGTGTGTGTGCATAAACAACATAACTCAAAAGCGAAAAGTCGGACAAATACCAAAATTGGTACTTAAGTTCCCAATCTTTTAAATATGCCACACACCAAGATCTTCAAGAGTATCTCCTCACCATAAACCAACTTTTATAAGAACATTTTTAAATTGTTTTATTCTCTTAAAAATTACCCTAAAGGTGCTCGTCCACGATGCCAGTTTTATGGCATGCCAGTTTTCTTGCGGGCCACAAATGTTGCAATTTCTGTTTACACACGGCACGCAAAGTTACACGATTTCGTGTTGCGCCACTAGAAAAGTGGATGTTCCACAGAAATGTTGCACGAGCGTTTACACGATGCTATATTTGAGGAGGAAATTTTTGTGCATGCCACTTTCTAGTCGGCTGTGTTTTTCGTATGGCGAATACGTATCTGATACTGCAGTTTTGTCCGTAGCGTGTTTGTCTCTTATTTTACTTCGTCGACGTAGAGAAAAATGTAAAGTCCACGGAGGACGGTGTCACCATACTACAATAAATTGTTCGTATTGTTAAGGAAATAAAATGCACGTATCTATCTTAATTCTGTATTTAGTGTAACACAAATTATAATCCTTGTACCTACCTCTCAAACAGCTATTTACTATCACAGCAGACGACATAACAAAGTTGCACGGAATACGCCACAAACATTTTCTAAACTGTTCAAGCCACTTTCAGATGGCGCAACTTTCTTTTTTTTTTTCGCTGCGTACACGAAGCAACTTCCTAAGTTGCACGCCACTTAAAAGTTGCGCGTACAATTTTTCTACTTGCATGGCAGTTTACACGGTGAAACTGCACTTTTCTTGGCGCAGTTCGAAGTTGCAAGTCATTTAAGTTGCATTGTGGACGAGTACCTTAACGATTGTGATTAAAACTACACATGTTTAAGAAATATGCATGACTAATAAAGTTTATATTTTCACTTATCTGCGAATAGACTGCAAAGCTCTCTTTATTCGCAGTGAATGTTGTGTGATTTTGTATAACTGTCAAACCTTAAGATAAAGGCAAAAACTTACTACACATTAAAATAAAATGCAGATAACTTTAAAACACACAGTTTAGTCATACACTAACCATTTCCGAGGTATTCTTTGCTCTTAGTTTGAATTTTCCAACACATCAGTTCTGTTTTTAAAAGTGCTAAGTCACCAAAACTTTTTTTTACATGCGATATCATGGAAAGAGTATGGAATTTTAGAGCCAGCATATAGCGATCCGCGATTTAAAGATTTGACTTTATCTTCAGCCTAATGTATTCCTCTTGGACCTACAATGAAATGTGCAATGAACCCATTTCTGTGAACATTTATCTAGATTAACACAAAGTAGGTGGAAGGACAAATGCTTTGTAAGAATAGTTTGTACAAGAGTAGATAAAGAAAATAATGTGAATGTAACCATACGATTGTATTCTGAAACCTTAGTGTTTTTAACGGTTTAAATTCTAATCGCCAAATCTTGAAATCCGCAATACTTTAAATATTTAATTCGGAATGACCAGGCCAAATCGATACCTCGACTCAGATAGTGGGTACTGTGAATTATAAAACATCAACAATGACCATGCAGAAGCGTTCAGACAAAGTAATATTGCTTTGTAATGCATTGTCGTGAAAACATACACGCGCTGATAGAACAGGTGTGAGATCTTGCAGATGCATTGTTGATTTTTATGTGTCTATTGTGTGGCAGCAACAATTATAGAACAATAATCAGTCTAGGGGTTTATTTGCTTATTTGAACAGAATACAACTCCATGCCATTACGATGATTCTGAGCAAATTTTGCATAGCTAAACTCTAACCTGAATTTGATATTATTCTCTCTTTCTCTCTTAGTGTTTTCTCATTAAGAACGAACGAAAGCAAAGCTATCTGTATCTATCCCAGTAAGGCAGTAGCCAACGAAACACTGACAATCGAAATATCAGTATTTCTACTTCTTGTTGTACTTTTCTTCTCCTCTTCTTTTGTTTATAATTTTTTAATGTCGCTTTAACTATTTGATCATGTTGTGACGGTTACTGCTAATTCACTTGAGATAGTGTCTTCCAGACAGATGACCTAGTAGTTGTGTAGTCGCCTTCTTAAACCTCCATGTTTGTTGCTATTGTGTTTTAGCGGAACGTGAACTGTGGGATCGTGAAAATGCTGGCCTTTCCTTGGGTGTACATGTCATTATGGAGCTGGCACAGTTTCTGTATCACCTATTTTCATTTCAATTTCTTTTAACCTATAGGTGGAACCTAGGGTTGTGGTATTGAATATCCAATCAGGTATCCAACTAGCAATAGGGAAATCACGAAAGAAAGGAGGGGAAAAAACAACAGTTTGGCCAGTACACGGTATTTGAAGCCACAACATCCCGAATGTGAATCACAGGCGCCACCGCCTGAGCCACTTCCCTAGATCTTCGCATTCTTTGTTTGGTATTGAAATACAATAATACAAAGGATTCAACATAATCGAAACTTCATTGTAACAAGACTCTATGGTGCTCAAACAGTGCCATTGTAACAATAATAAATAAGTCAAACTTGATAAGAATACATTCGACTATCATACTCCGATGTTTGATATTATAGTTTCTCCCTAAAGTATGCGATAATGTTGAAACTTTTGTGTTATTTTATTTCAATACTACATAATATTCTTCAGGCATTATGGTGCTCAAACATTGCTATTGTAACAATAATAAATAAGTCAAACTTGATAACAATACATTCGATTATCATACGCCGATGTTTGATATTATAGTTTTTCCCTAACGTATACGATAATGTTGAAACTTTTCTGTTATTTTATTTGAATACTACATAATACTCTTCTTGTTCTTATTGCTCTCTATATTTTTACTTCCTATCTATAGTAAGTAAAGGAAGTAGTGCATTTACCCAAATTTTGATAATCGGATTTCACAACAAGCTTTTGTTAGAGTACTGTAGAAGAGTGAACAGAGAAAGTCATGTGAATAACATCAGATTTTGTTTCATTAAGAATAGCCACAGCCAAGCCATTTAGACTACATGATCAAAAGTATCCGGACACCTGGCTGAAAATGACGTACAAGTTCGTGGCGCCCTCCATCGGTAATGCTGGAAGTCAATATGGTGTTGGTCCACCCTTAGCCGTGATGACAGCGTTTATTCTCGCAGGCATACTTTCAATCAGCTGCTGGAAGGTTTCTTGGGGAATGGCAGCCCGTTCTTCACGGAGTGCGGAACTAAGGAGAGGTATCGATGTAGGTCGGTGAGACCTGGCACGAAATCGGCGTTCCAAAACATCCAAAAGGTGTTCTATAGGATTCAAGTCAGGACTCTGTGCAGGCCAGTCCATTACAGGGATGTTATTGTCGTGTAACCACTCCGCCACAGCCCGTGCAGTATGAACAGGTGCTCGATCGTGTTGAAAGATGCAATCGCTATCCCCGAATTGCTCTTCAACAGTGGGAAGCAAGAAGGTGCTTAAAATATCAATGTAGGTCTGCGGTGTGATCGTGCCACGCAAAACTACAAGGGGTGCAACCCTCCTTCAGGAAAAACACGACCACACCATAACACCACCACCTCCGAATTTCACTGTTGGCACTACACACGCTGGCAGATGACGTTCACCGGACATTCGCCATACCCACATTCTTGCCATATTTTGTACCGTGATTCGTCACTCCACACAACGTTTTGCCACTGTTCAAACGTGTAATGTTGACGTTCCTTACACCAAGCGAGGCGTCGTTTGGAATTTTCTTGCGTGATGTGTGGTTTATGAGCAGCCGCTCGACCATGGAATCCAAGGTTTCTCACCTCACGCCTAACTTCATAGTACTTGCAGGGGATCCTGATGCAGTTTGGAATTCCTGTGTGATGGTCTGGATAGATGTCTGCCTATTACTCTTTACGACTCTCTTCAAATGTCGGCGGTCTCTGTCAGTCAACAGACGAGGTCGGCCTGTACGCTTTTGTGCTGTACATGTCCCTTCACGTTTCCACTTCTCTATCATATCAGAAACAGTGAACCTAGGGATGTTTAGGAGTGTGGAAATCTCGCGTACAGACTCCTGACACAAGTGACACCCAATCACCAGACCACGTTCGAAGTCCGTGAGTTCCAGGAGCGTCCCATTCTGCTGTTTCACGGTGTCTAATGACTACTGAGATCGCGGATAATGAGTACCAGGCAGTAGGTGGCAGCACAATGCACCTAAGATGAAAAACGTATGTTTTTGGGGTGTCCGGATACTTTGGTTCACATAGTGTATATCCATCTAAACTAGGTAACAGCTAAGCAGACAGCTACCAAATTAAATATTCAATCTTACTCCTCCTCATTCATGTTTATATTTTAATGTTCATCAGCACCCCAGTTTTATTACTGGTTGTCAAAACATTACTATGTATACAAATTGTGCAGACAAAGAAGGAAAAGCAGGGGTTGAGGGTGAGTGTGGGGAAAAAGTAAAAAACAAGAGAGAGGGAGAGCAGTAAGAAAGTGGCAAAAAGATAGCCAGAGAATAATCACAGTATTTAACGCAATAACACGAGTTCTGCTAGTAGCACACAAAACCTTTTTCTGTTTTACATTCATATGACTTTTTCTACCTCTGTCGTATATTATGGATATACAAATATTCTTACGAAAGCTGATTTTTTATCTTCTTCATTTTAATCCGGATAAACCTTTGCAGAAACATCTACATTACATATTTCGTTAGGATACAAAGAGAACAGTGATAGTCAAATGTTTAACAACTGGTCTTAAAATTCCACACTCTTTACCGTGCAATCGCGAGAATAACTGAAAATCGACAAGATTCGAAAAGAATAAAAAGTACTGAACAATTCGAACTATTAATAACGATTATCTCGAAAATGGCTTATTCTACAAAAATTTAAATTGTATGTTTTAAAGAGATCTACATTTTTTTATATAGCTAGTACGTTTTCGCCTGCCGCTTAACGTTTAGCAGTTATACGAGGTCACACAAACTTCCTTCCTAATGAAAGGACTTCATAGACTATTCCCAGAAAATTAAGATATACATTTTATTTGCCATGTGAATATCTTTAATATATAGTATTTCAATGAAAACTGTTAGGGTCATTTTTAAGAAAATAAAAATTTTCGAAAAATGTTCCAATAAGCGGGTGGATTGGGGTGAGGGGATTTTCTTGAAAATGTATGTGTCGCATCTGAAAGATACTGAACTTAAATACCAAGTATGGTATTTATGAACTATTCGTTTTAGAGTTATGCTGTTCACAGACACACCACAGACATACGGATAGACACAGACACACACACACACGCACACACACACACACGACATTTTTCTAAAAAGTTTTTTTTAGATTCAGGGGAGCTCAAAACATGTATTTCCGATGACTTTTGGGTGGAATGCGTTGCTTTATCTATTGTGCACGCGGTAGAGAAAGTAAAAATATGCATAATGATGATGTTAATAATAATAATTATAATAATAATGCAAACTGTGTGGCTTTTATAAGCGTATTCTCTAATGTTACCTACCTATGTATTTGATATTGCATTATGCGAAAGATCGGGAGCCCCGCCGCACACAGAGTCCAACGCCCCCTCCCAAGGGACGGTTCTTATAATCTGGCAACCAGCCAAAGGAGAAAGCTCACAGAGAGCATCTTTTTTCCCTGCCACGCTGCACCGAAATACCATTGCCGACACTTCTAATCCTGAAATAGAACCAAACCGAGTGAAGGATGAATGAAATGACTAATGGAACGAAATGGAGGACAGGAAATTCGGGGGATGAAAGAAACCACTCCAGCATTCGCCTAACGATCCGGAAAACCCCCGTAAAAATCCAGATGTCGGAGTGGCCGGTTGCCGGGGACTGAACTCGGGACCTCCTAATGCGGGCCACAGACGATACCCCCTGAGCCATTCCGCTCGATCTACTACTTTTAGTAAGCAGGGAAAGTAGGCCAGTTTATAAACGTGTGACTATCGCTGTTCCCTTTGTATCTATAACGGAATGCGTAACGCAGGTATTTCCCAAAAAGTTTATCTCGATTAAAATGAAGTATATAGGAAAATAAACTTTCGTAAGAATGATTTGTGTATCCACCAATAATTTGTATACTCATTAACAAGATACAATAAGTATACCACTCACAAAAAAGTCGAGTCGAGATTTCACCGGAAATAATGTTTTGAGGCCCCCTGAACCCAGAAGAAACATTTCTAGAAAAAGGTCCGTGTCTGTCTGTCTGTATTTTGTGTGTGTCTGTGAACAGCATAACTAAAACACTAAAAGTTGGATACATATCAAATTTGGTATTTAAGTTCAGCATCTTCCAAAGGTGCAGGGCGATGATATTCAAGTAAATTCCCATCCCAAAACTATCTTTTATATGGAACATTTTTCGAAACTGGCCCTTTGTTGTAATGGGTTTGTTTAAAATACAATACGCTAAACATATTTAAAAGACAAGTAAAATGAATATCTTGAATTTTCTGGGAATAGCCTTTGCAATCCTCTTCATTCGGAAAGGATTTTTTATAACTTTGTATAACTGGTAAACGTTAAGCGATAGACTAAAACATACTACACAAGAAATATAGATATCTTTAAAACAAAATTTATTTAAAATGACTTTTTTGTGGTATAAACCATTTCCTAGATATACGTTATTAATGGTTTAAATTGTTAATAGTTTCTCATTATTTTAAAGTTCTGCCTATTTTTAATTGTTTCTCGCGATTGCATGGAAATAGTATGGAATTTTAAGACCAGCGTATAGCGTCCAGTTCTATAACATGTGACTATCGCTATTCCCTTTATATGTATAACGAAATGTGTAATGTAACTATTTATGAAAAGGTTTATCTCGATTAAAATGAAGTAGATAGAAAAGATAAGCTTTCATAAGAATAGTTATTTTTCTACTGATAAACGATAGAGGGTAAAGAAAGTCATGTGAATGCAACGCATCGGATTTTTGTTCCTGTTCTCAATTCACATCCCTGTTCCTTAGTTCTATATTTGGGGTCCACAAGAGGATGTTCTTTTCCTATTCATGTTCTTTTACCACTACTGTCCTATTTTTGATCTCTGAAAACAACCCATGTCAATATGTGTGGAACATTCCAATATGTAAAGCTGTCCACTTACTCTATTAATCAATCTGGAATTCAAAAGTGTACCTTATTGCTTTTTTCCAGTAACTAGAAGATTTTTACTTTTCTACTACGTATAGAAACTAGGGGAAGTATTGCATTCCACCCAAAAAATAAAATGTCGAGATTCACCGGAAATATAGGATGTTTTGAGGCCCTCTGAATAAAAAAAGAAGCACTTTTCGAGAAAGGTCTGTGTGTGTGTGTGTGTGTGTGTGTGTGTGTGTGTGAACAGCATAACTCAAAAACGAAAAGTCGGATAAGTGCCAAGTGGTATCTAAGTTCAGTATCTTCCAAGGATGCGACACGAAGATTTTCAAGAAAGTCCCCCCCCCCATCTCCAACTATCTATTACATGGAAAAGTTTTCGAAAATTTTTATCTTCTAAAAACTGGCTCTAACGATTTTGATTAAAATACCATATATTAAATACATTTACATGACATATAAGATTTATATCTTGAATTTTCTGGGAATAGCCTTTGAAGTCCTGTTTATTCGGAAGGAATTTTGTATAATGTTGTATAACTGGTAAATGTTAAGCGATAGATGAAAACGTACCACATAAAACATGTAGATCTCTTTATAGCACACAATTTATTTCAAATATTTTTCTTTTGTATGGCATAAGTCGTTCCTGAGATATCCGTTATTAATGTTTCGAATTGTTCATTTCTTGGTTATTTCTTTTAAGTCCTTTCAACATTCAATTGTTTCTCGGGATTGCGTGGAAACAGTAGGATTTTAAGGCAGCGTATAGAGTCCAGTTCTTAAACATTTGACCATCATCGCTGTTCTCTTTGTATGTATAATGAAAAGTGTAATATAGCTATTTCTGTAATGGTTTATTTGGATTAAAACGTAGTAGATAATATAACGAAGTGAGCTTTAATAAGATTAATTCGTATACTCACTAATAAACCATAGAGGGTAAGAAAGTCTTGTGAATGTATCACATCAGATTTTTACTCTATCTAGCACTAGCTATAGTAATTGCAGGAAGTGTGCATAATTTACATCTCGATAAATCTAGGCTACTCTGGAGAAGGCTAAATCAACATCCATCCTACCAAAAATTCAATATAGTGTTTACCACTGAAGTGCATGTTTTGTGGTCTCCTGAATAAAAAAAAAAAGAAAAATATCTCTGTGTTTGAACAGCATAACTGAAAAACGAAACATGGTATAAATACCAAACTTGCTATTTAAGTTTAGCATCTAATAGATGCGACAAAAAGATTTAAAAGAAAATCTGCCCATCGCAAACTACTATTTATATGGGGCATTTTTCGTTTTTTTTTCCTCAAAAATATCTCTAATGATTTTTATTAACAAGCATAATAGTTTTCTAAAGGATGAGCCAAAAAACTACGAACCGGCTGCGCGGTGTTTTTCCTGTTCGCGTCCTCGGCGCTCGTTGCCGCCTGCCGCTATCATAGAAAAGCGCGGATGAAACCATACATTTTTAAAACTACTTTTAAAGGCTTTACTTAACTGTATGAAAGGAGATGCTGAAACTGGCCACCGTCGTTGTCCATACATTTTTGGCACCTCTTTAGAAAACTATCCGTCACTCACCGTAGTTCACGTTGAGAAATGCTGGAAATTTCCTGGGGATATTTTGTTTTAATTCTTTCAGGGTATGTGTGTTTGTCTTGAACACTTTATGTTTTAAGTTATCGAGATAGAAATCGCAGGGGTTAGGTCGGGGACCGAGGGGGCACAAATCTCTACTAATAATTCTGTGCTCAAACACACTTTCATAAAGTTGTTAAGTAAAGCCTTTAAAAGCAGTTTTAAAAATGTATGCTTTCATCCCCGTCTTTCTATGATAGCGGCAGACGGCAACGAGCGCCGAGGACGCAGACAGGAAAAACACCGTGCAACAGGTTCGTAGACTTTTGGCTCTCCCCGTATATTTGCCTTTATTTCTTGAATTTACTGCAATTAGCCTGTAAAATCCTCTCCAATTTGAATTAACTTTGTATTATTTTATATAACTGGTAAACCATAAAGAGACAAAAACCTACCACACCAAAATGCGAGATCTGGTTAAAACACACATTTTATGTCAATTTTTTGTAGCACTGTTTCCAAGGTATTCGTTACTCTTGGTTTAAATTTTCCATTATTTTACATTCTTTGAAGTGATAACTGGCTATTATATTTTTGGTGGTGCCATGTGAAGAGTGTGGAATTTCAGAGTTAACATTTAGCGACCCACTATTAAACATTTGACTATCGCTCCAACCTCCTGCATTCCGCTTGTAGGAGTACTTACAACGAGATGCGTAATGAAAGCATTTTTGCAAACATTTATATCGATTAACGTGAAGTAGATGCAAAAATACGCTTTTGTAACAGCGTTTTATAGAAGAGATATAAAAATAAAAATCTGATACGATACAACCACATTACTTTCTCTACCCCTCTATCCTTTATTCGTGGGTATACAAGCTATTCTTACTTAAGCTTATTTTTCTGTGTACTACATTTTAATCCAAATAAACCTTTGCAGAAACAGCTACATTACACATTTCGTTATAGTTAAAAGGGAACAGCGATAATCAAATGTTTAAGAACTGAACGTTTGTTGGCGTTAAAATTCCATATCTACTGTTTCCAAGCAATCCCGAGAAACATCTGTATATTGACAGAACTTAAAGAGAATCACCAAGAAATGAACAATTCAAACATTTAATAACGGATATGTCAGAAATGTTTATTTCACAAAAAAAATATTTGAAATAAATTTCTGTATTTTTTAAGAGATCTATACCTTTTGTGTAGTACGTTTTCGTCTATCGCTTAACATTTACCAGTTATATAAGATTTGAGGAAGTATTTTATATCATAACATGCTGTGAATGCCAGTGGTTGTAGCGTAAATTAATAGTATTGTATGTACAGGATCTTAGATGTTTGTTAGCCATAAGCATTGTTAGGAAATAAGTTTACACGGCCTCATTGAAACTGACAATAGAAGTGGGTAACAATAAACAGAGGGGGTGAGTTGTTTATCACTAAGAAGAGACAAACAAATGACGTCAGGGTAGCGTGCCTTTCTTTAGAAATGGAGGGAATATCTTCCCTAGAGCATATATGTTAGTAGTAATGTTTGGCTGACAAAACAGACGCTAATGTTGGCGCGATTTGGTAACCAATAGCAGCTCTATTATAATGTTTAGGCATTTCGAGGTGAAGGAGTATATATTCTCGAGCCATAAGCATGTTTCACGCAGTTTTGAGGAATCTCTCGCGAGGTACACATCACGCAGTTCTAAGGAATCTCTTGTGAGGTGCACGTCATACAGTTTGGAAGAATCTCTCGCGAGGTACACGTCGTAAAGTTAGTTACAAAATGTGAAGTACGCGGCAACTAATACAACAATAATTACATTCGGAAATATAACAGTTTCAGTCAGACGTGTATAAAGATTAAAGATGTGAATTATTAATTAAGTGTGACGGCAATAAAAGTGTGAAAACAAATTCTTTTATCAGTGTTATCTTTTAGTAACAACTCCTTTCCGTTTACACGCCTGCTCAGAGATACTTACTTAACTGAATAATAATAGCTAGTGGGAGGACAAAAAAAACAAATTTTAAAATAATAAAACAATAACAGGTGCCCAGCAAATAAGATAACACGAGCCGATCACTGCGACAGATTATATAAAATTTATTCCAAATGAAGTGGACTTCAGAGGCTATTCTCAGAAAATGCAAAATATACATTTTATTTGTAATGTAAATGTCGTCAATAGCCAATCAAAATCGTTAGATCCATTCTTTTAGAAAATAAAAAAGTTCGAAAAATCTTCCATGTAAAGGGTAGTATGGGATGGTGGGATTTTCTTGAAAATCTTTGTATCGCATCTTTGGAAGGTATTGAACCTAAATACCAAATTCGGTATTTATCCGACTTTTCGTTTTTGAGTTACACTGTTCGCAGACACACACACGCACGCGCGCGGAAACTTTTCTAAAAATGCTTTTGGATTCAGGGGACCCTAAACATCTATTTCCGGTGAAATCTCGACATCGCATTTTTGGGTGGAATAGAATACTTCCCCTACTTACTATACGTAGTACAGAAAGTAAAAATCTGAAGAGAACACACATGACTTTATACCTCTCTAATATATATTATACTATTGATATAAAAAGCGATTCTTCTATTCATCTAGGAATGATTTCCAACTAAGCACGAAGTCCTTAGTAACATGAAACACCAGCTAAATGTTTAGTTGTGGTTACGATCTCTTGCGAGGGAAGGGGGAAAGAGGAAAGAAGGGGGGGGGGGGGAGAAGAAAAAAAACTGAAACATTGAAAAATGTTGGAAGTTGTAGACATGCAACAAAGAATATCTCTAAAACGACTAACACTGCGGATAAATATTGTTAACACTAAATTTTCCCTGCAGCCTGTAAAAAAAAAAGTCATTATGAAAAGGACATTTCAGAATCCTCATAGAAAGGTTAAAATAGATACCTCAAAAGTATTAGTTTTAATCAAAATCGTTTGACTCATTTCGAGAAAATGAAAATAAGGAATATTTTTCTATACAAAGGATAGTTTGTGGTTGAGGAACGTATTGATAATCTTCGCTTTGAGTGCTTATGATGAATCTTGATATTTTATCCGACGCTCTTGCGCGCGCGCATACACACCCTTGCACAATAAACGTTTTTGGTTTTGGGGGATTAAAGGATCTCAAAAAGTGTATTTGGGTGGAATGCAATATTTTCTCCTACTATAGGTAGGTACATGGCTGAGAAAATATAAAAGGTATCTGATGTGTTCCTTTCACATTTCCTTCTACCCGTTACCTTTGTTCTCATCTCTCTTCTACACATTATGTTTACAAAAGTTTTTTTTTGTCTAATTCATATAAATCGAACTAAACCTTTATAGAAATGGTTTCAATATACAGTTCGTTGTAGGTATAAAAGAATACAGAAGACTGAGTAAAAGTTAAATTATTAAACGGCAGATCGTTATACGCTGCCTTTGAAATTCCATACTCTTTGCATAAAATCGCTAGAAACAACGGAACAATGACCAAGAGCTTTAAACAGTGTTAAGTCTCAAAACATCTAATCAGATACGATTATCTCTAACAGTTTATACCACAAACAATTTATCTCACTAAATTGTATTCTTTAACGAGAATTGTACTCTTTTTTTATTTAGTCAGGTTTTGTTAATCCCATTTGGTTTAAAAGCTATTCACGATTTTACAAAATTTATTCAGAATGAACAGAATTTCAAGGCTAGTCATAGGTGGAAAAAATTATTCATGCAAATATCTTAAACATATGAAGTTTAATAGGAGTCTTTAGAGTCATTTTGAGATAATAAATTAAAAAAAACGAAATTTTTGCCGTTTAAATGGTTAAAATTGTAATGATGTTAGTAGGATAATTATATATTTTTAATAAAAAGTTGTTTGGAATGAAAATGAAATTTATTCTATGTTATGGCGTAGAGATTTTCTTGGAATCTTCCTGTAGCATCTTTGGACCTTTTCCTAAAAATGTGTTTTTGGATTTAGTGGGCCTCATAAAGGAAGTAAACTTTGGCAACATTTGTATTAAATGCACAGAAAATATTTTGTTCTCTATATTTAATCAAGGTGTACGATGTCTATACCTTGTGCTCAGATAGAAGAGACACATTTGAGTTTTGGGTCACAGTTTATAAAGGTAGAGCTCGTTCTCGGCATTACCTCTTGAAATGCTGGAAGAAAGCCAGATCTGCCCAAACAACACGATCAAAAACATGGCGGCAACATTTTGTAGTCTAATTGACTTGATATCTTAATCTAATTCGCCTGTTAAAAACCACTCAGTACTCCTGGAACCTCAAAATAACTCCGGGGTATGTATGATACTGTAAACTTGAGGTAATATTTTATTAGCTCCACGTATGGACGTCAATTTAAGAAGATGGTTTGTTATGTTATCTTTTTACCACGCTTTGGGCGTCAATTTGAAGTAGTTTGTATTGAAGGAGTTGTAATATTTCAACTGTTGGAGAGCCGAACTTGTAGTAGTTGTAACCGCACGTATGGTACCCGCTTTCCGGTAGCCTTCACCCCAAATGTACTTTCAGGTGGCCTTTGCCTCAAGTTTAAAAAAATATTAACTTTGTAATTTGACTGTTTCTTTAAATATTATATATTTATGTTTGCGTCGGCTGCAGCAGTATTATTGCTAGAGACATGTTTCTCTTAGTAGGGTTGTGATGCGATAAGAATGTAGGCTTACACAGATTATAATTTTACTTCACTCCTTTTATTAATGCTTGATACGATTTAAATAACACTTCACTGATTTAGAGAGCTGTGAGATTCTTTTTATTAATTAATTACACTTTTTAACTCGTAAACGTATTTTTCGTCTCACACGAATACATATTATATTTCTTGAGGACACTTTTTGCGTCTGGTTAGTAACGCTGTTTGCAGGCAACTGAACTGATTTCAACCTCCTGAACTTGTAAATTTCTGTATTTCAAGTCTCTGATTCGCTATTCCTAATCCAATAGAATACCTTCTTTTAACTAAAGCTTTTTCTGGTTGTTGATTGGCTATTTTATAAACTGTCACTAAAATTACATTATTGTTACTCCAATAATCAGAAGTAGTATTATTAAACTCTCAAACACATTATTGCCTCAAGGTTACCTCATTGTTACCTCATTGTTAGCAACTTATTATTCTCACAGCTCCTACATTATTAAATTACGTAATGCATTCACATAACATTGTTGAACATGTTCACAATAATATAAGCATATGCAGTGACTGTTACATACATTTTACGAATTATTACATACACATATTGCTTCAAGGCGGGCTGTTATTGAATTTACATATTATATAATTTGACTAAAATCATTTAAGTGTTAAAAATACTGCCTCAAACTACAGCTTAATAATTGCCAAAGCCTGCTCACATAAACGCCCATTTCAGAAAATATTTTACCCGATTTTCAAATGCCACGCAGTTCATGATACCGAATGAAGAACATAAAACATACAAAATATTAATGAACTATTTTCTCTGGCACTTTCCTATGGTGAAGGAGGATCACTTTTCATCCAAAACTTCGACATCGAAATGTTACCAGAAATACAGTTCTGAACCCCCTGCTCTCAAAAAAATAATAATAATGTATTACATTCACATGAGCTTCTCTATAAATTCTTCCACAAACTATTCCTACGAAGGTTGTTTTTCTATCTAATGTTAATCTAGATATTGTTTCCAGAAACTGTTTAATTATACATTTCGTTGTAAGTACAAGATAAATACAGCAGGCTGCACAAGTAGTCAAACGTTTAAAAAGCAGGTCTCTATGTACTAGCTTTGAAGGCTGTACTAATAGTCAAATGCTTAAAAAGCGGGTCTCTATCTGCTAGCTTTGAAATTTCAGTGATCACGAGATGCAAAACGAATAGCGCCCTAACACTTCAAGAAAATATAAAGTATTTGAAAACTCTAACCAATAACAAGGAATATCTCGGAAATGGTTAATGACACAAAAAATCTTATTCATCATAAATTGTGTTTTAACGAGATCAACATATTTTATGTAGTAAGGTTTGTCCATATCTTATGGTTTCAATTACATGATGTCCTCCGTGGTTTAGTGGTTGCCATGCTAATCTCTATTTCCCGAGGTCGCGGGTTCAAAATCAGGCGTAAAAATCCGTAGCATGGCTTCCTTCCGAAGGGAAGTAAAGCCGGTGATCCCGTGTCGTAGATTTAGGGCACCTAAAAGAACCTCGAGCCTGATAAAAAGGCCTCTGAGCAAAATTACCGGTCTTTCACGCCCAATATAAAACGCTAAGAACCAAAGCAGTTAAAAAGCGTCCATAAATAAAACTCAATCTAATTTTTTAGTTACATAATGGTATCAAAAATTCATTCAGAATGAAGAGGACTTCGCAAGCTATTCTCAGAAAATGCAAATTTAATTTTCATGCAAACTCTTGAAATGTATTGCACTGTATTTCAAGCCGAACTTGTCGCTTTATTGAAAGCGGTGGAATGGTGATTCTGATAATAATACAGTGCAAATATCTTCAGTGACTCGCAAGGAATTGCCTAAATGACAAGTACAACTTGAATAGTAATGCTGTAAGAATCAGGAGTATAGTTTTAAAATGCAAGAAACACGTATGTTTTAGGCGAGTAAAAGGACATTCTGCTACTGAGGGCAACGAAAGAGCTAACCATTTTGCCATACAGGCCTCCCATTCCAGCTTAATTGATAATATAATTAAATGTCCGATACCACATGTCAAAATGTTTTTAAAAGAAGACATGATCACCCACTGGAACGAGAAATGGCTGAAAAGCAAAAATGGTTCTTTAACCAAGGAACTATTCTTTCCCTCTGTGCAAAATAGGTTAAAATGTAAATACATCTTGTCCAGTTTTCAGCTTACTCAGATACTGTCGTCATGGAAAATTTAATGTCTATTTTGAAAGATTCAAGGCTGCTACATCAAGTAACGCATTTTGCATATGCGCAGAAGATAAACTATAGAACTCATTCTTTTTATTGTTCCCTATTTAAAAGGAATCGTTATTTGTTAAAATCAAACTTAATGTGTTATTCTAATAAGTTTCATAAGCCTGTAAGTAAATTGTTTCTCAAGATATGCTGCTCGTTAACGCTTTATAAGTTCATTGAATATATATTAAACATTTGTAATCATCACTGATATTTGTACCTTTTCTAATTCCTCTTATCTTTCATTCGATTTAACTTTAATGTATGATTATTTCTGTAAAATTAAATACTTAATTTGTGCATCATTTATATTACAACCTTAACATACCATATGGTGCAATTCTTTTTGGAAACTAATAAATAAGTAAATACACACAAACAAACACACACTTACTCTCTAAAATGACTTTCTAATCGGGAGCGTCAAAACGTGTATTTCCAGTGAAATCCCGACCTCGAATTTTTAATGTGATCTATTTTAACCCCCTTGGTGATCCAGCTTTCTCCAGGAATGTGTTGAACTTTGTTAATGTAACCCAGTTATGTAAGGTATTGCAAAACTTATTGTGTTCGCGACTTGACCTTGTTGTTAAAGCGTAATTAAATATACTTAAAAAAATACTTCCTCTACTTATATAGGTAAAAAGCTGGAGAATGTAAAAGGAATTCTGCGCTTATGTGAACGCAGCCACCTTATCTAGCTGTATTTCCGTTCATCGTGAACAGCATAACATAAAACGAAAAGTAGAATAAACACCCAATTTCATACTTAGAGATGCAGTAAGAAGGTTTCAGAAACGTCCCTCCACTTCAAACAAAAAGTGGCAAATAAGAGGCATTCCTTGAGTTTCTGTAAATAGTTTGTGTTGTTGTTTTCGAATTATCCATAAATAGGAAACCGTAACAGACAAAAACTTAGTAAATGAAGAATGTAGGTTTTGTTAAAATATTACAGTTTATGCCACTTTCTATGACAATGACGATCTTCCGAAATGTTCATTATTAGTTTTAATTTTCAAATATTTTAAGCGGTACGCCTTGCAGCATTAAGCGTCCTCCTTTTTTATCTCCCATTTATTATAATGAATAAACTTTCTCTCTCTCTCTCTCTCTCTCTCTCTCTCTCCCCCCCATCTATATACCACCTTATTAAGGTCATATCAGTCATATCGGCGCCTTTGCCTTTGGAAAAATAACTCATGGCAATGGTGTTCGCTCGTTTACTGCTTTTATTAATCATTGGGTGCTTTAGGTTGTATAAATTCACACACACACACACACACACACACACACACACACACACACACACACACACGCATTCAGACTCTCTTTTATACTTGCTAGACTCTAGAAACGATAGAGAACAATCCTGATAAAAAAAATTCTGATGCGTTACATTCACATTACTTTCTCCACACTCTATGTTTATTAATGGGTATACAAAAAATTCTTACGAAAGTTTATCTTTCTATCTACTTCATTTTAATCCAGATAAACCTTTGCAAAAATAGCTACATTACACATTTCGTTAGGATACAAAGAGAACAGCGATGGTCAAATGTTCAAGAACTGGACGATATATACTGGCCTTAAAATTGACCAAATCGAACCATTATTAACGTATATCTCGGAAAAGGCTGATGCTACAAAAATTATTTAAAATAAATTGTGTGTTTAAAGAGATATACTTTTTCTGTGTGTGAAACTTTTTCGTCTATCGCTTAACGTTTACAAGTTATACAAGACTGTACAAAATTCCTTCCAAATAAAGAAGACTTCACAGGCTATTCCCAGAAAATTTAAAATATACGTATTATTTGTAATATAAATATTTTAATATATGGTATTTTAATAAAATCGTTAGACCAATTTTTTAGAAAATCCAGTATATCGAAAAATGTTCCATGTAAACGGTAGTTGGGGTGTAAGGATTTTGTTTAAAATCTTCGCATCTTTGGAAGATTGAACCTAAATATCAAGTTTGGTATTTATCTGATTTTGCGTTTTTGAGTTACCTGATCACACACACACGCGCGCGCAGACCTTTTTCTAAAACTATTATTTTTATTACCGGTTAAAATATCGTTATCAAATTTTTGGCTGGAATGCAATACCTTCTCTGACGTTATTCAGTTGTAAAGAACACTAATCATTTTCCTGAACAATTCACGCTGAGCATTTTAGGAACTACCGAACCTCTGCCAAGATGTGATAAGCTGTTAAGAGGGTAGGCAAGCCAAGAAACAGAGACACAGATTGGAAATGGGCGCCAGGCAGAAATCCCAAGAAATAATTCTATAAAGCCCCCCTGGAAATGGCCATGTTTGCTACACTTTAAAACCAGACAATCTTGATGACTCCGAGAGATAAACGCCAAGACCAGAGAAGCACTTCTCCCAAATATCTGGCCCACCTTCAGGAGTCGTACAGTCACGTCCATGAGTTGTGACTTCCTTTCATTGGATGCTACCACAAGCACAAAATTCAAAGCGCATATTTTAATAGCATTCTATTTCCAATTTCCATGTGATTGGCCGAAACTGGTTGCCATATGAGCATTCTTCTAAAATGTATAATTTTACGATGTTTGAGGCATACAGTAACAAAGAAACACTAACGACGATTCCGTTTAGAAACACAGAGAATTCCGTCCTTCACTTGTTTTCGTCAGTTTGAGGGTTCTAGTCCCGTGATACGACCAACCTTACTGGCATAGTTTTGGTAGTTTCCCTTAGTTAATAAATACTAGATTAGACATCTAATGCAAGTTGTGTAAAGTATCAAAACCTTAACATTTTGCAAAACAACATAAAAGATCAACAACTGTAATTGACTCGAGAATTATTATTGAACAAGTGAACAGCTTTAAATAACTGGGATGTGGAGTATCATACCAAAAAACCTGGACATGGAAGAAAAAATTCAATAAATATCAATATGTTTGTGGAATTATAAGCAGCATGCTAACCTCCAAATCCAGAGTTCCCAGTTTCGATTATCGGATGGGTGGTGGGAATTTTTCATTAGCCAGAATTATGCCTTGTCCTCCCTAGAGTCTGGAAGTATGAACAAGAGTGTGAATGTGTATGTGAATTTAATGTAATAACCAAAACTACTGTAAGAGAGTGAACATCATTGCCAATGAGTAATTCTTCCAAAGGGGGGGGGAACAGCCGATATGGTCCAAGATGTTAAAGGCGGCATATAATGTGGAGGGGGAAGAAAAGAAAAGATGTCTGGGCAATAAAACAACGAAGGAAACACAATTAAAATGTTATAAATCAGTGGCATTGCCTATATTACTTTATTAAGATTTGGGTAGCCACAGAAAAAGGTAAACAGGAGAGTAGAAGCGTTAGAAATGAGGTTTCTAAGATAGTGGCTGCTGTGTCTCTAATTGAACTAAAAAGAGCAAATAAATAACAAGAGATCTTGGCAATTTTCGTGTAGACAATTGCCATAAGAATTGGGAAGATTATTTAGACAGAATGGGTGAAAACCGATTACTTAAGAAAGCACTTGATTAATAAACCACTAGTAAAACGAAACATAGGCTGTTCAAAATTAAGATGGAACGAACAATTCAAATCGGTATTGGGCTGAGGCTCAAACCGTGTGCATGATGATGGTGATGATGACATTCGATGCCAAGACCCAAGTTACACCTATAGAACATAAAAAATAGAAATAAATTTAGATAGTACAACAAGACGACTACGCAACTGAGGCCATTTATCAACAAGTTACCTAAACAAATTGTACAAGAAGGCGACTACGCAACTAAGGCCATCTGTCAACCATTAAAGTGACATATACATACACTCAAAGATCACACAGAAGTTCCTCGAACCCAAAGTCTGCATTTTACTAAAACACATTAGGAAAAAAATAGATGGTTCAGGAAGGTGACTACGCAACTACGGTCATCTGCCTCACATTCACTGATTCAGATGAACCAATAAACCTACAGCAGCCGTTGTCATATCACCAAGAACTTAAAAGCTACTTAAACAGCAATAAAAAAGGAAGCTTGTCGTCATGCGACTATGATTATGTTTTTAGCTAATATGAAAATGAACCAAAAGTTAAATTTGAAATGTAATTTACTACCTATTTAGTGTGTCGGAACTTCATAAAAACGTGTATGTAACTCATGCATAGCTGTGTTTTATTATTGCTTATTAAATGCTATAAATATCCGCTCTCCCATAATCTAAAGGTTTACCAACTTTTACATAAATATTATCTATATTAGAGAGGCTGCAAAACAGGAAATGAAGGAAACATTAATAAAAGCAAATAGGTAAAATTAAGGATAAATTTTATTATGATATAAGATCAAAGTACGCTTATAAAAGAATGTTTTATAATAAAAAGGGAACAAAACGTATAAATTAAAGAAATTGAAGTCAGTACAAAAATTAGAAAAGAGAAAGTTATGCATAGAAATAAACCGAAATCTGAAAATAATCTGATGTGCATTCATACGACTTTCTCTACCACTGACAAACTCACATATATCCTTTATACCTATAGTACTGATATAAAAAGTTCCTTTTCAATTCACATTACGTTATTCACGTAATACTTTTGCTAAAAAACGATTTCAAATTAAGGAATATGGACTTGGTTATAAAACGAGGAAGTAAAATTCAAGTATACAGATGTTTCAGAAATACTTTTACAAACTTCGGGTATGGGTTCCTTACACCACAAGGAGGAAAAAAGTTCATATGAACATATGTTCCATAATCCTTTGTTTTCTCGTTAGGAGGTGTTCAACAGCGGTGCACTTATAACACACAAAACTCATAATAAATGCTCGAAATGTCCTCCTCTTGCTTCTATGCATGCCTGTACTCGTCGAATCATGGAATGTCGCACCCTGTCAAAAACTCCGGGATGGAGTCGAATGGTTTCGCAGGCTTCCATGACATGTCGATGAAGCGTTTCTGCATCCGGGATGGCTGCTTCATAACCCAATGATTTAAGATGCCCCCAGAGGTAAAAATCCACAGGATTGAGGTCGGGAGAACGTGCAGGAAATGGAACTGGTCCTCCTCTGCCTATCCCTCCATGCTGTCACGTGTGATGTACCAGATACCACAGCCAGTTGTCTTGTACTGATACCTGGATCGTCTTCGACACACTTTAACATCTGTTCTTC
Organism: Deroplatys truncata; assembly: GCA_030765065.1. NCBI lineage: Eukaryota > Metazoa > Arthropoda > Insecta > Mantodea > Mantidae > Deroplatys > Deroplatys truncata. Next base: position 129,888,152 of record CM060984.1, read on the forward strand.
GTGTTCCGGCGTACGAACAACTCTTGGTCTTCCTCTCTTGGTCCGTGGTACAACGGTTCCTGTCTCAGCAAGGCGACGATAAACAGCGACAAAGGTTGGATGACTCGGTTGTCTTCGGTCTGGAAACTCCATCTGATAGAGCCGTGCAGCCTCGCGTCCATTACCATTCGCGCGACCATACATAAAAATCATGTCTGCCTGTTCACGAAATGAATATCCAGCCATGGTAGAACGAAACACGTGCAGTTAACTCACTACATGTACACAATTGAAACGTTGAAGACAGACTAATGACAAATGACAAACGTAAACAAGTCTCCATGGCAACACTTCGCCATCTACCATATGTAGTACAATGGGTCAACGCCTTCTATGAATGCATAGAGATATGAAGTTTTGAGTTTGGACCCCGAAGCCCATTGAACTCACACTTTCATTGTGACAGGAATAACGCGAAAACCAAGGACCATGAGACACATGTTCATATGAACTTTTTTCCTTCTTTTGGTTTGAGGAACCCATACCCGAAGTTTGTAAAAGTATTTCTGAAACATTCTGTATATGGTAAAAGATTTTTCTATGGAAAGAAGATCGGAGAGTTGGTACTAAGAAAAGAATCGCTAAACTTTCAAGAAGCTTCGCTAGATGAATGCACTCACATTTGGGAAGGACGTAAATTTGCTATACAGAATATTTCGAAAACAGCTGATCCTACGAAAAAAAAGCATTCACATAAACTGCATATTTTAATGAGCTCTGCAATTTGACAGAAACTTCAAGGAATACATTTTAATGGCATTTTAACCAAAATCGTTAGGGACATTTTTGAAAAAAATTATAAATAACATTTTTTTTCCATGTAAAGGGTATTTCGGGGTGGGGGATTTTCTTGAAAATCTTCGTGTGCATCCTATAACGACACAACTTAAATACCAAGCATGGTTTTTAACCGACTTTTCGTTTCTGAGCTATGCTATTCCTTCTTTCTCTCCTTCGCTCTCTGTCTCTGTCTCTCTGTCTCTCTCTCTCTCTCTCTCTCTCACACACACACACCACTGAGCTTTATCTAAACATGCTTTATTTTTTTGGATTCAAGGGAGCTCAAAGCGTGCCAGTGAAATCTCGATATCCAATTGTTTTTTTGTTGGAATGCAATACTTCCTCTACCTACTATACCTATAGGTGGTAGAGAAAATAATTAAAGAAAACATGGATATGTATAACAACAGTAACCGAGGCTGATAAGAATGAAGAAGGAACAAACGTAGAAAATCTTGTGTGTTATATTCAGATTACTTTCCCTACTTACTATCGTCTACTATTTTTATATAGCTTCTATAGACAAATTTTACGAAAGCTTGTTTTTTTTATCTGTTTCACGTTAATTGAGATAAACCTTTGTGGAAATAGTTTCATTTCGTTGTAGGCACAAGAGGGTAGAGAAAAATGTTTAAAAGTCGCTAAATGCTCTTTCCATGACCCCGCGGGAGACAACTGAGTAGCAACAGCACTAAAATTTGTGGGTTATATTCATACTGTTTCCTCCACTCACTATCAGTTATTTTTGTATAGTGTCTACAAATTATTCTTGCAAGAACTTATTCTTCTATTTACTTCAAGTTAATTGAGATAAACGCTTGCATAAATAGTTTCTTACATATTCCGTTATAGGTAGAAAAGAAATAATAAAGTAAAATGTTTACTGGTCACTAGATACTAGCCTTGAAATTCCATATACTTTCCATGACATCGCGAGAAACAACTGAATGATGACCACTTCAAAAAAATGGCAAAAGTATTGAAATATTCAAACCAATAATAACGGTTGTCTGCGAAATGGCGGATGCAAAATAAATAAATAAAAGTGAAAAGGTTATTTTAAATAAATTATGTATTTTAAAAAGATCTACAGTTTTTGCTTAAAAACTCCAGTTGTACAAAATTTGTTTGGCTTTTTTCTTTCTTGTATTTTAGTTGTACAAAACTATACAAAATTGCTTGAGAATGAAGTGGGCTCCACTGGCTATTTCCGAAAATTCAAGATATTGTAACGGCCCGGAAAATACGGGTGCTACACGGGTGACGTAGCGCATTGGGGGGAGCCACTCGCTTAAGTTGCACGAAGCGCTCAGGAAGGGGTTGCGGTTTCCGGTGACAATGAGAACTCCAGATAACGTACCTGCCCATGCCTTGAGTCGTTATTCTATCCTAAGGGCCTACGGCCCAGTCAGTAAGTATCTCAGTTTATTACATATCTGGCTGGTGTGAAGTTGCTTCTTATTTACTAATTATAATAATGCTCGTGACCACGAGCGGCGTGGGGACTGTCTGTATCGGGTTTCGAGGTGGTCTGCCTCTGTGACCTCAATTCGGCAAGTTTAAATATCCTAAGCTGTGAGGCTTCAGCGATCTGTTAATCTAGATTCACCACGTGGTAATTTCCTTAGTGTTGCCTCATTCCGATACATGGCGTTGGTTCCGAAGCCCTGGGACGCTACAACATCGCCTAGGTTCGAGAATTTCTGTCCCTGCGGAATTTGAAGTCCTGGCCAGGCCGCGCGCTGACCAGATACCCCAAGAATGATACTGGGTTTGGGTTCATGTCCCGCAGGTAAACGTACACCATGCCGTGGGCGAAAGAAACGAGAGAAAAACCTAAAATTGGGGTCCCGTTATTAAACTTCCGGTCACCTTCTTCCAGTCCTGCTGCTGCATGGTCCGGGGGTACGGAAGATGTGATCCTTTCCGGGATATGTTCTTGGCTTCCCGTGGTCCCTGGAGTTCCTATGCGTCGATTTCCTGTATGGACTTTGGCGAAATGTCATATGCTCCTCGATCGCTGCACGACCTGCACCACTTCATTCTTCTTGCCGGATGTGCTAACGTGTCCGCCGGCTGCCGCTTTCCCTTTTGATGTTTCTTCTTCCTGGAGCTTAACCCTAAGTTGTAACGGAAGGAGAGAGAGAGGAAAAAATAAACGCACGCGGAATTGGTAGTCAGCGCCTCCACCAAACAGTAACGCCCAGGGATATACCGGGTACTATCCTAATTTCCTTAGTGTTGCCTCTCTCCTATACATGGAGCTCGTTCCCAGCTGTGGGACTCCACAATATACATTTTATTTATATGTGTTCTTCTTCTTCTTCCAGCAACGGTTTAGGTTAAAGCCTGCTTTCTTCTCACATTTCCCGTCGTTTCTTTGGTCGCCGATTGATTGTCGTCTTGCAGGTTTGTTGCTGAAGGCTTGTTTAGGAATCTTTGTGTCTTGTCCATTTCTATCTATGTGTAGTAATTAAGGCTGAGCTGAATTGTTCACCTAATTCTTTTCTAATATCCGCCTTAGGTGTTCTCTTATACGCCTTTGACTGAGCGCAAGAATCTATTTCAGCAGCTTGAAGTTTACTTTTATGTTGTCCTTTAATTATCAATACCTCATCTAAATATCTAAAATATCTGGTATTTTAATAACATCGTTAGAGACATTTTTGGGAAAATAACAAATATCAATAACGTTTCTATGTAAAGCCTAATTTGGGCTAGGGAGTTTTCTTGAAAGTTTTCGTGTTGCATCTTTGAAAGATACTGAATTTTAGAACGTTTGCAATTTTCATTCAATTTACATAAGATTTAGTAGGCTAATTATCATAGATAAAATTAAGGTAACTACAGAATTTGGAGTCTTTTATTCATACGTTTTGAATTTATAAAATATTATATAGCATGATATTTTAGATTTTGCTCTGAAACTTTCTCTTGTGATTTTTAACGATTTATGAATAATAATTGGCATTGATTTAATAGTTTACACAATTTTACACAGTTAAATAATCTTCTATGTACATTGTGTTGAATTTTTTTGTAAGTTAGATTGTGTTTCCTTTGAAACCAAATTTTGTTTTAAGTTTCCAAACTTCTTCAAAATGTATTCCAATATTAAAGGTATGACATTTTACTACATGTGTATAACTTTTGAAGTCAATGAGACCAAATATGGTGCATTAGGAGCATTTTGAATAATGAAAAAAATGCAGTATTGGGAAAAGGTTAATTTCATATAAAACGTGCATTCAAACTATAATACATGCTTCAAAACTTCTCAGTATAATACATATTCCCTTCCTTGGCATTTTATCTCTCTTCTGCAGCAATTTTGGAAAGCTTCCTTCTTCCTTGCAAAATTTTCCTCCTTATTCTTTACAATACTTTTTAGTTTTGTTTTTTTATCGTGACTTGGGTGCTCTCACAAGTGATACTAACAGCTACTTCTATTTTCGTCTTCTGAATTTATCCACAGGATTTGCAACTATTACAGCTACTTTTGATATGGAAAGAAATCTTTTGGGGACATTTATGCCAAATAGAAGTGTGCAAACTCTCAATTGGGTTATGTTTCTGACCCCTTCCACACCTTTTAATATTTGATACACAAACATTAACTTCACAGTATTTGTGATGTTAGCGTGACACGCACTTTTTATGACCTTATGGCATATTCACCGAATGCATTATTTCATGATTTCGAAAAGGAACCTGAAATTTATCAATAAAATAACTGTTATTAATACACAATTTAAACCATGTGCAAAAAGGTAAACAAAGCAACATGGGTTTATTATTGTGTGCTCAAACTATATGTTACAGAACTAAACAAACTGTCATAATTGCAAAGCTAAAACAAGTAATATGCCTATAAAATTAGGAAACATTTTCAGTGCTAAATATTGTGCAGAATAAACCGAATAAAAGGTATTTCCGAAAGTGTAATTTGAAATGATGTCACTTCTTTTGATTTATATGGTTCCTGTGGGTATGCAATGATAACAAATGCAGTAGCACTAAGAGTGATAGATTCCGTGCGAAATTCGAAAAGATGAAAGCTGTAAGTATTGCGAGAAGGGGGCGTGACCTTTTAAAAAGACATACAACGCGCCATATAAAGACCTCCCAGTACATTAAAAAATGGCCACACGCAAAAAATAAGAATATGCCCGTGTGCCTCACATAACGGGGCAGCTTCTAAAGCAAAAATCTTATTTTTGACTTTTGGACCATTTTGATCCAAAATCTCAGTAGGCTCTCTCCTCACCAAGCTTGGTATTTTCCCAACATTTTGATTTTATTTAAACTGACTGTTCACAGACAGATAAACAGACAGACACAGACACACACACATACACACACAGGAACCTCTTAATAAAAATGCCTTTTTTAAATTCAGGGTCCTCAAAGCATTTCCGGTGAAATCTCGGTATCGAATTTTTGTGCGGAATGCAATACTTTCCCTACCTGCTAGGTACGTGGTAGAGGAAGTAAAAGACAAGAAAGGAAAAACGAGTTAGAGAATAGCTCACAATTGTAGACGTTGAGAGCGAAGACCCCATTTAAAATTTCGCAAGGTCCCACACTTGAGACCGTTTCATTTTGCACTGTATTAACGTTCTTACAGCGACCATGTGAATCTGATTATACTTCAAATTACTGAAATTATGGACCAAATGTTCATGTAAATGTTCCATGGCTGCCGGAAGTGTTGACCTTAGAATACTGCATTAAATTCATACGCCGTGCACTCGGCAGTTAATAATTACGTCGAAACAATGATGATTACACGTGTTAACAGAGGAGAAAAGTGCACCTGTAATCCAGGTTCTGTTCGCTTCTACTGCAGTAATAACGCGTGGCCCAAGACTTTCTTGCAAGTATCATTTCACAGCAATTGTGTCTACTGTGTATTCATATAAAAGGTTGCTTTTCGACCCCTTTCGTGTCAATCGCGATAAAAATCTGCTTAGGGTTTAATTTAGGTAATACTTTGTTGTACCCCGGAAGATGAGGCAACATTCAGCTGTCTGTTACATTTACATGATTTTATTTAGCCATTTACACACACACGCACACATACACACACACATATATGTATACATACCGGGGTGCAGCTAAAATATTAAATTTAGTTACCCGGCATAAACATTGGGGGACGTAACAGCAGAGGCAAACGAGGGATACCAAGAACTTGCTGCAGAAAGCTAAAGCGGACGTGGGATCTTTAGAACATAAAAATACATATATTCGCATTTATCTTTGATTTATTATAATAAACAAGGTGCCCTACATTATACACAAAAGGTTACAGACTGAGGGAGATGCCCCACTCACACACATCTATCTCGCACACGCAATCAAACACTCAGAAGACCTACACTAGACTGACTCTACCACAGGACGCTACTGCTAGACCCTCGCTATCAGACAAAGGCTCTTCCCACTATTGCTTTCACTCCCCTGACTAGGCATTGGAGGGAATTGCCACGCCGGATAAGAATTCAAAGTTCCATCGAAACAATCAGCTCAACAATATATTATACACAGCAATAATGTGTCCGACGCGACAATGCGCCCACATACGCTATATATACATATAACACAGTTTAACTATTCTTACAATAGATTCTTCTTCTCTCTATTTCATGTTAATTGAGATTAACGTTCGTAGAAGTAGTTTCATTATACGAGTACATTTCTTGTTGGTGTATACAAAGGGAATACAGGAGGCTGAAACGACTCGCTATATCTATGCTGGTTTTGAAATTCCATACTCTTTCCATGGCATCGCGGGAAACAAAAGAACGTTGCCTTACATGGCAGCCAATGCCATAAAGTCTGATTTCGCAGAATGAGCTTCCTAAATCAAATAAGGGTATTTCCATATTTGCATCACATTTACGTTGCACAGCACACAAATAAAAAAAAATTAAACCAGTTAAACTTATGTATAACGCAGCTACATTAATAAAAATATGGCGTGTTGCACTCACATGTATTTCTCTTCTCATTTTTCTACAAACTATTCTTACAAAAGCTTATTCCGCTATCTACTACTTCTTGTTAATATAGACAAACCTTCATTACCCATCTATAAATTTCGTTTGTATGTACAACAGGAATACAGCAAGTTAAAGCGATGGTCAAATCTTTTCAAATCCGGTCGCTGTCATGGCTTTGGAATTCTGTTCTCTTTTGCATGTACACTAAAAATAAAGGAAGGGGAAAAAAGAATAGCGATTTGCGGTTGAGAAAAGTATAAAGTATTTGAAAATTTGAAAATTAAAAAAAAAAGATTCAAAGAATATCTCGGTAATGATTAACACCACAAAAATGTTATTTGTCATAAATTGTGTGCTTAGACTATATCTACATTTTATGTATATTAAGATTTACCAGTTATAGCAAAGTCATTCAGAATATAGGTTCTTTACAGGTTATTCCCAGAAAATTCAAAATATACATTTTATTTGCCATGAAAATAACTGAAACATATGGTATTTTCATCAAAATCATTAGATCCATTTTTGATAAAATCAAAATAAGAAAACTTTTCATGTAAAGGGAAGTTTGTGTGGAAGGATTTTCTGCAAAATTTTCGTGTCCCATCCTTGGAAGGTCCTGAACTTAAATACCAAGCTTTGTATTGTTAACCAACTCGTCTTTGAGTTATACTGTTCTCAAACACATAGACACACTCACACACAAACGGATCTATTTCTAAAAAGGCTTCTTTTGGATTCAGGCGGCTTCAAAACATGTATTTTCGGTGAAATCTCGACATTGAATTTTTGGGTGGAATATAATACTTCCTCAATTACTGTAAGTACAGTTCTACTTAGTAAGTAAGTAGGTTTTTATTCGCTCCTCGTGACTCGCAGTCTGCTGGCTTTGAAATTCCATACTGTTTTCATGGAATCGCGAGAAACATGAAAGTCAACAGACTTAAAAAGAATGGCTAAGTGTTGAACAATTCTAGCCATTAATGACGGATATCTCGGAAATGGCTGATACTACGAAAAACTTATTTGAAATAAATTGTGTTTTATAGAGACCTATGTATTTTGTATGTTACGTTTTCGTCTATCGCTTAACGTTTACCATTTATACAAGATTATATAAAATTCCTTCCGAATGAATAGGACTTCACAGGCTCTTCCCAGAAAATTCATAATATACATTTTACTTGTCGTGTAAATATGTTTAATAGGTGGCATTTTAATCAAAATTGTTAAAGCTATTTTTTAGAAAATCCAAATCTTCGAAAAACGTTCAATGTAAAGGGCAGTCTGAGGGATTTTCTTGAAAACCTTCGTGTCGCATCTTTGAGTTATGTGTTCACAATCATAGACACAGACACACACACACACACTAAACAGACTTTTCTCTAAAAAAGTTTTTTTTTATTGTGGGTGCCTCAAAACATGTATTTCTGGTGAAATTCGATATCGAATTTTTGGGTGAAATGCAATATTCTCTACCTACTATGTACCTACGTGGTAGAGAAAGTAATTAAACGCGGATCAGTATAGCGATCATTAACATTATCCAATTGCAGAAATTAATTCTACTCACATTATCGCGTGGTTACAATTCTGAACTACAGTTATCTTATAGGGTTTTAACTTTAAACTTTTAGTTGTATTCCTGGCCAAGTTTTGCAAAATTCCTGATTCCTGTGCGACCTTTCTCAGATATTTCTTTGTCGTCCTCCATAATGTAGTAGTTACCACCTCCAGTTTCCGAGGTCACGGGTACAAACCCGGCGGAGGGCGATGGATTTTTCCAGGCGTAAAAATCTTTAGCATGGCTTCTTTCGGAAGGGACGTAAAGCCGGTGGTCCCGTGTTGTAGATTTACGGCACGTAAAAGAACCTCAAGCCTGATGAAGAGGCCTTTGAGCAAAATGTCCGACCTTTCATGCCCAATATAGAATGGGACAAGAAGGACCACAGCAGTTAAAATACGTCCACAAATAAAACCCAATTCTTCAGAGATTTCTTTGGACTTCATTGTAACCTTTCTGTGATGTCACTGAGTTTTTCCTCTGAAAGTACACGGCTATTTAATTTAGGTTTCTTATTAGGAATATATCCCGTTTTCCTGAATCTATTCACAAGATTATTCACAGGGTATCTTGGCTATAAATCGCCGTCTCGTTTCTCTGCAAGAGGACAGGAAATAAGGAACACATAAGAATCATACATGAAGATTCTGTGGGTAAAGCATAAGGACGTTTTGGTATTATTACAGCAGTAACACAGCATAATACTGAAAGCGTGGTGTGATGTAAGCCAGGCGACGACGTTTGTAGTTACTTAAACCAAGTTTGTCCTGAACAACTCAAACTGTATAAAATCATATTTATCAAAATCTGTTAAAATAAAACTATAGCCGTCACAGTGGTCTCGCAACGTATCAACCTCTGTACAAAGACTTCGCGTCAATTGATTAGTCGGCACACGGAGAGAAGGGAACAGAACCGGTTAGACACAGCGCAGTGCAGAGCAAGCAGTTCACGTAATACGGCCACGCGTCCAGATGAAAGTTCTGTATGCCATGCAAATACACAGGCCGTTATTTTATTCGAAATTGTTTGTACCATTAAGTGAAAAATTCTGGCAGGTTTAAATACAATACAAGCCTTTTAGTTTATGGTCCATGGCAACTGAAATCGGCTGATGCTCTAGTCCAATTAGGTGAAATTGCAGTTGCCTAATATATCCATATTCTAAACAAACAAATAAATTAAATAGGTACTTGAAAAACGTACAGTTATATCATGAAGCTATTGAATGTTAACCAAGTTTAAGACTACCATTACTACGTAACTGTGATTCATGCGGTAGCCTATCTCGTTAGCCACGACCATCATAATGAATTAATACACTTAATGTCATACTTAACAAAACGGCCTCTGAAAGAACTCTGTTTTATTATTATTATTATTATTATTATTATTATTATTATTATTATTATTACTATTCCATGTATAACACATTCCTTGCAATAAAGTAGTGAGGCTTGTAAGATTGGGATAAACGCTCAAAATATCCGAGCAAAACTTTCTCATGTGCGATATTGACCAGGGAACGGAGGGCACACCTTGTATCTAACCCATGGCGGATCTTTTGTGCTTAACATACCTAAAAGGAATAGATGAGGTGAAACAACCACAGGAGCCTATAGGGCGCAGGCAGACCGGCCGATAAAGATGCACAAAGGTCCCTAATGATTCCAAGCTTGATAATCTTATCACCCACGCGCTGCTCAGAGAAGCCTTCCCTCTGGCGGAACCGGGGACAACTCGACCCATCTGTGGCCGAGAAGAACTTCCCAAAGAGCAAGCATCTGCGTCATCTATCCGACGCAGACCGACACTGCACAGTTCCTAAGCCTACCTGAATTACAAAAGGGGAAGCGAATAGAACCCAGGATCTCCCGAATGCGAGCCTCGGTTATGTACGATATCACTCACTCTCTTAACTTGGCACCGTTTCATACAGCGCTTATAGCGCGCTTCATACTTTACCCTTTACTTGGCAAAAGCGATGTAATAATATTGAAGCTGCTACTTCAATATCTGAAGGGATACTTTTTTCAGTCGCCTATTCAGAACGAACCGGTTTTTCTTGATTCCAGATAATCTATACCAGTCTTTTATAGTTGTAAACAAACTAATCTCGTTACATTAGTTCTTTTGTTTATAGACCAACGTTACTATGACCAACGATATGATATTGGCTAGGCCTTGGTTTACATTTAATCACAGAGTACCACAATGTTTACTGAATGAAGCTGCTGTTATTTATAAATCAACGATCGTATTATGAATGCAAATACGCTAACTAGCTACTTAAATGGTCGCGGATAAAATGCACTATAATGCAACTATAATGCAGTGGGGTGCGCATAATTACCGCTCTCATGTGATTACAGAACTCGGCTTGCGCCTCGTTCTTGTAAAACACATTCGAGCGGTAATCATGCGTATCCCTCTAGTAGCATAAATAATTATTATGCAATTCTAGTGTTATAAAATTATAACTCGAATGAAGAATTAATTTCATTTACCTACCACATTCTTTATAGATTTATTTTGCAATGGTCTAAAGGTTTTTTTATGGTGAATCCCCCCATTCTCTTATAATTGTAATTTTGTACAGCTCCGGCTATTCCTAATAATGAATAAAAAATTCCTTGAAAGTTATACAAAAGGACGTGAAACATTGCCGGAACTCCCCGCCCCGACAGTCTTCCAAGTTTTGGAAATGCTGCATAGCCTATAACTACCCTATGGCCGGAAGAATCCTCACTCGTAAAGGTGGGTAATGCTTTAGATAATTTTAGTAATTAGTGGTTTTAAACCCTTGTACCTCTTTGGACCCATAGTTGTTTAGTAAGGTAAAAACTATACGGTTTTCACATAATGCAGAAACCTTTAACATATGCAACGAAATAGAGACGAAGCTGCTGAAAATGAAGATTCCTCTCACAGGCCACCAGTTTGGATATGACACATATGCGACAACCGAGTAAAATAATAATCTCATTGCTAATATAAAATATCGGTTCACTGATAGCTAATGTTAGCAGTATTCTCTCTTTATACAATTATTTAGCAAGCCCTGCTAATGAGCTTGATTTCAACAGGAGTACAAAGGAAATAAAGCAAATTTTCTTACATGAGCTTTATTAGAAGGTTTTGTCATCCAGTGGAATAAAGGTTATTCTGAGCTTTTGACACTGTTTCATTACAAACACATCTACAGTATTTGATAAATGGCAATTAAATAAATATAGTAATCGATTCAAAGGATCGATTGTCACTTTTAAAGCTCTGTCTTCTGTTTCTTACGTGTTACATCATAGCTAACTATGTATATTGCTTGTAATAAAATAAACCCGCTTTTGATTTTATACTCTGCGTAGTATAGCAACTGTTGTCTACTCCATGGCATTCCCAACGAAGGCTTTGTAAACCCTTTTTAGTATTTTTGTAATTTATGTATTGAAATTAGAAGCTGTTTTATAGCCCCAAGTCCGTCAGAAGGAATAGGGCTTTTAATGAAGAAAGAATTGTTAAAATCGGTTGAATATTGAGATCCCCCTCCCCCAACACACCCTCCGAGGAGACCGGTTGGGAGCTTACCTGCTCAGTATATAAACTTGATGGGAGCAACTGAAAGAGGAGCAAAGGGGAAAATCTTACCATGGAGGACAGTACGTCAAAGCGTAGGTCAACATCAACTAGTTTTAACCCTGCTTGGGAGGAAGCATATTTTATTACAGAACAATATAATGTTATAAAGTGTTTATTTTGTAATAAGATGTTAAATCATATAAAAAAAGTTTAATCTACTGCACCATTATTCGTATTGTCATTCGTAATGTGGATTTAAATCCAGTACATTTTATCTTACTGTAATTTATTGCTGTTGCTGATATTTTTTTATATGGTCAGACTCACAACTTGTTTGTTTTGCCCTTGAACATACGAATTATCACATTTTTATTACATAATTTATTATTCTTGCCTGCATAACCCCTCCTGTGTTGCAGTGCTCAAATTAATCATGTCTCGTCACATTGAACATTGAACATTGCTAATTGTATTATATACCGTCACCGCCGCCCCACTGCCTTCACCATCACCACCACCAGCACCATCGTCAATAATAATTATTGTAATAATGTATTTCGTGTGATTAATATAGTTCCGTAAAAAGTATGATTATAACACTTCAAATCAAGTTGTATTCGCAAAGTTACTCCCATGCAGTTACAGGAAACGCCACTGAGTTTACAAACCGGCCTACTGCTCAGCTTTCATTGTGACAGACGCTAACGGGAGCGGAGCAGGTAAAGCCGGTTCCCTGGAGCTACGTATTGCTGCAGTCAATTCTAGCACATAGGCTTTGTAAATCCTTGTTAGTGTTTTAGGAACTTATGAATTTAAATTAGGTGTTTTATAGCCTTATGTCCGTCAGAAAGAAGGTTTTTTTTTTATCAAAATCGGTGGTGTGATTTTTGAGTTTCCTTTACATACACATTTTCTCTCTTTATAATATTAATATATGTAGATATAATGCATATGTTGGAAAATGGGTGATATATTTTCAAACATTAAATTGTTTTAAGTGAATGATTTTATGCGAAGAATCTCAGTGGGAAAACACCGAAATAGATATATAATACAAGACAAAATATGAATTAATCCATGTTATTTGACTAGTCAGTATGCTTGACAGAATAAGTGCAGAAAAAATCAGATGTGAAGAAGTGGACAATTTAAAAAATAAACAAACTAATGAAAAGCAAGCATCGATTTTTCAGTCATGAGCAGTTTTCAGAGATAATGAAAATAGCTGAATTTTATTTGAACGTTCCTAGAGATAATGTTAAGAGAAGACGGTTTCCCTGACGAACACTGCCTATAGTGAGCATTGCAGTGAGTTTTATTTCTATACTTTGAAAATCAGGAGCCTACAATGGTGTATATGAGACTCAGAAAAATACTGCTATGCTAAATCATTTAACACTTAAGCTAATTTTCTTTATATTTGTATTTGTTTATTCCTTCCAACTGTGTCTGACAACAATTCCAAAAATGTTGTTCCGATTTCACCCCACCTTCGACGAAATGTTTAATGATACTTAATCATTGTTAATGAAATATGTACGTACATAGAAAAAAAATCTGATGTGTTACACTCACATGACTTTCTCTACTCTTGTACAAAGTATTTTTACAAACGCTTATTCTCCATCTAGTTCATGTTAATCGAGATAAGCATTTGCAAACTCTATCTTATTGCTAATTTTCTTGTAGATGTAAGGAGAATATAATTTACAAGGGCAATATAGAAATACAGTAGCCTTTAAGCACATACATATCTCTTAATAACTGGTTGCTAGGTGCAGCACCATTCCCTTTGCCACAGATTATAACTCTTTGCATATCCAAGACAAAAAAATCTGATGTGTTACACTCACATGACTTTCCCTACTCTTGTACAATCTATTTTTACAAACGCCTATTCTCCATATGCTTCATATTAATCGAGATATCGAGATGTCAATCTTATTTGTAATTTTCTTGTAGATGCAAGGGGAATATGGTAGCTTTTAAGCGATAGTCAAATATTTTATCGCTGGTTGCTATGTGGCGCATTCCATTCTGTTTGCTAGTCCAGGACATAAAAAAATGAATAACGAATTTGAGTAAAAGTATAAGTATTGGAAAATTTAAGGAAATAACAAGCAATATCTCGAAAACGGTTCACTCAACAAAAAAAATGTACATGATATAAGTTGTGTATTTTAACGAGATCTACATTGTTTGTGTAGTAAAATTTTGTCTATCTCTTATGGTTTACCAGTTATGCAAAAGTCGTTCATAATGAAGAATACTTTTGAAGACATTCCCAGAAATTTCGAGATATACATTTCATTTCTCATGACATTATCTTAAACATATGATATTTTCATCAAAATCGTTAGAGCCATTTTTGAGAAAATTAAAATTTTCGAAAAATGTTCCATGTAAAGGGTAGTCTGGGGTGGGGGGATTTTCTTGAAAATCTTCGTGTCGCATCTCTGGAAGATACTGAACGTAAATACCAAGTTTGGTGTTTATCCGACTGTTAGTTTTTGAGTTATGCTGTTCACAGACACACACACACACACACACAGACACACAGACACACACACACACACACACACACACACAGACACACACACGGACATGTTTCCAAAAATGCGTTTTTTGGATTCAGGAGGTCTCAAAACATGTATTTCCGGTGAAATCTCGGTATCGAATTTTTGGGTGGAATGCAATACTTCCCCTACTTACTATACGTAGTAGAGAAAGTAAAATGAATAACGAATTCCCATTTGAGAAAATAAGTATTGAAAAATTTAAGGGAATAACAAGCAATATCTCGAAAATGGTTCACTCAACAAAAAAATGTATATGACATAAATTGTGTATTTTAACGCGATCTACATTTTTTGTGTAGTAAAATTTTGTCTATCTCTTATGGTTTACCAGTTATGCAAAAGTCATTCACAATAAAGAATACTTTTGGAGACATTCCCAGAAAGTTCAGGATATACATTTTATTTGTCATAAAAATATCTTAAACATATGATATTTTAATCAAAATCGTTAGAGCCATTTTTGAGAAAATTAAAATTTTCGAAAAATCTTCCATGTAAAGGGTAATCTGGGGTGGGAGTATTTTCTTGAAAACCTTCGTGTCGCATCCTTGGAAGATACTGAACCCAAATACCAAGTTTGGTGTTTATCCGACTGTTCGTTTCTGAGTTATGCTGTTCACAGACACACACACAGACAGACACACAGACAGACACACACAGACAGACACACAGACAGACACACAGACAGACAGACACACACACACGGACATGTTTCCAAAAATGCTTTTTTTGGATTCAGGGGGTCTCAAAACATGTATTTCCGGTGAAATCTTGGTATCGAATTTTTGGGTGGAATACAGTACTTCCCCTACTTACTATACGTAATAGAGAAAGTAATAAGATTTTGTAGGGAATTGTTTGTAGCAAGATATAAAAAGAATTTGATGTGATGCCCTCATTACTCAGAATATGTTTTTACCTAGGAATTGTTTCAAGTTTAACAAGAAGGTTCCAACATATGGAAACCGCATTCAGGTTTGGAAAGGTAGAATCAGATGACTGAAAAATTCAATGCCATATCCGGGGTTTGAACCACGAATCTCCCAGCCTCCGCCCGGTTGCTCTAACCACTGAGCTACCATGGCAACATGCCGGCTCGCCATTAAATTCTCCAGCTGACTCGCATTTCTCCCGGTAAACCACAAGGAGATCTCAAATTGTATTGAGATGTCATACCCCAATGGCGACTTACATTCTTTGTAAGTACTTAAGTCCCGGGCTTTTAGTTTCAACCAATATTAGGTCAATTAAGTACTTACAAAGAATGTAAGTCGCCATTGGGGTATGACATCTCAATACAATTTGAAATCTCCTTGTGGTTTACCGGGAGAAATGCGAGTCAGCTGGAGAATTTAATGACATAACGGCATTTTGCCATGGTAGCTCAGTGGTTAGAGCAACCGGACGGAGACCGGGAGATCCGTGGTTCAAATCCCGGCTATGGCATTGAATTTTTCACTCATCTGATTCCACCTTTCCAGCCCTGTCCAACACACGGCTTGTGTGAAAGAACAATTAATTCCGCATTCAGGTGTTTATTCGTGGTAACGTAAAGAACAGAAAGGGAGGAAATACGAAGAATCGCAAACTTTCAAGCACATGCATTAGTGACACTTAAAACCTTTTCTGAAAATACCTTTTTGGATTTCATGTATCTCAAAACGTGCATTTCCGATGAAATCTCGTTATCATGTTGGGTTGAATACAAAACTTCCTTTTACTGCAGATTACTTCCTTTTACTGGTAGAGAGCGTAATAAGTAGGGACCAGGTTCTGAGATTTTAACTTATTTTTCTCTTGTCATTTGAATGAACTATTTTCAGGATATTATTGTTTTACGGGACTAAATATATGAATCGCATAGGGCCTAAACATCCTAAATAAGGAGTAGCGACCTAAAATTCCTAATCACTGTTTTCAGTTCTTCAGATGACAAATACATACTTACCTGAGGCTTTTACTATTGTTGCTTTTTATCAAGGCACATCTATAAATGTATACCAGAAGTTATCTCTGCTTAGAAAGCGCATACCTGCCACTCAAAGGGGTATAATTGGCAATGTTGCCAGAAAATAAATACTGCATGTTTTTACAAGCTGTAGAGAATTGTTAAACCTCATTCAGCCTTGAACACATGCACTAGATTTTTTTAGTACTGCAAGGAGAAAATCATATAGTAAGATTAACCCTAGAACACGTAGCATTAGCATCTATGACCTATGCCGCAGTAACATTACGTTCTGTGGAGAGAACTTTTTCTTCATACAAGAACATGCAACGTGATAATAGGAAATCGTTCAAGCCAGAAAATTTGGGCATGCATGTAGTTATCTACTGCATTGCAAAAATGAGAACATAAATAGATAAATAAATAATGAGAAACTGCCTTACTAAAGATCTTATTAAACAATCTTAGTAAAATATGAGGCGTGTTTTTACAGTAAGCACGTTTTAATATTTTGCCGCTGCAGCGCTGCAATCGCGATTTTGAGCATGCATGATCACTCCTCCATTCATTACGAAGCCAGACGCAGCTATGAGCGATCGTCACTTTCGGTTTTCCTGTTGTTAGAGCGTTTCGAAATGTCCAAAACTATCAATCGACCCGCCGTCAGATCAGTGATTCATTTTTTGAATGCGAGAAATGTTACGCCAGCAAACATTCATCACCAATTGTGTGAGGTTTATGGGGAAACAGTAATGAGTGATGGAATGGTGAGGAAGTGGGTTAGTCAGTTTAACGAAGATTGCGAAAACGTGCATGATGAGCCGTGGATGGTCATCTATGATCACGGATAATTTGGTGCAAGCTGTGGAAGAAAACATTTGCGAGGACAGACTTGCACCATATTCGCATTTTCCACAAATTTCAAGATCAGTCCTCTACAACATTGTGAAAAAACGCTTAAAATTAGGGAAATTATGCTCAAGATGGGTGCACAAAAATCTTATTGATGAGCACAAGAACAAGGTCCGCTGCTGCACTGACTTTTCCCATGCGATATGCTGAGGAAGACGATGATTTCCTAAGGCACAACGTTCATGGGTGTCTCACATCACTCCTGAATCAAAGCAACAATCTCGGAGTGGAGGCACACAACATTCCCTGTAAAGAAGAAGCTCAAACAGACGATATCCACTCGCAAGATCACGTACACGGTTTTCTGTGTCAGGCAAGGCGTTTTGCTGGTTGAATTCTTATGCAGGAATGCGACTAACGATAAGTCTGTTGTGAGACACTACGAAAGTTCCATCGTGCAATACAGAACAAAAGGCGTAGAATACTTTCGCGTGGAATCCTTTTGGTTCATGACAACGCTAGGCCACACACAGACAAACAAACTCAAGATCCGATCGCATCATTTGATTGGGAACAATTCGACCACCCTCTCTACAGTCCGGATTTGGTACCAAGCGATTTTCATCTGTTTCTTCGTCTGAAGAAATTCCTTTGTGGAAAACATTTCAACG
Source organism: Deroplatys truncata (assembly GCA_030765065.1). Taxonomy (NCBI): domain Eukaryota; kingdom Metazoa; phylum Arthropoda; class Insecta; order Mantodea; family Mantidae; genus Deroplatys; species Deroplatys truncata. The sequence goes on from CM060984.1 coordinate 129,906,166, forward strand.
ACATGATGTGAAACAAGAATTACAGACTTGGCTTTCATCGCAGCGGCATCATTCTTTGACGAAAGCATACAAAATCCTGTTACGACAAGTGTCTGAAAAATGGCGGTGACTATGCAGAGAAGTAGTGTAAGGTGTAAGGTAATGAATGATAATAAAGTATTCGGAAAACAATGTTATAGATTTTTTTTTTAAAAAAATAACGGTGCTTACTTTAAACACACGTTTCGTAGTAAAATCAAAAGGTGATAATAGGGAATCGTTCTCGCCAAACAGTCATTTATCTACTGCGTTCTTAACAAATACAAACAAAAGAAATAGTACAATATATGCTCTGTGTTTTACGACGGTTATTGAATATGTATACTTTTGTGAAGTAAGGCTATAAATAAATGTTACTAAAATTAAAAAATCTGATGTGTTACACTCACATGACTTTCTCTACTCTTGTACACACTATTTTTAAAAAACGCCTATTCTCCATATGCTTCATGTTAATCGAGATATCGATATGTCAATCTTATTGGTAATTTTCTTGTAGATGCAAGGGGAATATGGTAGCTTTTAAGCGATAGTCAAATATTTTAACGCTGGTTGCTATGTGGTGCATTCCATTCTCTTTGCATGTCCAGGACATAAAAAAATCTGATGTGTTACACTCACATGACTTTCTCTACTCTTGTACAATCTATTTTTACAAACGCCTATTCTCCATATGCTTTATGTTAATCGAGATATCGAGATGTCAATCTTATTGGTAATTTTCTTGTAGATGCAAGGGGAATATGGTAGCTTTTAAGCGATGGTCAAATATTTTAACGCTGGTTGCTATGCGGCGCATTCCATTCTCTTTGCAAGTCCAGGACATAAAAAAATGAATAACGAATTTGAGAAAAAGTATAAGTATTGGAAAATTTAAGGGAATAACAAGCAATATCTCGAAAACGGTTCACTCAACAAAAGAAATGTATATGACATAAGTTGTGTATTTTAACGAGATCTACATTTTTTGTGTAGTAAAATTTTGTCTATCTCTTATGGTTTACCAGTTATGCAAAAGTCGTTCACAATGAAGAATACTTTTGGAGACATTCCCAGAAAATTCGAGATATACATTTCATTTCTCATGACATTGTCTTAAACATATGATATTTTAATCAAAATCGTTAGAGCCATTTTTGAGAAAATTAAAATTTTCGAAAAATGTTCCATGTAAAGGGTAGTCTGGGGTGCGGGGATTTTCTTGAAAACCTTCGTGTCGCATCTCTGGAAGATACTGAACCTAAGTACCAAGTTTGGTGTTTATCCGACTGTTCGTTTTTGAGTTATGCTGTTCACAGACACACACACAGACACACACACAGACACACAGACACACACACAGACACACACACGGACATGTTTCCAAAAATGCTTTTTTTGGATTCAGGGAGTATCAAAACATGTATTTCCGGTGAAATCTCGGTATCGAATTTTTGGGTGGAATGCAATACTTCCCCTACTTACTATACGTAGTAGAGAAAGTAAAAAATGAATAACGAATTTGAGAAAAAGTATAAGTATTGGAAAATTTAAGGAAATAACAAGCAATATCTCCAAAACGGTTCACTCAACAAAAGAAATGTATATGACATAAGTTGTGTATTTTAACGCGATCTACACTTTTTGTGTAGTAACATTTTGTGTATCTCTTATGGTTTACCAGTTATGCAAAAGTTGTTCACAATAAAGAATACTTTTGGAGACATTCCCAGAAAATTCGAGATATACATTTCATTTCCCATGACAGTATCTTAAACATATGATATTTTCATCAAAATCGTTAGAGCCATTTTTGAGAAAATTAAAATTTTCGAAAAATCTTCCATGTAAAGGGTAGTTTGGGGTGGGGGGATTTTCTTGAAAACCTTCGTGTCGCATCTCTGGAAGATACTGAACCTAAATACCAAGTTTGGTGCTTATCCGACTGTTCGTTTTTGAGTTATGCTGTTCACACACACACAGACACACACACAGACACACACACACAGACACACAGACACACACACGGACATGTTTCCAAAAATTCTTTTTTTGGATTCAGGAGGTCTCAAAACATGTATTTCCGGTGAAATCTCGGTATCGAATTTTTGGGTGGAATGCAATACTTCCCCTACTTACTATACGTAGTAGAGAAAGTAAAAAACAGCAAGATTATGGTGTTAGTATTCATTAAAACAAAGGAAAATTATTTTCAGAGTATAAAAACCAAAATCAAAGGCGTGTAGCTTAGAATAAGCAAAACAGAAAATGTTTTGTATTAGTAATAATGATCCACAAAGAAAACTTAACAAAGCCTATTTTAAGCGAAGACTAACAGGATTAAGGTAATAAGTGATAGTGGCTAGGGAATGTCATGTGAATCTGCTACATTAGAATGTTTGGGTCGTGTTACCTGTCCGGTACAGGGGATCTGAATCCGCAACCTCCGGACTGCGGGTCATATACACGTCTCGCTAGCAAGTTCGAGAAAGCGAACTAGCTTATTATTGCCGAATTTTTAACACTCCATTGTGCGAATTCTGAAACACACGCAAAAAAGAGACGTTAAATCATATTATCATGAAGTTTTCTAAACCCCAAGAGTTGGCAATCCTGCTCTTGCATAAAGCGCGAACACGGAGGCGAAAAACTCTGTACATGCTCTCAAAATGTTAAATATAATTACGAAACACGCGCTATGTAAAAATATTTGTTGAATAAAAACTTTTGGCACAGCAACCACTTAATTTGTACATCAATGTCGTAATTAAAAATGCAATGAGGATATTCATCATGCGCAAATTTTTTTGTTGTTCAACATGTTGGTGCTAGCGTTATATTCGCTCTTAAAGCGAAATAATAATTAGGTTGTTGCCGAGCATGTACGCAATTATATGTAGAATATAACCATCTCATTCTCTGGCTGTGTTTTTATTATCACGAAAAAAAAACAAACAAAAAACTTCTCTTACGAGTTTGCGTTACGTATCGAGAAGGCAATAAAGGCCAAAATCAGCACGAAGAAGAGTTTATAATTGCTGCAGAGTGTATGTTTAAGTTGCAATTAAATGTGTGTTTGTACTGTCGCGGGATATCACTTAAAACAATTTGCTAGGCCACTGCATTTACTCTTTGTTTTGTCTGCAGATGACTTGTAAATATTGGAACAAAGTCTGGCGACGAAAAACAATCACACAACAGCTGGTTTGTTATTCTGTCCAAAGCAAAGGTTTCAAGCGACTTTTTTGGAGAGAAAATCATCAAAAATCAATTTGTTTTTCGTGGAAAATGAAAAGATATGTTAAGGGATCTTTTCGTGCATAGATTAATGTTTACTGTTTTAGATACACGTATTCTTAAAACTTACCGAGAACACATAAACTGATGTTTTTGATTTCTCTATCACTACCTAGTAAATTAAACGAAATATTGCATTCTATAAAACAAATTCGATGCTGAGATTTCTCCAGAAATGTATTTTGAGGTCCCCTGAATCCCAAAAAAATCTTATACGCTATATTTTTGTATAGCTTATACAAACTTTTCTTACAAAAGCTTACTTTCGCATCTACTTCATATTAATCGACAAAAAGCTTGCGGAAATGATTTCAGTCAGAGGCGTAGCTAGGTAGGGGTTTTGGAGGTCTTGCTAAAATAAATGTAGAAATAAATAGCAAAAATAGCTCGTTAAAATAATAGCATCTTTCTATGTTGGCGGGAACGAGATACTTGCTAATCATATTACCGGTATATATTTATACCGCATATCTTAGGCAATATGGACAAAGGTGACAGCAACAGAAACTACCTTCTATGATGTTGGTATAACCGTGTTAAGATATCAGGGGCATGTTTTCGTTCCGGTGCTAAATTTGAGTGGTTCCAAATGAGCGCAATATCTCCCAGCTTAAAACATATCTAGAAACTCTATTTTGTAATGAAATAAAATGGCTTACAACGGCAATACAAAATACTTCACAGCTCATTAATTCTCATGTGACAACACATTTGCTGCTTACAATACGCATAACATCCTATCCTAATCTTAATGTTAATTGCTGCATCTTAATCTGTGAATTAAAATCGATTTGTTTAAATACTTCAACTTAATACCTACCGTTTAAATTGATATAAATAGTTTAAAAAATGGATCCCTATACATAAACCCCACTCTTGATATTTTTTGGCTACACCACTGATTCCAGTACACATTTCCTTGTACAAGAGGCATACAGGAGACTGAAGCGATAGTAAAATGTTTAAAAACAGGTCACTAAATGCTATCTTTGAAGTTCCCTACTCTTTGTATGACATCGCCAGTAACAACTAAATGCTTACAATACTTAAAAAAAATGTCAAATGTATTGAACAATTCAAACGAATAACAACGGGTATGCCTGATACCACAATGAAATTTATTTGAAATAAATTGTGTGTTTTAAAGAGATCTACATATTTTGTGGAGTAACCTTTTGTCAATAGCTTATGGTTTACCATTTATGCAAAATTACATAAAATTCACTCCGAAAGGAGAGGATTTCGGAGACTATTATCAGAAAATGCAATATTTAGACATCTTAAAACATAAAGAACATCTTTAGAGACATTTTTGGGAAAATAAAAAATTACGACCATTTTCCATGTAAAGGGTGCTAAGAATTAAATTTTAACATCCTTAAATAAACAACAAATTCTAAATTTATACAATTGTTTATTAACAAATTATACTTTGGGTGAGGAGATTTTTTTAAAATCTTTGTGTCCATCCTTGAACGATACTGTACAATTTGGTATATATACAACCTTTCGTTTTTTATTTATATGAAATTACCCTTAGGAGTGCTTTTGCTACTGCGAAGCACCTATATCGCCTTTTTTTTCCCGCTCCATTTATATGCCGCCTTTAGCATTTAAGGTCATATTGGCGGCTTTACCCTTAGAGCAATTACTCATCAGCAATGATGTTTGCTCGTTTTACTATGGTGTTAATATTTTTTAGTTTCCTATTTAAACGTTAAATTCACACACGCATTTAAACTCTCACTCATACTTCCAGACTGCGGAGGATTGGAAATATTCCTGGATAAAGAATATTATGGCTTTGTCCTGCACGTGAAACAACTCACCAAGTAATAACATCTGCAGTAACACTGCCCATGGAGGGCCAAGACCCAACCCAACTTCGGTGTCACGCCCACATGCATATGGCAGAGGTGAGTGATCATCAAAGGGGGTGATGTGGTCAGCAGCACGTGTCCCCTAGCCGAGTTGTTGGTTTACGTGATCCACAGGTCGCTTACTCAAGATGCTGAGTAGGCATCGATCCAGCAATCAGGAGCAGGTGGCCCAGGTTTACCTGGGCAGGATGTAAATCGCCACACTACCTAGCCGCAATGCGGCTTTACCTGTGCGATACAGTAGGTAAATAAAGACTTACGCAAGCTTTTTGGTTTGTTGTCAGTGAGCGGAGTTTAGCTTTCTGCACTGCCATTGCCTGGGTCTCGGCTAACTCACCTGGACGGTCATGCGTCCAAGTGATGACCAAGCCCAATACTGCTTAACTTTGGCGGGTACTTGCGTGGTCATCAAGCTAGCAGCAAAGCAGGATAGAAATTTGGGGTTAGGGTTTAGGAAATATCCAAGGTAGCAGGCGGGCGGGTCAGCGCTAGATGGTCACTCATGCAGCTGGACCAAGCCCGATACTGCTTAACTTGGGGGAACTTGCGATGGGTAGGAGTGGTAGCCTTTAACCACGGGGGCCCAAGGCGTCCTTTGGTAACCGGTAGCTCTTTGGCCGTCTTGGTGCCTGTGGTCATAGCGACCCAGCTGGTTGGTATGGTACGTAAGTTTCGTGTACATGCTCTCTCCCGCACCACGTCCACGATGTATGGGAGACCGGAGTGGGTATGTAAGATATGCGACGGGAATCTACGCCCGTTATCATAGATCATCCGAAGCACCCTGTACTGGATGGTCTGCAGCCTGCGGATGGTGGTCGCTGCCGCCGATCCCCAGATCTTGCAGTCATACAGAATCAGGGGCAGAATCGCCTGATATAGCCGTAGTTTGAGATGTGTGGGCATTGTTGAGCGGAATACAGGGTACAGTTGCCTGAGAGCGGCGTGGCCGAGGCCGACCTTTGCCCTGACATGTGGAGCGAAGTAGGCTGAGAAATTTGCAACCCAATAGGTGGACTGGAACTCATGTGCATTCTATTCCCGAGAATGGAACAACCTGCTCCAACCTACCTCACTTCGGCTTATTGCCGAGTTGGAATTTTATAAATGTGTTTGAAGAAATTTTAAACATTTCAATTTTGTTTGAAATCGGTACAGAATTTAGAGTAGTTTATATGGAGTTCCCTAAAAATATTAGGTTTTTACTTTTTCTGTGACATATCTGTGATGTAAGGAAGTATTGTATTCTACCCAAAAAATACATTCTTAGAAAGAGGCCCATGTATGTACGTACGTGTGTGCATGAATACATAACTCGAAAACGAAATATTGAATAAATATCGAACCACGTATTTACGTTGTTCAAGAAAATCCCCTTTCCCAGAATACCCTTTGCTTCCATTTTTTAAAATTTTCCCAGTCTATCTAATGATTATGATTAAAGTATTACGTATTTAGGGTATTTGCATTAGGAATAAAATATATCTTCATTTTTCTGCAATAGTTTATGAATAAATTTTGTATATTTCTCTACAAGTGGTAAACTGTAAGAAATAGACTAAACCTTACTACAAGAAAAGTGTGGATTTCGTTAAAATATAATTTATTCAAATAAATGTTTTGTTGTATTAGATAACCATTTTCGAGATATTCGTTATTATTGATTAGAATTTTCAAATAAGTATACTTTTTAAGTACCAAATCACTACTCATTTGTTTATCGTGCTCATGCAAAAGTACAGTCAACATATATCGGCTCGCTTTTTAAAAATTTGACTATCATTTACTTCACTCTGATGTATTCACCTTGTACCTTCATTGAAATGTGTAAAGAAACAATTTCTACAAATGTTTATCTGTAGCTAAGCTCTTGTAGGAATAGTTTGCGGAGAGTGAGTAGAGAATGTCATGTAACTACAATGCATCAGAGAGTGTTAAGTAGATTGCATTAATTCCTACTATAGCAGGCAGGTATAGATAGTTAAAGTGCATTTATATGGTTACAGTTACAAATATTGATATATGCATATTTTGTGTGTATATCTATTGTGTGTTTCTATTAGTAACTTCCTTGTCATGTCTGGATTTATTGAAGGCGCATAGATGTGAATATGTGGGAACTGTCTCCCCCTATTGGCAGCACTGTTAAATCTTAGCCGACATGGCAAATTAGATTTGTAACCAGATAGAGATTCTGCAAGTTTAATTGTGTTTTATCTGTTGCCGACGCAGCCTGGAGAACAAAAGATAAATCAAAACGTCGAGTGAACAGTATAACGTTATCCTTGGCACGGAAAGAGCTGGTTGCCTGTGCATGCTGATTGGATGCGTGTGCAGGTGTACCAAGGAGGCTGTCAGCGAGAAGGAAGAGCCTTGGATCCTAGTTGTATTGTTCTCCACTAATAAGCATATGCTCCTGTACACAAGACAGTAGTCTGGCATTTTATTTATTGATTTGTAGCTTCATATTCTTAATTCTTCCATAACATTAAACTTCAACTATGTTCCTTTTGTGGAGATGAAAAATTCCGATGTGTTACATTCACATGACTTTCGCTAACTACTGTCACTTATTTATATTTTTTTCTACAAACTATGCTTACATTTTATTACTAATTACCTTGTTTACTCACCTGTAAGTAGAGGCAGCATTGTATTCTATCCAAAACTTCGATATCGAGATTTCACTGGAAATACGTATTTGTAGGTCCCCTGAATAAAAAATCTGATGTGATACACTCACATAACTTTCTCTACTCTTGTACAAATTATTTTTACAAACGCTTATTCTCCATCTACTTCATGTTAATCGAGATAAACATTTGCGGACTCTATCTTATTGCTAATTTTCTTGTAGATGTAAGGGGAATATATATTTACAAGGGCAGTATCGAAATACAGTAGCCTTTAAGCACATACATATATCTTAATAGCTGGTTGCTAGGTGCAGCACCATTCCCTTTCCCACAGATTAATACTCTTTGCATATCCAAACCAAAAAAAATTAATAACGAATTTCAATTTGAGAAAATAAGTATTGAAAAATTTAAGGGAATAACAAGTAATATCTCGAAAATGGTTCACTCAACAAAAAAATTGTATATGACATAAATTGTGTATTTTAACGTGATCTACATTTTTTGTGTAGTAAAATTTTGTCTATCTCTTATGGTTTATCAGTTATGCAAAAGTCGTTCACAATGAAGAATACTTTTGGAGACATTCCCAGGAAATTCAAGATATACATTTTATTTGTCATAAAAATATCTTAAACATATGATATTTTAATCAAAATCGTTAGAGCCATTTTTGAGAAAATGAAAATTTTCGAAAACTCTTCCATGTAAAGGGTAATCTGGGGTGGGGGATTTTCTTGAAAACCTTCGTGTCGCATCCTTGGAAGATACTGAACCTAAATACCAAGTTTGGTGTTTATCCGACTGTTCTTTTCTGAGTTATGCTGTTCACAGACAGACACACACACAGACAGACACACACACAGACAGACACACAGACACACAGACACACACACGGACATGTTTCCAAAAATGCTTTTTTTGGATTCAGGGGGTCTCAAAACATATATTTCCGGTGAAATCTCGGTATCGAAGTTTTGAGTGGAATACAATACTTCTCCTACTTACTATACGTAGTAGAGAAAGTAAAAAGAAACATTTCTAGAAATGTTGTGTGTGCGCGTGCGCGCGCGTGTGTGTGGTATTTAAGTTCAAGATCTTCCAAGGAAGTGACACGAGGATTTTCAAGAAAATATCCCATCCAAAACTACTCTACCCTTTAAATGGACATTTTTCGAAACTTTTGATTTTTTTAAAACTGGCTCTAACGATTTTGATTAAAATAATAAAATGTTTACATCAGAAACAAAATATGTATCTTATTTGTAGTAACATTTTGCAGCATTAGCCATGTTGAAGATACCCGTTGTTATGGTACGAGTGTTTTGAAAATTATGTTGCTTCATTTTTTAAGTACTGCAACCTTCAGTTGTTTTCCGCGATGTCATGTAAAAATCTTGGAATTTCAAGGCTGATTTTAAACAATGAACTTACGCTATTACCTTTGTACCTATAAGGAAATGAGTGATTAAACGATTTATGCACAGGATGCTAACTTCCATGTGTTTTTCTGAATATATTTACTTATTTTTGACTTTCTAAAAAACACATCTATAAATTTGAATTAGAATAATGCATATGTAATATATTTGTATAACAAATAAAATGTATACATTGAATTTTATAAGAACAGCCCATGAAAACCCTTCATTCGGAATGAGTATTGCATAACTCTGTATAGCTCGTAAACCCTAAACTCGTAAACTTACTACAGGAAATGTAGACCTTGTTAAAACACAAAACTTTATATATTTGTGATTATAAACATTTCCGAAACATTTTTCCTATTGGTTTAAAATTTAAAATATTTATACTTTTCCTCACTGCTAAGCCCCTATTCATTTATTTTCTCGTGGTCATGCAAAGAGTAACATTATAAAGCCATCACATAGCGACCCACTTCTTAAAGATCTGACCATTGCTTTAATCTACTGCATCCGTTTTGTATCTACAACGAAATGTGTAATAAGAGCGTTTCTGCAAAAAAATTATGTTGATTAAAAAGAATAGTTAGAAGAATAAACTTTAGTAGCCATTAGTCGTGTTTTGTTTCGAGGACGTTATGGTAGTCATTTTAGGGTCAATTTAGTTTTTTTTTAAAATGGGAACCTAGAATTAGGGTCAAATTAAATTGACCCTAAAATGACCATCACAACGTCCTCCAAATAAAACACGACTAATAGCATTTATTTTCCCCCATAATATCAAGCAACTTTTATTCAAGACATTTCTTTCTGCAACGCTTAGTTTTGGAGATACGGTACAGTCTCAACTAAAATGGTCCATTCTGTATTTCCGGTGAAATCTCGACATAGAATTTTTAGGTGGAATATAACACTTCCCCTGTTTACAATAAGTGGTAGAGAAAGTAAACATGTGCATACCGTGAGTAATGTGGTTCTTTTTATTTTTCTACTACTTGCCTATAGTAGATAGGATTAGGGGAGGAGTAGGTACGGAGGGGAACTTGGCACCTCGACCTATAAAGATCTTGTGCCTAAGTCCCTGACGGGACGGCCGGGAGAGAGAGGTGAGATGAGAGGAGACAAGGGGTCACCGGACCAGAGGCACTACAGAGCAGATGACAGGATCTCTACCTTTTACAGATTGAAACTCCCGGATAGCAGCTGGTGCAACCGGTTCATCTCCCTCCTGCAGGCCTGCACATCCCACTGGGGGTCCGGAACTCGGAGACCACCCCCATCCCGGGGACGAAGGGTTACATAGAGCATCCTTTTCCCCTGCCATGCAACACCAAGACTCCCGCCGTCACTTGCAACCCTGAAACAGACCAAGTAGATGAAATGTAAAGTGAAATGAGAATGGAGGTGAAATGGAAGGGCAGGAAATTTGTGGGATGTAATGAACCTTTCGCGCATTCGCCTAGCGACCTGGCGACACCCCAAAAAAGCCCATGGGTCAGGAAGGTCGGCCGCGAGAATCGAACCCAGGATTTCCCGAATGCGGGTCACAGACGTTACCGCCTCAGCCATCCCGCTTGGTTGACTATAATAAATAGCAGAAATATTGTATTTCATCCAAAACATTTTTACCGAGTTTCACCAGAAATATGCATGTGTGTGTGTGCCAATAGCATAACTAAAATACGAGACTTAATACACTTGGTATTTAGGTTCAGGACCTTCCAAGGATTCTACACGAAGATTTTCAAGAAAATCTTCCCACCCCAAACTACCCTTTACATGTATTAAAGGGTAATAGAAAAGTGAGTAGAGAAATTCATGTGAATGTAACACATACGATTCTTATACAGGGAAGGCATGCGCATTTGTGATTGTTGGGAAAAGCTGTATGAGCGTAGCACACACGAATTTTTCTTTATTAGTGATTTGGAATTTGAAAAAGGAATTCGTTGTAAGAACTGTAAAAATTAAACTTCGTAAGCAGGGATCCTAAATTGTTTCGTGCATACGAAAAGAGAACACGAACGTACTTGACGATTAACATGCAAGGCTGAAGAGCAGCGAGCATGCGAATGTGCACTACTACAGTTGAATGTGTTGTAAGAAGATGGGATGATCTGTCGTAATTATCAAGAAGCAGTGGCGCCTTGGCTGTGCAGTCCAGGTTTGATTCCTGTTGCGTGACAGCGAACACACGACAACAATTAACACTTTGCTACAGCTAAAAGAGTGAGTTCTGTGAAACCCTGACCCCCGTTCATAGCATCACTCCCGAGAAGACTTTTGTTGGGCGTCTAATGGATTCGCTATAGCCGTCATCCACGCTGAAACAACTGGTTTCTACGCTAATATGACGTTGACGAACAGCCTCCGTAAATTAGTCAACTGCATTAATTGCATAAACACGGCGAAGCCTACTTTCATACCAGCCGTGGGATTGTAACATATGCACGAACGTTTTCTAAAGATACCTACTTTTGGGCTCAGAGTACCTCAACTCTGAACCCTGAAACAGATGCAAGAGATGATGGGACAGGAAATGATGGACAGGAAATTCGTAACAGAACGGGAATCACTCCAGCATTCGCTTACCGAAAATACCCATGGTGAGAGTACCCGTCCCGAGGGAATAGAGCCCGGTAACTACCGAATGCGAGCCTCACACGTACGGTGGAGCCATCTCCCTTGGTTATCTTATAATTTACTGGTAATAACAGGTTTCATGAATTTCTCCAGACATTAGTTTATTTTTATATCTCTTCCACAAATTATTCTGGAAAACACATATTTTTGTATCTGCTTCATTTTAAACGGGATAAACGTATGCTGAAATGGATACATTATACACTACATTGTAAGTTCAGGGAGGAAACATCATGAAGCGATTGTCAATCTATATATATATATATATATATATATATATAAAAGGTATGCTAAAGTAACATTCATTCATTATCTGTTTACCCTCCTCTTATGTAGGACTTATACGTCCCAGGACTTACAGGCGGGTGCCTGGGTCAGAGGCCCGTCGAGGAGCAGACACTCATGGATCCGACAGAACATCCAGGATGGGTGATCAGCCCGATGCCTGGTATGGGATGAAGGAAGAAGATAAAGCGAAATGTTGGTTTAAATGGATGAAAGGAAAGGTGATGATGGAGCAGTTGGTGGAATGAATGGCGGGGGAAACCGGAGATCCCGGAGAAAACCCGCCCAGACGCCGCTTCGTCCACCACAAATCCCACATGCAGGTACCTGGGATTGAACCCGGTCCGCCTCGGTGGGAGGCGAGCGGTCTAACCACTCGGCCACGGCGCCGCCCCCTAAAGTAACAAATTTCGCGAAAAAGGTTAATACAACAAGACAATTATTTTATATAAATGGTGTGTTTTATCGAGATCTACATTGTTTTCGTAGAGTAAGATATTTATATCTCTTATGGTTTACCAGTTAAACAGAGGTATACACAATTTATTAAGAATAAAGAGGACTTTACAAGCTATTTGCAGACAATTCAATATACACAGTTTATTTTCATGTAAATATCTTAATTGAATTTTAATGAGAATCGTTGGAGCCGTTTTTGGGAAAATAAAAAGTAACAAAACATTTTCAAGTAAAGGGTAGTTTGGGGTGAATGGATTTGCTTGAAAATCTTTGATTGGTATCCTTGGAAGACGCTGAACTTAAATACGAAGTTATTCTACATTTCGTTTTTGAGCTATGCTGTGCACAAATACACACTCACGCGAGGTTTTTCCTGCATTACTTCCCTTTTATCAGAGGATCTCAAAACTTGAATTTGCGGTGACATCTTGCTATCGAATATTGGTTGGAATACAATACTTCCTCTACCTTCTATAGGAAGGTGGTAGAGAAAGGTAGGTGAAATGCAAGCCCTGAAAATCTTCTAAGCAACAAATACAAAAGCGTTCGTTATAAGATTGCGAAAGTAAGTGAATTTATTTAAACTGTGAGGTCTTCCTGAGGACTCAGAAAACAAAAGAGCAACAAAGGACCCTTAGTTGAAAATTTCTCAGAAGGATCTCAGGTGCACTAGCAGTTTTATTGCAAAACCAGCTCCTCTTACAGGAAACCATGCAATAGCATACATACAGAATCATAATAGGCATAGCTGTTAATTGCAGTGCAGATCTGTGCACACGGATAGCACTCCAAATATACGAGATGTGATCAAAACGTTTCCGGAATGACCTCATAAATACTACACAAGTTTGTCTAATCTGCACTGTTACTCTCGAAGTAGTCTCATTGGGAGTTGATACACTTGTCCCAGCTCTTCTGTCACTACTGGAAGCACCTCTGGAAGTCCTCTTCTTTCAACATGTTCAGAGGCTTTTGCGATTCTCGATTGATGACATCAATGCCGTATTTTAAGTCACGGGAAAAGAAAAAAGTCCACTGGTGCCAAATCTGGAGAATAGGCGGGATGGGAAACAGTATTCATCCTATTTTTATCAAAAAATTGGCGAATAGAAAGGGCTTTGTGCGCGGGCGCTTAGTTATGATGCAGGAACATGTCCAAATTGTCTTTCAAAATGCTTTGAACACTTCCAAAGGAGATTCCTAATTAGTCTGAAAGTTCTCTTATTGTAATGTGCCTATCATTTAAGACCATTTCCCTCACCTGATTGATATTTTCAAGTTTTGCTGGAACAGTGTCGGCCCGAACGATCTGCATCTTTAACTGATGTCATACCACTTTTAAATTTCGAAAACCTCTCAAATGCTTGAGTTTTGCCCATAACTTCCTCCCAAAAGCTGTTCTTAACATTTCATAGGCTTCTGTTGCAGTTTTACCGAGTTTAAAGCAAAATTTGATGTTCGTTCTTTGTTCTTCGTAATCTGACATTTTCGCTACGCGGAAAAATCGCAGCACCTGCAAAACAGGTGTTCACTTCAGAGCGTCTACCTCGTCACTGCATGGTCACAGGAAGTCACGTGAACTCTCATTTTTATCGGGAAGGAACGTTGCATGTACAGTCTGGGTAAGAATTAAAGAAATCTAGCGCCAGCATTGTTGTGAAGCCATTCCGGAAACTTTTTGATCACACCTCGTAAAATCTCCTGCGGTTATTTAGTACTTCGTTAGTAGGGTATGGATGCAACGAAAGTCATAGCGATATGACAGACACTTTAGGGGACTCTGTGCAATCATTTTCAACCATTTCCAAGTAAACCAAAGAGATTAAACGCGGGCGTGAGAGCCTGGAAAATGACGCATGCAGGGAAGACCGAAATCCGCCTCGTCAAAAGAAATCATCAACCAGGGTATTACAAAACATAGTTCTGCAGGATCGCGGAATCAGGGTGCCCAAAATTTCTGAAGCTCTGGACATCTCAGTGGAACGTCTGTTTCACATTTTGAGAGAAGGGTTGGTACGGACGAAGGAGGGGCCCCCGCAACCGGGGCAGAGTACCGCAAGTAGACCGCAACGGCCGCAAGTAGGTTGCAACTTCTACGGTGACCGCTTGGAGGGAGGGATGAGGGGAGAGACCCGATGGGCGACCAGATCCAGATGTCGATGTGCGCAAACATGGACGGGTCCCTAACGTTTCCAGACCGAAGTATTCGCCGCCGTCCGGGTCCACCCACAAGCCACTGAATCCACTCGGATGCGAGGCCTAAATAAGCAGTCCCGCGACGACGCAGGGAAGAAATCTCTACAGATCGCACCGTCCAGCCGTAACCCGCCGTACTCCGTCCTGGTCCTATAATCCTGAAACAGATGACAAAGAAGATGATGGGTACAAGAAATGAGGGGCAGGAGAGTCGTAGTAGAAAATGATCCATCCTAGCATTCGTCTGCAGAACCGGACAAAAGCCACAAAAAACTCATGGGTGAGAGTGGGGGTCCCCTGAGTTCGAACCCAGAACCTCCCGAATGCGAGTCGCACACGTTACCGCTGCGCCACCTGACGCGGTGAGAAGGGTTAGATCCTAAGAAAGTATCTGCAAGATGAGTGCTGCGACTGTTGACTACTCCGGATCATAAGCGAAACAGAGTGCAAATCTTTGAGCAAATTTTGGCTCGTTTTCAGAGAATTCCACCGAGTTTGTGTGCCCATTTGTAACAGATAATGAAATACAAGTGTACCACTACACTCCTGAAACAAAGAAGTAGTCTAAGTATTGGACAACCAACTTTCTCCACCATTAAAGAAGGCAAGTGACTGATATAGGCCTGGAAGATCATAGTGCCTGTTTTTGGAATGCTAATTGATTTTTGAATATTTATCACTGGAGCGTATTATGCTAACCTTCTGAGCTAATAGAAGACCAAAACGCGGTGTTTGGTAAAGAAGATTGTCATTTTCCACCAAGCCTTTGCTCGACCTGACGCGTGTGTTGTTGCAATGGTGAAAATCAACGAAGTGGGGTATTATTTGCTCCCCTGACATAGCTCCATCAGACTTCCAGCTGTTCCCTAAAACTGAGAAATTTGGAAAGAAATTTTCGTTCAATGAAGAACTTAAAAGTGAAGTTGAGGCTTATTTTTCAGGCCTGGAGGAATCTTGACTTCCATGACGGGATAAAGGCCATAGATAATCGCTGGACCAAGTGCAGTAAAGTCAAGGTCCATCATGAGTGGACTATGTTTTATAAGGGACTCTAAGGGAGACTCGCCATAAGTGAGTATTACCGGTTTCATAAGGGAGAATATGTTGAAAAATAAGAAGAATTTAAAAAATCTGTGGCAACATGTATTTCTTTTCGAGAACTTTTCAGATAGCCCTCGTACATTATTGCCAAAAATAAGCCTAAATTACATTGAAATGCTATTTCCTGTAGTTTTAATGTTCAGTTACCGGAATCTAACTTTATAACGCCAGCATAAAAACCTTTAAAAGATTCTGCGTGCATTTATTACTACCAAAACTCTTTTTTAAAATATACTTTATGCTCGACCGTGCCAAAATTAGTATTTATACGACTGGTAGCAGTACTTTAATGGGATTCATTAAAGTACACCTGTTCATTAAAGTATAGGTATTCGACCAATCAGAAGTGGCCACGTAACATTGTGAAAGCGCAAGTATCGATTTTGCTGCGTAGTACGTCTCACAACGCTAGCAACTTTGAACACAGGTGCTACAAGGTCATTGTATTGTAACCATAGATAAAGGAATAACGATTGTAACACGTCACTCCAAAAACGAATACTTATGAAACCTTTAATTTAGATACACGGTCGAGCATAAACAGTCGTATGAAACTTGACTATAATGGTGATGAAAATGCTCATAAGATAATTATTAACCGAGCGAGCTTTACCATTATAGTCTCGTTGCATAATATACTATTTCTTAATTAGTAAGCTCTATTCCGGATCATTTTCTCTACCACTTTTCTCCTCCTACCTGATAGGAAGAGGAAGTACTGCATTCCACCGAAATTCGATATAGAGATTTGAGAGTAAATACATGTTTTGAGGTACTCTGAATAAAAAAAAAGATTTTAGAAAAACATCCGTGTGTGTTTGTATCTGTGGATAGCATAACTCAAAAACCAAATTTCGGATAAATTCTAAATTTGATATTTAAGTTAATTACTTTATTTTACTCTATTTTATTTTACGTCGCTCTAACTCCTTGGTCATATCGCGATGAATCTGTTTGGTGGATAATTCTTAGAACGATATGTGATGGACAGCTAGCCTTCTAGGTCTCATCCTTGTAACCACCCGCTCCGTTACGTGTCACAGACACACCAGCGCATAGCAACCGAATCTTCTGCTCTCGTGCCGTGCAGACGGAGTGCCGTCCAGTCCAACCGCCGCCCCCATATAAAGGCGGACAGTTAGTTTTCTAGGAAAATACTCTTAATACTTGTCGTTATTTTGTATTTTCTCAGAAATTGCTATAATGATTTGGATTAAAATACGACAATTTAAGAAATTTACCTGACAGTAAAACGTATATCCTGAATTTTGTGCGAGCAGCCTGTGAAGTCCTCTTAATTTGGAAGGAAATTTGTGTAACTTCGAATAAGTTGTAAACCCTAAGAGATAGACAAAGCCTACTGCACAAAAATAGTAGCTCTCTTTAAAACTCACAAAATATTTCAAATAAAATTGTGGCATTAGCCATTTCCGAAATCTGTTGCTATTGGTTTGAATTTTTCAATACTTTTATCGTACTTTGAAGTTGTTCAGTTTTTCTGAACTCACTGCTCAGGTGTTCCTAGCGATGTCATGGAAAGAATATGAAATTTCAAGGCCAGTATATATAGATCTTTTTTAAACATTTGACTATCGCTTCAGTTTACACGTATTCTCTCGTATACCTAAAAGAAAATGTGTAATGAAATTATTTCTGCAAACGTTTATTTCGAATAACATGAAGTGCATAGAAAAGTAAACTTTCGTTAGAATATATTGCAGAAGCTATATTAAAATAAACAATAGCATATAGAGTAAGGCATGTGAATGTAACATACCAGTTTTCTTTAATGAAGAAACGGCATGTGGTGTTTTATTTCTTTCACTATCCCTCACCAATAGTAGGGAAATAAAGTAATGTGTGTGTGTGTGTGTGTGTGTGTGTGTGGTGAATTTTACGAAAGGATTTATCCATTAATTTATTTGCCGTAAAAGCCTTGGCAGTATTTGGAGGAAGAATATTAAATTGAATATTTTTAACTCCTTATTTTATTTGTTTACCATTAACAGCCTAACTCAACAAAGAAATATTTACCAACTTGGCATTTAAGTTCGGTATCTGACAAAGACGCGACTCGGAGATTTTCAAGGAACCCCCCCCCCCCTACAAGCTATTCTTTATGAAGAAATGCTTTGGTATGTTTAATTTTCTCAATATGGCTCTTAACGATTTTAATTAAAATATCACATATTTAAATTATTTGCGTGACTAATAAAACAAATGTCTTTAATTTTCTACAGAATAGTCTGATAAGTCCTCTATATTCGAAATAAGTTTTGTATGCTTTTGCCTGACTGGTAAATTATGGATTAAACAATAACTTACTACTTAAAAAGATAGATATCGTTAAAACACAATTTACGTAAAGTAATTTTCTTTGTTGCATTAACTATTTGCTATTTGAATTTACCAATAGTTTAGCATAGATATTTTAGATACTAAATCGCCATTCTTTTGTTTCTCGCGATATCATGTCAATAGTATAGATTTTCAAACCCAGCACATAGTGAAATGCTATGTTTGGCAGAAACTGTAGATTAAAAACACTATCACCCTCCAATGTCCCAATTATTTATAATATTTTTTTTTCATCAAAAAGGCAGTGTTTTTATAGATTTTACAAACGTCATTATGAACACATACGAGTATGTAGCAAAAGAGAAAGAGAGAGGCAAAGGAAGAAAGCGAGAGTGAGAGGAAGAAAGTGAGAGAGGGAGTGAAGAGAGAAAGAGAGAGAATAAGAGAGCGAAATAGAGAAAGTAAAAAAGAGGAAGAGAGAGAATAAGAGGGAGAAAGTGAGAAAGTAAGAGGAAGAAAGAGAGAGAAGGGAGAAAGAGAGGGAATAAGAGGGAGAAAGAAAGTAAGAGGGGGAAAAGAGAGTGAGAGAGAAGAAAGACAATGAGAGGGAGAAAGAGAGAGAGAGGAGAGAGAGAAAGAAAGAGAGTGAGAGGGAGAAAGAGAGAGTGAGAGGAAAGAAAAAGAGTGTGAGGGAGAAAGAGAGAGTGCGAGGGGAAAATATAGAGTGAGATAGAGAGAGAATGAATAAGAGAAAGAGAGAAAATAAGAGGGAGAAAAAGTAAGAATAAGAGAGAGAAAGAGGGTGAAGGGGAAGAGTGTAAGTGAAGAAAAACAGAGTGAGAGGAAGAAAGAGAATGTGAGGGAGAAAGAGAGAGAGAGGAAAAGGGAAGAGAGAGATAGTGGGAGAAGAAAAGCCCAATCAATTAAAGACATAATCCCAATTTCTGCTAGTATTAGGTATTGATGGTGGCTATGGCTTAGGAGTGTGTTATATACTCCCTGTTTAACACAGCTTATATGCAGCAAACAGCAGGATAAACAAAATAACCTTGACAAAGTCATAACAAATAAACGTTATACTAAAATGCCGAACAATATGGCGAAACCTAACAAACGAAAAACATATAAAGCATTATCTGGCTCTAATTACTGCTGTAATAGGAGGAACGTTCCATTAAATATGAAACTACTTTGGAAAGATAATGGCAATTATTTTTGGATAATATAAAGAAGTAAACTAAGTAATTGGATACTAATATATGTACCTTCCTAAACTACTGTAAAACTCATTAAGGCACTGATCGGTAACAATTGATAATAAACGGTAAAAAAACAATGATTTGCCGAAATACTTTCCTATTGCTATTTTCTCCATTTTCCATTTCACCCAAAAATTCAATGTGGAGATTTCACCTGAAATAACATGTTTTGAGACTCCCTGAATTCCAATAAGCATTTTTAGTAAAAGTACCGTGTATGTGTGTGCATGTATGAGGGCGTACGTGAACAGCATAACCCAAAGGGGAAGTGACCGATAAGTACCAAACTTAGTATTTAGGTTCAGCATCTTCCAAAGATGCGACACAAACATTTTAAAGAAAATCTTTACCTTTACATAGAAGATTTGGATTTTTTCAGAAATGGCTGTGGCAATTTTGATTAAAATACCGCATGTCTAAGATTTTTACATGAGAAATAAAACACAATATACCTTAAATGTTCCGGGGATAGTCTGAAGCCTTGTTCATTATAAAGGGACTTTATACATATGATTTAAATATAACTGGAAAACCACAAGAGATAGACACAAACCTACTACGCAAAAAATGCAAATGTCTTTAAAACACGCAATTTATTTCAAGTAATTTTTTGTGACATCGCGATTTCCGAGATACCCGTTATCATTGGTGTGAATTTTTCAATACAATTAACTTTTTGAAGTGATGTCGCTATTCAATTGTTTCTCGCGAAGTCATATAAAGGGTACGTACGGAATTTCTAGGTCAGTATATAGCGACCTGGTTTTTAAACATCTGACTATCAGTTTGTTTTTCTCTATCCCCCTTGTACCCACAGCGAAATTTGTAATGAACTATTTCTGCAAATGTTAACCTCGATTATAATGAAGTGGATGAAAAGTATGCTTTCTTAAGAATCCTTTATAGAAGTTATACAAAAATAAACATTAGTGGATAGAGAAAGTCATGCGAATGTAACATATAAGAGTTTTTACTATGATTCTTTGGGAACATTGATTTTCTCATAGTGCTTTATTCTTATATTTTTGCCAATTTAAAATGCCCATGATACCGCTATTGCTTTTTCGTTTATTATTTTTGTGCATGTTCTTTGAAGGTGCATGAATAGATCTAAAGAGCTTTTTCTAGACTTAACTGACTTTTCTAGAGTATAATTTTGTATTTAGGAATTTGATAATTTAATACAGAGTTGATTTTTAGAAATTTAAAAGTGTTGCATGTACATTGTTATGTTTTTCAGAAGAAGTTTTAATGCCAACAAAATTTAATATTTTATTATAATGGACTATATTCGATGTACTAAATGTAAAATTCAAATTTGCATCATATGCGATATTTTAAATGATACTCGATTTTTTTTCTTTTCAAATAATATTCTTGGAATGTTAGGTACATAAGGTGATACAAATTATTTACTGCTATATATTGAAAAAAATATGTAAAAAAATGTAAGCTAAACTGGTTAGAATTTACAGAAATTGCCAGTTTGAGTATCGAATAGCTTTAAATTGGTTTTTCTTGTTATATATTTTTATATATCGGCCAAAACTTAAAATTTTCCTTAATATGCAATTTTTAAGTTGTTGCAATTTGAGAAATCCTTGAAGTTTTGTATGAAAAGTCATAATTCGGTAACCGCTTCACTTACAAACACCAAACCAAAGCCCTCTAACGCCGCTACAAATATGCGTAATTAAAAGTAATAAACATGAAATTAATGTGTTACAAGCATTGGAAATCCATCGATCCGAAGATCATGCACTACTCGTTATGACCCTTAGACGTGTCATAAGTAATTCTGCTTAATTTTATTACCAATTCTGCGTGTAGCACTTATTATCAACACTAGAACCTAATTAGAATAAGCAGAGGAAGTATTCCATTACACCCAAAAATTGAATGCAGAGATTTCACCAATAACACCCGTTTTGAGGTTCCCCAAATAAAAAATGTCATTTTTAGGAAACTTTCGTGTATATGTCGTAAATAGCATGATCAAAAAAAAAAACAACAACAAAAGTCATGTAGATATCAAACTTGGTATACACATAAGTTCAACATCTTCCAAGGTCGCGACAATAACATTTTCAAGAAAATTCTCACACTCCAAACTACCTTTATATAGAAAATGTTTCGTTATTTTGGATTTTCTCAAGCATGACTAATGATTTTGATTAAAATGTCACACCTACGTTTAAGATATATACATGACTAACAAAATGAATCCTTGATTTTTTGCGAATAGCTTGTGAAGTGATTTTTATTCACTTTGAATTGAATGTTATTGCGAATTTTATTATATAATTCCGAATGAATATTGTATAATTTTTACGACTGCACCATTGTTTTTAATTCTTACGTATGGGGTGCTTACAAAAGTATTCTACATGCATTTAGTAGAAAAGAAAATTTTTATAATATTTGAGATTTTGTTGAAAATGGGTTTTGTTTTAATGCAGGGAAAAATGTCAAAAGTCAGGAATTTTTTAACGTTTTTACTCAACTTCCTCATAACGCATCAGTTTAAATCATATATCGGTGATACTGCAAGGAATTAGATAAAAATAATTGCTCTTAAATGCATATAAAATGTTTTTTTTAAATGCCACACACGAAAAAGTTGCAGATCTGTGCAGTTTTAAAAAAGGTTATAAAACTAATAAAATGGAAAAATATAGATAAGTAACAGTAGATGTAAACCGGAATATCGTTTGTTGTTTCTGTATATTAAAAATTAGATTTTTCTACGCTTATTTGGCTCCTAGAAGTTTTTGAAGTGGAGACGAGTATATTTTAGAGTCCTTCTTCTGAGGTCCACTGAAGTCAACAAAGCAACTACAGAAAAGAAACTCTCTCTCTCTCTGTGTGTGTGTATGTGGTGAACGGCAAAACTCGAACAGAATAATAAATGGAAAAAAAACAGACCTGCTATGATTCTTTGGATATACCAGGATAATAATACCATCGATATCCTATAGAACACTAATTTGGTGGCCTAAAGTCCTTCAAACAGGCTCTCAAAATCAACTAAATAAAGTTCAAAGAACTGTATAGCTAGCTGTTACAGGAGTCATGAAAACAACTCCTACTGCGGCAATGGAGACACCCTTGAACCTGACGCCAGTGCATTTAGTTGTAAAGGAGGCAAGAATGGCACTCTGAAGACTGCAACACGCTATGCAACTTGAAATTCCTGAAACAGATTCAGAATTGCTAAGATTTAGGAAAACACATAGGAATACATACTTGGAAATGCGTATAGACTATATTATATAGTTCCAATTAAACTCCATACAAAGAAGTTCAGGGCCATTCTGCATCCTGAATCTTGGACGACTAAAACTCGGGAAACTCCTGATTTACAGAGGCTCAAAGGATGGCTCAAGAACAGGATCCGGAGTTTTTTTTTAGAAATAATTTTCTTTCTTTCGGGTGAATATGTTACTGTGTTTGAAACAGAAATGTATGCTATCATTCAATGTATACATGAAAACATAAGGAGATTAAATTAAATTGAGGTTTTTTTATTTATGGACCCCCTTTAACTACTGTGGCCCTTAACGTTCCATTCTATATTGGGTGAAAGACCGGCAATTTTGCTCAGACACTCCATTATCAGGCTTGAGGTTCTTTTATGTGCTGTAAATCTACGACACGGGACCACCGGCTCTACTTTCCTCCCAAAGGAAGCCATGCTAAGGATTTTTACGCCTTAAAATAACCCATCGCTCTCCGCCGGGTTTGAACCCGCGACCTCTGGAACTAAAGGCTAGCATGGTAATCACTACACCACGAAGGACGACACTGGTAAACAGATCCTTTATCTTCTCAGACAGGCAAGTTGCACTTATGACTCTTAAGTTGATAAGCTAACGTCAGTGACTGGTTTTAAACTGCCTAAACATGCTCACAAGATTAGCAGAATAGAATGAAGTTCAACTCATCTGGGTGCCGGGTCATAATGGCATAGAGGAAAATGTAAAACTGATGAACTTGCAAGACAAGGAGCAGCTTCACAACACATTGGGCTCTAGGAACATCTCAAGCTGGTAGTAAGATCTGGTCCAAAGTAGAACATCATAAAACCTGGCTTAAAACTCCAGGAAACAAATATAGTAAACTATTTATTAGTAAACCATGTAATAAAAGAGCTGAACGCTTCTTTAAATGTAACAGACTTAAGCTAAGAACAATTATTGCAGTTCTCATAGGACATGCTCCTGTGAAAAAACCAGCTTAACATGATTGCAAATTGTGCAAGAAAGAAACTGAAACAGTCCAGCACATTATATGCTCCTGTGAGGCCTTGGATCACAGGATATATATATATATATATATATATATATATATATAGCTTTTGGGAAAATGTGTTTTAAAACGAGAAAAATTTGAAACCATATCTGTTATGAGACTGTATTCCTTGTAAAGGATGTAGGCGTAATAAATTGGTTTTAAAACGATACAGGTAACACAATAAACCCAAGGCTGAAGTGCAATCACAGAAATCTATATCGAACAGACAAGACAAGGCAATACAAGACTCACAATTACATATTTTCAGGAGTGATTTTATTTATTCGTGCCTCAAATCATCAATTTCTGATGAACGCTCGATATCGAAATTTTGGGTCGATTGTAGTGCCCCCTGTCCATTAGGCAACCAGTAAAGAAAGTTAAAGGAACCTTGTTTATCTTTTTACTCTGCTTATGATAAGCGGAGGAAGCATTGCACTCCATTAAAAACTTCGACATTGAGATTTCGCTGGAAATGCATGTTTTGAAGTCCTCTGAACACCACTCCAAGAAAACATTTTCAGAAAGAAAAGTCCACCCGCTTGTGTGTGAGACTATGAACAGCATAATTCAAACAGAAAATATGGAATAAATACCAACGCGACGCGACACGAGGATTTTCAAAACAAACCTCCCACCCTAAACTCCCCTTTATGTATATCATTTTTCCTTATATTTTATTTTTTCAAAAAGGGTTTCAAGTATTTAATGAAACTAAAATATATTTAAGATATTCGTATGACTAATAAAACATATATCTTACATTTTCTGTAAATACATTGGAAAGTAAAATCATTCTGCACGAATTAATTTTGTATAATTTTGTCTAATTGGTAAACATAACACATAAACAAAAATTTACCACATACAAAAAAGGAGATATGTTTTAAAAAACCACAATTTATGTCAAATATACCTATTTTTTTGCTGCATTAACAATTTCAGAGATGTTCGGTGCTATTAGTTAGAATTTTCCAATACCTACTTTTATATTGTTTGAAGTAACAAGTCTCCATTCGTTTATCTTTCGTGTTACACAAAGAGAGGAATGTCAACGCCAGCTTATACCGACTGCTTTTTAAAGATTTGACTATTGCTTCAGCATTCTGTATTCCCCTTTTACCCATGACTATTGTGTAATGTTACCATCTCTGTAAACGTTAACATCGATTAACATGAAGTAGACAGAAAAAATGAGATTTTATAAGAATAGTTTGTAGAAGAGTGGGTAGAGAAAGTCATGTTAATGTAACACATCCTAATTTCCCCCCAAGTAATTGCGTCGTATACACTATTTTCTCATGCGCTGACAGGCATAGTTTAGAATAGGCATTTTGTGTCGTCTTGGTTTCTACCACGTAAACAAAGAGACATAGATTGCAGAAAATACAAAGTTCCAGAAAAAAAAGCAGCGTAAGTTATTTTAATACATGTTTTGACTGGACCAAATACCCGAAGTTAATATCAGCGTTCGCAGTAGCTGAGCACCAAGAGAATTAATGAGCTAGGAGGGCTGTATTATCATTTCTGCACGGTGATCTATTAAGGAAACAGATGAGTGTTGTACAACAAGACATACATAATGACCCTTAATATGTATATAACAGCGGCTCCTGATGAACTGGAAGCCTGCCAGATCGCTCTACCGTGTTCATTGTGAGCTGTGCTTTCGCTGGCATAGCAGAGCATGACAATTATTGTAAACATTTAATAATGGATTTTACCTGCGGTTGTAGTCGCGCAACTACTCTTTTGCATTGTTATCAGATTCATAAGTCACTGTCTCACCGCTATACAGAGCATTTATAAAGCTAGTTTCTTCAATTCGAATAATTTAATTGCGCTCGAAGCCGAAGTGCGTTGCGATTTTGCTTTTCTTTTAGGAATTTTACAACAGCTGGTACAAATAGCCAGTTCATGCACTATACAATAGTTGATTCTCCTCCACTTTGTAACTTCTGTAATTGTTCACTTACTGTACTTCATATGATTCTGGATTGTCATCATATGAGTGCAAGACGAGATTGTGAAGTTCCGGACAACATGTGTGACGCCCTCAGCATCCAGTGTTTAAAGAAATGACACTTCAGTATATTAAGAAAATACGCCAAAATATAATGTTGTTTGACTAATGTACATTTACAATGTAATTTATTATATGTGGTTTGTATCCTTTTGGAGTCGCGATATGACCAGCGAGTTCAAGCGACTTAAAATAAATTAAAACTACTTCCCCACCTACTATACATAGTATAGAAAGAAAAAATAGTAAATTAATTTGATTAACATGGCCTTTCTTGGTATGGGAGAGCTTAGAACTACTGTACGAATAGCTGTGTCCATAAGATTTTATAATACAGCAACTTTTCTTTCTTTACCCTTTACATACCTATAAGTAGAGGAAGTATTGTACTCCAATAAAAAGTGGGATTTCAAGATTTGACCGGAAATACTGTTTTGATGACCCCTGAATAAATAAAATGCATGTTTAAAAAAACTGCGGACGCATAGTGTGTGTGTGTGTGTGTGTGTGTGTGTGTGTGTGTGTGTGTGTGTGTGTGTGTCTGGGAACAGCGTCACTCAAAAACAAAAAGGTGGATAAATACCAAACTTGATATTTAAGTTCAGCATCTTCCATAAATGCCACAAGAAGATTTTCAAGAAAACTCTTTCAATATTTTGCAAATAAAAGTTTTAGTTATTTTTTATATTCTCAAAAATGGCTCTAACTGTTTTGATTATAATACCACGTGTTTAACACATTTGGAAAATGTTTATAATAAATTTTTATTATATTACCATATGTTTAGCATATTTGCATGACAAACAAAATGTTTATTATAAATTTTCTCCAAATAGCCTGTGAATCCTCTTTTTTTCTGAATGAGCTTTATTAATTTTTGTATAACTGATAAACCAAAAGAAAAAGACTAAAACCTACTTCACAAAAATGTAATCTCATAAAGCATAACATACGTCAAATAAATTTTTGTGATATTAACCAGTTACGAGATGTTGATTGCTATTGGTTTGAACTTTCAAATGCTTTATACTTTTTTGGAGTGCTAACTCGCCATTCGTTTGTCTCCTGTGGTCATGCAAGGAGTATGGAATTTCAAAACCAGCATATATCCACCCGCTTTTTAACAATTTGACTATCGGTTCAGCCACCTGTATCGCCGTTGTACCTACAACGAAATGTGTAATTAAATCATTTTAACTGTTTATCTTGATTAACCTGAAGTAGACGGAAAAACAAGCCTTTTAAACATTAGTTTGTAGAATTATTTTCAGAATAATTCATGTGAATGTAATACATCAGATTTTTAAAAGTAAGACTAAGGCTTATGTATATTGGTGACACTTATAACGGGAGCTGTTGAGGGGGGCGGAGTTAAAGGTAATATTTCATTGTAGAGACTGGTCCCGTGTGTTTTCTACTGTCGTGGTTACATTCTACTATCACCTCAGTTTAATTTACACATCAAACAATGATCTAGAACATTAGGGTGAAACATTCCTTTTATCCCTTACAACTGTAATTTTGTACAGACCGGTAATATTTGCTGTAATGGATATGAAATATCGATATTATATGAGTTTCTGATTTCCTTAACCTTCCCCTGATAGTCTTCCAAAGTCTGGAAATGTTGTATAGTCTGTATTTTTTGGGGGGGGGTGAAACAATTATCTGAATGGTTGAGTATTTAGATAATCGCAGTAAATCAGACTTAAAACTTTTGTTCCTCCTCATTGGCTGCGTAATTATTTAATTACAAAGTCAACACAGTTTTTACAAAATACAGAAACCCCTGATATCAATACACGACGAAATAGAGGCGAAACGTGAAAGTGAAGGCTGATCCTCAGACTACAAATTCAGCATTTTGGAAAGCTGTAGTAACCATGGAGTAAAGTAATCTTCTCAGTGGTTAATTAAAAAATACTTGTTGACTAATTTCGATGTTACAGTGGACACAGTTTTCTCCTTTTATATAATTATTTAACATACGCTTGTAATGAGCTCGATTAAACCTACAAATGAAATACAAAAACATTCATACATAAAGGGTGTAAGAAGTTTTGATACAAGTAGGTATTACATACATATAAGCGTAGAGCTCATTAAAATACGCAATTGTTGACAAGCGTTTTTTCCCTTTTTTGCATAACATTAGCCGCGATATTCTGTGTTTTAAGTTTAAATCCTACCCATGTGTGCGTCATCTAATGGACATGCTTGAAAATTTCCCTTTCCACCTCCCCCTTTTCTTTTCATCGCAAGAACTTGTTGCCACGAATAAACATCTGAATACTGTTTCCGTAGGTATATTATATGTAACTAAGTACATGTTGCTTAATTTTAAATCACGATATATTTTTACAGACAAAAATATATCAGTCCGTCTCCGTAGTAGAGGAGTAGGTGTGTCTGCCTCACATTCAAGATTTCCTGAGTTCGAATCTCGGTTAGGGTGAGTTATCAGGATAAGATATTTTCCCAGAATTTTCTCTTGTCTGAGAAGACGAATGTCGGGTAACTCTAACCTCTAGGGACTCCAGGCCCATTTGAGTATTATTTCAACTATTTCGTTAATTTAGTATCCGATATGACGGTTAAAGGACATTAAACTTCAAGGATATACATTATATATAATGTGGATTCTCTTTGTGAGAAAGTCGTGTGGATGTATCATATCGAATGATTTTTATCTTGAATGCTCCTAGAAATCTACATTCATTATACATATGTGTACGATAAATTTCGAAGTATCCTTGGCTATGGTAGCGCCGACTGCTGTGTTTATTGTCGTACCTGCATCCTCACTTACAACTTCTTACAGGTAAGTCACAGAAGTATGTAATTTAATTTTCCTTAAGATGTCGGAGACACTTCTAGATTGTGTCGGTAAAAACTGAATAACTATGTAAATAAAGCAAATAAGTACAGTTTAAATATTTTAGTAATTGTACCCAACTATTGGTTTCAAACCGTTGTGACCCCTCTGAGAATCAAAGCAAAGATTGCTGGATATGTGGGATTTGTTCCACTTTACATCGGAGCGTAAACGCGTAAGTTAATAAAACCGTGAAAAGGAAAGCTGCGAAGAGAAAGTTGAAGTTACATCCTACCTCTTTCAGGTGTTTTTCTACTCAAATGTTGATTTCAATGCTATAACACTTTAAACTGATTACGTACAACTTTCATTCTTTTTCTCGAATCTCTGCTCCTTTTTTAAAAAGTGTATCTTGTTTACGGCATCAAACACTCTTTTGTGTTTATGATAAATCTTATTCAAATTATTAGGTCTCTTGACCCCGTGGAAAGCATCTCTATCCTTGTCACTCTTGTAGCGTTCTCCCGCTCCACAGATTCGCATTACGGTTCCTCATATTTTGAAAGCCAATTTAGAACTTTTGTACATGGTTTATAAAGAGGAGGGAGAGGTGGAGGGGGAGGAGGACTATATATAAGATTCATTTACGTACTTTTTGTCATTACCCAATTTCCAACTCGAAGTCGATAGAGCGAGGAAAACTAAACAAGGCTGCTGCTGCCTTGAGCCTATATCCAGGCGGGCGGTGCTC
Organism: Deroplatys truncata; assembly: GCA_030765065.1. Taxonomy (NCBI): domain Eukaryota; kingdom Metazoa; phylum Arthropoda; class Insecta; order Mantodea; family Mantidae; genus Deroplatys; species Deroplatys truncata. The sequence continues at coordinate 129,935,544 of CM060984.1, forward strand.
CTCAGCCTGCCTAATCTCTCTCACTTGGTTGAGCCTTGGTACCAGTGTTTACATCTGGTTATGTGGCACGTGGAGCCGTCAGACGAGTGCAGCTGTGGAGCACCTTACTGCTCCAAGTATCTGCATGGGAAGCTTTTTGTTTTCTTGTTTTTTTTTCCATTCGGCAAAGCAGGCTCAGGATTGCAAATTTATTGGTTTGCCCAACAGATTTAGCCGTTTTTAAACTAACAGATAAATAATAGCATCGAGTATTTTTTTTCAACCCAGTAGCTGTGATATATAACGATAATAATTCTTGTAATTTTAAGAATTGTGTAATTTCATAAAATCAACGATGATTGCATTGTGTATGTTTTAGGTAAGGGAACAAAGATTAGAAACGGAGGAGGATTTTGCAACGCCGCGGGAAAAAGGGATGAAGTGAGAGTGTACAGTTCTGATGGCAACAGGTGCAGCACAGCGGGGTCCCTAACTCTTCCAGATAGAACTCTTCCGACGCCCTTCAAGCACAAGGTTCCATGTCAGAAAAGAAACCGTTCTCTCTTCAAAACTCATTCACCACCTGTTACCCTGTAAGATAAAAGGAAACGAAATGAAAGAAAGGAAAGTTCATGGCAATAATCCACCCCAGTGTCTCTCTACCGACCTGAGAAAACCACGATATTCCCCAAGGTTCAACGGTAATTGAACCCCGGAATGAGAGAATACGCTACTGTAGGAGCCATTCCGTTTGGTATGTTTGCTCCACTCATGAGAACAGCTTTGGGAGGTATTTGTAGGACCAGTAACTACAACGATATCTGAGTTAGACTATGCTCGGTTTCCAGCATATGAATAAGACTTACACATCTCTCAGAAAACATGCGCTCCTGTGCCTGTGACGCTGACTACAAGATGCACATATGTCACACAAAAGGTATATTTTTAATGTACTTTTTATAGCGATTCATGACGTCATCCAAGCTGTCACATGGTGGTCTTCCTTCTGTTTCCCTCTGGACTGTAGGGGCACCTCTTAGGGACTTTCTTTTGAGCGAAGAACAACAGCTGCAATAGTCCTAATTTCGAGATCCAACTACAATGTCTACGTTTACTAAAATCTGGAGATCTTGCCGGAAAACTGCAGGGTTTCAAAAGCCATTTAGCGGGATTATACTAGAAAGCACTGGTAACCCCGAACAGGTTCTTTTATCTGCTGATCGAAAACTACAATTACTCATCGCATCATTTCGAAAAGCCTCCTAAAACATGATCTTTGTTATCTGATTTCTGTAATTAGCAAACATCCTTTATAGAATAGTGAAAACATCTATCAAAATATACCATTCATATTGAACTTTGGAGGCCCTTGAATGCTGAATATATAGTGTGTTTCTGTATGTTTATACTTGTTACGTCACCAAAGCGTCCTGGACCGTAGAGGTTATTAACAATGAAAGCTAAACACAAACATAGATTAGGTTACGTTATGCAACGGAGAGGGTGATCTCACACATTACGACCTACATAGATTTATTGGGCTATCAGGAGGAAGGAATGAAGTGAAGGAACCACAGGAGGCTGCAGGCCGCAGGCAGACAGCCCACAGAGACGCACGAAAGTCTCTAACAGTTCCAGGCTCGAAGTCCCGTCCCACTGTGAAGCTGCCTAAAGAGGATGATGAACGTTCAAGCAGCTTTCTAATGTCCAAGCGAGTCATCATTCCTTTGAACAAACAACTGCGTCATCTGTCCGGCATCAGCATACGCCGCGAAAACTAGAAGCACGTCTGAAAGATGAGAAGAAAATAGAATGAAACGGAAATGATGGAAAGGAATTAGTGATAGATGAGAAACCACCACAGCATTCGACTACCACGCAAAGCTTGCAAGCTTTTACTTTCTCTATTATTTACTTATAGTAAGTAGATGAACTGTTTCCCACCCAAATACTGGTTATGAGGATTTCACCAAGTACCTGTTTGCTGGACGTGTATGTTTATTTGTGTGTCCGCGCGCTCATAAACAGTACAACTAAAAAACGAAAAGTCGGATGAATACCAAACTTCGCATTTGAGTACATCTTCCAAAGATACGAATACGAAGATTTTCAAGAAAATTTCTCCACATCAAATTATCCTTTACTTTTTTTTTTTTACTTTTACTCTAGATTTTCTCACAAATGATTCAAACGATTTTGACTAAAATACCATACGTTTAAGATATTTGCATTACTAATAAAATGCACATCTTAAATTTTCTGTGGATAACCTAGGAAGTCCTTTTCATTATTAATCTATTTTGTATATTATTTTGTAACTGATAAACCACAACCGACAGCTGCAATCACAAAGACTGTGGCCTTCTTAGGGAAAAACCAAGAAAGAAGTAAAATTGTATTGAAAGTCAAAATAATAAAACTGGTTCACAGTTTTAACTATTTAGGTGTGAAATGACATAATTATGACAAAGACCTCAAAAATAAAATCCATAACTTACAAAACAATTAAAATTTTTAAAAATTCAAAAAACAAGACAAGAAAAGAAACAATGGTAAAATTTTATAAAGCTATGGCTGTGCCTGTTCTGACATACGGTGTAGAGAATTGGGCTCTAAAACGATCATATAGAAGAATGATAGAGACAGCTGAAATTAAATTTTTGAGATATGTGGTTGGATATGCCCTTTACGATCACGTAACAAATGGTACCATACGAGAGCAGAAATTAAAAATAACTGTAGAGCACACATTGAAAGCTTGCCTTCTACAAAATTTACGAATGTAATATACCATACAAACCATGGGGGTATGAGGTGTTGCAACGACCCTGACGTAGATGGCAAGACGAATTCTGAGTCGGAATAGGCCATAAGGCCTACCTTGACGTAGATGATAATGTTGATAAACCATAAGCTTACGACATGAAAAACGTAGATCTCGTTTAAACACACAGTTTACGTCAAATAAATGTTTTGTGGTATTAATCCGAGCTATTCGTTGCTATTGGTTGCAATTTCCCAATGGTTATTACACTTTTGAAGTGTCAAGTCAAATTTTTGTTCCTCGCAATGGCATGCAAGAAGCATCGAATTTGAAGCCAGCAGGAGCAACCGCTATTTAAATATTTGACTATCGCTTCAACATCCTCCGCGGTGTAGTGGTTACCATGCTTAGCCTCTAATTCTCGAGGTCGCGGGTTCAAACCCAGCGTAGGGTAATGGATTTTTGGGGTTAAAAATCTTAAGCATGGCTACCTTCGGAAGGGAAGTAAAGTCAGTAGTCCCATGTCGTAGATATGCGGCACGTAAAGAACCTCAAGCCTAATAAAGAGGCATCTGACCAAAATTACCGGTCTTTCACGCTCAATATAGAGTGAAACGCTAAGGACCATGGCAGTTAAAGAGCTTCCATAAAAAAGTATTACTTTATCTCCTGTATCTCCCCTGTACCTACAACGAAATGTGAATGAAACTATTTCTGCAAATGTTTATCTCGATTAATGAGATTATGGCACGAGTGAATTTTTACTTGTGGCATATTAAGATTGTCCACGAGTTGAATACAGCATTTTATGCAATTTTAGCATTATAAATTGTAGGAAACAAATTATTAAATAATGCGGCATATATAGCTGACCCAAGTTATGAGATTTAGCTTCTCTCGTTGCATTTCATTTTTTATTACCTGGCGTGTTGAAGCAATAAACAAGCAGTCACTCCCCTGCATTCCCTTCCTGGGAAATAAGTCAGCAGGTGGTACGAACTATAATGTAACCTAATACACTAGTCTGCATTATATCGGACGACTGAAAACTAATAAGTGATTCTGACTCACTTTTTATGCTGATTTCAGAACTGCTTTTAGTTATTTTCTATCACGTACAGTTGTTTCACAATTTCACTTCAAAAATATAGAGATATAAAGATATTGCTTCCACCACTACACATAAAATTCGTCTTGATGAAGCAATTTGTAAGGACTCTACCACAGGAAGGACCCTGCTTCAAGTACCTTTCCAAGAAATTTCCCTTCATTACACAAGACAAATTAAAGGCTGTAATTTTTGTTGGTCCTCAAATAAAGAAATTGATTAAGGATGAAGATTTTGAGAAGACAATGAATGAGAGAGAAATAGAAGCATGGACCGCTTTACGATCAGTTACTGAAAACTTAGGCAATAACAAAGATCCTAATTACAAGGCCATTGTCGAAAGAATGTTGGAAAATTTCAAGAAGATGGGTTGTAACTTGAGTGTAAAGGTGCATTTTCTGCATTCACATATCGACTACTTTCCAGAAAATCTGGGACATTATAGTGAAGAGCAGGGTGAACGTTTTCACCAAGATATTAAGGAAATGGAGAGGAGGTAACAGGAGAGATGGAATGAAACTATGATGGATGTTGGATGTTGAGGAGGGACAGTCATCTTCAACGATCTGCAAGGAAGTCAAAGAAGAGAAAGTTTGAAAAAAAATAAATGAAACACTTTGGCTTCTTGTTTTGTTAAAATGTAATCATGAAATAAATTAGGGGAGTTCTTGAGAGTATTCTTAAAATGTTTCTTGAATAAAAACTTACCTTGTGTGAAATGGTATTTGAATACTTTTCTACCCTCATTAGTAAAATTGTCAAAACATTACTTCTTATTTTGTGTAAAAACCTGAAGTGACAGAAAAAGCGGAAGTTATTTCTGGAATCAGCATAAAAACTTGATTAAAAACATCTACTTTTTAGAAATCATCTGACAAAAAGTTTGAAAATGCAGACTAGTGATATCAGTGCAGCAGAGTAAGTAATTGTAAATTCAGATCTTAATTATTCTGCATTTAATATTGTAGACAGAGTTTGTATCTTCGTTGCTCCGAAAAAAGAATGTCACTAAATGGTTTCATATTCTCTCTATACGCCACAGCAATTTGGAATAATGGTATTACGTTATTATTATTATTATTATTATTATTATTATTATTATTATTGGCACGCGTGCCATAATGAGCCAATTATGCACGGTATTAAATACAACCTGTTTATAACGGTAGGATCGTATAAACAAAAATATTACTTATTTGCTGTTTCTGGGCCATAAGATTACACCCCATTTCCACTATAGCGGCTTACGACATGCCCGCAACGATTCTGCCTCAGTTAACGATGTTCAGTCTGTATGTGTCTCTTTTCAGCAGAGCTCGGACTAAACCTCTCTGATGCTAAAAGCCGTTCTTGCTATTATACGATTCACAGAGAACGCATCGACAACTTCAGTAATGTGTGTTGCATACGAGCACGGGTAATGTTCTCAAGTGGTACTAGAGTAGAAACTTCCTTCCGCACGTTAAAAAAAAATTAATACCATGCATAACTTAATATTAATTAGAAAATAAGCATTCAGTCCCAATTTTACTGAATAGCTGCATGTTTTAAAAACCTCTTTTATGTTAATCGTGATAAACGTTTGCAAAAATGGTTGCATTGCACATTTCATTTTAGGCAAAAGGGGATACAGGGGGCTAAAGCGATAGTCAGATCTTTAAAAAGCGGATCGCTATATTATGGCTTTGAAATTATATACCCTTGCTATAACATCGTGAGAAACAAAAGAATGATGATCAAGCAGTTAAACAACTATAAGTATTGGAAAATTCGGTGGTAAACTGTGTTTTAAAGAAATCTACATTTTTTCCAGTAGAAGGTTGTTGTCATTGTCTTAAGATTTATCATTTATACAAAGTTATAGGTACATTTACAGACAATTCAGATATGTATTTTATCAACAATGCAAATATCTTAAACATATTTTAATTACAATCGTTAGAGCTATTTTTGAGCCGACATTTCGTTTCTGAGTTATGCTGTTCACACACATACACACGAATCGTATTTAAAAATGTTTTCTTTGAGCTCAGTGGTGCTCAAAACGAGTATTTCCAGTGAAATCTCATTATCAGATTTTTGGTTGGAATACAACAATACCTATGCATGCTACCATAGATATGTGGTAGAGGAAGTAAAAATAGCTCTTTGTTTTCAAACTTTTCACAATATTGTGCTCAAAATGAAATTCCTTTCAGTGCATAGCCCAGTAAATCTTTTTTTTTACAGACCACCGCTGTTTACTTTATTTTCCATTCTAATGTGACATAAGGGAGAAACTTCCGTAGCGGTTTACTTAAGTAGAACCAGTACACCACTGATGCTTTTACCTGATCGTTATAAGCCTTTAACACTTTTAAATACCGTAACGAATTGTAAGGGAAGCGGGCTCCATTAGCAAAACCGGCTGTCACTTGTTCGAGACTAAGGATGGCGTGATTCATTTGTTATTTCCTAAGAGGAAGAACTCTGGTTTTGATATTACGACAGTCTTTATAGTTCCTTGCTTCTTTCGGCAAGAAAATTATAGAATATGTGCTGGCATAAACCTCCAATTGACTCCAGATGGAACTGTCCTCTCTAAGTATTTTAAAGAAATTAATCATTCGGTAGATTGTCAAGTTTAAACGCCGAGATAAACATTTTATCATAAATTTCTTGCTTAAATGAGTATTACAGGCAATAAAGGGAGGAGGGAAATTTGGTGATGTATCACTTTCACGTACATTTCACTACTAATCATTACATTTTCTAAAACTGTTGTTTAAAGGCATATTTTTCTATGCCTTTAAACAATAGCACGAGGGTGTAGTTACGCGCGAGCACATACCCACCCGCGCGCGAACACACACACACACACACACACACACACACACACACACACACACGCACACACACACATGCTTTCTTCTAAAAAATGCTTTTGTTGATACAGGATACCTCAATACATGTAATTCCGGAGAAATTTCTATACCGAATTTTTGGATGGATACACTACTTCGTCTGGTTCTGTAAGCAGCAGAAAAAATAAATTCTGAATTCACACGTAGGTCCCAGAAAATTCAACATACACATTTAATTCCTCATACCAGTAATTCAAACATATTATATTTTAATCAAACTCACGAGTGCTATTTTCGGAGAAAATAAAAGAAAGAAAAATTTTCCATGTAAACAGTAGTTTGGCATGGGGAAGGGTTTTCTTAAAATCCTCTTTTCGCATCCTTGGAAGATGGAAGATTGGTATTACACAAACTCAAAAATATAACCCTCATTTTAAAAATGTTTCGTTTTATATTTAAGGAGTTTGGAAATATGTATTTCCGCTGAAATTTCAATATCGAATTTTGTGAAGCAGAGTACTTTCTCTACCTAAATACGTAATACATAGAAAAGTAAAAATAAGGAAGGAGGAGCTCCAAACATGGACATAAATTGCGTTTTATTTGCCCTAGTGACGGCTGTTTCTCACTGCTGTAGGTGTGTGCTGCCTTTATGTGCTAGCTAATGACAGAGGTCACCAAATAGGGATAAATAGTGTCGGTGAGCAGGGAACTGTTGCATTTATTGTTCTCAGAATAAAGTAGATAAATCGCATCTCCTCGTTTACTTCTGAGGAAACGTGACGAGAGGTGTTTTTTGTTTTACCTCAACCAACCACATTCTATCTTCATGCCATTTCTAATAGCCTAACGGTATCTCATGCAAAAATCCATAAAGAATGAAAAGAAATAACAAACCAAATTACCGATCAGGGCAGACAGTCAGAATGCATGCAATTTTTATTAAAACTCACAGTATTTAACGGTAAATTCAGCCTGAGAAAGAAATATCTGATGTGACACATTCACAAGATATTCTTTGTTCATTACGAATGCAGACATACGAATATTATATATATAATATTCCTATAAAATTATTATTATTATTATTCACATACAGTATTCAAATGTTTATTTGTAGTAACACGCTCTTGCGATAGAAAGAAAAAAGGGGAAAAATAAAATCACAAACATTCAAGCATGTCTAAGTAATACAGTCCCACTTGGGAAACTTACAACATAAAATATTTCGAAAACGGCTAACGCTATGGGAAAAAATTAAAACATTTGACACAAATAGTGCATTTTAACGAGTTGTGCGCTTTGCCTGTAATAAGATTTTGTTTCTAACTCTTAGGAATTTCTTACTTACACAAAATTATATAAAATTTAATTAAAGGGATATTCGCAAAAACAGTTCAAGATATAAATTTTATTTCTCATGTCAATATACCAAACAACAGAATTTTCAACAGAATTTTCTAAGCTAATCATTACGGCTAATTAGTACTAATTGATCAAGATATAAGCGCGTTCTGTGGTACAGGAAGGAACTAAACAGTTACGGAACAAGCGGGCAAGTTGCATTTACTGGTGAGGCTCAGGTCTCAAATGTAGTACTATTTTAATTGTGCAACTGTACATTCACACTATCGCATTGCCTCCCACTCCCCTCCGATCGCTAGCCTTGATGACGTTATGCATGTCAACAAAACAGTGGCGCCCTCCTCAAGTGCATTCATGTCGTGTCCGACTAGTAGTTAAGTACTGTAACTATAATTACGGGACGAACCTTATAATGAAACCCCGTATGAAATCATGACGATTCTACTAACGATAGGCTTAGAAAATACACCCCATTATATCGTAATCAAAATCGTTAGAGCCATTTTCGACAAAATTAGGAATAATATTTTTTCCATGTATGGGGTGGGGGCTACTGAACTGAAATACGAAATTCGGTTTTTATCTGACATTTCGTTTTTGAGTTATGTTGTGTAAAAACACACACACATGCTCGCGCGCGCGGATCTTTTCCTAACATTGTTTTTTTTTTGGAGGGGGGATTCAACGGACCTTAAAATATATTTCAATGAAATCAGATAGTCAATGTTTGGCTGGTATACAATATTACCTTTCCTTTACCCAATAGCAGATGCTAGAGAAAGTAAAATTGTGCTTGCTGAGAAACGTTTTCAAATTAGGCAATATTGACTTAACTTAATTTCTCCATGGTTAAACTGCTTATAAGCTTTTTCTTTGACATTAGCTCATGTGTAAAGTAAAATAGAAAATACGTATATTCAAACGTTCAGAAATGACTGACTACCACCCTGGATTCTAGCCCCGGAAATATGTAAACACACAACAAAATATATTTCGAAAGAGTCTAATGCTAAAAAAGGAGCTATTTGATACAAACGGCATAATTTAATCATTTAATCGTTTCTCTCTTGTTGAATCAGACTTGAAAAATATATACCACGTCCAGAACTCGAACCAAGAATCTTCAGCTCTCCGTGCCGAAGCTCTTACTGTTTGAGGTACCGCAGCGAAATTGCCGTACGCTTTTAAAACTTTCCATTTGATTCATGTATCCGGGTAAATCTTAAAGAGGACTTTAAATATTAGAGATATCATTCCTCAAAGGCGATTTCTTTTTATTTCCGGGATTAATACACTGGTGTGCAAAACCTAAGGACGAAAGTAATCTTCGCATGCTGTGACATTGCCAAGTAACATAGCTCGATGAAACTTGAATCATGCATAGAGGGAACTGCTACGGTATGCTACAGTAGGCAACTAAACGAAATATGCAATGAGACGAACAGAAATGTCACTTTTATTCATAGACTATAAGCTACACTAAAGTCAATACGACATATGATGGCTCTCTAGATTTACAGAAACAGATACATGGTGCTTAAAAGGGTGTATGATCACCACGAACAGCAATGCATGCTCTGCATCGTGCTCCCATGCTGGCCATAAGGTTGGTAAGCAGTTCTTGTGGTAGAGCATTCCATTCTTCCACCAGCGCTGTTGATAACCGTTGGATGGTCGTTGTGCATGTGGATGTGCTGCAATGCGTCTCCCCAAGGCATCCCACACGTGTTCAGTGGGATTTAAATCGGGGGAACGGGCAGGCCAGTCCATTCGCCGAATATCCTCTCGTTCCAAGAGATCCTCCACCTGCGCTGTTCGATGCGGTCGCGCATTGTCATCCATAAAAATGAAGTCAGGGCCGATTGCATCCCTGAAACGACGCACATGGGGAACGAGTACAGTATCACAATAACGTTGACCAGAGAACGTACCGTGTTCAAAGATTTGGAGGTCGGTGCGCCCATGCAACATTATGCCTCCCGAAACCATAACACCCGGACCACTAAAACGATCATGTTCAAGGGTGTTCCTAGGTTCATTACGTGTTCCCGCATCTCGCCAGATGAGGGTACGTCGAGAATCACTACTTAGACTGAATATGCTCTCATCCTAGAAGAGCACACGACCCCATTCCTCGTTGGTCCAATTTTGATGTTCTTGGGACCTTCGCAAACGGTGCCGCCGATGTGCGGATGTCAATGGAACACAACGTACGGGCCGTCGGACAAAGATACCATCTCTGTGCAGTCGCTGTGCCACTGTGTATCGTGAGATTGCGTGCCTAGTTGTCCTGTTAAATGTGGTTGCAATTGTACCCGCTGTTTGGCGTGGATCCCTTCTTGCCTTTTGAACAATATAGCGGTCATCTGATGCTGTATTTGAGCGTGGTCGACCACCACCTCTCCTTGGGACAGTAGTGCCTGTGGTTTGGAAGGTTCCCCATGCACGTGAAACAATGCTGTGAGCAATTCCAATCTCCTGAGCAACAATCGTCACACTTCGCCCTTCTTCCAGTTTCTCGATGATTCTTCCCCGTGGGAAGTCATCCAAATGGTGTCTAAGGTCATGTTGCAGTGAAGAACACCACTATAGTGCACCGCAACAGCTCGCTTATTGCCACACACCGTCTTGTCCTGTTTCATCAACTGCCCCGTGTTGCGGGACCAGACCCATTTGGCACTATAGGCTCACTACACTCACCCATGTGACGTCCAGCTGTGTACGTGTGAGAGACCTCTGCCAACATGCTCCTGCACCTTCAACTACTTCCACCAAGTAGTTAATTTGTTATGTTAATTTACCCATCTCGTCCTTAGGTTTTGCACACCAGTGTAGTTAAACACTTTAATTAATATTTCATAATTGTTATTTCATATTAGCCTTGTGTAGGCAGTAATTTGGAAAGTTATATTAAGTTGTACGTTTCACTTGTCATGTCAATATCTCAAATGCATAACATTTTAATCGAGATCGTTAATGATTCTTTTTCTCGTGTAAAGGGATGTTTGTGGTTGTGTGGTTGATGGATTTACTTGAAAATCTTCACTTCGTTTCATTAAACGCTGTCTGACACAGATATGAAATTTGATATTTATCTGACTATTCATTTGGCTATGCACCTACTCGCGCGCGCACACACATACACATATCACAGGGACAGTTTTCTAAAAGTTTAGGTATTTCCGGTGAAATCTCAGAATCCAATTTTTTAGTGGAATTCATAGTAAAGCAACATAGAAAGTAACAATGATTTGGAAACAAAATCATCTTAATACTCTAGTATTGCATGAAATAGTCCGTGAATGTCTCAAGGACAAACCAAATATAAATGATATAATTATCAAGCAATTGGTACATATTCACAGTAAAAGTATTACTTACATTTTGAGCCGCAATTCCTCTTCTTTGTCTTCGTTTACAGAGAAGTGCTAAGCACGTAGCATGTGACTCAGGGTCTCATCACGTATTTGTCACAACTGTACTTCGCTGTAAAATATCAAACAAAACAATGTTACTAGTCATTATGAATACAAATATGTGGCTGCAGACTTACTTTTAACTGTTTTAAATACTTAATGTTTATTTATTGAGGTACTTATTGCGCTAAACTCAAATACAACATTTCTTTGCTTCCAATAATTACCTCAAAATATTAGTTGTTTGCTTGGGCAAATATGAAAGATGAAAACAGACATGTAGTTATGGAACTGGACTTAGAAGCAAGCGATGCTAGACAAAATAGCGCGTGCTGGTTGTGGTGGGGAAAAAATGGTTCCCCCACTTTTATAGTTTAACGTCACTTTAACCTGGTAGGTCATAGAGGATGATGAATAAATGAAAATGGGTGAAATAACGTTCAAACGAGTTCGGGTTCCTATAGCTTAAGAGTAAATCGACATTCGTGTTTTCAGGATAAGGGAAATCTCCGAAAGAAACCTTATACGGATAACTCACCCCAACTGAGATTCGAATTCGGGACGTCATGAATGTTAGCAGACACGCTATCCCTACACCACAGAGATGGGCACGGGTTCCTTGTCGACAAAACGACACTCTCTCACGTGCCGTTATTCCTGAGTGACTCTCTCTCCTCCCCTACTAAAACATTCGTGAATATGCAGTTACTTGAAAAATCCAATCTGTTTTACTTTCTCTATTACATAATAGAGATAAGGAGAGGTATTTTATTCCATTAAAAAGTTTGATAACGAGATTTCACCGGAAATACAGGTTTTAATCTCTCCTTAACCCCTCAAAGGGAATTGTGTGTGTGTCGTGATAAGACTATACTGTGCTGTCACTACCACGAATTATGCTCAGCAGTGCATAATTATGCACTGGCCTGTGGTGACCAGTCGTATTTCACTGGTCGGATGCTGTGTCCCTTCCATCCCAAGAGTAGAGAACTTTGACAGTACAAAACACAACCCAGCAGTAGCTAAAGGTGCTTCACAGCAAGATGCATCAGCCCGGACAATAAACCTTGCAGAAGCATCACAGTCACCACCCAACAGAAAATCCAGGACATGAGATTCAGGACCTCCTCGCGAAAGTCCTGAATATGACCAAACTTGGACTTGCTTCGAGAAACTCAGTACTGAAGCACCAATTCAATTGCGGTTTTTACCGTCGTCTCAATACCATTGAAGCAATAGCACAGGATATTCAACTGTTTCATCAGCCAACATTTCAATTCCTTCACAAAGGCCCCCCATCAACCCTGGACTCGATGGAACTCATGCTTCGTTGGGCGCCAAATACAAACCAGTCAGAGACTTCATCGAGCAGGAAGCCTCTATTCTATGGATGAGCCCGCTCCACTCCGAAAATGGCAGCCACTGTCATCAGCTACGCTAAAGAACTCATGGCCAGATGGGCACCCAAAAATTGACACCATTTTGCAACAATGTGAATTTTTTTGACTTCGATCTCCCTGGGTTGAGCTCAGGGCGTCACACATAACTGCATCCCCTAGAAAGTAATTTTTAACTGCTCCTTTGTATCAAGGGAGATGGCTCAGCGGTAATGTCTGAGGCTCGCACCCAGGAGGCTCTGGGTTCAATTCAAGTCGGGCCGACTACTCTGATTATGGTTTTTTTTTCGTGATTTCCCGAGGTTGGTAGGCGAATGCTGATGTGATTCTACCACGAATGTCCTGGCCATCGTTTCCTGCCCCCAGCATTTTCTTTCATGTGTTTCACGATTACAGAACCTGGCGACGACCTTTGGTGCGTTGCGGTAGGACGGTGAAATTTGCACTGTGTGAAAATTTCTCTTTGGCGCTTGGCTGGCCACTAGGGCTCCTTCCTGGGGAGGGCTTGTTGCATTCCAGGACCCCCAGTCAGAAGATGACTAAGGCAGGATCGCAGGATTGGTGTCATGCTGGAATCGTTTGGAACACCGTCCTTGCTAGCGCACATCGTCGTCCGGATCTGGTCGGCCTTCCGGTCTCCCCTTCATTCCTTCCTTTCAAGGGACTTTGGAATCACAAAGGGACCATGTTGGTATTTGGTACATATTTGAAAGTTCTTTAGAAGTTGTATTCTTGCCTTCTCTTTTTCTTTTGGTTCCATTAGAAGAGCTTGTTACTACGAATAAATGTTTAAATACTTTTTCCGAAATGCAACCAGCCACTCTTTTTTTTTGCGTAGTTTGAAATCATTCTTAGGGGAAAAAAATCGTGAGTAACGTAATATGGAGAGAAGAATCACTCTTTATATGAATACTATTCCGTATACACACATACGGCCATATATATATATATATATATATATATATATATATATGTGTGTGTGTGTGTGTGAACGATATAACTCAAAAATGAAAAATCAGATAAATACCAAACTTTTAAGTTTAGCATCCCCCAAACCGAGCGAGATGGCTCAGGCGGCAATGTCTGTGATCCGATTCGGGAGGTCCCGGGTTCGGTCCCCAGCGAGTGCCCACTCTGGCCCTTGGAAATTTTCGGGGGTTACCCCGGTCGTCAGCGAATGCTGGAGTGGCTTCTTTCATCCCCCTAATTTCCTGTCCCTCCATTTCGTTCCATTCATCATTTCATTCATCCCGTTGGTCTCTTTCAGAATCGGAAGTATCGGCGATGCAGTTTCAGTGCAGCGTGGCAGGAGAAAGGACGTTCTCTGTGAACTCTCTCTCTCCGTCCCTCGCTCGGTTATCCGCTGGCTGCCGGGGTATCCGAACCCCCTTGAGGGACGTTGGACCCTCTGTGTGAGGTGGGGTACTCGGTCTGCATATCCGTCTGCATGAGTGACTGGAAACAGGGATCCTGTCATTGCTGTACCGTTGTTCCTGGATCCGTCCGCCAGGCGTCTTCTCTCGCCTTATCCTTCCTCCCGGGACGCTCCCTCGTGGAGCGTAGGTACTATCCTATGGATCAGTGTTGAGCCCATCCGTTCAGGAAGATAAAGAATTCTTCAAAGGTGTGAGACGATTTTGAATAAAAACCCCACCACAAAATATGAAAGTTGAGCTTTTTTAAAAAATAGCCTGTGAAGTCCTCTTCATTCCGAAAGAATTGTGTATAATACTGTATTATTTGGAAATCATAAGAGAGGGAGAGAAGACTTCCGACTCACTAAAATACACAATTTGTTTTTAGTGTTAGCGGTGTTCGAAACATTCCATGTTGCATGTTTACACTTTTCCAAGTACGTCATTTGCTGGACATGCTTGAAAGTTTGCGATTCTTATTTTTTCTTTCTATTATAAGAGCTCATTACCACATTTAATCACTTGAATACTGTATCCACATGCTTTATTTAACCAAGGGCTTATTGATTAATTTGTAAACCTTACGCGATTAAGGCAATGTGTTAGAAAAGTGACATTTTATGTGAGTACTTACAATATAGAGTGAATTTTATTATGGATAGGGAAAATATGTGAGTGTTCATATAATATTTTTTGAAACAAGAACGACACATATCGGCAGGCTATGCTTGTAAAATGCACGAAATTGAGCGGCGTATGATGTGAATATTGTTGGGATTAGCGGACGATGTACGCGTGTCGCAACAGGTAGGGATGTAGATATTGCCTGTAGCAGTGCAACTGAAGGTAGAGAAAATCTTGATTAATTAGCGAAGTACATGTGGGATCTCACACCGAGTTGCATTAATTAGCAAAGTACCTACATATGGGAATCGAGCGGTCTGGATACTAATGAGAGAAAAACCGAGAAATACATCTCTGAGAAACCTAGCTTGTAATCACTGATTAGCAAAGTGACAGCTGAAATCTAAAGGAGCACCAACAATAATAATAAGTTACCTTTGGACAGCTCCGTAGTTCAATAGGTAGAGTATTTTTCTGCTGTGCGGGGGTTCCGGGTTTGATTCCCGGATGGGGGTGGGAATTTTTCTCTAGTCAAGATTATTTATTAGAATCTTTTATTAACCTTCCTAGAGTCTGGAAGTGTGAATGAGAGTGTGAAAGTGCGTGTGTGATTTAATGATTAAAACCCAAAAGGTGCAAGAAGTCCAACGACAAGAAAATGCGAGTTAACACCATTGCTAATAGGCAATAAGCTCCAAAAAGGAAAGGCCGCCGATAAGATCAATGTAGTTAAAGCTGGGGTATAAATGGAACTAAAAAGTTACCTCTTCGGATATATGGAGCCATTCGCAATGAATATTAAGCATTAACATAAGACGTAAAACTTAGATGTAAACTTAAGGTGACGTGTTGTCATTCACATTGACAAATGCAAACTTAAGCGGTAGCCAATCGCAAAAGAGGTTATGTAATTGCATTAAAATGAACAAGACCTAACTACTCAGTTAAAGGGCGTTAAACTCACAAAAAAAGCATCACCTACAACAAGTTTTATAGATACTCCAGTGATTCCTGGACCGTGATCTTACACAGAAAGTGTGTTAGCGAGTCATCACATGGCGACAGAAAATCTGACGGGAGATGGCAGAATGGTCAAGTGATGAGAATCGCTCTGTGATTGGCTGGTTTCTTATGTTTGACGTAGACAGCTTGGACCTTGCAAGCTTCTAAGTTTACATCTAATTCAATGTTTATTTTTATGTTCACGTGATTCATTGTGAATGGTTACATTACAATACATAGCATCTAACTTCTAAGTTTAAGTTATTCCTACGGTTAATTTTCATTGTGAATGTGGCTTATCACCTTACTACATCTTATTACATTAGGAGTAACTGGAGCACAGCACAGCACGTGGATCATAGTGGGCCTTTTGTGTTTCCAACATGACCCATGGAGGAAGGGATGAAAGGGAGACCCGAAGGGTGACCAGATCCGAACGAGGATATGCACTAAAAGGACGGGGTCCCTAACGATTCCAACAAGACACCAGCCCTGACGTCGGCTAGCCCTGCCTTACTCACCCGCAACCTGGGGGTTCGAGAATAGACGAGACACTCCCAGGAAGGAAGAGGGTCCCAGAAGTCTCAAGGGCCAGGGAGAAACCTTTCCATAACGCAAATTCCACCGTCTTGCCGCAACATACCTACCGCCGTCCCTGGTCCTACTACCCTGGAGCGGATGAGGTGAAACAGATGAAGTAATGGGAACAGGAAATTTGTGGTAGAAGGGAAACCACACGAGCATTCGCCTACAGACCCGGAAAAACCACAAAATACTCTAGTACATTACAAATAATCTCAATGATTATCAATGGATGATCATAAATAGAGGGTGTTTATATTTCGCTCACGTCAAAGCAAAAAGTGTTTCTTTTGTAAAAACTCTGGTGTCAAATTTAAACTCAGTTTTATTTATGGACGCTCTTTAACTGCTGTGGCCTTTAGCGTCCTATTCTATATTGGGCGTGAAAGACTGGCAATTTTGCTCAGAGGCCTCTTTATCAGGCTTGGGGTTCTTTTACGTGCCGTAAATCTAGGACACGGGGGCACCGGCTTTACTTCCCTTCCGAAGGAAGCCATGCTAAGGATTTTTACGCCCGAAAAAATCCATCCCTCCGCCGGGTTTGTACCCGCGACCTCGAGATTTAGAGGCTAGCATGTTAACCACTACACCACGGAGAACGACAACTCTGATGTGTTGGACCTTCTCGTTGCTACATACTTGGCGCAAAGCAAGTGCTAACTACTTGGTTCTAACTACACAGCGCCGATCCTGTCGGTTATATGCTAAAATGCGTTGTGCGATGTCTCTTCTGTTTATCCCTCCCGGCATTCACAGAAAGTCAGCACGTTCTGGCAATATTCAGCAGAGATAGCAAATTTATGGGAAAATTTGAACGGAAAATGTAATGGTGTATGTAGGTATATTTACGCATTCTCTAGTTGTGTTTGGATGAACGCAGTATATGCGGTTCAGTTACCACAAAATTCTATATTGAACTTTAAGTACACCAAAGGAATTTTTGCATCGATTTTGGATCGCACGTCTCAGTTTGGTAAGCGTTGCACAGTACACGTCAGCTGTGTTTGTTGATCCATGATGCATGAAATCAATCAAAAGATCGCTCTTTTCGTCCTAAAATGTGGTAGCCATCATTCGTGTACGTTTCGTGTACGGCGAATGCTTACACTTTTTTGGTTTGGGTGAACCGGAACGGCGCCACTGCAAACTTTCGATTCTGCGTTGGTGTACGCTATCCATGACTCGTCGCCCGTAATAACATGGTAAAACAAACCATCTCCATCTTGTCTACACCGCTCCAAAAACTGTTATGCACTACGCATTTGTTGCTCTTTGTGCTGACCGGTGAGCAGTTTTGGCACCCACCTCGCACAAAGTTTCCGATATTGAACTGTTCAGTGACAATCCTGTAAAGGTTCGAGTAACATTTGGAAATTCATCAGCCAGACCACTAATCGTCAAACCCCGGTCACTTCGAAGTTTTTGGTTCACTTGCTCAACGATGTCGTCGGTCCAAATACTGGGCCTATCGCTTCGCTGTCCATCGTGCACATTTGTGCGGCCCTATCGAAATTCTCGACACCAGTGTCGAACCTGTTAATCAATCATTATGTCCGGTTCATACACGAGGCATAACTCAACATGGACGTCCGCAGCTGACGATCCTTTTGCCAACAGCAATCTAATCACACCGCGAACTTCACAACTGGAGGGATCTACGATTTTCGCGGCCATTGCGATCTGCTCTCACTGACTGGCAAACGCCTACTGCGTCACACCAGCACTGCAATAGGTTGCCCAGGAGTCGGTAGACAGCGCTGCAGGCGTGAAACGTCATTCAGGTCTACCATCCGTTAAAGATTGTTCACGGACCTTAGTTTTGGAATACGCCTCGTAGATTTAAGGGCATGACTTCAAACTCTTGGCTGAAAACCTCTTCTCTGATTGCCCATGGATTTTTTTATGAAAAATAAGTTATTTAATTATGGCCCTTTTGGGATTTGGTGCACAAACTCAAACACATATTGTTTTAGAAACTTCTGAATTTTAGTTTTTCTATCACTTACTTGTAATAAGCAGACGAAGTATGTATTCCGCCCAAATATCCCATATCAAGATTTCACCGCAAATACACACGTGTGTCTGTATGTGTGTGTGAGAGATAGAGAGAGAAAGAGAGAGAGAGAGTATGTTGCAAAAATTAAGTCTGATAAATTCCAAACTTGATATTTCAATTCAGAATTTTCCAAGGATGTGGCAAGAATATTTAAAAGTAATCTCCTCTGCCCATACTACTTTTTAGGTGTAAATTATTTACTTTATTAAAGTTTAAAAATTACCGTAACATTTTAATAAAATTACATATCTTAATTTTCTGTTAAGTCCTGTTCTTTCGGAATAGAGTTTCCTTGGTCATCTATAACTGGTAAGCCATAAGAAATAGATAAACACTTACTGGACAAAAAATACATAACTCATTGAAATATACAATTTATGTGAAACCTTTTGTTGCAGCATTAGCCGTTTTCGAAATAATGGTTATTAGATTTTTAAGTTTTCTCAAACTGAACTATCATGTGGCATCTAGCGTCTTACACAATTCTTCTGTTTTCCCTGAATGGGTTCATTAGCAACAAAAACTAACTAGCACTATGCGAACTGTCTCTTCTACAAAGTATTCTTGTAAAGGTTTACGTTTCTATCTATTTCGTGTTAATCCAGGTAAACGTTAGCAGAAATGGCTTCATTACACATTTCGTTGTAACTACAAGGGGAATACAGGAGGTTTAAGCGATAGTCAAATCGTTATACAGGGAGTCACTGTATTCTGGCTTTGAAATTCAATACTCTTTGCATAACATCACGAGAAAGGTGCCTTGGCACTTCAAAAAATGTATGATAAAATACTGGATAATGCCAGCCAATAGCAACGAATATGGTTAATACTACAACAAATTATTCGATGGGTAAGTTTCGTTTATTATTTGATATAAGTAAAGTTCATTCTATCTCGTATGTTTTACCAGTTATGTGAAATTGTACAACATTCATCCAGAATGAGAAGAACGTCACAGTTATTCACAAAAGATTCAAAGACATATATTTTATTTGTAATGCAAATATCTTGTGGTATTTTAATCATAATCTTTCGAGGCATTTTTTGAGAAAATAACGAACGATTTCCATGTGAAGGGTAGTTTGACGTGGTGTGATTTTATTTAAAGTATTCTGTTGCCTCTTTGGAAGATAATGAACTTAAATAGATTCCAAGTTTGGTATTTATTCGACTTTTGGTTTTTAAGTTATACTGATCAGAGACAGACCGAGACGAAACTTTTTTATAAAAGGATTTTTCTTTGGGGAGGGGATTCTGTGGACTTCAAAGCATGTAGTTTCGATAAAATCTCTTTATTAAATTTTTGGGTGGAATGCAATATTTCCTCTACCTACCATAGGTAAGTGATAGAGAAAGTGGCAAAAAAGAAAGGGGAGAAAATGTATTGCAGATGTGGTGTTTATTTAATAATATATACGAAATTACAATAAAAGCTACAGATATCAATATAGGGTCTCAGACAAAAAATGTAATTTTGCAATGTTTATGTTTTAATGTGCCGTTAATGATAAAGCGAGCAGTTGAAGATTGGCTTAGGCAGTACGGGTGAGCCGAGCGGCCTGCCAGCTCCCAACCTAGCATCGCTTATGCATTCCGGAGTGTGCTCGGCTTGTTTTCCATATAAGGGCATACAAAGTGAACCGGCTTGCCAAGATCAAAGCAGGCCGCGGAGGCTGGGCTATTTAAATTGCAGAACACCCCTGAGTTATAACATGTCGGAGAGAGAGGGAGGGGGAGACCCAAGGGGAAATGAGAAAGGAGGTGGAGGTGGAGGAGAAGGCGATTTTTTTTTTATTTTGCTTCCTCATGTTAAAACATTGACCAGAATTAAACAGTTTCCTATCTATTTCTTGGCACACGTCACAGATTCACCAACAGCTGACAGGAGTCCAGTGTAAGGTGGTCATCTCTCACGAGAAACATGGAGGGGATGGTAAAGTTTACTAACAAGGAGACCTTGTCACACCAATGCTTTAGAAGGGGATGGGTGAAAGCACATCGAAAATAATGAGATAGGTGGCTGTGCTTCTCTCCCATAGGCGCTGGTATTAATGTGTTATCTTTTACGAACATTAGGGTGCTAAATAACCATCATGTTTCATAACACAATAGAGGTCCATCAAAGTAAACAAGGGTTTCCTTCTCGTGGCCAAGAAAGGTGGGGATACCTTACCAGCCCTCCACGGCAATCAGTAGCTTGACGAGTGAAGGAGTGGGAGATACTGGCCAGCCACGATAGAACTCAGAGTACTTGAGCTGGTCAATGTTTTACCGTAGTCACATATCAGTGCATTTCTGACAGAGATGCTCGCAGTTCTCACTCCGGAGACTACTCACAAGTCGTGTTCCACATCGCCACCGCAAACAACAATTACTACTCTTTCTGTGATCAGGTCGACCGCACGACCGCTGCATCCTCTGTCTTCACGAATTAAGGAAATACTGCGAGAGCTTACACAAGTTTTCGAAACGGAGAAACGTTACTTCTCACTAAGGAGAAGTGGTGCACTAGGATCTCAATAAAGTGGTTTCCTTTTGGGAAGGCCGATGGACATGCAGGAAGAAAGAGATAAGCTATACGCTCCCCTTCCTTCCATTTTTGCCCACAACATTCAACCCAAATCAGCGCAAATTCGTAACGTACTGTTTACAATTTCTGCTCAGTTAACTCGTCTTATGAAAATCACTTCCATCGTCAGCGTCCATTTGTAATAGGTAACAACATATCAAACATTTTGGAGAACTTAGCTAAAAAAAAAGAAGGAAAAAAAAAGAAAAAAATCTGATGTGTTACACTCACATGACTTTCTCTACTCTTGTACAATCTAATTTTATAAACGCCTATTCTCCGTATGCTGCATGTTAATCGAGATATCGAGATGTCAATCTTATTGCTAATTTTCTTGTAGATGCAAGGGTATATGGTAGGTTTTAAGCGATAGTCAAATATTTTAACGCTGGTTGCTATGTGGCGCATTCCATTCTCTTTGCATGTCCAGGACATAAACAAATGAATAACGAATTTGAGAAAAAGTATAAGTATTGGAAAATTTAAGGGAGTAACAAGCAATATCTCGAAAACGGTTCACTCAACAAAAGAAATGTATATGACATAAGCTGTGTATTTTAACGAGATCTACATTTTTTGTGTAGTAAAATTTTGTCTATCTCTTATGGTTTACCAGTTATGCAAAAGTCGTTCACAATGAAGAACACTTTTGGAGACATTCCCAGATAATTCGAGATATACATTTCATTTCTCATGACATTATCTTAAACATATGATATTTTAATCAAAATCGTTAGAGCCATTTTTGAGAAAATTAAAATTTTCGAAAAATGTTCCATGTAAAGGGTAGTCTGGGGTGGGGGGATTTTCTTAAAAATCTTCGTGTCGCATCTCTGGAAGATACTGAACGTAAATACCAAGTTTGATGTTTATCCGACTGTTAGTTTTTGAGTTATGCTGTTCACAGACACACACACAGACAGACACACACACACACACACACACACACACACACACACACACACACACACACACGGACATGTTTCCAAAAATGCTTTTTTTGGATTCAGGAGGTCTCAAAACATGTATTTCCGGTGAAATCTCGGTATCGAATTTTTGGGTGGAATGCAATACTTCCCCTACTTACTATACGTAGTAGAGAAAGTAAAAAAAATCTGATGTGTTACACTCACATGACTTTCTCTACTCTTGTACAATCTAATTTTACAAACGCCTATTCTCCATATGCTTCATGTTAATCGAGATATCGAGATGTCAATCTTATTGCTAATTTTCTTGTAGATGCAAGGGGAATATGGTAGCTTTTTAGCGATAGTCAAATATTTTAACGCTGGTTGCTATGTGGCGCATTTCATTCTCTTTGCATGTCCAGGACATAAAAAAAATCTGATGTGTTACACTCACATGACTTTCTCTACTCTTGTACAAACTATTTTTACAAACGCTTATTCTCCATATGCTTCATGTTAATGGAGATATCGAGATGTCAATCTTATTGGTAATTTTCTTGTAGATGCAAGGGGAATATGGTAGCTTTTAAGCGATAGTCAAATATTTTAACGCTGGTTGCTATGTGGCGCATTCCATTCTCTTTGCATGTCCAGGACATAAAAAAATGAATAACGAATTTGAGAAAAAGTATAAGTATTGGAAAATTTAAGGGAATAACAAGCAATATCTCGAAAACGGTTCACTCAACAAAAGAAATGTATATGACATAAATTGTGTATTTTAACGCGATCTACATTTTTCGTGTAGTAAACTTTTGTCTATCTCTTATGGTTTACCAGTTATGGAAAAGTCGTTCATAATGAAGAATACTTTTGGAGACATTCCCAGAAAATTCGAGATATACATTTTATTTGTCATGACAATATCTTAAACATATGATATTTTAATCAAAATCGTTAGAGCCGTTTTTGAGAAAATTAAAATTTTCGAAAAATGTTCCATGTAAAGGGTAGTCTGGGGTGGGGGGATTTTCTTGAAAACCTTCGTGTCGCATCTCTGGAAGATACTGAACCTAAATACCAAGTTTGGTGCTTATCCGACTGTTCGTTTTTGAGTTATGCTGTTCACACACACACAGACACACACACACACAGACACACACACACACAGACACACAGACACACACACGGACATGTTTCCAAAAATGCTTTTTTTGGATTCAGGAGGTCTCAAAACATGTATTTCCGGTGAAATCTCGGTATCGAATTTTTGGGTGGAATGCAATACTTCCCCTACTTACTATACGTAGTAGAGAAAGTAAAAAGAAACTGAAACACGTAAATGCATCCACATATTTAACAGCATAATTGAATCTGATTGGAATGGGAGATTTCTAGAGAACATTATGTTATCACTGTGCATCGAAGGCCATAGGTCTTCCTATAATTATGAAAGCTACCTGAGGCTGAATGCATCCAATGAGCATGAGGAGAAAAATCATGCCCATGTTGTTACGGTTTATGTAAGTTTGTTAGTTCACTTGAGCATGTGTATGCCAGACAAATGACCTAAGTTGCGTAGTCGTGTTTCTGTACCACCTGCTTGAGGAAGTTTCTGATAGTTGGCCTTGGTTGCGTAGTCACCTTCCTGTACTATCTAGCGCTGTTATTATTGAGTTTTGGCGCAATGTGGACTTTGGGATCGTGGGACTGCTGGCTGTTATTTGAGTGTACTCCTAGTCATTGTAATGCTTGTCAGATGGTCTTAGTTGGGTAGTCAACTCCCAGTACCTATTTTTACTTATATTTATTTTTGTTTACGTGTAGAACTTTGGTGGTTTTGTAGAATATCGAATATGGTATTTACCTGGTAACTGAGGGAAACCACGATAAAAAACCAGTACACGGGATATCAACACGCGACCTCCAGAATGTAAACTACACAGTTACCTCCTGAACCATCTCTGTTACTACTGTTTTGCCAAATGAAAAGTGGCAAGCCCATGTTTCCACACATATACAGATATACTCATAATGCTAGGGATCCAAACCCATTTAGAATTATAAGTATGATGTCCCAGATTTTTAGAGCTGTTTTGAATAATTCATCTCCAAAATTATTCACAAGTCAACCCTTCCACAGGCTTTGGTTTAATATAAAACTATGACTTGTATTACTGCGTGTATCCTTGGCGATAGTAATTTCTTTCGTTTTCAGATTTACGGCTACACTCCCTCCTTAGGCTTATCTGCATAATGGGGCTCATTTCGCAAACAATTAGACTTAAATACAAGTTATAAAAATCAGTCACCGTCTGTCAATGCACGTCTTATTTTCACCTCAGTTGGGAGCTGTTCAGCAAAACTGACACTTTTATTACTGTCTACTTTCGGTCGTGTGAGTTCAACTGTCTCAGAAGGTACCCCACACCTTTCCTGCCCAATTACTACCCATATGCATGTACTTCAACAGGCATTATTCACCAGAAAGGCTCAGTTTTATCCACTTCACATTAATTAAGGCAAACGTCTACCTAAGATTATTGCATTCTGGGAAATAGGCAGAGCAACATTCATCACACCACATAAAAAAAAGGCGAAAAGTCAGTTCACTGTACAAAAAGTTATAAAACTAATGAAAAACGTGACAAACCAACTCCAAAGGTTTTGTTTTTCGGTATTATTTATTATTTTTGGTTATCAAAAATTAAAAAAAATGCTCTCCATTAATTTGGCTGCTAGAATCTTTTGAAGTTGAGACAGATACTTTCTAGATTCAGTGAATTTAATTACAGCAATGCCTTACGAAAGTAATCTTCTAACCTGTAAAAATGCAGTTATACAACGAACTATTCAACACTGATCAATGTTACAAAACGTTTGAGATACTTCTCGTATATTAATGAGCTCTACACCTTTCCTAGAGCAGTCGCCTGTCCTTTGATTGTCTCAGGAGCGCTGAAGTAATATTGTGCCTGCGATGCGGGGTACTGGTTTTTTATCTTGTCTCATGCTGAGAGGTCGAGAACTGGGTGCACGCAGACTTATCTCTTCACAAATGAGGAGCGTCTCAATTCAGAAGTGGCGGCTCCTAGGCTGACCAATCCCGCTTAAGGGCGCTGGGTAGAGAAATGTTATTTCTGTATTTAAACTTACCAGAAATGAAATACACCTTCTCTAAATATATACTAACTAGAGCTACCGAATTTTCACTGATGATTAATCAATCCTCTCTGAATAACTTGCTGTTTTGTATATAATTTGCATACCTTAATAATGATGTGAATATAGTTTTTAAATTACATTTTCCCTATTTGTGCTACACTTTTCTTACAAACTCATAGTTTGACCTTAAAAAAGTTATGTCCTTTATTTAAGGTTAATTTAATATAACGGGATCAAATTTTTATCCTTGAAACCATTCTGTTGTTTTTACTTTTAAGCAATTATTTTTACTTTTTCTACCACCTCCCTAGTAGATAGAGGAAGCATTGTATCCCATCAAAAATATTCGATGTCGAGATTTCACCGGAAATACATGCTTTAAGGCCCCTGAACAAAAAAAATATGTGTTACACTCACATGACTTTCTCTAATCTTGTACAAACTATTTTTACAAACGCTTATTCTCCATATGCTTCATGTTAATCTTATTACTAATTTTCTTGTAGGTGCAAGGGAAATTGGTAGGTTTTAAGCGATAGTCAAATATTTTAAGAGCTGGTTGCTATGTGGAGTATTCCATTCTCTTTGCATGTCCAGGACAAAAAAATGAATAACGAATTCCCATTTGAGAAAAAGTATAAGTATTGGAAAATTTAAGGGAATAATGTGAGTGTTAAATGTTATTTATTTAACATTATTGCTTACGTAATATGTCTTTACGTAAATTATTAGAACTTGAAGATCTTATATTGTGCTGCTTTTGTTTTGTTTGGTTACATAATTTTGACTGCCCCACGTATGGGAGCCAATTTGCGAGTGTATTTCTTATAATGTTATTACTTGTGATGTTTGTGTATGTGTGTTTACTTCATGTGAAGCCATCTTGTGACGTCATTCATATGTTCGGTTTGTAGCTCCATCTGGTGCTAGCAATTTGCAGCAGTATTAGTGTTTGAAAGAATGCGACTGCTATTTGATTTAAATTTTGTTTACTGTCCTCCGGCTAGCTATTATGTCTCGGTCGAACATGTTTCTTGATCAGGGTTGTGTAAACGGAAAGGAATCTTTTATACAAAAATAACACTGATGAAGAAATTTGTTTTACACTTTTATTGTCGAACACGTTAACTATCACATTTACACATTGATCTTGACACTCGCCAAACTGAAACTGTTATAATAACTTCTTACTGATCACTTTTAATCCACGTACTTTTTGTATAGTTAACCTTACAACACTTTAGATTATTCATAATTCTGCTGCGCGGAACTTGTGAATTTATATCCGATGTATGCCGTACTAATACTTTCGACGAACTGACTGACTGAAGACGACGTGTAGTGTACACAGATTTTTGATGAACTGAACGACTGACTGACTTTACCTCTAACTTGGCTTCTATTTATACTCCCACTCCCCGATATGCCTAAAGATTATAACTGAGTTACTATTGGCTAATAAATCGCGCCAACATTAGCGTCTATTTTAATATCCAATGAAAATTATGAATACATATGCTCTAGGGAAACATTCCAGAAGGTTCTCAACGGAAAAACGCGCCAACATTACGTAACTTCCTCGTTTCCAATAATGATAAACAGCTCACCCCCCCTCTGCATTATTGCACGCTATTATTGACAGTTTCCGTAAGGTCGTATAAACTTACTTATCAACAATAATTACAGTCAAGAAACATCTCAAATCAATGTCACATAAAAATGCATATTCATATTACAATCATTATTTACATTTAAGTAATTTGTTATACAAATTACTGCATCAATAACAAGCAATATCTTGAACAAGGTTCACTCAAAATAAAAATGTATATGACATAAATTGTGTATTTTAACGCGATCTACATTTTTTGTGTAGTAATATTTTGTCTATCTCTTATAGTTTACCAGTTACGCAAAAGTCGTTCACATTGAAGAATACTTTTAGAGACATTCCCAGAAACTTCGAGATATACATTTCATTTGCCATGAAAATATCTTAAACATATGATATTTTAATCAAAATCGTTAGAGCCGTTTTTGAGAAAATTAAAATTTTCGAAAAATATTCCATATAAAGGGTACTCTGGGGTGGGGGGATTTTTTGAAAACCTTCATGTCGCATCTCTGGAAGATACTGAACCTAAATACCAAGTTTGGTGTTTATCCGACTGTTCGTTTCTGAGTTATGCAGTTCACAGACACACACACACACACACACACGGAATGTTTCTAAAAATGCTTTGGATTCAGGGAGTCTCAAAACATGTATTTCCAGTGAAATCTCGGTATCGAATTTTTGGGTGGAATACAATACTTCCCTTACTTACTATAGTAGTAGAGAAAGTAAAAATATTTTGGAAAAATGAAGTATTGCATAAATGCCAAACCTGGTATTTGATTTCAGTAGCTTCCAAAGTTCCGACTTGAAGAACCATCCTTTAGATGGACAAGTTTTCGATATATTTTATTTTTTCTAAATTGACTCTAAAGATTTTTCTTAAAATGTGTAAAAAAATATGACGTGTAAAATGCATGTATTGAATTTTCTGCAAATAGCCTGTGAAGTTCACTCGGAAAGAGTTTTGTATAATTTTCTATAAGTGATAAAACACGAGAGATAGACAAAAACGTATTATAGGAAATGTAGATCTGTTTAAAGTACAGCATTTATTTTACATTTTTCGTGGCATCAGCCATTTCCGAGATATTCGTTATTATTAGTTTGAATGTTTCAATGCTTTGTGATTTTTTGAAGTCATCATTTCGTAGTTTTTCGCGATGTCATGGAAAGGTATGCAATTTCAAGGAAAGTACTGTAAATAATTTGACTGTCACTTCGGTTTCCTCTATGCACCTTGTACCCACAATGAAATGTGTCCTGAAACAAAAGTTTATCTCAATTAATATGAATTAGGTAGAGGTAGCACTGCATTCCACCCAAAAATTCGAATATCCAATTTTAACGGAAATGTGTGTTTTGAGGAAAGTAAAAGAATGAAAACAATGTATCAGTTTATCTTTATATTTTCACCATGTTTACTGGAAATGGTAATAGTAACCTACGTTAAAGTACACCAGTTTTTAAACATAGACAGATAGTGACAAAATCTTGAGCAACTACTTGTATGTTTTGTCTGTCAAAACTATGATAAGTAACATCTATCAGAAAAACTGTGCTGATTACCTGTAGTCATGTAACATTTTCTGAAAAACTCAGTAACAAATAAAATATTTGGAACTTTTTGCTTTGTATCTTTTTAAAATATCTTTCCCCTTTGGAGAAAGAGTTAAGATGTGGCATATGGTACTTCTTAATATCCCAACACATACCAGAAATAAATAATTTTACATGCTCCCAAACCTACTTACTGCTGCATAACTGTGACAGAAAATTTGCTGGTAATTTTAGATTGATAACAATCCTATGGTGGGTTACGCGTAACGCCTATGAAGTAAAAATCGAATTTTTTAAATGTGTGTGTTTACCTCTTCAGAAACAATGGCCAAATTATTTTAATGAAAATTGGTATGTATCGAGGTTACTCGTACAATATACGAGAGGATACTAAAATGAAACTTTGACATTTTCCCACCATTGTAGGATAGTCTGGTGATATTCAGGTTGTTGGGTTCCATTTATAACCGGCAAATCCTCCGCAAATACGCACCTGTTACATGTATTGGGAAGGTTATTTTTATATTCGCAGGTGTTCAAACTTTGCACGCGGACCATTTAGTTACCAACTGACAGCACTGATTATAATAATTATATTATATACTATTACTATATTATATTAATTATATTCTATTTATATTAGATTAGTTATATTAATTAGCCTAATTATACGAGCATTTATGTATTAATTATTATTAGATTAGGTTATTATGATTTATTATATTTTACCTTGGCAGTTAACTAAAAATTTAAATTGTTTTTGAAATTTTTGTGTAAGCGTGCCTGTTTGTGTGGGATTTTATTTTTAGAGGAAGAAGATCTGCATAAAAGATCTGATGTGTTACACTCACATGACTTTCTCCACTCCTGTACAAACTATTTTTATAAACTCTTATTCTCCATCTATCTCATATTAATCGAGATAAACATTTGCAGAAACGATCTTTTGACATGCAAAGAGAATTACATTTTACACATAGCGACCAGTTCTAAAATTATTTGACTATTGCTTAAGGCGTACTATGTTCCCCTTGTTTTGTATTTGCAAGAGCAATATAAAAATACAGTAGCCTTTAAGCATATACATATCTCTTAATAGCTGGTTGCTATGTGCAGCACCATTCTCTTCGCCACAGATTAATACTCTTTGCATATCCAAGACAAAAAAATGAATAACGAATTCCCATTTGAGAAAATAAGTATTGAAAAATTTAAGGGAATAACAAGCAATATCTCGAAAATGGTTCACTCAACAACAAAAAATGTATGACATAAATTGTGTATTTTAACGCGACCTACATTTTTTGTGTAGTAAAATTTTGTCTATCTCTTATGGTTTACCAGTTATGCAAAAGTGGTTCACAATGAAGAATACTTTTAGATACATTCCCAGAAAATTCAAGATATACATTTTATTTGTCATGAAAATATCTTAAACATGTGATATTTTAATCAAAATCGTTAGAGCCATTTTTGAGAAAATTAAAATTTTAGAAAAATATTTCATGTAAAGGGTAATCTGGGGTGGGGGGATTTTCTTGAAAACCTTCGTGTCGCATATCTGGAAGATACTGAACCTAAATACCAAGTTTGGTGTTTATCCGACTGTTCGTTTCTGAGTTATGCTGTTCACAGACAGACACTACACAGACACACACACGGGCATGTTTCCAAAAATTCTTTTTTTGGATTGAGGGGGTCTCAAAACATATATTTCCGGTGAAATGTCGGTATCGAATTTTTGGATGGAATACTATACTTCCCCTACTTACTATACGTAGTAGAGAAAGTAAAAGACCAAGAAATGTAATTGTTTGGTTTAGCTAAATACGTCGAAATCATATTAAAACGTAACTATAGGTTGTTTTACATTTTATTACAGTACAGTGATTTGAAACGTTTAATAACATACGTATGCTGTATGAATTAAATCCATAGTACAGTAAGTGCTTAATTTAACACTTAAGGTGCATCCAAGTGTTAGGTAATTACCTATTATAATCAGTGATCATGGCGACGAAGGAAGGCGATGACCAAACCTTTACACCGAAGAAAGCAATATTACAGAACAGGATATGTATATAACTCATAATACTACCAAAGGAACGAAATAAATAGATTGTCTGATGGTTCTGGCTATACATCTAGTGACTCAAATTAGAACGTTTTTTAGTAACCCGAGTTAGGCTGCGTTCCCTTTACTTTAGGTTCCGCTTAGGAAATGGACTCTATTACTTGCTTTTTATTATATTTATTGGGGGAGTATTTACTTCTCCAAAGGGGGAGGGGTTCTAATGAAATTAAAAAAAATCTGATGTGTTACACTCACATGACTTTCTCTACTCTTGTACAAACTATTTTTACAAACGCTTATTCTCCATATGCTTCATGTTAATCGAGTTATCGAGATGTCAATCTTATTGGTAATTTTCTTGTAGATGCAAGGGGAATATGGTAGCTTTTAAGCGATGGTCAAATATTTTAACGCTGGTTGCTATGCGGCGCATTCCATTCTCTTTGCAAGTCCAGGACATAAAAAAATGAATAACGAATTTGAGAAAAAGTATAAGTATTGGAAAATTTAAGGGAATAACAAGCAATATCTCGCAAACGGTTCACTCAACAAAAGAAATGTATATGACATAAATTGTGTATTTTAACGCGATCTACATTTTTTGTGTAGTAAAAGTTTGTCTATCTCTTATGGTTTACCAGTTATGCAAAAGTCGTTCACAATGAAGAATACTTTTGGAGACATTCCCAGAAAATTCGAGATATACATTTCATTTCTCATGACTTTATCTTAAACATATGATATTTTCTTCAAAATCGTTAGAGCCATTTTTGAGAAAATTAAAATTTTCGAAAAATGTTCCATGTAAAGGGTAGTCTGGGGTGGGGGGATTTTCTTGAAAACCTTCGTGTCGCATCTCTGGAAGATACTGAACCTAAATACCAAGTTTGGTGTTTATCTGACTGTTCGTTTTTGAGTTATGCTGTTCACAGACACACAGACACACAGACAGACACACAGACACACAGACACACAGACACACAGACAGACACACACACGGACATGTTTCCAAAAATGCTTTTTTTGGATTCAGGAGGTCTCAAAACATGTATTTCCGGTGAAATCTCGGTATCGAATTTTTGGGTGGAATGCAATACTTCCCCTACTTACTATACGTAGTAGAGAAAGT
This sequence comes from Deroplatys truncata, assembly GCA_030765065.1. Taxonomy (NCBI): domain Eukaryota; kingdom Metazoa; phylum Arthropoda; class Insecta; order Mantodea; family Mantidae; genus Deroplatys; species Deroplatys truncata. The sequence continues at coordinate 129,967,118 of CM060984.1, forward strand.
AAAAATAGAAATTTCTCGTTACTTCATTAAGAAATGCTTTATAAATATAATATTTCTGACAGGTTTACTTATTTACAAAATTTGAATTGGTACTCATTATTGAATTTTTGACAAAAATTCGAGGAAAAAACACATTTTTAAAATGTTCGCAGAAAAAATCCTCAAAGATTGCAGAATTAGGATGTATTATTGCGATTGTGCCGTTCCGCCATATATTGCAACGCGACGTTTAAATAGAACAGGTGTGTGCAAAAAGTGCGTGAAATTTTAAAACTTGATTTTCGTAATCTTGTTTGCCTGCTACTTCAAAATGTTCCTTACGATGCTGATTAGTTCCATTTCTTTCAAATGTTCAGTATATGTTCTTTGAAAATATAATAAGATATATAAGTGGGGCATTTTGCATGTAATTCGAATGCAACGTTTTGGAAAATTATTTTCTTGGAAAGCTAGGTGCATAGGGCCTTGTAAATTAATTTTAAGCTATAATAATGTTGAACACGCCTATGGTAATAATTTCAGCTAAATTGATTAAAATTTGCAGAAATTAGCTTTTTCAGTATCCAATACCTTTAAAAAGTTATAACAATTTTTCGTTACTATCATTCGTGTGTGTAAACCTATCACCACAAGAAACAGCATAGTTCCAATTGTATAACAAGCATAAGGAAGAGGCACAAATTTGTGTATTCTTAAATCTTTTACTTTGTTTTAGTTTTCATTAACACCCCAGAAAACGCAGTTTGATTGCCTATTTTCTAACTTTCACAAAGAGAGGGATAGAGAGAGGAGGTGACAGACCGAAGGGAAGAGAGGGAAAATGCGAGAGGGAGAGAAAGGAGGCGTGAGAAAGGAAGTGATACAGAATAGAATCTCCGCAGTTAGCGCAATTACGCGAGCAAAGCTGCGGTTGCTTATTGCAATTCATAAAGTTAAGCCTAATGTTCTGAAATATTTTAATAAATGTGAGTTTCCCAAAAATGATTTTCATATTTATATGATTCTTACAGTTTAGGAGAAAGGACCTTACAGCGCGGCATGTAATTTCGTATACAAACACCTGCAGCAGTTGATAAGGAGAGAAGGTCGCCCAATAATTTTTACTTATTCTACTCCTTATCTACAGTAGGTATGGGAAGTATTGAATTCTACCCAAAAACTCGATACCAAGATTTCACCGAAAATACACATTTTAAGACTTCCTGAATTGTTAGGGGGAAAAAAAGCATTTTTAGAAAAAGTTCTATGTGTGCGTGCCTCTCTGTCTGCGAACAGCACAACTAAAAAGCGAAAGGTTTGATAAATACCAAAATTGGTATTTATGTTGAATATCTTCCAAGGATGCAAACGAAAATTTTCAAGAAAATCCCCCACCCCAATCTACCCTTTACATGGAAAAATTTACATTATTTTTTATTTTCTCACACATGGCTCTAATCGCTTTTGATCACGATTTTGATTAAAATATCACGTGTTTAAAATATTTGCATGACAAATGGAATCTTGAGTTTTCAGGAACAGTAGGCACTGTGAAATCCTCCCTCATTCTCAATGAATTTTGTATAACTGATAAACCGTAAGAGATAGACAAATTTTTTCTACACAAGAGATATTATTTTTGTTTATTTGAATTTTCAAATACTTATAATTTTCTCAAATAGAAAGTTCTCAATTATTTCCCCCCGTTCTTTCTCGTGGTAATGCAAAGAGCACGGAATTTCAAAGCTATCACATAGTGTTTAAACATCTGACTATCGCTCTACCTACCTAGTGTATCAAAGTTTATCTGGATTAACATGAAGTAGCCAGAATAACAAGCTTTTGTAAGAGTATGGTAATTAACTGTTCTTCCACACAAGCCGTGTGTAGGGCAAGGTTGGACAGGTAGAATCAGACTGAAAAATTCAATACCATAGCCGGGATTTGAAGCACGTATATTTCGGTTTCCGCCCGGTTGTACCAGCTTTGTCTTACACTCGGTTTGTTGAAAGAAAAATTAACATTTATTGACTAATAGTTGGTGAAACTGTGAAGCCCGGAGCTTAAAGTACTTGCGACATTGTAAGTCGCCATTGAGGAATATCATCCCAAATTGAATTTGAAACCTACTTGTGGTTTACCGGAGAAAATGCGAGTTGGTTGGGGAACTTAATATCGTGTCAGCATGATAGCTCAGTTAGTTAGAACAACCAGACGAAACCGGAAGATCCCTGGTTCAAATCATGTCTACAGCATTGGATTTTTCAATCTGATTTTGTAAGAATAGTTTGTAGAAATGCGAGTAGGAAAACTTTTATGAATAGAACACATCGGATTTTTATAGATTGCTAGTGCAGGTAGTAAATGTGACGATCAGATGAAATAACAAATATCAAATGCCGAATACAGACGATATCGTGTGGGTTCACACTGTGGATGGCACACACCCCTGCCCCCTCGCTTGTTTGGCGGTCACTGGCACGGGACCGCAGATCTGGACCAAACAAAGCCCACGTTGGTACAATACACAGTGTTCGGTGTACCACTGACAGACCTATATCCCGCGTTACTGCGGCAGTCACTTCGTGTAAATATTCATCTGCCACGGAAAAACACTTTCGTAAAACATATAGTGGGCTATTGCCTCTCATTAGAGGTTTCGTTAGGGATAGGGATTAGAAACCGAGGTTTTAACTGAAGCCAAGAGTAGGCCTATTGCGGCAAACTAAATGTCCGGGACGAGGGGATGAGGCGACATATTACAAGGGCGATCAAATCAATGGCAGGAAGCGCATCGGGGTTCCTAACGTTTCCAGATTCAATATCCCCAGTCGCTCTATTCTCACGTACAGTTCGAGCAGAAGGTTCTCTCCTTAATGTATATACACCACACAGGACGCTAAAAACTTGAAAGCTGAAATGAAGTGAAATGAAGGATAGGTAATGTGTATTTTTCTGTTTATGCTGACATATGTCTATGATACAGAGCAATGTAATTGGCATTGTCAAACAAAAACTAAGGTTGTTTAAAATTAGATATTGCATTTGAAATATCCATCAATGTCACAGAATTGCATTTTTATGAGCAAACCAGTCTTAGTGTTTCAATGCAGTGTTGCTTATATTAAAAACATGGAACGATTAATCTGTTTGCTTTTACAGATACTATTACAAAATTATTCATAGTTTTACTCAGCTTACATTTATATACATTTACGTTTAAATGTATCCTTGTATAATGGGTGAGAATTTCATTCCTCCTTGTAAGTACAACTTGTTTTTAATATCCACGAGTAGCTGTAAGATATATAGGCAAGTTCACTGTCTTAGTGTTCCTGATAAAATGAATTTGTCATCATCACCACCATCTGTCATCATAGTCTTAGGACTGTTGCGGTCTATATAGAATTTCCCACCATCTATTCACAGGGTAACCCAGTGAAGTTTTCCCTGATGGTCTGTAGGTCAGGATCGCTCGGGGATTCTGGGGACTTAGATAACTATTTCATCTTTTCCTGAGGAAATGCAGTATACATACATCAGCTTGTCCAGAAGCTAAGAGGTGGCAATCCTGCTAATAGGTTTACCTCCTTCTTTTTAGCAAGAGATTTAACCGGACGTACTCGTCATATGACGACTCAAGCCCAAAAAGCACACGAAATGGGGGAAAAAAAATTGTAATTGTTTTAATGGCTCTCTTCTGCATAAGTAAAACTATTTTTGCTATTACCCAATATGGACCATTATCTCACAGAATCAATTTATAAGAAAGTGCATTCTGAAACACAAAAGGCCCATCTAAGATAATTATGAAGAATCAAAGTTTTTAGTCCTCTTAACAAAACAATATACCTGACAATTTAGTAGAAACATTAATTATGTGAATTTCCTAAGTTAACTTAGACTAAAACAAAAATACCTAACATATTTACTGCATTTTTGTGCTCTGTTTTCTTAAGTGTGAGCAACAAAGTTTTAGTTTTGTTAGTATTCAGAAGAAAGCCATTAGAAATAAACCACATACATATTAGCTTCAATTATCACATTATCTACAATAGTTTGTAACTCATGTATATAATCCTCCCAGGATTCACCTAAGAAATCTGGGGAAGTCACAAAAAAAAAAAAAAAAAAAAAATCCAAAGGTCATCGCGGCCGGTCCAACGAGAATCGAAGCCGGGGCCTTCCGAATACGAGCCCCAGACGCCGCGGCCTAAGCAGTCGTCAAGGGCATGCGTTTTACTCGTTTGTTCCATATGGTCCATAATGAGATTCGCTTGTTTCTTCGAGCCCAGCTCGTTCTAAAAGCAGCAACGAATATACCGAACTATGGTTGAGCTTCTGGTTCATATGCCTTCTCTAGGAAATGGGCATTTACTCGTTCGAGAATCCACATCATAGCGCTGTTGCCATAATACAACTGCGTTTTCGGCTTTGTTTCTACACACTGATAAGGTCAAAACTTCTTTTACTGCATTATGTTACACAAATTCCATTTTGTTACGTCCATTCTGGCATTACACTTAATAAAAACATATTAAAATACGTTCCAAAATAAATCTCATACAAGTTTTATACACAATTATCGAGCGGGATGGCTCAGGCGGCAACATCTGTGGCCTGCATTCGGGAGGTCCCGGGTTCGATTCCTAGTGACCGCCCACTTTGGCCATGGACTTTTCCCTTGTTGACAAGGCGAATCCTGGAGTGGTGTCTTCTACCACGGCTTTCCTCTCATTTCATCTCATTTCATCTCACTCTTTCACGTTACAGGTTGACTCCGAGGTTGTGTGTCGGTCGGCGGCGGGTAGGTGGCGCAGGGGCTTGCGCTTTGGAACTCCTCGGCTCTGTCAGATGGTAGCCGTTTTCGAGCCTCCACTGCTGGGTCGAGCTTTCCCTGGTCTTCACTGGAGGGGAGCCTGTGAGACTCCCTTCAGTAGTTTGGGAGGGTTGCCGCCGAGCTTTCTCCGACCGGGTGGTCAAGCCAGTAGCTATTAGCGAACTCTGCGCGTCTCTGTCGTCTGCACCGGCCGGTCCTGCAGTACCTACACCTCATCCTTTCCTCCCGGGGGTGTATGCACAAAAGATCCCTTGCGAGTCGAGGTGCTAGGTGTCTTCTTTGTCTACTAATCCTAATGTACAACTTGATTCAGAATTTCTGTGAGAGGGGGGGGAACCTTAGTCATGTGTATGAACATTTAGTTAAATACATATTAAAAATTACAAATAATGCAATAAAGTAAAATTATGATTATTCTTTAAATTCCAGAAATCGCATAACCGTCATTAAAGTAAGTTATACTACTACCACTACCAACTTAAATACAAATTAAGGTTAATTAACTCAAAAGTTGTTGCTTAGGTTAATGTTATGCATATACAATGGTTGTACATAAAATTGCGTTTTGTTTGAACCAAATACAAATTAATAAGCCTGGGAATAAACTCGGCAATGACAAAAATCTCTAACGAAAACTAACGATGCTTGAGTAATGTTTTAAATGCGTAGTACGAAATTTCAAATAATATAAAAATAAAACCAAAGAGAATTTTCTTAAAAGTATATTTAAGAACATCTCAAGACTTATTATTATGTTAAAGTATTGTTTATTATTATTATTATTATTATTATTATTATTATTATTATTATTATTATTAGCTTCCATGCATAGCTTCTTCCGGTTTTATGTTCCAAGTGATAAACTGTCACTGATGCAAGCACATGAGCCTTCCTCCATTTGAGTCTGGTGACACTGGGCGTTCGAACAGGAAATGATACACATACTCGTCTAGTATACTAAATGGAGTGGACCGAGAGCGGGACACCGAGTTCTGTTATACCCAACTCGCCCGTATACACAAAAACATTTGTACTCCAATATAGGCATGGTACAGATTAATGAGCAAAACTCGTTCGGTTTCTTGTAAAATTATCATACTCAGATCATGTAAGATTTTTAAGGTCGAACAGACCTAGTCATTGAACATCGATACCTAAAACTATTCTTAATTCAACATCGGGGTTACAATCTCCCTTTTCGATATTAATTCTCAAAAAGAATTATGCTGTTATCCCTAAAGTAACCAAGGTCGTTCATAGATGAACACCTCATCTTCCTTTGTCTACCACGTACCTAGTAAGTAGAGGAAGAATTGCATTCCAACCAAATTTTCCATTTCAAGATTTCTCCTGAAATGCATGTTTTGAGTTCAACAAAATAAAAAAATAGTGTTTTACAGAAAAGTACGCGTGCGCGCGCGTGTGTGTATGTGTGTATGTCTGGTCAGTCTGTGTTTCTGTGAACAGCATAACCCACAAATGAAAAGTCAGATAAATATCAAATTTGGTATTTAAGTGCGGTGTCTTCCAAGGGTACAACAAAAACATTTTCAAGAAAAATTTCCCAGTCCAAAGCACTCTTTAACGATTTTGATTAAAATCCCATATGTTTAAAATATTTACATGACTAATAAGAACTTACTATGAATATCCTGGGAGGCCCACTTTATTCAGAAATAATTTTGTATCGTTCTGTGTTGCTGGAAAACCATTAGAGTTAAAGAAAAACTTACTGGCCAAAAATGTAGTTCTTTTTAAAATACACAATTTATTTTTAATATCTTTTATGGTGGCATCATTGTTTCTGAAGTATTATTGTTATTGGTATGGAATTTTCAATAGCTTTGTCATGGATGTCACTATTCAGTTGTTTCTTACGATATCATGGAAAAAGTACGGGATTACAAAGTCAGAATATAACGATTCACTTTAAATATTTGATTATCGCCTCACCCTCCTGTATGCACTTGTATCTATAACGAAGTATGTAATAAACTGCAAACATTTATTTTAATGAACATGAAATAAGTAGGAAAATAGCCTTTAATAACAATGGCTTGACAATAGTTGCTAGACAAAGTCATGACAATGTCGCACATCATTCTGTAACTCATAATTATAGCTAATAGTGGACAGAGGAAGTATTGCATTGCATTGCATCCAAATATTGGATATAATATTTCACTGGAAATAATTGGTTTGAGGTCCCCTATTACCCCCAAAAATACTTTTTTTGGAAAAGATCCATGTGTGTATGTTTGTGTGTGGTGTGCGCGCGAACAGCAAAACTCAAAAATGAAATCACTTCAGCTCTTCCAAGGATGAGACAAGAAGATTTTCAAGAAAATTCATTAAAACTATCCCTTACGTGAAAAAAGTTCGTTATTACTTTCTCTACTACGCATAGTAAGTAGGGGAAGTATTGTATTCCACCCAAAATTTCAATACCGAGATTTCACCGGAAATACATGTTTTGAGACCCCCTGAATCCAAAAAAAAGCATTTTTGGAAACATGTCCGTGTGTGTGTCTGTGTGTCTGTGAACAGCATAACTCAAAAACGAACAGTCGGATAAACACCAAACTTGGTATTTGGGTTCAGTATCTTCCAAGGATGCGACACAAAGGTTTTCAAGAAAATCCCCCCACCCCAGAGTACCCTTTACATGGAAGATTTTTCGAAAATTTTAATTTTCTCAAAAATGGCTCTAACGATTTTGATTAAAATATCATATGTTTAAGATATTTTTATGGCAAATAAAATGTATATCTTGAATTTCCTGGGAATGTCTCCAAAAGTATTCTTTATTGTGAACGACTTTTGCATAACTGGTAAACCATAAGAGATAGACAAAATTTTACTACACAAAAAATGTAGATCGCGTTAAAATACACAATTTATGTCATATACATGTTTTTAGTTGAGTGAACCATTTTCGAGATATTGCTTGTTATTTCCTTAAATTTTCCAATACTTATACTTTTTCTCAAATTCGTTATTCAATTTTTTATGTCCTGGATATGCAAACAGAATAGAATGCGCCACATAGCAACCAGCGCTTAAAAGATTTGACTATCGCTTATAACCTACCATGTTCCCCTTGCATCTACAAGAAAATTAGCAATAAGATTGACATCTCGATATCTCGATTAACATGAAGCATATGAAGAATAAACGTTTGTAAAAATAGTTCGTACAAGAGTAGGGAAAGTCATGTGAGTGTAGCACATCAGATTTTTTTTATTTCCTGAGAAATGATTTTTATTAAAAAACCGTATTTTTAATATATTTGCATAACAAATGAAACCTGTATCTTGAAATTTCTGCGAATAGTCTGTGAAGTTCTCTTCATGCTGAAACGGCAACTTTAGGCCGAGCCCGAGAACCATAATTATAGATAATTGATTAATTAACTTTTATTGATATTAAATCTTACTATGTAAATATCTTTTTCCAATACTGCTTGTATATTTTAAGAAGGGTGATTTAACATTATGTATCTATCTAGGTTACTAATATTAGTAGAGTTATAAATGGTTTAATGTAAATAATTTAAGCGCTATGTTAAAATACTGTCCACGATGGAAAGTTTTAGCTACAGGAAGAGTGCTTTCGAAGGCAGAAAACCTAGTTTTATTACCTCTCTTCGGTCGCAGTGCTATTATTCCTACAGCGAGGGTGTAGAGCCTTTGTCCCATTATTTGATAATTCGCCGTGACCAAGTGAGTGAGAAGGACAATCTAACGGTACATGTAGGAAAAGCCGCGATTTATATTAAAATTGGACCAATGAAATCCCTGGAAGTTTATTCGAAATAGTTAGACGCGTCGAGTCGCGCTAAAAATGTACCAATAGGAAAGGAAGCAGCCTCAGGAGCCTGAGACTATAAATGGATCTGTTTGGGGAAAATTCGGGGCAGTTCATGTCATGTGTGGTCAGGGAGAGATGCTGCAGGATGCGTGAGATATCGCGCCAAGAAGGGAATCAAGTCAGCTTTGTAATGTCAGCTTAGTATTGCATTTTATTCGACAGTTTATGTCATGTGTGGTCAGGGAGAGATGCTGCAGGACGTGTGAGATATCGCGCCAAAAAGGGAATCAAGTCAAATTTGTCGTGTCAGCTTAGTATTGCATTTTATTCGAGAGTTTTCGTAATGTGTGGTCAGGGAGACATGCTGCAGAATGTGTGAGATATCGCGCCAAAACAGGGAATCAAAATAGTTTTAGCAACACACCTAAGATCCGCTACTCTGAAAGCGACAATAAGAATAGTTATATTTCGTGCCATATCCACGCCATAGTTTAACAGCAGTGGACAGTATTTTACAGCGGCAATACCAGTTTTGTATACTACGAGTGTTAATTAAATAAAAAGAAACGGCAGTGTCATCTTTTCATAAACAAAGCAAGTCTATGTCTTCCTATATCACCACCCGAGATCTACGTTTTCCTTTACCGAGGATAAGTCCATGCTCCCATATAATTTAAGGAAAATTACTGCAGCTAGCCGAGGATAAATTGAAGAACCAACACGCTGAGAACTTCTGGAAGCAACGGGAGAAGCATCAAGGTAAGCCACAGCAACGGATGAGGAGGTGATCGCCGCAAACTGGCGCCATAACGTGGAGCTCGAAGGGAAGAACGACACGAAGAGGACTAGGAAACAACGAACAGACAAGAATCTTCAGAGGAAAGGGGCACAGCAGAACATAAATTACAACGCGAACTTCTAGTCTACCTACGTGGGACAACAAAACAGCTGAGAACATCGCTTCTAGAACTTCACCAGGATTCGAACCCGGAACGCATCAGTTATCATTGAAAAAAAATACAGGTTAGAACATTTATTCAAAAACAAACAAAAAGGCATGCAGAGTAGTGACTCAGTTTTGTGAACACATGTTATTGAGAGGGGGTAAAGTCATTACTAGAGAGGTAGAACTTGCTAACGGAACCATGAGTAGGTCAAGGGAAGATTGGAAAGAACTGAATGGGGAGGCTATTGTAAGTATAACAACAGATGGAGAAAATATGGGTGCAGCAGAAGTTAGGCTAGAAAGGCAATCACCGATTGAGCAGGTCATTGACGCAGGTCAAAACCAGCTGCTAATATTGCTTCAACATTTGAGCACAAAGATAGACGAGATGGGTAAGGACTTAAATGAACTGAGTAAGGAGTCAAAAAATTCGAGTGAACAAAGTAAAAATTTAGAGGGGAAATTAGATGAGCAGAGTAAAAACTTAAAAAATTTAAGTGAACAAAATAAAAACTTAGAAAGAATCTTAGATGAGCGGGGTAAGATCTTAAATGAACATAGTAAGAACTTAGAAAGCATATTCAATGAACATAGTAAGAACTTAGAAAGCATATTCAATGAACCTAGTAAAGACTTAGAAAGAATCGTAAAGGAACAAGATAAGAATGTAGAAGGGAAATCAAATGAGCAGAGTAAGGGCTTAGAAAGAATCGTAAATGAGCAGAGTAAAGACTTAGAAAGTACCGTAAGGGAACAAGATAAGAATTTAGAAGGGAAATCAAATAAGCAGAGTAAAGACTTAGAAAGAATCGTAAGTGAACAAGATAAGAATCTAGAAGGGAAATCAAATGAGCATAATAAGGACTTAGAAAGAATCGTAAGTAAGCAGAGTAAGAACTTAGAAAGAATCGTAAGTGAACATGGTAAGAATTTAGAAAGAGTCGTAAGGGAACAAGATAAGAATCTAGAAGGGAAATCAAATGAGCATAATATGGACTCAGAAAGAATCGTAAGTAAGCAAAGTAAGGACTTAGAAAGACTCGTAAATAAGCAGAGTAAGGGCTTAGAAAGAATCGTAAGGGAACAAGATAAGAATGTAGAAGGGAAATCAAATGAGCAGAGTAGGAACTTAGAAAGAATCGTAAATGAGCAGAGTAAGGACTTAGAAAGAAAACTGAGCGAACAAAAGGATTTCGAAGGGAAATTAAGTAAGCAGAATAAGGACTTAGAAAGAAACTTAAGTGAACAAAATAAGAGTTTAGAGGGGAAATTAGTTGAGCTGATGAAGGGGAAGTTAATAGAAACACTTGAAGGGAAATTACCACCGACACTAGGAACTAAAGATCCGAAAACACTAACGGGAGAAGAGATGTTTAAGAAAGCTTTTGAAAGAATGGCAAGTAAGGCGCAGAAAAGAAAAGTTTAAGAAAAAGAAACGAAAACACTGGTTGATCGAATTGGGAGACTTAGTATTGGTACGGGACAAGAAAAAGTCTAGCATTCTGAACAAAAGGTATCATAGAATGGAAAATTTATTTAAAGGTCCATACCGGGTGATTAACATTTTTGGCTCGGATACATTTGAGTTACAAGAAATAAACAATTCCAAGATCGTAGGGAGATATCATAAACAGTTGCTCAAACCGTACAAATGTTTAGAGAATGAGAAGGGTGAAGAATGTAATGAAAAGAATCAGGTTAGTTTTACTCGAAATGAGGTAGCAACCCTGTGAACAAATAGTAAAGGTAATACACCCGATAAATAAGGACGTAAAGAAATAAATAAATGCATAATAATTATGTATCAATATGTATGTAAATAGATTTAATTTTATAACTTAATTTAGGTATTAGCGTATTTCTCTCCACCACAAGTTATTCGTGTGCGGGAAATGTATTGTGTATAAGAATGTCTCTCGGAAACCTGTTTTTAAAATGGTGAGAGGGGATCAACCATAACAAATGTAGAGTGAACGACCCAAATGTAAACACCACTGGTTTGGCAGAACCCTTGTGAAGGAACCGGTATAGCGAAGGGTCTATGTCAACAAAACAAACGAACAAAGGCCATAATCAGAGGAATTATTCTGGAAAAGAAAATTGTATCAAGTGCTCAAAAATTTATTCTTTTCCAGAACAGGGCAATTTGAAACGGCAACTTTAGGCCGAGCCCGAGAACCATAATTATAGATAATTGATTAATTAACTTTTATTGATATTAAATCTTACTATGTAAATATCTTTTTCCAATACTGCTTGTATATTTTAAGAAGGGTGATTTAACATTATGTATCTATCTAGGTTACTAATATTAGTAGAGTTATAAATGGTTTAATGTAAATAATTTAAGCGCTATGTTAAAATACTGTCCACGATGGAAAGTTTTAGCTACAGGAAGAGTGCTTTCGAAGGCAGAAAACCTAGTTTTATTACCTCTCTTCGGTCGCAGTGCTATTATTCCTACAGCGAGGGTGTAGAGCCTTTGTCCCATTATTTGATAATTCGCCGTGACCAAGTGAGTGAGAAGGACAATCTAACGGTACATGTAGGAAAAGCCGCGATTTATATTAAAATTGGACCAATGAAATCCCTGGAAGTTTATTCGAAATAGTTAGACGCGTCGAGTCGCGCTAAAAATGTACCAATAGGAAAGGAAGCAGCCTCAGGAGCCTGAGACTATAAATGGATCTGTTTGGGGAAAATTCGGGGCAGTTCATGTCATGTGTGGTCAGGGAGAGATGCTGCAGGATGCGTGAGATATCGCGCCAAGAAGGGAATCAAGTCAGCTTTGTAATGTCAGCTTAGTATTGCATTTTATTCGACAGTTTATGTCATGTGTGGTCAGGGAGAGATGCTGCAGGACGTGTGAGATATCGCGCCAAAAAGGGAATCAAGTCAAATTTGTCGTGTCAGCTTAGTATTGCATTTTATTCGAGAGTTTTCGTAATGTGTGGTCAGGGAGAGATGCTGCAGAATGTGTGAGATATCGCGCCAAAACAGGGAATCAAAATAGTTTTAGCAACACACCTAAGATCCGCTACTCTGAAAGCGACAATAAGAATAGTTATATTTCGTGCCATATCCACGCCATAGTTTAACAGCAGTGGACAGTATTTTACAGCGGCAATACCAGTTTTGTATACTACGAGTGTTAATTAAATAAAAAGAAACGGCAGTGTCATCTTTTCATAAACAAAGCAAGTCTATGTCTTCCTATATCACCACCCGAGATCTACGTTTTCCTTTACCGAGGATAAGTCCATGCTCCCATATAATTTAAGGAAAATTACTGCAGCTAGCCGAGGATAAATTGAAGAACCAACACGCTGAGAACTTCTGGAAGCAACGGGAGAAGCATCAAGGTAAGCCACAGCAACGGATGAGGAGGTGATCGCCGCAATGCTAAATTAATTTTGTATAATTTCGCATAACTGGTAAACTATAAGAGTTGGACACAAAAATATAAACGAGCAAGATAGCTCAGTCGGTGGCGTCTGCGACTTGAATTCGTGAGATCGTAGGCTCAAATCTCATGTACCAGCATATTGGGTTTTTTCCGTGGTTTTCCTTAGTTGCTAGGTAAATACGGAAGGCGATTACGCAACCAAGCCCGTACAACAACAAGTAACCTAAGCAGATGGTATAGAAATACGACTACGTAACTAATGACATCTATCCAGCATCAAAATAACTAAATGTAAACTTAATACCAGTAAAATAGTTTATAAAAGAGGGCGACTAGGTAACTGCGGCCATCTATCTGGCATACACTGACTCAAGTAAACCAATGTCCCTAAAATAAGCGTCGCGATATGACTACGTGTTAAGCGATGTTAAACAGCTTAATCAGGTAATTAATTTTTTTCTTTCTTTTTTATCGTGGCGGAGGCGGTAGTAACATTAAAATTTTTCGAGATATTTGTTAGTATTGATTTGAATTTTCCAATACTGCAAACAGGTGGTAGGTCGCCATTCTTTTGTTTCTTGCGATGGAATGCAAAGAGATTTCACAGCCAGCATATAGCGATCTTATTTTTAAGGATTTAACTATTGCCTCAGTCTCCTATAACCCTACCTAAAGCGAAATTAGTAATGTTACTACTTCTGCAAGCGTTTATCTGAATTAACATTAAGTGCATAAAGAATAGTTTGTAGAAGAGATACTAAAATAAAGTGACAGTGAATAGAAAAGAATGTGAGTGTAAGAGTTCAGATTTTTCAATCCTTTATAGATTTAGGAGTTTAAATAAAGAGCTGTAGGGCTGGTCCCGTAACTCAGTCGATAGCGCATCTGTCTGCTGTGTGAGCGGCCCCTGGGTTCGATTCCCGCTGGGGGTGGGGATTTTTCTGAGCTAAGATTATTTAGCATCCCCTCCAGAGTCTGGAAGTATGAATGAGAAGTGTGAATGTGTGAGTGATCTAATGTGCAAAACCCAAAGAAATCTAGAAATCCATGGACAAGTGCATGCGTAGCCTATAAGACAATATGTTCCAAAGGTAAAAGCCGCCGATTAGTATGACCATAGCCGTTAAAGGTGGGGTATAAATGAAACGAACAAACAAATACCCGAATTAGTTGGGTAATTTAATGTCTTAATGGCCTGTTACCATTGAAGCTTAGTGGTTAGAGCAACCGGGGGAAACCGGGAGATCCGTGGTTCAAATCCCGGCGATGGCGTTGAATGTTTCAGTTGTCTGATTCTACCTTTCCAAACTATCCAACGCGCGGCTTGTGTGGAAGAACAATTAATTCCGAACAAACAAACAGAAGAAGGCTGTGAATGGTAAAATAATTATCAAAATCGCTTAGGTAGTTTCTGAAACTGTTCTATTTACATACACTCTCTATCGTTGTAATACAGAATGAACCAAAATACTCCGAACCGGCTGCGCGGTGTTTTTCCTGCTCGCGTCCTCGGCGCTCGTTGCCGTCTGTCCCTATCATAGAAAAGCGCGGATGAAGCCATACAACATTTTTAAAACTACTTTTAAAGGCTTTACTTACCAACTTTACGAAAGCAGATGGTGAAACTGGCCACCGTCGTTGTCCATACATTTTTGGCACCTCTTAGGAAACTATCCATCATGATCAATGTCGTCTAATGTTTCTTCGGTAAGAACCGAACGCCGTCTTTTAGATTTCTTAGCCTGAACATTTCCTGTGGCCTGAAATTTACTGTAAAGTTCATGGATTGTTGAACGACCTGGAACTTTTATACCTGGAAATCTTGCTGCAAATCGTACTTTCACATTGCGAGCTGACCGAGTTAACACATAGTATCATAAATAAATACACGCTGTGTGTATAATATAAGCTTTGTTTACAGCAGCAGTGCGTTATTATGTTTTTATCATATTTCCACACGCCCAGTGGAATAACATCGCGCAGCCGGTAATATTGTTCATAAAATACCCCGGGTAACTTAAAAAATAGGTACAAGACAAACCCACACACCCTGGAAGAATTAAAACAAAATATCCGCCAGGAAATTTCCCAACGTGAACTACTGCGAGTGATGGATAGTTTCCTAAAGTGGCGCCAAAAATGTATGGACAACGACGGTGGCCAGTTTCACCATCTCCTTTCATAAAATTGGTAAGTAAAGCCTTTAAAAGTAATTTTAAAAATGTTGTATGGTTTCATCCGCGCCTTTCTATGATAACGGCAGACGGCAACGAGCGCCGAGGACGCGGACAGGAAAAGTACCGCGCAGCCGGTTCGGAGTCTTTTGACTCACTCTGTATTAGTGTAGGAAAAAATGTTATGTTTTCTCGATTCACACTTTGTATCCTTTCTGAAAGAAAACAAATTATAGAAGGGAAGAACGGAGGAAATAAATGAGAAGAATGTAGGGAATAAAGTAACGAACACACAAAACAACAACAACAACAAAAAACAAACAACAAAAAAGAAGAGTAAAATGATATGGATTATGCTGTACGTCGAGAAAGTCAAGTTAATTATACAATGGACACAAACAGGTGGCGGTGTTGTATATTGTTCCTTAGTAGCCAAATTAGCTGGCTGTTAGCTCATCTGTTTATCAAACAAGGCGGCTAATTATTATGTATTTGATAAAAAGGGGGGTTTTGGAAATACGTAGGTACCTGTTAGCAGCGTAGAGCTGAAAGCATCTCTTCCGGCCTTGTGCCTTTGATCTCGAGGAGGCGTGTTTGTTTTAGCGAGGTGGTATCAAGTACTGGCCAATTAAAGTGATGGGGTAAACATTGATGTATTCAGTCAGGGTGGAGAGATAGATATACATCTCAACAGAAATCGATAATCATCTTAGTATATAGTGCTGAATCTGCCAACACTAAATAAAAACCTTATCTTACCCGGTCAACAACAACCATTGTTTCCCAATCACTTACTGATTATAAGTAAAAGCACACACTTTCAAAATTAATCGAATAGGTTCTTAGGTCTTAGTTTTTGGCAAAAAAGAATTCTGATGTGTTGCATTCACATGACTTTCTATACTCACTCTCCTACACGGTTTCTTACAAAAGCTTATTTTTCTATCCACTTCTTGTTAACCGAGATAAGCTTTCATAACACATTTACACATTTCGTTTTAGGTATAAGGATACAGTAGGCTATACGATAGAGTTTTAAAAAGCCGGTCGCTATATGATGTCTTTAAAATTCCATGCTCTTTGCGTGACCACGAGTGACTTAATTGAAAAAAGTAGGATAAGTATTTTAAGATTCAAACCAATAACAAAGAATATCTCGGAAATGGTTAACGCCACAAAAATGTTATTTAACATAACTTGTGTACTGTAACGAGATATAGGTACATTCTTTGTGTAGTAAGACTGTGTATATATCTTATGGTTTGCCAATTGTACAAAGGTTATTCAGAATGAAGATGCCTTCACAAGATTCTCGCAGAAAATTCAAGATATACATTTTATTTGTCATGTAAATATCTTAAATATATTGTATTTTAATCAAGTGCATTAAAGTATTTTTTGAGAAAATCGGAAATAACGAACATTTCTCCTGTAAAGGGTAGCTCGGGTGGGGGAAATATTCTTGAAAACTTCGTGTTTCATCCTTAGAAGATGTTGAACTTAAGTACCATTTTTGGTATTTAACAACTTTTTTGGTTTTTAAGCTATGTTGTTCACAGATAGTCACAGAAAAACCATGTACCTGAGCCATATATACGATCTGCATATATTGCCTTTTTTCATAGCATAATCTCATATGGTATTTTACTCTGGGCAAGCAGCAGTCTGTTTCTAACATCCTACTATTACAGAAAAAGATAATTCGTATTATTGTGGATTCAGAAAAAACTGCAAGTTGTAAACCTCTATTCAAAAAAATTAAAGTAATGACTGTGATTAACCTATATATTTAAACTGCACTCACTTATGTAAAAAATAACGTATCAGACCAACTCTACAGAATGAACATACATGACTATAATACTATATACAACTACCAACTTAACCTACCATCAGGCTTTCAAAAACATCAAATAGCCTTAAAGTTTTAGGCATTCAACTGTATAATATTTTACCAATAACATTAACGAAATTATTGGGTTATAAATTTAAAAATAGATTATATGAATGGTTGGTCTCTAATCCATACTATACAATGCATGAATGTTTTGAGAGCAATAAATAAGGCAACCTAAAGTTGACTATTGCCGTTTTAGCTTTTAATGTTTGTAGTTATTCCTGAACTAAAATGTCCAAAATGTGTAATATTCTGTAAAATATTCTGTGTAATATTGTGTTTATAATTGTAAGATTGCTACTTTCTCTGTTGTTTATTGTATTTTTTTTATAAACCTGTACATACTGTTGACGTTGTCTATTGCTGTACTCAGCTCAATGGCAATAAAATATATTATTACTATTATTATTATGAAACACACATACGGAACTTTTTCTAACATGCTTCTTGATTCAGGGAACTTCAAAACGTGTATTTTCGTTGAAATCTCTCTCTAGAGATGTCGAAATTTTGGAGTGCAGCGCTTCTACTTACTACTATAGTTGAGTAGTAGAGGAAGTATTGTATTCTCCCAAAAGGTTGATATAGAGATTTCAAGGGAAGTATTCCTTGTCGCATGTATGAAGGGGACATCACGGGCTTTGTGTGGAAAGTTCAACATATGCATTTTATTAGTCATGCAAATAAACATACGATATTTAAATCGTTGAAGCCATTTTTTGGGAAAATAATAAAAATAAAACAGTTTTCTATGTAAGATAATGGAGGAATTTCTTATAAACCCTGAGTAGCCTTACTGGGAAATACTGAAATGGATTACTGTGTTCGCTAACATTCCGGCCTTAGATGTTAACACACACATGCGCGGACACGTTTGGCCAAGCTCGCTAAGACACGAACTCGTAAACGGGAGGTCTGCTGTTCATTTCCCGCCAGGTACATGCCCCCTGAGTGAGGTTTTTCCCAAGTTTTCCTCAGTCCTCATAACTAGGAAATACGGGGAGTACCCTAACTTAAACCTGGAACGTTTCTTTTCCAAACTTCCTTTCTCAATTATCATTTCATGTATCATCAGCGTTCACCGCCTCTGGCGCCATATGTAGTAAGAACGGGCATTAAGTACTACAAAAATAGTTATTTACTTAACTGCATAGTTTTTTTTAGGACGAATAAGATGTTTACGGACGAAGCTAAGCTTATATCAAAATGGGTCCCGAAAAAAAAACACTCACACACTTTCCTGCAGTTACGTGTAATATTTTGTTTCATACTATGTCGAAATACTTTATATATTGGTTAAATATTGTACAGCGTACAACGTAGGAAAAGACTTTGCTTTGTAGGCAACACTAAGAAAAACTGCAGCATGCCTTTGCCCAGGCTTTGTTTTTTTAGTAAATGTCCATATTAAAGTAAAATGTCTGTATTTCAAGTTCCAACTAGAAAGATGTTTAAAGAAAAAAATTGATGTGATACGTTCACACGACTTTCTCTACCCTCTTCCTTTATTAGAGGTATACAAACTATCATTACTAAAGCATATTTTTCTACCCACTACATTTAATCCAAATAAACCTTTGCACAAATAGGCATTTTACACAGCTCGTTATAAACCAAAGAACAGCGACAGTCAAATGTTTAAGAACTGGACGCTGTACGCTGGGCTTAAAATTGCATACTGTTTCCATGCAATTGCGAGAAACAACTGAAAATCGATGGGACTGGGCAATTGTTGGGTATTAGGCATTGAACAATTCAAACGTTTAATCACCCAGAAACAACTTATGCCATAAAAAACTTCTTTGAAGTAAATTGTGTATTTTAAAGAGATCATCATTTTTTTATGTGGTACATTTTCGTCTATCGCTTAAAGTTTACAGGTTATACACGATTATACAAAATTCGTTCCGAATGAAGACTTCCTAGGCTATTCCCATAAAATTTAATTCGCATGTAAATATCTTCATACATGGTATTTTAATGAAAATCGTTAAAGGCATTTTCTAGAAAATCAAAATTTTCGAGAAATGCTTCATGTAAAGGGTAGTTGGTGTTAGGGGATTTTTTTTCTTAAGATCTCCGTGTCGCACCCTTGGAAAATGCTAAACTCAAATACGAAGTTTGGTGTTTATTTTACTTTTCGTTTTTGAGTTATGCTGTTCACAGTCACACATACGGACGTGTTTCCAAAAATGATTTATTTGGATTCAGGACACCTCAAAATATGTATTCCGTTGCAATCTCGTATCGAATTTTTGGGTGGAGTGCAATACTTCCCCTTCTTACTATAGTAATAGAGAAAGTAAAAAAAAATCTGATGTGTTACACTCACAGGCTCTCTAATCTTGTACAAACTATTTTCACAAACGCTTATTCTCCATCTACTTCATGTTAATCGAGATAAATATTTGTAGAAACTATCTTATTGATAATGTTACTGTAGGTGCAACGGGAATATTGTAGGCTTTTAAGTGATAGTCAAATCTTTTAAGAGCTGGTTGCTATGTGGAGCATTCCGTTATCTGTGTATGTCCAGGACATAAAAAACGAAAGTATTGGAAAATTCAAACAAATATGAGGCAGTATTTTTAATACTTAAATGATTTCAGTCAAATTATATAATATTAAATTCAATAACAGCGCGCCTTAAAACAATATGTGTATAATATAATATATAAAATGTATGTAACAGTCATTGTAGTAATGTTTATATTATTATGCACATATTTAATAATGTTATGTGAATGTATTACGTAATTTAATAATGTAGAATCTGTGAGAATAATAGGTTAAAATTTGCTAACAATGAGGTAATAATGAGGTAGCCTTGAGGCTGAGGCAGTATTTTATATCACAACACTGTGAATGCCAGAGTGATTATAGTGTAAATTAGCATTGTTGTATGACAATGATTTGAGATGTTTATTAATTATAAGCATTGTTAGGAAATAAGTTTACACGGCCTCACTGAAACTGACAATAGGAGCGGATATCAATGAAACGAGGGGGTGAGTTGTTTATCAATTAGAAGAGACAAATAAATGACGTCAGAGTAGCATGCCTTTCTTTAGAAATGGAGGGAATATCTTCCCTAGAGCATATGTGTTCGTAATTTTGATTGGATATAAAAATAGACGCTAATGTTGGCGCACTTTATTAACCAATAGCAGCTCTGTTATAATGTTTAGGCATATTGAGGTGAGGGAGTATAAATTCCGAGCCAAAGACAGGTATCGCACAGTTCAACAGAAGCATTCACGAAGTACACGTTACGCAGTTCTACAGAATCTCTCGCGTCGTAAAGTTAGTTACAAAATATGAAATATGCGAATTAATAATGCGATGCAAAAGTGATTATAGTTACATTCGAAAATATAACAGTTTCAGTCAGGCGTGTATCAAGAGTAAATAAGTGAAATTAATGAAGTGTGACGGCAATAAAAGTTTAAAAACAAATTCTTTTATCAGTGTTATCTTTTAGTAACAACTCCTTTCCGTTTACACACCCTGTTCAAGAGATTTGCTCGACTGAGTAATAATAGCTAGCCGGAGGACAAAGAACCCAAAATTCAAGAATAGTAAAACAATAACAGGCGCTCAGCAAATAAGATAACACGAACGATACCGCGACAAGGCAAAGGTTTAATAATGCTACTGGCAATTCTTGCAAACAATAATGTAATTTTTGAGACAGTTTATAAAATAACCAATCAACAACCAGAAAAAGCTTAAGTTAAATGAAAGTATTCTATTGGAGTAGGATTAGCCAATCAGAAACTGAAATAGGGCGAATTGTACAAATTCAGAAGTCAGTTGCTAGTAGACAGCGTTCCTAACTGGACGCGAGACGCGTCCTCGAGAATTTTGATATGTATTCACTGTGAGACAAAAATAGTTTACGAGTTATAAAGTGCAAGTAATTAATAAATAATCTCACAGTCTCTATATCAGTGAAGTGTTATTTAAATCGTGTCAAGGATTAATAAATATAGTGAAGTAAAAATTATAATCTGTGTAAGTCTACATTCTTCAGCCGCACCACACCTTGTTAAGAAATTCATGTCTCTAAAAATAAATACTGACGCAACCGAGGCAAACATAAATATATATAATATTAAAGAAACATTAAAATATAAAGTTGAAAGTAAGTTGGAGCGAAGGCCACCGGAACTTTGTACCGTACGTTAAGTTGCAACAACTTCAAGTTCGGCTCCCCAACAGTCGAAATACAGTACAACCTACTTCAAATAACAAGGAATATCTCGGAAATGGTTCATTGGACATTGGACACGTATATGGCATAAATTATGTGTTTTAACGATATCTACATTTTTTGTGTAGTGAAAGGTCTATCTCTTACGGTTTAGCAGTTATGCGAAAATCATTCAGAATGAAAAGAACCTTTGGGGACATTCCCAGAAAATTCAATTTCATTTGCCATGAAAATATCTTAAACATAATATTTTAATCAAAATCGTTAAGAGCCATTTTAGAGAAAATCCAAATTTTCGAAAAGGTTTCTATTTAAAGGGTAGTTTGGGGTGTAGGACTTTCTTGATAATCTTTGTGTCGCATGCTTGGAAGATACTAAACTCAAATACCAAGTTTGGTATTTATCCGACTTTTTTGAATTATGCTGTTCACAGGCAGACACACACACATACACACACACACACACACACACACACACATTTGGGTGGAATGCAATACTTCCCCTACTTACTATATGTTGTAGAGAAAGTAAAAATACTATTTTTTATTCAGGGAGTCTCAAAACATGCATTTACGGTTCAATCTCGATATCGAATTTTTAAGTGGAATACAATACTTCCCCTACTTACTATACATAGTAGGGAAAATAAAACAGCCAAGCTATTTGGACTTCGAGCAATTATATCGATTCGATAAACAGAATGTATGTGATTAAGTGATTATTTTGTTGGCAACATCATCGTCTTTGTTTCCTACACTGCTAAAGTTGTCTTATTTCTCACTCCAGGGGGTTGTGATATGTTCATTAGCACTGGATATTACACCAACAAATTTGGAAATTGTTCTTGTTTCTCATATTCCGCAGACATTTTAGATGTTTTACATACACAGGTTATATTGATACATTTTCCAATTGTTGGAGTTTGCCGCCTTCTATAATCTGCCGCGTTAAGTTTTAAATGAGAATGGCCGTGACGAGTATGACCCAAAAGAAGCGGAAGCGCCCGCTTAATAGGAAATTCGATTATCATCGAATGGTAGAACTATGGCATAAAAGTATAAACTTCTTAGCATTAGGTTACTGTTTATGCATACAAATGAAGTATGTGCTATTCCTTCGAGTTTTTCCTATAGGTAAAACCAAAGGTAATACCTCTACCTTTTATGCATACGACTCAATTATGTTGGACATAGACGTAATCATATGTTTGAGTCAAATTGTTGAGTGAACAGTTAAAGAGAGAACTAAAATGTTGGTTTTGTAGTATGGAAACTAAATGCACGGAAAAGTTCAATTTTCTTTACTGATTTGTAGACGGAAAAACATGAAATTCCAGATAGTATGAAACAAACACACATACCTATAAAGGGATTTTTACTTTCTACCGCTTGCATATAGTAAATAGAGGGAGTATTACATTCCACAAAAAATTGATACCGAGGTTTCACTGGAAATACATGTTTTGAAGCCCCTACACTCCAAAAATATTTAAGAAAAAGGTCCGTGTATGTGTGTGTGTGTGAACTCATAACTCAAAAACAAAAAGTCTGATTAATACCAAACTTGATATTTAAGTTCAGGCATCTTCCAAGGATGCGACAGGAAGATTCAATTCAGGAAATTCAATAATAGATTTTTATTAGCTCTGCAGAAATATTTAGCACGACACATTATAATCATTATTAGAGGTCTTTTTAGAAAATAGAAAATAACGAACGTTTCTGCATTAGAACGTAGCCAGAGTTGGAGAAGAATTTTGTGCTGTATTCATGAAAGCCGCAGAATTAGAAAAATATGTGTTACATTTACATGACCTTTCTTAACTTCTACCGTCTATTTTTTTTATAGCTTCCATAAACTGTTCTTACAAAAACTAATTTTTCTAGCTACCTTATGTTAATCGAGATAAACTTGCGCAGAAATAGTTTCGTTATACATTTCGTTGTAGGTAGAACGGGTAGATAGTGAAATATTTAAAACTGGGTCACAATATATGTACCTACTGCGCTTCAATTCCATAATCTTTCCATTACTCGCTAGAAACAACTGAATAGTGACAGCAGTTAAAAATTGACAAAATGATTTTAAAATTCAAAGCTATAAAAACAGATCTCTCGAAATTAGCTGATAACACAAAATGATTATTTAAAACAATGTGTATGTTTTAAAGGCATCTGCATTTTTATTGTAGTAAGTATTTGTCTATCTCTTATAGTTTACCACTTATGTAAAACTCATTCCGTACGAAAATTACTTCAAAGTTAGTTCGCAGAAAATTTAAGCTATACGTTTAATTAGTCACGTAGATGTCTTAATCATACGGTATTTTAATAAAATCGGTAGACCCATTTTTGAGAAAATCATATATAACGAAAAATTGTCATATAAAGAGCAGCTTAGGGTGGGATTTTCTTGAAAATGTTTTTTTTGCATCCCTTGATGAATGCTGAGCTTAAATTTGAATTAATTTTCGTTCAGGGACCTCAAAACGCGTAATTCCGTTGAAAACTCGATATATTAAATATGGATGAACTGTAACACTTCTACTTACTGCAAGTAGATGCTAGAGAATGTAAAGGACGAGGTTTGTATTTTTTTTATTTCTTGATCTTTAAATGTACCGAACAAACTTCATACAAAACCCTAATTTCATTTGTGAATAAAGTCTGATTTCTCTTGTTTCCAAGTATGTGTATAATGTAAAGAAAAGTCACTAGGAAAAGCTAAAGAACTTTTATTGTTGGCTAATTCTGTGATCGAGCAGTCAGTGTCCTGGCTTCTCAGTCCGGAGGTCCTGTTTTCAATTCCTGACTATTAGGAGAAACATTTTTATTTAATTAGAATATTTTCCTACTCTTCGCAGTGTATGAAATTTGAATGTGAATCTGTTCAATGTTCAAAATGATTAAAAAGGAAAACCAAGGGCAAAGAAGTTGTAGTCAACAAGTTGTTCCTCAAGTCAAAGACCCCGATATGATAATAGAAGTAAATGGGGGGCTGTATAAATGAAATAAAGAAAGCAAATCTTATTGTTCTAAATATATTGCTTTATTGGAATGGATTGGATTGTGAAGCGGAGGGGATTCAGCACCGATCTAGGAATGAGGATATTGTACGGACACCCCACGAGGAGGCACCCGTGGGAGGGAGGGATGAGATGAAGGAAGACACCGGGCGGCCGGTACCAGGAGTTTCGGCACAGCAATTACAGAGTTCCTACAGTTTCCAAATTGAGACCACTCGGCATTCGGACAGTCAGATCGGCGACCCCGCCCCACATAGGATTTAACGGCTCCCCAAGGGGCGGTCCTTATACCCCGGCAACCAGCCGAAGGGCAAGGGATGGAGAAAGTTCACAGATCCTCCGCCACGCTGCACTGAAACACCATCGCCGACACTTCCAACCCTAAAATAGGCCAAACGAGGCGAAGGATAAATGCAATGATTAATGGAACGAAATGGAGGGAGAGGAAATTCGGGGGACGAAAGAAGCCACTCGAATATTCGCTTAACGACCCGGGAACACCGCCGGAAAAAAATCTTGAATCAAAGTGGGCTGTCGCAGGGATCGAACTCGGAACTTCTCGAACGCGAGCGACAGACGTTACCGCCTGAGCCATTCCGCTCGGCTTTGCTTTATAAACTGAAAGGATGAATATTAATATAACTATTTCGCTCATCGTCTTTATGTTGCACTTTAAGCTGTAAAGGTGTTGGCAATATTGGATGCTGGTAACACCTACTGGAGAATTTTTATTGAAACATTTCACCTCTTTTTCTGGGTCTGCTACCGTAATCAGGCTGCGAGACTGCGATTAAAATTATCCCGAGCTGTAAAAGGCAGGTCATTAAAACAAATGAATAGCCACAGCCGTCGAGCAATTTCTCTCAACAATAAAATGCCCATTATCAGTCATTAGCGGCGTTTCTCAGGAATTTTTGGTTCAGAAAAACTTGAATTGTTTTCTGCGAAGTACTTTTATCAACTTCATAATGCTTTATTCACGTAAAAAAAATAATTATGGAGGACACAGTGTCTCGCAGTCGAAAGCGAAACTCAAACCGTGAGTTTTGTTTCAAATGGTAAAATTAAAATCTTGAATAATTGGAATGCTCCAGGTTAAGGGAGACTAAGATGAAATCTTAATGAAATGTAAAAAGATTACATTTTCAAATTCTGATGTATTTGATAAGCATTCTACATACTTGCACAATCGGCTCTTGTTTTCCCAAATTTTACTTCTCTGCCACTTACCTCTGCTATGTGGAGAAAGTATTGTACTGCACCCATTGATTTTTCACATAAAATGCATGTTTTGAAGTCCCTTAGCTCCCTCAGAAGAATTTTTAACAAATATCCGTGCGTATACATTTCGTGTCAGGCTGTAAAAACCATAATTTAAAATTAAATGTCATAGAAATAGTCAGACAGTATTTAAGCATGCCAGATTTTCAATCTATCCTTACTCTAAACTACTCTTTACACAGCATATTTACTTTCTTACTACATGTAGCCAGTAGGGAAAGTATTGCATTTTACCCAAAAATTCAATGTCGAGATTTCACCGGAAATATACGTTTTGAGATCCCCTCAATCCCAAAAGAGGATTTTTAGGAAACGATCCGTGTGGTGTGCGCGCGCGCGTGTGTGTGTGTATGTGTGTGTATGTGTGTGTGTGTGTCTGTGAACAGCATAACACAAAAACAAAAAGTCGGATAAATACCAAACTTGGTATTTAAGTTCAGTATCTTCCAAAGAAGCGACATGAAGGTTTTCAAGAACATTCCCCTACTCAACTACCTTTACATGGAACATTTTTCGAAATTTATGATTATCTACACTAGACTAAATAATGGCTCTAAAATTTTGTTTAAAATATATATCAAAAATATTTATATGAAAAATGAAATGTATATCTTGAATTTTCTGGGAATAACCTGTGAAGTCCTCATAATTCGGAAGGAATTTTATATAATTTTGTATAACTGTTAAACGTTAAGCGATAGATGAAGAAGCACTACAGAAGAATGTAGATGTCTTTAAAACACACAATATATTTAATTAACTTTTTGTGGTATAAGCCATTTCTGCGATATCCGTCATTAATGGTTCTAATTGTTCATTACTTGGTCATTCTTTTTAAACAGTAATGTAATTTTAAGGCCACCGTGCAGCGTCCAGTTCTTGAACATTTGATTATCTATAGCTATTCCTTTTGCATTTACAGCGAAATGCGTAATGTAGGTATTTCTGTAAAGCTTTATTTATATTAAAATGAAGTAGAAAGAAAAATAAGTTTTAGTAAGAATCGTTTTATATACACTAATAAACTATTGAGGGTAGAGAAAGTGATGTGAATGTATCGCATAAAATAATTAATTTCATTTTCGTATAAATGGCACTAAGGATTCAGATTAAAATAATATATGCTTAAGATATTTGCATAGCTAATAAAATGTATATTTTGAAAATTCTGTGAATAGCCTGTGCAGACCTCTTCGTTCTAAGTACTAAGTAGTTCGTTATTCTAATCTTTAAGTTTCTCTAGGTTGAATTTTTTGCGGCAATAAAGCATCTTAAATGACTCTTTTTTCACGGCATGGGTTCATTACTAGCAAAATTAGTAACTTTGATATGCGGACAATTGTGTTTTCTCTGTGCATGCAACCAAGCTCTATAACGCTTAATTTGAGACTATTTGTAGTCAAAAAATGAATATATTACATTCGCATGGCTGTCTGTATTATCATTTTGTCTTTTCCGCAAATTATTCTTACGAAAGCTGATTACTTTCTGCATCATCTATCTGCAGTAGGTAAAAAGTATTGTACTTACTATTTCCCAAAATGTTCGATATTTTTACTTTCTCTACTACGTATAGTAAGTAGGGGAATACTGTATTTCACTCAAAAATTTGATAGCGATATTTCACCGGAAATACACGTTTTGAGGTTCCTTGAATCCAAATAAAACATTTTTGGAAACATTCCGTGTGTGTTTGTCTGTCTGTCGGTCAGGCTGTAAACAACATAACTCAAAAAACGAAAAGCCGGATAAATACCAAACTTGGTATTTAAGTTTAGTATCTTTCAAGGATGCGACATGAAGATATTCAAGAAAATACCACCACCCTGGACTACCCTTTACATTGAACATTTTTCGAAAATTTTGATTTTCTCGAAAACGGCTCTAACGAAAATATCACGTGTTTAAGATATTTTCATGGCAAATGAAATGTAAATCTTGAATTTTTTGGGAAAGTTTTAAAAATTCCTCTTCATTCTAAATGACTCACATAACTGGTAAATTGTAAGAGATGGGGAAAATTATACTACACAAAAATGTAGATCTTGTTAAAACACACAATTTATCTCATATATACTTTTTTGTCGAGTGAACCATTTCCGAGATATTCCTTGTTATTTGCTTTAATTTTCTAATACTTGTGCTTTATCTGAAATGGGAATTCGTTATTTTTTTCCCCTGAACATACAAAGAGAATGGAATGCTTCACATACAAAGCAATTGTTAAAATATTTTACTATCGTTTAAAACCTACCATATTCCCCTTGCAACCTCAAGAAAATAAGCAATAAGATAG
Source organism: Deroplatys truncata (assembly GCA_030765065.1). Classification (NCBI taxonomy): domain Eukaryota; kingdom Metazoa; phylum Arthropoda; class Insecta; order Mantodea; family Mantidae; genus Deroplatys; species Deroplatys truncata. The sequence continues at coordinate 129,994,985 of CM060984.1, forward strand.
TTTCTACAAATGTTTAGCTCGGTTAACATGAACTAGATTGAAAATAAGCGTTTGTAAAATAGTAGGGAAAGTCTGTGAGTGCAATTCATTAGATTTTTATTTTTTGTACTACTTACCTATACAACATAAAGTATTGCATTCCACCAAAAAATTCGAGATTTCACCGGAAATGTGCGTTTGAGACTCTCTGAATAAAAAAAGAAACATTTTAAAGAAAGTCCGCGTATGGTGTGAGTGTGTGTGTGTGTCTGTGAACAGCATAATCTAAGAACATAAAGTATGTTACATAACAAACTTGATGTTTAAGTACATAACTTCCAAGAATGGGAATTTTTCTCTATCCAGGATTATTCCCTATCCTCCACAAAGTCTGGAAATATGAATGAGAGTGTGAATGTGTGTATGATCCAATGCAGACAACCAAAGAAACAATCATAAACCAGCTGAGAACGGTACATGTGTTAACATCATTGCCGATAGGCAATATATTCCAAAGATAAAGGCCGCCGATATAGCCATTGCAGTCAAAGGCTGGGAACATAAAAAAAAAGGAACACAAAAAAAATCAATAAATTCTCCACTCCATATTACATGGAGAAACTATCTTTTTACTTTCTCAGAAACGGCACTAATGATTATGATTAAAAGTCTCATGCTTAGTGTATTAACGTAAGAAATAAAATGTAGACATTTCCTGAATTTTCTTGAATAACCTGTGAACCTTGCTTTATTTGGTGGAATTTTGTGTACTTTTATATAAAAAGTAGATATAGTTTTAACTTAATACAGGAAACATACAGTTCCGATTAAAATACACAATGTATGCTAAATACATTTCTATAGTAGCGTTAGCCTTTTCCTTGTCGCAAGTTTAGACCAATTCCAAGCGTCAACTGACGGACATACTTGAAAACTTGTCATTTTGGTCCCGGTCCTCCTTTCTTTTCTTTCCTTTGCAAGAGATTCTTATCACGACTAAACATTTGAATGTAATTTCCGCACGTTTAAACCTTCTTGCTTAGTTTGAAACAATTCTTAGTTGAAACATATCGTGTGTAACGTATGAGGACTGCAGATTCCCTTTATATGCATGATGTAATAACTATACATTAATACATATGAATTTGTCATTGGTAAACAAAGTCGTGTCAATTAATCGTATGTATTGCCCGTGGACGTTCATCACCCTCTCTAGGCAGCTCCAGCAGTGGACGGGTCTTCGTGCCTGGAACTATGAGGGACTTCCGCGCGTCGCTGTGGTCTATCTACCTGCGCGCCTGTAGCCCCCTGAGGTTCCTTAACGTTATACCTTCTGGAGGCTAGTCGCAGTGCGCAAGGTGTGCCCCTCCACTGTATAACCTATATAGCCTACAATCATATGTAATCGAGATAAACGTTTGCATAAATAGTTTCATTGTATATTAATTTCACGGTAGGTACAAAGTAGGTGTAAAATGCGACAAGGAATATTTTGAAAATTTCAAAAACTGCTTTATACTTTCTCTACCACGTACATAGTAGGTAGTGAAGGTATTGCATTCGACCCAAAAATTCGAAACTGGGATTTCATCCGAAATGCATGTTTTGACACCCTCTGAAACATGTCCGTGTGTATGTGTCTGTGAACAGCATAACTCAAAAACGAAAAGTCAGATAAGTACCAAACTTGGCATTTAAGTTCAGTATCTTCAAAGGATGCGAAGTGAACATTTTAAAGAAAATCCCCCATCCCCAACTACGCTTCACATGGAACATTTTTCGAAAATTTTGATTTTCTTAAAAATGGCTCTAACGATTTTGATTAAAATACCATATATTAAATATATTTATATGTTTATATTGAATTTTCTGGGACTAGCATTAGAAGTCCTGTTCATTGGAATGTAATTTTGTATAATCTTGCATAACTGGTAAACGTTAAGCGATAGACAAAAAATTACTACACAAAAATGTTTTTTTATTACTCTATTTATTAACTACATGGTCATATCGCGACGGATCTGTTAGTGGGTAACTCTTAGATCAATGTGTGGCGGACAGTTAGTTTTCTAGGTCTCACTCTAGCCACTCGCTTCGTCATGTGTCCACAGAGACGCTAGTGCATAGCAACTGGAGCTTCTGCTTCGTGCCGTGTAGATGGCATTAGGGTGCCGTCTAATCTAACTGATTTTTCATATAGAAAGGCAGTTAGCCTTCCAGGTCTCATCCCTGTAACCATAGCATCATGCTTCGCCACAGAGACCCTAGTGCATAGCAACCGAATCTTCTGCTTCGTGCTGCAGATGATATTAGGGTGCCGTCCATCCTACCTACTTTCATTGTCTGTAGATAGATGGCACAGCATTCGCTATTACCGCCTATTTTTCATGTTTACTGTTGTTTTAGACTTAAGGTGGAACTTTGGGTCGTGGTATTAAATATCCAATCTGGTATTTATCTTAGCGGCTGAGGGAAACCACGAAAAAGCCTCAGTCAGAATGGTTGGCCCACGGGATTTGAACCATGGGTCTCCCGAATGCGGCCTACAGACGTTTGCGCCTGCGCCATCCCACTCGGTTACAAGAAATGTGAATCTCTTTAAAACACACAATTTAATTCAAATAAGTTTTTTTTTTGTGGCATAAACCATTACTGAGATATCCCTTACTAATGGTTCAATACTAAGCCATTCTATTCAAGTCCTTTCAACATTCAGTTGTTTCTCGCGTGGAAACAGTATGGAAATTTAAGGCCAATGTCCAGTTGGCGTCCAGTTTTTAAACATTTGACCATCGCTGTTCTCTTTGTATCTATAACGAAATGTGTAATGTAGCTATTTCTGCAACGGATTATTTGGACCAAAACGTAGTAGATATAAAAATAAGCTTTAGTAAGAATGATCTGTACACTCGCTAATAAATGATAGAGGGTCGAGAAAGTCGTTTGAATGTATAACATCAGAATTTTTTATTCAGGGGGCACAAAAATGTGTATTTCTGGTGAAATCTTGGCGTGTTATTTTTAAGTAGAACACTACTCTACGTAGGTGGTAGAGAAAGTAGTAAACTATACATGGATATATATTTTTAGAGTGACTATGACGTGGATAAGAGGAAATGTCACGCATCAGAGATCATCTTAACAGTTTTCGGCTTGTATTCCGGATGTTATGATAGAACGGTTAGTGAATTTCGATATGTACAAAGGCTAGCTCGTTACACCAGCAGCTTTCTTCTGTCATTAGGTCATTAGGAACCACCTCCTGGCTACAAACACCAGGCCTATTAACGTTACAGTGCCGCACCATTAACTGGGGGCCGGTCAATCACACAATCACCAGCTTAATTATCGGCGTAGGGGGAGGCTGTGCTCCGTCCTCATTTGTAAAAAACACCCTATGTGCTGGGCCTCCAACCGGGGACCACAATAGCTGAAGCTGCGATTAGTGTTTGTGTACAGAAAAGTTGGACACAGTGAGGAAGGAGGTGAAGTTAAACTATTCGCGCAGGCACATCATTTTTACTTTCTCTACCGCTTCTCTACGGCACGTAGAGGAAGAACTGCATTCTATAAAACTCAATATCATTATTTTAGGGAAATACACGTTTTGAATTCCAGTAAACGGTATGTGTTGCATTCACATGGCTTTCTCTATCCATTCTTCAACAAAATATTATTACAAAAGCTTATTCTTCTATCTACTTTATATTTATCGAGATAAATATTTGCAGAAATGGTTTTATTATATATTCCATTGTAAGTGAGTTGGGATTAGCGGAATACAGTAGGCTTAAGCGATAGTCAAATCCTTTAAGAGCGCGTCACTATGAATTTCCGACCACGAGAAGAAAATGAATAGCGATTTTCCTCTTTAGAAAAGAGTAAGCATTTGAAAATTCAAATAAATAACAAGGACATATCGGAAATGGTTAATGCCACAAAAGATTTTATTGGCATAAACTGTGTGCTTTAACGAGATCTATATTTTTTGTATAGTAATATTTTAATTATACAAAACTGCACAGGGTATTTAGAGAAAATTCAACATTACATATATTTGCCACGAAAATATCTTAAACATGTGGCAATTTAATCGAGATCATTAGGGCCATTTTAAAAAAAATCCAAAAATGTTCCATGAAAAGGGTAGTTTGGGGTGAGGATATTTTCTTGAAAATCTTCCTGTCGCATCTTTGAATGATACTGAACTTATGGGGACAAGATAGACTGAACACATGCAAATTACACCTTAAGTGTGTTAAATTGCTACTGCTCTTAAAGTTCTCAATGGTTTTTCCTGAAAGTTTTATTAATTATTCTATAAATCAGGACAAGTATTTCAATTGGTTGTTTGCATAGATAGCTTATGTAGTTGAGTCCTAAAAATTATTTCATTCAGCAGAAAAAATAATAAAATTTACTCTTAAAACATGTGAATTCGTATACCTTTTTCTCTGATACTACTTGCAATGCAGAATCACACTTTTGCATGTTTGTTCTCAGTATAATCAGCTATTTTCTGAACCTCAGTTATTTATTTATGTATATCAGTTCACTAGAAATTAAAAAAAAAAGTTATTTGCAAAGTCAAAAAGGTAAAACTGTGGAAAATTTGCAATGTTGTTGCTTTCTTAATATCATTAATATACATTATAAAATTATGATTGTGTTTCAAAAAGTTTAACTATGTGTTATATATATATATATATATATATATATACTGAAAATTTCAGCTCTCCATTTCATACTTGCTAAGAAAAAGGTACATAAATCTCCAAAAATGTTGTTTTGAGGAAACTGAATTTAAAGTTTGAACTTTAAAATTCTGACATACTTCAGTACATTCCAGGGTCATAATCATCTGCATCTTCATTCTTGGATTGCTTCAGTTTTTCTGATTGCGTTCTCTTGGTCCAGACCTCTTTTGTTAATTTCTGAACTGCTCGCTGGACATGATACAGTCGTTCATTGTTGATAGATACAGAAATGTTCTAAAAAGAGGCGTTACATGGCAGTTTTAAAGGAATGCATACTAGCATTTAAATGGTATTTACATGTCTTAAAACCTCTTAACTCCCCAAAAGTATATATTTTGTGAAACTGAAGTAATAGAGATTTTATTAGTTCCTGAAATAAAAAATGTGAATTTTGACCATTTCAGAGTATCTTGTCCCCTTAAATACCAAGTTTGGTAGTTATTAAACTTTTCGTTTTTAGGTTACCTATGTTGTTCACAGACACTCTGACACACGCAAACATACACACGGATCATTTTATAAGAATGCTATTTTATTTTTTTATTTTGGGGGGGGGGATTTGGGGAGATGCAAAACATACGTTTCCGTTGAAATTTTGGTTTAGTTTTTTTGGGTGTAAAGCGTACCTACTCTGCCTACTAGGTACGGAATCGAGAAAGTAAAAGGGACTTATAATTTATCACTATTTGCCTAGTTTTGAGCTGTATAAACTGGGTATGGTAGTTGGTTGTATATATTGATAAGATAGGGTATAGGCTCAAATCTGCTTTCTGACATTTGAGATAGTATATCTTTACGTTATTAGCACCACGCTTTGGGCGCCAAACTTGAAGTAGTTGCTGCCCCACGTTTGGGAGCCAATTTGATGGTGTTGTAGCTCCACTGTTGGAGAGCCAAACTTGGAGTTGTTTATTACTGCTGTTTGCACCACGTATTGCGGGAGATATGTTTCTTGGAGTGTTCGCCCCACGTACGATACAAACTTTCCGGTGGCCTTCGCCCCACGTTTAAAAATAAACTTTGTATTTTAATGTTGACTTAAATATTATCAGTAGTAATTTTTAGAACCGTATCTCTTAGCAGGGCTGGTGTGGCTAAAGAACAAGGCTTAGACAAATTATAATTACACTCCTCTTTTTTATTAATACTTCACACGATTAAATAACACGTCACTGATATATCATACTATAGAGCTGTGAGATTATTGTTATTTGCACTTTTTAAACGTAAACTTTATATTATTCTCGCCGTAATGAAATTTTATGTTACACACTGAATACGTACCGAGCGAACTGCTCGGGAACGCTGCCTTCTAGCGACTAGTGTCTACCGCCTAAATTCGTACATTTACCCTATTTCAAGTCTCTGATTGCCTAATTCTACTCCAATAGAATACTTTTATTTAACTTAAGCTTTTTCTAGTTGTTGATTGGCTATTTATAAACTGTTTTAAATATTACATTATTGTTCCAAGAATTACTAGTAGCCTTTATTAAAGTTTCCAATTCATTATTGCCTCAAGGTTACTGCATTGTTAGCAACTTTCGGCTTCTATTCTCACAGCTCCTACATTGTTAAAACTACGTAATACATTCATATAACATTTTTATACATGTGCATAATATAAATATAATCAATGATTGTTACAGACATTTTATATATATTATATTATACACATATTGCTTTAAGGCGGGCTGTTATTATATTTTATATTATATAATTAGTCTGATATCGTTTAAGTGTTAAAAATACTGCCTCACATTTGAGTGAGGTCTTCTCAGCGTTGTGCAGTATACTCTAGTATGTACGCGGTGGTGTAATTATTTGACTAATGTGACATATCGCACTTGAAGAACTCAGATATCTTCTCCCTCTTCATCACGTAGACCGCGTTGTTTCTGCCACATAAAAAAAAGAAGAAGAAAAGAAACGAGCAGCTTGTCTTGAGGATGTAGGTTCCGGTTTGTGTTTTCTTTGTGTGTGGAGTTGACGAGGAAGACCACACAACCAGAGACATTCTTCCAGAATTTTAATAAGACTTTACACCATAAAGTACCGTATTTCATAAACTGCGGTGGCACTTCCTTCGTTTGTCTGACGGAGGTCTCGCATCATGATAGTATTTTACAAATTTACGTCAACCTTATCTAAGCTAAAATCTATTAGCATCTATATTTACTAAGAAATTTATGATGTGTTGCATTCACTTGTCTTTCTTTATGTATTCTTCTAACACATGTTCTTACAAAGCTTACTTTTCTATCTACTTCACGTTGATTGAGATGAAAGTTAACAAATATGATTTCATTGTAGTACAAGGGGGATATAAGAGCTGAAGCGACAGTCAAATGTTTAAATAGTCGCTATATGTTGGCCTTGAATTTGCGCTCTTTGTATATGATTAGAAATAAATAAACGATAATCAAATACTTTAAAAATATAAAATGTTGGAAAATTCATACCAATATAACGAATAACCAAAAAACAAGGAAATCATTAATGCTACAAAAATTTGATTTAAAATGTGGTTTTAACAAGACTCTACTGTTTGTTTACCCCATATGTTTTACCAGTTATAAAAATATATACAAAACTTATTCAGATTAAATAGCACTTAATGGACTATTCACAGAAAATTGAACCTGTACATTATTAGTCACGCAGATATATTACAGTATTTTAATAAAATCATTAGAGCCAGTTTTGAAATAATAAATGGTAGTTTTAAGTGCCCGGTGGAGAGAGGGGCTTCTTGAATCGTGTCGCTTCCTTAGAAAATACTGAACTTGTACACAAAGTTTAGTATTTATCCGACATTTCTTCTTGAGTTATACTGTTCACAGGCACATTGTACATTTACACACGGAAAGTTTTTAAAAAATGCTTTTTTGGGGACTAAGGGACCTCAGAGTATGCATTTCCGATAAAATTCCGTTATTGAATTTTGGATGATTTATTCCTCTACTTCCTATAGAGATGGAATATGTGATTTGCGCTTCATGTGGGAGAATATTTACGTGTAATAAAACTTTTACCGAAACGTTTCTATCAGTTTTCAATTTGAGGTGAATAATTGATATCAATATATATATATATATATATATATATATATATATATATATAATAAGACACTCTGAAGGCAAAAAGAAAATTTTGAAAAAAGTTTATTTATATATGTTTTATATATGGCTACCTTTTAAGGTAGGAATGACCGAACCAATTGTTATAAACGTTGTATACCTACAAAACACCTAATCCCATTTAGAAAAAAAAATAGGATAGGAAGGATAAATCTTTCCTACCCTATTTATTTACGATATATTTATAAAAGAAAGATCTTTTAGGAATAAGAAAGATAAATTAGGCTAAAGCGTTACTCAGTTTTTAAAACTCAGATCGCTTTAAAATTCCATACCCTTTGCATGACCACGAGAAAAAATGAATAGCGACTTAGTACTTCAAGAAGGTATATGAGTATTTGAAAAAAACAATAACAATATCTCGGAAATGGTTAACGACACAATCAATTTTATTTGACATAAAGTGTGTGATCTACAACTTTTGTACACCTACCGAGATTTTTTTTATCTGTTACGATTTAGCAATTATACAAAGTCCTTTCAGAATGAATGGGCTTCAGAGGCTATTCCTATAAAATTCAAGATGTAGATTTTGTTTCTTATGCAAATATCTAAAATAATATGGCACTTTAATACAAATAGTCGTAGCCATTTTGAGAAAATAAGAAATAACGAACATTTTCCCATGTTAAGAACAATTTGGTGTGGAGGGATTTTCTTTAAAATCGTGTCGAATCTTTGGAAAATCCTGAACTTAAATACCAAGTTTGGTGTTTATATGAGGTTTTCTTTTTGAGTTATGCTACACACGTACACAAACAAGGACATTTTTCTAAAAAAATGTTTTTATTCAGAGGGCTCCAAACAAGTATTTTCGGCGAAATATCGATATCAAAGTTTTGAGTGAAAAACAGGACTTCCTCTACTTACTATAGGTAAATAGTCAGATAAAGTAATAAGCTAAATGGCGTGTCCTCCCCGAAGGCGGAAGTGTCCTAATGGAGCGTAAGAATAAAATAAATTCAAACCTGTGTTTATGTGCACAACAGATTTATAAGCATAAGGTTTTTTTTAACGAAATTCTTACAATAGGAAGAATATTTAAGGAGTTATATAAATATTTCGTAACTGATATTCCTGTATGTAGACCAGTTACTATAATAAACAGTTATAGTTCCGTAGTTCCGACAATATTGCAAGTATACAGAAGAGGCATAAATTTAGTAGTGTTAAATATTTTACTTGTGTTTTAGTTTTTATTTACTAGAGAAAGAGAAATTTTGAGGAAAATCTCGGCATTTAGTGCAATAAAGTGAGCAGGGCTGCGGGTTCTATTACTTTTAAATGAGCTGATACATCGCAGAGAGAGTCAAAGTGTGTGTACATCATGACTAAAAAATTTAAGGGCGCATACGAGATCCAAATTTTTGTATAAATTGGGTTATGTTTAGAAAATGCTAGACTAAGGGAATTTTCTCCACTTCCACAGAATTTTATCTAGGAGGATATATTTTTATTATTTTCTTAAGGATGGCCTTAGCACATCACTATAATATGATGAATTCGAGGTATTGGCAATAAAATAATGACATTCCTATTAAATTTGATGTAACTTGTAAAGTATAAACGACAAGCAAAATCTTTACTTTGGAGGGAAACCTGGTGAGTTGTATTCGCATAAGTTTCTCTATTAACCCCTCTACAAACTATTCTTACAAAAGCTCATTATTCTATCTATTTTTTGTTAATCCACATAAACTTTCAATTCACATCTATATACTTTTGTTGTAGGATACAGTAGGTAAAGCGATAGCCAGATTTTTAAAGAGTGTCACTGCGTGATGGTTGTGAAATTGCCAGCCCATTGTATGCCCACGAGGAAACCGCCCAATCCGAAAATAATAGAGACCTCCCAGTTGAGAAAAGCACAAGTGTTTGAAAATTCAAACTAACATAAAATATGTGTTTTAACCTAATCTACACGGTTCATCAATTATACAGATGTCGTTCAAAAAGAAGAATACTTCAGAGGCTATTTCCAGAAAATTCAAGAAATACATTTCATTTGACATGAAAATATCAACATTTGGTATGTTAATCAAAATCGTTAGAGCCATTCGTAAGAAATTAAAAAAAATTCTGATGTGTTACACTCACATGCCTTTCTCTACTCTTGTACAAACTATTTTTACAAACGCTTATTCTCCATCTACTTCATGTTAATCGAGATAAACATTTGCAGACTCTATCTTATTGCTAATTTTCTTGTAGATGTAAGGGGAATATATATTTACAAGGGCAATATAGAAATACAGTAGCCTTTAAGCACATACATATCTCTTAATAGCTGGTTGCTAGGTGCAGCACCATTCCCTTTGCCACAGATTAATACTCTGCATATCCAAGACAAAAAAATGAATAACGAATTCCCATTTGAGAAAAAGTATAAGTACTGGAAAATTTAAGGGAATAACAAGCAATATCTCGAAAATGGTCCACTCAACAAAAAAAAATGTATATGACATAAATTGTGTATTTTAACGCGATCTACATTTGTTGTGTAGTAAAAGTTTGTCTATCTCTTATGGTTTAACAGTTATGCAAATGTCGTTCACAATGAAAAATACTTTTGGAGACATTCCCAGAAAATTCGAGATATACATTTTATTTGTCATGAAAATATCTTAAACATACGATAGTTTAATCAAATTCGTTAGAGCCATTTTTGAGAAAATTAAAAATTTTCGAAAAATCTTCCATGTAAAGGGTAATCTGGGGTGGGGGGATTTTCTTGAAAACCTTCGTGTCGCATCTCTGGAAGATACTGAACCTAAATACCAAGTTTGGTGTTTATCCGACTGTTCGTTTCTGAGTTATGCTGTTCACATACAGACACACAGACACACAGACACACACAGGGACATGTTTCCAAAAATGCTTTTTTTGGATTCAGGGGGTCTCAAAATGTGTATTTCCGGTGAAATCTTGGTATCGAATTTTTGGGTGGAATACAATACTTCCCCTACTTACTATAGGTAGTAGAGAAAGTAATAACGAAAGCTTTTCCATGTAACGGATAGTTTGGATGGGATGATTTTCTTGAAAATCTTCGTTTCGCATCCTTGGAAGATAACTGAATATAAATACCAAGTTTCTTATTTAACTAGCCTTTTTGTTTTTGAGTTATATGGTGTTCACAGACATACATACACATGCGCACACACAGACAGTACCCTTTTCTAAGAATGCTTTTATTACTTTCTCTACTACGTATAGTAAGTAGGGGAAGTATTGTATTCCACCCAAAAATTCGATACGGAGATTTCACCGGAAATACATGTTTTGAGATCCCCTGAATCCAAAAAGGCATTTTTGGAAACATGTCCGTGTGTGTGTGTCTGTGTGTCTGTCTGTCTGTGTGTCTCTGTATGTCTGTCTGTGAACAGCATAACTCAGAAACGAACAGTCGGATAAAAACCAAACTTGGTATTTAGGTTCAGTATCTTCCAGAGATGCGACAAGAAGGTTTTCAAGAAAATCCCCCACCCCAGAGTACTCTTTAAATGGAAGATTTTTCAAAAATTTTAATTTTCTCAAAAATGGCTCTAACGATTTTGATTAAAATATCATATGTTTAAGATATTTTCATGACGAATCAAATGTATATCTTGAATTTTCTGGGAATGTCTCAAAAAGTATTCTTCACTGTGAACGACTTTTGCATAACTGGTAAACCATATGAGATAGACAAAATTTTGCTACACAAAAAATGTAGATACACAATTTATGTCATATACATTTCTTTTGTTGAGTGAACCATTTTCGAGATATTGCTTGTTATTCCCTTAAATTTTTCAATACTTATTTTCTCGTGGGAATTCGTTATTCATTTTTTTGTCTTGGATATGCAAAGAATATTAATCTGTGGCAAAGGGAATGGTGCTGCACCTAGCAACCAGCTATTAAGAGATATGTATGTGCTTAAAGGTTACTGTATTTCCAAATTGCCGTTTTAAATATATATTCCCCTTACATCTACAAGAAAATTAGCAATAAGATAGAGTCTGCAAATGTTTATCTCGATTAACATGAAGTAGATGGAGAATAAGCGTTTGTAAAAATAGTTTGTACAAGAGTAGAGAAAGTCATGTGAGTGTAGCATATCAGATTTTTATTCTAAGAATGCTTTTATTTTTATATTCAGGGAGCCTTAAAACATATATTTCCAATGGCATCTCGGTGTCGAAATTTTGGGTAGAATGAAATATTTCTATAGGTAAGTGGAGAAGCTTATAGGCTTTCGTAAGAATAGGTTGTAGAAAAGTGGGTCAGCGAGTAGAGAAAAGGCACACGATATTTTATCAGAATCACGATACGGGCCTATTAGAGCTGCGGTAATTAAAACCTCTGATCCCATTTATTTTAAATCGGAAATAGTTGGATAAGGTGAAGCTCGTTCAAGTGTAGGAAGGGAAGGAGAAGGGTAAGGCTCCCATGAGAAAACTCCCCTGCACGGCAGTAAGATCCCCTGATAAAATACACTAGATGAGTAAGTACAATGCTTGTGTGTATACGACATGAAGGGGGTGAGCCAGGTGTCAGCTGACGATCACATCAGCTTCTGGTCACTCACTTATGACTGTCCTCGGAAGGATTTCCTTGTACATTAACATTTCATATGAAAGCTTATTCTTTTAGCCACTTGAATCAAGATAAATATCTGCATTGAAAGAGTTTAGTTAGGTAAGAGAGCGAGATGGTTCAAATGGTACAGTCTGTGTCTCACGTTCGGAAAATCCTAGATTCAGATCCCATGTAGCAAAGAATTTGGATGTCTTTTTACTTTCTCTACTACGTATAGTAAGTAGTGGAAGTATTGTATTCCACCCAAAAATTCGATACCGAGATTTCACCGGAAATATACGAGTATGTTTTGAGGCTCCCTGAATCCCCCCCCCCAAAAGCATTTTTGGAAAATGTCCGTGTGTGTGTGTGTGTGTGTGTGTCGGATAAACACCAAACTTGGTATTTAGGTTCAGTATTTTCCATAGATGCGATACGAAGGTTTTTAAGAAAATCCCCCACCCCAGATTACCCTTTACATGGAACAATTTTCGAAAATTTTAATTTTCTCAAAAACGGCTCTAACGATTTTGATTAAAATATCATATGTTTACGATATTTTCATGACAAATGAAATGTATATCTTGAATTTTCTGGGAATGTCTCCAAAAGTATTCTTCATTGTGAACGACTTTTGCATAACTCGTATACCATAAGAGATAGACAAAACATTACTACACAAAAAATGTAGATCCCGTTAAAATACACAATTTATGTCATATAAATTCTTTTTTTTGTTGAGTGAACCATTTTCGAGATATTGCTTGTTATTCCCTTAAATTTTCCAATACTTATACTTTTTCTCAAATGGGAATTCGTTATTAATTTTTTTTGTCCCGGTAATGCAAAGAGAATGGAATACTCCACATAGCAACCAGCTCTTAAAATATTTGACTATCGCTTAAAGCCTACCAACTCCCCTTGCATCTACAAGAAAATTGTAGATTAGATTAACATCTCGATATGTCGATTAACATGAAGTATATGGGAATTAGTGTTTGTAAAAATAGTTTGTACAAGAGTAGAGAAAGTCATGTGAATGTAACACATCAGAATTTTTTCTTTCTTTTCTTTTTTCATGGTGACACTTGCTCGTCAGGTAAGCACTACCCGCCTAAAAATAAGTGCAAATATAGCTCATAACTTCTTTTCACATCCCTTCCACAAACTGTTCCTACAAACGCTTATCTTTCTATCCACCTTAGGTTAAATAAGGTGAAAACTTGCAGTAATGGTTTCATCACATATTTCGTTGTAGACGAAAGGGAAAGAAGCGATAGACAACTTCTTATAAAGCGGGTGGCTATACGCTGGGTTTGAAATTCCACACTCTTTCCATGAAATCACGAGAAACAAAAGAATGGCGATAGCACTTGAAAAGTACTATCGTATGTTATATTCACACGGCATTCTCTAGACACTAGGTTAATCTTTATACCTCCTAAATAAACTATTCTTACAAAGCTTATTTCTCTATAAACTTCGTGTTACTTAAGATGCCTAAATACAGGTTGAGCCAAAAAACTACGAACCGGCTGCGCGGTGTTTTGTCTGTCCGCGTCCTCGGCGCTCGTTGCCGTCTGCCGCTATCATAGAAAGGCGCGGATGAAACTATACAACATTTTTAAAACTAATTTTACCAACTTTATGAAAGAAATGCTGTAACTGGCCACCGTCGCTGTCCATGCATTTTTGGCACCTCTTTAGGAAACTATCCATCATTCACCGTAGTTCACGTTGAGAAATGCTGGCAATTTCCTGGCGGATATTTTGTTTTAATTCCTCCTGGGTGTAGGATGGGTTTGTCTTGTATACTTTGTTTTAAGTTACCCCAGAGATAGAAATCGCAGGGGTTTAGGTCGGGGGACCGATGGGCCACTAATCTCTACTAATAATTCTGTCCTCAAACACACTTTCAATTTTTCTCATCGAAATATTGGCCGTATAAGCTGTTGCAGAGTCTTGTTGAAGAAAAGCAAAATTACGCTCCCTGGCTGTTAATTCTCTAAAAAAAGAGGCAAAATTGTATTCACATATGTAAAGCTTCAACTGTTGACTCAAAAAAAAAATTGGCGAGTGATGGGTAGTTTCCTAAAGAGGTGTCAAAAATGTATGGACAATGACGGTGGCCAGTTTCCGCATCTCCTTTCATAAAGTTGGTAAGTAAAGCCTTTGAAAGTAGTTTTAAAAATGTTGTATGGTTTCATCCGCGCCTTTCTATGTTAGCGGTAGACGGCAACGAGCGCCGAGGATTGGGACAGGACAAACACCGCGCAGGCGGTTCGTTGTTTTTTGGCTCTCCCTGTACTTTCGGAAATGCTGTCATTCTACATTTCGTTGTAGATACTAGGGGAATACAGGGGGCTGAAGCGATACTCAGATCTTTATATGCTGGCGTTGAAATTCCATACTCACTTTTCATGACATTCCGAAAAACAGCTGAATGGTGACCACAAAAAAAGTGTGATGTGTTGCATTCAAATTAATTTCTCTACTCAATCTTCTAACCGCTCTTCTTACAAAATCTTATTTTCCTATCCACTTCTTGTCAATCAAGATAAATGTTTCATAACACATTTACGCATTCGTTTTAGGTATAAGAAGGATACAGCAGGCTAAAGCGATAGTCAGACTTTTAAAAAGCGAAACGCTATGTAATGACTTTGAAATTCCATGCTCTTTGCATGACAATAAGAAAAACCGAATAGTGAACTTGCCACTTGAAAACGACACAGTTAATATTTATACATGCTATATTATACATAATATTTGAATATTGAAACAAATAGAGAATATCTCGGAGATGGTTAACGTCACAAAACTTTTTATTTGACATAAATTGTGCGCTTTAACGAGATTTAGATTTTTTGTATAGTAAGATTTTGGTTTACCATTTATACAAAAGTCATTCAGAATGAAGAGGACTTCACAGTTATTTTCAGAAAATTCAAGATATACATTTTATTTGTCATACAAATATCTAAAACATATTGTATTTTAATCAAAATCGTTAGAGCCATTTTTGAGAAAATAAAAAATAATGAAAAAGTTTACATGTAAAGGATAATTTGGGGTAAGGGGTTTTCTTTAAATTCTTTGCACCGCATCCTTGGTTGATGTCGAACTTAAAAACCGACATTTCGTTTGTTTTTGAGTTATGCTGTTCACAAACACACATACACATACACGGGCTTTTTTTTAAATAGTTTTATTTATTCATGGGGACCTCAAAATGTGTATTTCCAGTAAAATCTGCATATCGATATCTAGAGTGGAATACAGTGCTTCATGAATGACTTTTGTATAATTGATAAACCGTAAGAGATTGACAAACCTTACTGCACAAAAAATACAGATCTCATTAAATCATACAGTTTTGTCGGATAGAAAATTATAAACCATTTACGAGATATTCTGTTTTATTAGTTTATGTTTTCAAATACTTGTCCTTTTTTTCAAGCGGTAATTGGCTATTCGTTTTTTTCCCCTCGTGGTGATGCAAAAATCTTGGATTATATAGCCATCATAATACAGAAATCCACTTTTTAAAAGTTTTATCGCTTAATGTGTCCTTCCTATACGTACAAAGAAATGTGTAAATGTGTAACGAAAGTTTATCTCAATTAACAAGTAGATAGAAGAATGGTTTGTAGAAGCGAGAGAGTTGGAGAAAGTCATGTGAATGCAACACATCCGATTGTTATTTTCTATTTACTGCATGTTAATCGAGATACGTGTTTGCAAACATTGTTTCATATTACCTACACATTTCGTTGTAGATACAAGGGGGAAACGAGAGGCTGAAGCTATAGTGAAATCTTTAAAAAGCGGGTCGCTATGTGATGGCTTTGAAATTCCATACTCTTTTCATTACAACGCGAGAAACAGTTGAATCGTGACAGCATAAAAAATTGTTGAAATATTCAAACCAATAAAAACTAACATCGCAGACGTTTCTGTTTTTTACTTTCTCTACTACGTATAGTAAGTAGGGGAAGTATTGCAATCCACCCAAAAATTCGATACCGAGATTTCACCGGAAATACATGTTTTGAGACCTCCTGAATCCAAAAAAAGCATTTTTGGAAACATGTCCGTGTGTGTGTCTATGTGTGTGTGTGTGTGTCTGTGTGTGTGTCTGTGAACAGCATAACACAAAAACGAACAGTCGGATAAACACCAAACTTGGTATTTAGGTTCAGTATCTTCCAGAGATGCGACACGAAGGTTTTCAAGAAAATCCCCCCACCCCAGACTACCCTTTACATGGAACATTTTTCGAAAATTTTAATTTTCTCAAAAATGGCTCTAACGATTTTGATTAAAATATCATATGCTTAAGATAATGTCATGAGAAATGAAATGTATATCTCGAATTTTCTGGGAATGTCCCCAAAAGTATTCTTGATTGTGAACGACTTTTGCATAACTGGTAAACCATAAGAGATAGACAAAATTTTACTACACAAAAAATGTAGATCTCGTTAAAATACACAACTTATGTCATATACATTTCTTTTGTTGAGTGAACCGTTTTCGAGATATTGCTTGTTATTCCCTTAAATTTTCCAATACTTATACTTTTCCTCAAATTCGTTATTCATTTTTTTATGTCCTGGACTTGCAAAGAGAATGGAATGCGCCGCATAGCAACCAGCGTTAAAATATTTGACCATCGCTTAAAAGCTACCATATTCCCCTTGCATCTACAAGAAAATTACCAATAAGATTGACATCTCGATATCTCGATTAACATAAAGCATATGGAGAATAGGCGTTTGTAAAAATAGATTGTACAAGAGTAGAGAAAGTCATGTGAGTGTAACACATCAGATTTTTTTATATCTTTTTGTCAATATCTTACGGTTTACATGTCATGCAAAATTATACAAAACCCGCCTCGAATGAAATGGATTCCTCAGGCTAATCTCGCAAAATTTCAGATATGTATTTTACTAGTCTTACAAATATCTAAACTACATCATATTTTAATCAAAATTATTTCAGAAAATGAAAACGAACGAACGATTTTCCATGTAAAAGGTAGCTGAATATTTTTTTTTAAATCTTCATGTCTCAGCCTTGGAATGAATTTTGCATAAGTGACCAATAAGTGATAGACAAAGCTTAATGAAAGAGAGAGAGAGAGAGGGAGAGAAGAAATGTAGGTCTCTTTAAAATAACTTTTTTGTGGCATTAGTCATTTCCGAGGAATTGGTTGTTTTTGTTTTGAATTTTTCAACAATATTTTGTCACCTTTTGGAGTGCTATCTCTATGCAGTTGTTCCTTGTGATGTCATACAAACAGTATGGAATTTCAAAGCCAGATATAGTGAATCGCTGTTTGAAGATTTGACTATCGCTTCAGCCTCTTGTATTGAAAATATTTGTGTAAAAGTTTGTCTTGGTTAAAATGGCGTGAATAAAATAATAACAGTTTTGAACGAATAGTTTTTAAAGGAGATATAAAGATAAACGATAATCTGTAGATAAATACTAGTGAATGTAACCCATCAGATATTTTAACGTATGAAAATAACCTTCGAAAACTTTTTGCTAAATGACTAACGATGTACATCAAACGGCCGCTATTTGCTTGTAGCCATATATGTGTTAAATCACATCTGTTGTGTCGCGACACGCAATTGGCTAATGTCGCCCCCCCTTTGTACTCGGCGCTGATGAAGAATCAATCGCAATTTTATTTCGAGTTAGTTTCCCTTCTTTTTGCAATTTCGCTTGCAGCTCGGGTTGTCGGCGGGAACGCTTTGTCGGTGGAAGGCAACTCGAAGAAAGCAAGACCACGTGACATTTTGATACTACGTGGTCTGCATTCGCCGGGCCGGCTTTTGTGCACCTTGCTCTTCATTTGTTACCGGCCTTGCCAAACTTATCGATCAATTCATCTACTCTAACATTTTATAAAGATTGTTATCGTTTAGCAACGCAAAGAAATTAGAGATTGTGTAGCAAATATTGTTTTGGATGTAATTATAATTGTAAGCCTAGAGCGAAAAAAAATTTTTTTTGTTCGTTAACGACACTGTCAATTGCCAGGATCATATCTGTGCCGTCGGAAATTCTTCCCGCAGGAGTTCTTTTACATGCTAGTAGATCTGACATGGCGCTGTCGCTTTTAAGCACACTTAAAAACCATCAATCTGGGCTGGGTTTGAACCCGCGACTTTAGGATCAGAAGTCCAGCGAACCTAGAGAAAATTTCACCAGAAAGTAATGTGGTAACAACCACATGTAGTACTTAAGAATAGGATAGAATCTTCATTTTAGTTCTAAAGTTTCGATGCAGCAAAAAAGAAAGAAAAAAGAGTATATAAGTTAATTACAGTAGTCCATAACTATAAAAATCTGATGTGTTACACTCACATGACTTTCTCTGCTGTTGTACAAACTATTTTTACAAACGCTTATTCTCCATATGCTTTCATGTTAATCGAGATGTTAATCTTATTGCTAATTTTCTTGTAGATGCAAGGGGAATTGCTAGGCTTTAAGCGATAGTCAAATATTTTAAAGCTGGTTGCTATGTGGAGTATTCCGTTCTCTTTGCATTACCAGGACAAAAAAAGAAGAATAACGAATTCCCATTTGAGAAAAAGTATAAGTACTGGAAAATTTAAGGGAATAAAAAGCAATATCTCGAAAATGGTTCACTCAACAATAAAATGTATATGACATAAATTGTGTATTTTAATGTGATCTACATTTTTGTGTAGTAAAATTTTGTCTATCTCTTATGATTTACCAGTTATGCAAAAGTCGTTCACAATGACGAATACTTTTGGAGACATTCCCAGAAAATTCGGGATATACAATTCATTTGCCATAAAAATGTCTTAAACTTGTGGTATTTTATTCAAAATCGTTAGAGCCATTTTTGAGAAAATTAAAATTTTCGAAAAATATTCCATGTAAAGGGTAATCTGGGGTGGGGGAATATTCTTGAAAACCTTAGTGTCGCATCTCTGGAAGATACTGAACCTAAATATCAAGTTTGGTGTTTATCCGACTGTTCATTTCTAAGTTATGCTGTTCACAGACACACACACACACACACACACACACACACACACACACACACACACACACACAGAGACACACACAAGGACACACACTTGTTTCCAAAAATGCTTTTTTTTGTTTCAGGGGGTCCCAAAACATGTATTTCCGGTGAAATCTCGGTATCGAATTTTGGTAGGAATACAAAACGTCCCCTACTTACTATACGTAGTAGAGAAAGTAAAAAGTCTAATATTTACATTCATATGACTTGCTTTATCCACTGCTCTTTAATTTCCTATCTATTTTCTATCTAAATTCTATCTAATTTTATGTTAAACCTTTCCAACTCGACTTATTTTCGATTGAAACAGGTTTTGAAACTAGAGGGCAAGCAAAGAGTACTTGTGTCTATCAGATTTCTAAATCTTTGCTCAGTTAGCTAAAGCGTTCAAATTCACTTGCCAGGATTTCCATATCGGACCTTAAATAGGTTCGAATCGTCGTTACCGTGCTACCACATCTTTGGTAAAAAATGGAGTGGGTCCACGTAAAATAAACGGTAATGGCATGTGTGGATGCTTTTGGGACTTTGTAAACACTGTAGCGGAACATATGTTTTGCATATATAAAATATTAGGGACATTTTTTTCATATTTACTTTCTCTACCACCTACATAGTAAGTAGAGAAAGTATTGTATTGCTCCCAAAAGTTCGATACTAGATTTCACTTTAAATACATGTTTTGAAGCCCCAGAATACAAAAAAAAATGTTTAGGAAAAGGTCCATGTGTCGGCTAAGTACCAAACTTGATATTTAAGTTCAGTATATTCAAAGGATCCGACACGAAGATTTTCAAGAAGATAATCCCACCCCGACTACCCTTTACATGGAACATTTTCAGAAAATTTTGATTTTCTAAAAAAATGGTTATAACTATTTTGTTTAAAATACCATAATATTTAAAAGCTATTTACGCGACAAATAAAAGATATATCTTGGATTTTCTGGGAATAACCTGTGAAGTCCTCTTCATTCGGAAGGAATTTGAAGGAATTTGTAACTTATATGATACATGATACATGATTTTATATACGACTATGATTTATTTGTATATAGCGTCTACAAACTATTCTCGCAAAAGCTTTTTCTTCTATCTGCTTAAAGTTAATTGAGATGAACGGTTGCATAAATACTTTAATTACACATTTCATTATACATACAAGAGGGATAGAGATTGTAAATGTTTAAGAATTAGTCGCTTTGTACTGGCCTTGAACTTCCATGCTGTTTCCATGACCTCACCAGAAACAACTGAATAGTGACAGAGCTTTAAAAATGACAAAAGTGTGAAACGCTCAAAACGATAACAACGGATATCTCGAATGGGTGATATCACACAAAAAGTTATTCTAAATAAATTGTGTGTTTTAAAAAGATATAAATTTGTTTGCGTAGCACGTTTTTATCTAATTCTTAAATTTACCAGCTATACAACATTCTACGTAATTCCTGCCGAATGAAGAGAATTTCACAGTCTATTCCCAGAAAATTAAATATATAGCACATTATATTTGCAATGTAACTATTTTAAATATATGGACGACCCTTGATTCAAAATCGTTAGAGCCACTATTGAGAATTAACGAAAAATGTTCCATAGCATCAGGGAAACTATTTGTCCGACATTTCGTTTTTGAGTTATGAACACACAGAGCGCTTTCTAAAAATGCTTTTTCTTTATTTAGCGAGCCTCAAAACGTGTATTTCCTTTGCAATCTCGATATCGAATTTTGGGTGGAATGCAATACTTACTCTGCCAGAGGTACATGATAAAGTAAAATATAAATTCAGAATGAAAGGAAGTTCACATTCTATTCACAGAAGAATCAAGATATACATTCCGTTAGCCGTGCAAATATCTTAAAACATAGGATTTTTTAATCAAAAGCTTTGTAGCCATTTTTGAGAAAATAAAATATAACAAAACGTTGCCATGTAAAGAGGAGTTTGTAGTGGGTGGAATTTCCCAAACCGTGTCGGACCCTTGGAAGATGCTGAACTTAAATACCAAGTCTGTACTTATCCGACATTTCGTTTTTTAGTTATGTTGTTCACACGCACGAGCCTTTTTTTAATAAAATAACTATTATTATTATCATCATTATTGTTATTATAGAAATTAGAAAAAAATATGAATATACATGGTACCATACTAGAAGAAATCTTAAGTAAACAATTGAAATGGTATGGGCACTTAAAAATAGGAGAAGAGAGAATTCTAAGACAAATATTTAAGTGGGCTACACCAGAAAGAAGAAAAAAGAGGTCGTCTCAGAATTACCTGTAGGACTGAAATACAGCTGATAACGGAAACAAGAAGGTTGGAGGAGGATGAATGGGGAGATAAAGAACAATAATGTCGGGCAACTGGAAAGCGGTGAAAACAGTTGTGAAGCCGGTGTTTATTATTATTATTATTATTATTATTATTATTATTATACTTACTCTGCTGTTTACCTATAGTAAGCAGATAAAGTATTGTATTTTAACCAAAAATTCGATATCTATATTCATCGGAAATATAGAAATAAAATAAAAATAAAAAAGCATTTCTTGAAAAAGGTGTGTGTGATGCGACACGAAGATTTTCAAGAAACTCCCTTTCACTGTTATCTACCCTTTATAGGGGGTAAAAATTCCTTAACTTTTATTTTCTCAAAAATAGCTCTGACGATTTTGATTAAACATTACGTGTTTAAGATATCTGCATGACAAATAAAACGTATACCTTAAATTTTCTGGGAATAGCCTGTGAAGTGCTCTTCATTCTCACCACACAAAAAATATAGATCCCGTTAAAGCACACACTTTAAGTTAAATAAAAGTTTTTGTGGCGTTTGACCATTTCCGATATATTCTTTCTTATTGGTTTGAATTTTCAAATACGTTATACTTTTCTCAACTGCAAATCGCTTTTCGTTTTTTCCCGTGTTCATGCAAAGAGAATTTAAAGCCATCACATATCGACTGGCTTTGAAAAGATTTGACCATCGCTTTAGCTTACTATATATTCTTCTTCTTCTTCTTCTTCTTCTTACACATACAACGAAACGTGTGACTGTGTAATGAAGGATTATCTGTATTAACAAGAGGTAAACAAAAGAATAAGATTTTGTGGGAATAACGTGTAGAAGAGTGAGTAGAGAAAGTTATATGAATGCAATACATACAATATTTTTTTTTCATTTTCGGAATCACGAGGCAACGAATATGTCTGACCGTAATAAAAGCGTGAATTTTGTTTTTCTGGCTAACCTCCGAGATATATTGACAATCAGTGGACTCTCTGTCAGTTAACCTTTTATTTCGCGAAACGAGTCCCATTTTGTGGAAAAAGCCTAAGAAGGGGGTGCTGTCATAAATCTGAAAACAAAGGAGAGCGCCTATCGCCAAGCATAACGCGTCATGCAATAATTTCCTTATTCCCATCCTGGTTTGAGTCTGGAATTCTCTATATACAATTGTGTGTGTGTGTGTGTGTGTGTGTGTGTGTGTGTGTGAGAGAGAGAGAGAGAGAGAATTAATTTAAATGAAAAAGGAAGCCAAAAGTAACACAAAAGTGAACGATTAGTAGATACTGATATAAAAAACGGAACATCTTTGCTGATGAGCCATTATTTCAGGCATATAGACGGATATAACCTTTCAGTTAATCCATTAGTATAAGGAAAAAAAAATATTTTCTGCATTCTCGTACACAATTTTTCATTTGTTTCAAGTTGTCCTCCGTGGTCTAGTGGTACCTGCTAGCCTCTAGTTCCCGAGGTCGCGGGTTCAAACCCGGCGGAGGGCGATGGATTTTTTCGGGCGTAAAAATCCTTAGCACGGCTTCCTTCCGAAGGGAAATAAGGCACGTAAAAGAACCTCAAGCCTGATAAAGAGGCATCTGAGCAAAATTTCCGGTCTTTCACGCCCAATATATAACGGGACGCTAAGAACCATAGTAGTTAAAGGGCGTCCGTAAATAAAACTCAATTTCAATTTCATTTGTTTCATTTGTTGGTTTATAACACATGAAAATGCACTTTACAAAAAAGAGAGAGAGAAAGTGATAGTACTTCTTGGATTTAAGTAACTTGGTTATTTTCAGTGAGACTAAGAGTATCACAGTTTAAAAGCATAATATTTTAAAACGTTCTTTAAAAATATAGGATTTAAAATGTTATGTTGAGTTCTTCGATTCCTTCAGTAACATGTTATCTGTGTCTACAGGATGGTGCTTTTTAACTCAATTTTGAGTGGGTTTAACGATCTGGGAAATGGGCCACTCGAATTTACACTATTTAAGGTACAATGTCTATAAATATTTTGAATGCATTACATTCTCAACCGAGGATCGGCAACAAAGTGTATTTTAATTGGTGAACAGTCCAAAATACTGCAAAATCGGCAATAATGGCCTCCACTTGACAGAAATGTGAGGGCGATTATTCCATGGGGACAAAAAAAAACTGTTACTTTTGTTGTACGCTGGTAAAAGATAAGGGTGCTTGACTCTATTATTGCGGATTTTTGCGTATTGAATTAAAATGGTATTCCGTTTATTTCTATTTTTAGCGAAGTGCCAGCAGAATAGGCCCCTGACTGTATGCGTTGTAAGGGCTTTTATTGCTAATTATCCTTTGTGTGTGTGTGTGTGTGTGTGTGTGTGTGTGTGTGTGTGTGTGTGTGTTGTGTACATGATTTGAATTCGATTTTCAAACTGGCATTTCCACACAGAACGATAAAATCGGTGGTTAAGAAAGAACGAGAAGAAAAGCTTGGCAGTTGTTTTGCATACTTAAAGATTGTTTCCAGTAGTTTCTACGAATTACCTACCTCTTGCTTTCTTCATCCACAATCCACTTTTTCTCAGAAGTTCAGTGTTCGCCACCCGCTGAGGTCTTTTCATCTGTAACGCTAGTGATAAGGTGCCAACATTTCAGTTTTATATCACCCTTCCACCGATTTCGACTAAATCTGGTAAATAGATTCATTAGGACAAAATTAAAAGTACCCTGGGGTGGTATCACAAAAACCAGCCCGGTTCGCTGGGAGTCAATTTTGTGCTTTTTGAGTGAGATTAGGCGTGTTTTGTCAATAGCTTTGCAAAATAAAAGAAAACTTATGCTCCCTTCATTCTTTTAGGGGCTGAAAACGAAACAAAATGTTCGCTGGAGGCTGGCCCCATGACGCAGTCGGTAAAACACGTCCCGGCTATGCGAGGGGTCCCGGGTTCGATTACCGGCTGGGTCGTAGGGATTTTTCTTTAGCCAAGATTATTCCCTAACCTTTCCAGAGATTGGAATATGAATAAGAGTATAAAATCCAAAGAAAAACCAGAAATCCCTTGATAACTATACGAATTAACACCATTACCAACAGGCAATATGTTCCCAAGTTAAAAGGCCTCCGATATGATCATTGCAGTTAAAGATTCGGTAGAAATGTAACAATAAAAATTAAAAAATATTCAGTGTGATGCAATCTGCGTTTTAAATAAGGATGGGCCTGTTCTCTCGAATATTTTGCTTAATAAAAATACATGTTGTTCTTTTCATTGTTTTAGGGTTGGCAACACAAAAACCAAATCAGCGGAAGAGGGGGAATCTTTGGAGGGAGGCAATGTTAAGGTCTTTCAGCACGAATGGGCTTGTTTCCCCAATGTTTGTACTAAATGTGTAAACAAAATTCTATCGCCATTCCTTTGCAAAATAATTATACACTTTTTCATTGTGAGGTGGAGATGATTTTGAGGCTTTTGAGCCTGAATGAGGACATTTTAACAGTTGCTTTGCCAAATAAAAACATAAAATGTTCTAGTTCACGCAGCTTGGAAACTGGCAAAAAGGGGGAAAAACCAAATGAAATAAAAAGGAGTACATTTAGCAAAAACTCTCAAAATCCTGGTATTTCTTTTTATTGTTCCATTTACACACCGCCTTTAACTGCAATGGTTATATCGGCGGCCCTTTACCTTTAGAACGTATCGCCTATCAGTAATGATGTTATTGGTATGAGTTCTACAACGGAGGGGGAAAACCTCTGCGCACTGCGACCTACATAGGTCTATTGTAGCTACCATCATCCAGGAGGAAGGAATGAAGTGAAGGAACCACAGGGGATTCCAGGCTGCAGTCAGGCATGCCACAGAGACGCGCAAAAGTCTCCCTAACAGCTCTAGGCTCGAAGACCCGTCCCACTGCTGGAGCTGCAGAGAGGGCGATGAACGACCCCTCTAGTGTCCACGGGGATTACCTACTCTTTCCTTGGAGCAAGTATTCGCGCCATCTTTCGCCACCGCCATACAACTAGAAAAACATCTGAAAGATGAGAAGCAAACGGAATGAAAGGTAAAGAAAATCGTGGTAGATGAGAAACCACCCCAGCATCCGCCTACCACGAAAAACCAAGGTGAGTGCGTGCTCGATGGGAATCGAACCCGGGACCTCTCGAATGTGAGCCTCACACGTTACCACGAAGTGTTAACTCGTATACAGTTGGCATTGGATTTCTGGGTTTTCTTTGAGTTTTATTCATTAGATCATACTTTATTCATATTTCCAAACTCTGGAGCGGGGATAAGAAATAAATTTGGCTAGGGAAAAATTTCCAACCTCCAGCCGGGAAACGAACGTGAGGCTCCTCACCAGCAGGTAGTTTCTCCACCGACAAGCCTCGAGGCCAGTCCTTCACCTAATATAGTTAAAATATAAAAGAAAGGATTATACCTATATACATATTAGTTTAGGAGTGAAGCAAAGATGCCCAATGTCACCAACTTTTTTACATACATATGGACGCAGCAATTTTGGAATGGCAAGCTAAGATAAAGGACAATTTTAAATTTAATTAATTAATTTTAAACACAGTTTTATTTGTAGACGACCAAGTTGTCTTTGCTTAAAACGAAAATATGTTACAGATAGACATTTTCCTTCTAGATGAAGTAATGACAACTTACAGTCTAGAGATATCAGCTGCAAAGGCAAAGACTATAGCCTACTTAGGGAAACCCCCAAAGGAAGTAAAATTGCACTGAAGGATTAAATAACGAAACAGGTTCAAAGTTTTAAATATTTAGGGTGTAAAATAAGTTATACTTATGACAAACGCCTCAAAAACTAAATCCATACATTTCAAAGTACAATGTAGAACAATAAAACGGAATTTAAAAAACAATAAAAGAAACAATTATAAAATTTTATAAAAGTATGGCTGTGGCTGTTCTGACGTACAGTGTAGAGGACTGGGTTCTAAAACGTACAGATAGAAGAATGATAGAGACAGCTGAAATGAGATTTTTGAGATATGTGGCTGGATATACCCTTCATGATCACATAACAAATGACACCATACAGAGCAGCTGAATATTTATAATGTAAATAATAAAATAGAAGAAATTAAAAGTAACTGAAAGTACACATTAAAAGAATACCTTCTACAACATTTACAAAAGTAATATACACATACAAACCATTGGGAGTACGAGATGTCGGACGACCCCAGCGTAGATGGCAAGAACTTGAGGTTGATGATGATGATAATTATGGCACACACACACACACACACACAAAAACAACTTATTTCCGTATCCGCCTGAATATAAAAAAGAGCATTTTTAGAAAAACACTCCATGGGTGTTCAATAAATACCAAGTGTTGTATGATTTTCAGACTTTGTATGCTCCAGTATGTTCCAAGGAAGCGACACCAGGATTTTCAAGAAAGTCCGTCCACCCCAAGGTACCTTTTACATCTAAAATGTTTCGATATTTTTTATTTTCTAAAGCTATAATGATTATGTTTAAAATACCTACCATATTACTTTCTCTACTACGTATAGTAAGTAGGGGAAGTATTGTATTCCATCCAAAAATTCGATACCGAGATTTCACCGGAAATATATATTTTGAGGCCCCCTGAATCCAAAAAAAGCATTTTTGGAAACATGTCCGTGTGTATGTCTGTCTGTGTGTCTGTGAACAGCATAACTCAGAAACGAACAGTCGGATAAACACCAAACTTGGTATTTAGGTTCAGTATCTTCCACAGATGCGACAAGAAGGTTTTCAAGAAAATCCCCCTACCCCAGATTACCCTTTACATGGAACATTTTTCGAAAATTTTAATTTTCTCAAAAATGCTTCTTAACGATTTTGATTAAAATATCATATGTTTAAGATATTTTTATGACAAATAAAATGTATATCTTGAATTTTCTGGGAATGTCTCCTAAAGTATTCTTCATTGTGAACGACTTTTGCATAACTGATAAACCATAAGAGACAAAATGTTACTACACAAAAAATGTAAATCGCGTTAAAATACACAATTTATGTCATATACATTTTTTTGTGGAGTGAACCATTTTCGAGATATTGCTTGTTATTCCCTTCAATTTTCCAATACTTATACTTTTTCTCAAATGGGAATTCGTTATTCAATTTTTTTTTGTCCTGGTAATGCAAAGAGAATGGAATACTCTACATAGCAAGCAGCTCTTAAAATATTTGACTGTCGCTTAAGGCCTACAAATTCCCCTTGCATCTACAAGAAAATTAGCAATAAGTTTAACATCTCGATATCTCGATTAACATGAAGCATATGGAGAATAAGCGTTTGTAAAAATAGTTTGTACAAGAGTAGAGAAAGTCATGTGAGTGTGATTTTTTATTTTTAAGATATTTGTATGACAAATAGAATGTAAACCTTACATTTAGTGCGAATAGGCTGCGAAGTCCTCTTCATTCGGAAGGAATTTTGTTTCATTTTATATAAAAGTTAAACTACAAGAGAGAGGGACAAAAAGGTACTACACAAAAAATGTATAACGCCTTAAAACATACAATTTGTTTCAAATAATTTTTTGTGAGATTAGGCATTTCGAGATAGCCATTATTATTGATTTGTATTTTTCAATACTTGTGCTTTTTTGAAGTGCTTTCGCTATTCAGTTGTTTCTCGCAATGTCATGGGAAGAACATTTAGCAACTAGCTTTTAAGCATCTGACTATCAATTCGGTTTCCTCTATCCCTTTGTACCTACAACGAATTATGTAATGAAGCCATTTCTGCAAAGGTTTATCTCGGTTAACATGAACTAGAAAAAAATAGGCTTTCATAAGAAAAGTTTGAAGTTATATAAAATTAAACGACAGTGGGTGGAGAAAGTCATGTAAATCTGTCACATCAGAAAAATTTTGTTCTGTTGTAAGTTTCTGTTATCTCTTGTGCTTTCCTAGTTCTACGACATTAGAATGAAGGAAATTCCATTGGCTTTTCACAGAAAACTCGAGTCATACCGACATTGGATTTTTATTTACTCTAGCACCTAACTGAGGCAGCTATAGGAAGCATTGTGTTCCACCAACACATTCAATATTAAGAAATTCATTTTTGAGGTCCCCTGGAACTACAAACAAAAAGTTGGATACTTACTAACTTGGTAGATAAATGCAACAGCTTTCAAGGATGCCCAAGTGTACGCTAAGTACATCATCTAACGGAACGTCTGAAAGCTTCGGGTTCTTCCTTTTTATTTTTTCTTCGCAAGAGATAGTTGCTACGATTTCTGTTTCTGATTCTAACATTTTCATGGTGTTTCCATTTGTTAAAAGTAACTAAGCACTTAATTTGAAATTCATCAAAAGCGTGTCATCTGTAACGTAACGTGAGTAGAAGACTCGCTTTTTATATGACTACTATGTACATATTGTACGAGGCGTATTCCAAATCTAAGGCCCGGTGAACAACATTTAAGCCCTAATGACGTTTCACTCCCTCCGTGGTGTAGTGGTTACCGTGCTAACCTCTTAGTTCACGAGGTCGCGAGTTCAAACCTGACCATAATAAAAAACTCAATGCTGCGCTGTCTACCGACTCCTGAGGAACCTACCGCGGTGGTGTGACGCAGTAGGCGTTTGACAGTTGATGAGAGTAGATCGAAATGACAATCGTAGATCCGCCAGGTGAGAAGTGCGCGGTGTGATTAGATTTTTGCTGGCAAAAGGATCGTCAGCTGCGGACATCCATCGTGAGTTATACCTCAGTATGGACCGGACATAATGAGTGATAAACAGGTTCGACAATGCTGTCGAAAATTTCGAAATGGCCGCACAGCAAGTGAACCAAAAGTTTCGAAGTGATCGACGTTTGACAAGGGTCTGGCTGATGAATTCCCAAATGTTGCTCGAACCTCGCTTTACAGGATTGTCACTGAATAGCTTGGATATCAGAAATTTTGTGCGAGGTGGGTGCCAAAACTGCTCACCGGTCAGCACAAACAGCAACGAATGCGTAGTGCATGACAGTTTTTGGGGCGGTATAGACAAGATGGAGATGGTTTGTTTTCCCACATTGTTACGGGCGACGAGACATGGATAGTGTACACCAACGCAGTATCGAAGCAACAGTCAATGCCTAGAACCAAATCAGGAACGGGGCCTGGGCTTTACGGTAATGGCACCAAGATTTCTTACAGTCTGGGTACCTTAGCTACAGTTTTCCAGGCTGAGGTTTATGCAATCCTAGCCAGTGTCATGGAAAGCATTAAAAGGAGATATAAGAATAGAAGTGTTCTTATTCTCTCAGACAGCCAAGCTGCTCTTAAAGCACTTGAATCACCATCAATAAAACCAAAGTTCGTCTCAGAATGCCGGGAATCCTTAATGACACTGGCTGAACACAATAAGGTTCAACTTATGTGGGTGCCAGGACACACAGGTATACCAGGCAATGAGAAAGCAGATGAAGCAGCCAAGATTGGCAGCGAAATCCCATTTTTGGGTCCAGAGCCTGTACTGGGGGTGTCCTACAGACCAGTGAAAAAGGTTATTAAGTGCTGGGCTCAAGCAGAACACAAGAACTGCTGGAACTCCATTGAGGGTTGCAGACATTCTAAGTTGTTTATTACAGACCTGGATAACAGCCGGTCAAAGTATTTGCGCGGTCTTAGTAGAAGAAGACTTGCATGGGCAACAGGATTCATTATAGGTCACTGTGACACAAGTTTATTCTATACAGAATGGGATTGTTTAACAACCCTATCTGTAGTAGATGCCTAGAAGGAGATGAGACTGTTACTCATCTGCATTGTGATTGCCCTGCTCTTGCGAATCAAAGAGCAATATTTTTGGCGATAGATGAACTATCGAAAGCCTCAGTTACAGTCTGGTTAAGTTCATATCGAGCAACAGACTACTTAACTGATGAACGGGGGGATGCGCAATAGATCTTTAAGGTCGCAGTGTTTGGGCATAAAACCCACCCCTTTTCAAACTAGAACTAGAATAGTCAATGCAGTGGCGCCGTTCTGGTTCACCCAAACCAAAAAAGTGTAAGCAATCGCCGTACACGAATCGCAAAATGATGGTTTCCTTATTTTGGGGATGAAAAGGGCGCCCTTTTGATTGATTTCATGGACCATGGGTCAATAATTACAGCTGACGTGTACTGTGCAACGCTTACCAAACTGAGACGTGCGATCCAAAATCGACGCCGCGGGAAACTGTCGTCTGGCATCATCTTCCTGCACGACAACGCACGCCCGTACACCGCTGCCATAACCAAAGAGAAGATTTGAGAGTTATTTGAAACGGTGGCTGGGTGGACAACTATTTCAAATCGACGATGAGCTTAAGACGAGCATTACCAACTGGTTCAAGTCCCAGGCGGCAGACTTCTATGCCGAGCGGTTAAAGAAGCTGGTGCAGCGTTATTGCAAGTGTATAGATGTGAACAGCGATTATGTGGAAAAGTAAAGTATATATGTATGCTTATATTACTATCAAGAAAAACCTTGTTAATGAGCGATATTGTTATTATGACCAAACGGACCTTAGCTTTGGATACGCCTGGTATATAAATATGTGAATTTGTAATGTAGAGAAAATCGTGGTAATTTGCCGCATCAAATTTTTCATGCCAATATCTCAAACGCATGGCATTTTAATTAAAATCTTTGTAACCATTTTTGAGAAAATAAATAAATAAAGCTTTTCTTGTAAAGGTTTGCTTAGAGTTGTGTTGTGTCCTTAGGAGCATCAGTACTGAAACTGCTAATTTCTACCAATTCAGCTGACAATATTATCACAGAAAATTAAGTTTCTCTGTCTACGTAACTGATTTTCCAAGAAAATAATTTTTAAAAAATTAGAATTCACTCTCATGTGAAATACCCCATGTGATGAAAATCTGAAAACGTTAAATGTTTAAACGTTTGCCGATTATTTCTCGAATATCATTCAATACAATCAAATGTAACATTTTGCATAACATTAAAACATTCCCTGAAAGAAAACGATAAAGTATGATGTAGGTATTAAATTAGCCCTAAATCCAAAACTATATTTGATGTCAAGAAAAGGCTCTTTAGAGAACAGTTGTATCATGGGGAACACTATTTTCAAAGTGACGAAACTGCAAGAAAACAACAATACAGGGAAACGAATACTGCCTCTGTGATCTGGTGGTTAACATGCTAGCATCCAAATCCAGAGGTCCAGGGCTCGACTCCTGGCTGAAGAATGGGGATTTTTCTTTACCAATGTAATGTTAATACAAAGAATTACGCAAATGTTTTACTCGTCTCTTTATTAAAAACTGGGATTTTACTTAAATTAGGTTATGATTTATTACGGGGTTTTGAATATTTGATAGGAATTGGAATATTAATTAATATGTTTTGCTTATCTAGGATTATTCCCCATCGTCCTTAGAGACTATGGGTGAGAGTGTAAATCTGTGTATGATATTGATGTAAATATAAAACCCAACGTAAACAAACCCAAAGATTTTAATGCAACAGTAAACGAGTGAACATCATTGCCGATAAGCAATTGTTCCAAAGACACCTGAGAACGTCCATTTAAACGTTGGTTTGGGATATTTGAATGGTCTGAAAGGCAAAATCACAAATGGATCCCGATTCTACAATGTTTGACGATTTTCTTCCATATAGATATTTAAGTAAATTTTTAAAATTTTGTCGAAAATTCAGCATATGTTAGGCTTAAACGATGTTGGATAAACACTCTTAAGAATAAATACTTAAGAAGTTTGGCATTCATCCAACTTGTGGGTTTTTAGTTCTCTCTCTCTTTCTCTCTCTCTCTTACACACACACACACACAAAAATCTATTTCCTTTTTTTATTCAGTGCACATCAAAACGTGTATTTTATGTAAAATTTCAGTGTAGAACTTTTGGTGGAATAGAATATATTGTCTACCTGTCACAGGTAAGTTATGCATTAAACATATTGCACATTATGATATTTAAATGGTTTCAAAAAAGCGAAGCAGAGAGTACAATTTTTGATGACGTTAAAGTTAAACTAATCTAATGTCAAAGAGCTAAGTTAAAAATTGTATTAAAATTGTCCGTTTTTGTATTATGAATGGTTGATGTGTAAATTACAAATAATAACAGGCATTTACGTGCTCCTTTTTCGAATTTAGCGCACTTCTACGTTTTTAAGACATCAAATATTACCAAGTTTAAAGGCAATTCTATTAAATGATGTAGCCTAACCTTCTAAGAGAGAAAGTAGTTGTCAATACCTTCAAAAATGCCATATTACATTGGTTGTGTGAGATATAATATTCTCGCAACGTTAATGGTTCCCACGACAACGTAAAGCCAATGAAGAAACAAACACCGGAGGAATATAGACACAGAATGCGAAATGAGGCCATCTATCGTTCCATTTCTGAAGCATGGGGTCGGATTTGCATTCTGCTCGCACACGTCTGTTTGGAATGCAAGCGATATGGCGAGCTAACGTCGTATAGATGTTGCCACACTTTCAGACATAAATTACTTTCCATTTGATTTCAAGGTTTCCAAGGGCAGAATTGCGGTGATATTATTATTATTATTATTATTATTATTATTATTATTATTAATATTGTAAATACGTATTACCATCTTATAAATGGAGAAAAACGATAACAAATATTCACAAATAATGGAAGTGTTTGACATCACAAAGATGATAAAGTCTGAAATAAAATAATTTAGATACCTTTTATATTGCACGTATTTTATTCTAGTGTCTTCTGCCATAATTTTCTTTCAAATTTTTCTCCCCTTTCTTTCCTATCCAGTTTTTCTAGCATCTACCTGCAGTTCCTAGAGGAAGTTTTGAAATCCACCTAAATTAACAGATATACACAGTTTAAGGTCAACTGAAATAAATAATAATAATAATAATAATAATTTTTAGAAAAACGTGTGTGTATGAATGTATGTAAACAACATAGCTCAAACACAAATTACCAGGAATTTTCAAAAAAATTCTACTACCCCAATGTTTTACATTGAATTCTCTGCTATTAGCTTGTGAAGTTTTCATTTGTAAAGGAATTTTGTATAATTGTGTGTAAATGATAAACCATAAGAGATAAACAAAAACTTACTATACGATTAATGTTGTTCTTATTGCTCTCAACGATCTTCGGGGGAACCTCGTCCCGCAAGGCTCGTTTATTAGCTAGGTGGTAGAATGACAATGCTTATGGTGATGGAACGAGGACATGCATATCTTGCACTTTGAACTGCAAACCAACTTAGGCCTAGGGGATATTTCACATGAGTTAGCCAGAGCTGAGGGCCTGGTACTCTCCTATAGGCAGAAATCGAACCATGGACCTTCAGTACGAGGGCCGCAAACGAAACCAGTGAGCTACCCTGGCGCCCCACCCAAAATATAGATCTTGTTAAAATACACAAGTTACTTCAAACACTTTTTTTGTGGCACTACCAATCTGTGACGAGATACGGAAAAGGAATGGTTTATAAGATGCAACCACCACAGCACAGAGGATCAATCGAAGGGGGCTATGTCAGTTGCGTCCACGTAAACATGTTTACGAAAAATCAGTACATCAGTTGTGTCTGAGGTTTTTGAAATATATATGTACGTTAGTTCGTCCTCAGCTACCTGTTTAGGTAGCTTGGTAGGTTTAGGTTCTTCGATAAGACACAGCCAAACACTATAGAACGCGTTCTACTACGTCACAAACAAAATAAAGGTCAAACTGGACATACGTAATAGTTCTCAGTTTTGTACGAGCCATGGAGTCGATGACAAGTGAGAAGGGAAGCCTTTAATTGTGATCGATGGTTACAAAGTTAGACGTCGCAAAGGATCTGCAGAACAGTATTTCGCGTTGGGCATGCTGCATGAAATCTTGTAAGGTTTCCTAAAGTTAAATGTTAAAAATGAGAAGGGAAATGTTGTTTGTGCCAGGAATTAAAAACACTGGGACTAACAATTCAAGTCTTTCAGAGACGCAACTGACGTATTAACCAAGAAATCCAGAGACGCAACTGAGGATGACTGAAAAAATCCAGGGACTCAACTAACGGGACGCAATCGGACACAATCGCCTGTCACTGAATTGTAGATGGGGAGGACACGTAAGCAGGATGCAGCCAGACAGGTGGGCCTATGCCACTAGGGTGTGGGACCTGAGGACAGCAAAAAGGAGCAAAGAACGTCCGTGACAAAATGGATAAACGACTTCAGAGAAGTGATGGGTTTACAGCGGTTCAGAGCAGCAAAAGACAGGACAATATGGAAAGAAACACTATTAATAGGAATAAAATAAAATATAGTGAAGCGAATAAGTAAGATAAATGTGGATAAAAATGTAAATAAGTACAGTGAAGCGACCGATACAAGATTTTCGAACAGCAAAATTAAAATTAGTTTAGGCAGATGAAGATTAACTGTTTAGGAATACATAGTAAAAGAAAATCACAGCCCTACCATAAAGGTAGGAGGCCTTGCCCTTTAGGAATCTCATGGGATTATCTTATCTTACCTCATACCGAGTGAGATGGCTGCGCTGTAACGTGCGAGGCTCGCATTCTGGGAAATCCTGGGTTCAGTTCCTGGGGCCGGCCATTCTTGCCATGGACTTCTCGTGGTTTTCCCGGTTAGCAAGGCGGATGCTACGGTGGTTCCTCTTCTATCACGTATTTCTGTTCCCTAATTTCGCGTCCCCTTTTATGTTACAAGTGGGCTTAGGGTCTGTGCAGTGTCGTCTTCGGTGTCGGACAGATGCTTCCTTTTTGGAAAGTTCTTCTCGGCCCTGCCTTCTCTGAGCCGCCTTAGATGGATCGACCTCTCCTCAGTTCCGCTGGAGGGTAGCTCTCTCTGAGCAGGTCGTGGGTGTGGCCGGTTCATCAAGCTTGGAATCGTTAGGGACCTCTGGGCGTCTCTGTCGGCCGGTCTTCTTGCGGCTTATAATCTTTTGGGTTCCTTCAACTCATCCGTTCCTCCTGGGAGTGGTAAGCACAAAAGATCCGCGTTGGGCTGAGGTGCTATGTGTCCTCTCCGTTTCCTGGTTATAGTCACAGCCATCTTATCTTAACCATTTTCTATCATACATTTTTAAGTGTTGTCACCATTCGTTTGTTTCTCGTGATGTCATGCAAAGGATATGGAATTTCAAAGCCAGCATATAGCGATCCGCTTTTTAAATATTTGACTGTAGCTTCAGCCTCATGTATTCCTCTTGTACCTAACGAAATGTGTAATACAACAATTTCTGTAAACGTTTATCTCGCTTAACATGAAGTGCGTAGAAAAATAAGGGTTTATAAGGTTTAGCATGATATTGAGTAGAGTGTGTCATGTGTATTTTTACTTTCTCTACTACGTATAGTAAGTAGGGGAAGTATTGCATTCCACCCAAAAATTCGATACCGAGATTTCACCGGAAATACATGTTTTGAGACCTCCTGAATCCAAAAAAAGCATTTTTGGAAACATGTCCGTGTGTGTGTCTGTGTGTGTGTGTGTGTGTCTGTGTGTGTGTGTCTGTGTGTGTGTCTGTGTGTCTGTGAACAGCATAACTCAAAAACGAACAGTCGGATAAGCACCAAACTTGGTATTTAGGTTCAGTATCTTCCAGAGATGCGACACGAAGGTTTTCAAGAAAATCCCCCCACCCCAGACTACTCTTTACATGGAAGATTTTTCGAAAATTTTAATTTTCTCAAAAATGGCTCTAACGATTTTGATGAAAATATCATATGTTTAAGATAATGTCATGAGAAATGAAATGTATATCTCGAATTTTCTGGGAATGTCTCCAAAAGTATTCTTCATTGTGAACGACTTTTGCATAACTGGTAAACCATAAGAGATAGACAAAATTTTACTACACAAAAAATGTAGATCGCGTTAAAATACACAACTTATGTCATATACATTTCTTTTGTTGAGTGAACCGTTTTCGAGATATTGCTTGTTATTTCCTTAAATTTTACAATACTTATACTTTTTCTCAAATACGTTATTCATTTTTTTATGTCCTGACATGCAAAGAGAATGGAATGCGCCACATAGTAACCAGCATTAAAATATTTGACTATCGCTTAAAAGCTACCATATTTCCCTTGCATCTACAAGAAAATTACCAATAAGATTGACATCTCGATATCTCGATTAACATGAAGCATATGGAGAATAAGCGTTTGTAAAATTAGATTGTACAAGAGTAGAGAAAGTCATGTGAGTGTAACACATCAGATTTTTTTATTTATATGGGCCTCAAATCGTATGAAGTCATGATATGATTCTTGGTCGTGCATAATACCTCCTCTACCTAATGTAAGGGATGAGAAATAAGAAGGTACAAAGCAACATGCGACATATGAGAGCAGAAATATCTACTCCAGAGAGCAGCTACAGATACAGTGGGTATCCGCCTTGATTTTAAACATCAGAAAGAATCTTTTTTTTGGGGGGGGCAGAATCAGAACACTTACATCCAGTAAAGCTTTTTAATATGTAAGCGAAAGGTAATTTGTGAGGGACAAAAGAGGCTGGTTTGTGTCCAGTGTCCGGAGCCCTGTCTCTACTAATGGAGGAGGGAGAGAGATGCAGCAAGAGCGCAGCTTCCCTAGGGGTACCGCCCCTACTCTGAGCGTGCGCACTGTACAACCCTTCAATTCTTTCGATTTTATTTTCCCTTCGCCCTCGCTACAAACCCCCAGGCTCTAAACAAATACGCATCAATCGATTTTAATCTCCATGTACCCTAAGTGGTAGTGGTAGTGGTGGATGTAAGAATACGGGTCTTGGATTGAAGAAGTTTATTATTATTATTATTATTATTATTATTATTATTATTATTATTATTATTATTAACCGCGAGAATAAATAAGGAATAAAGTCGAAACGAAACGCAAATAAATTTCTACTCTTAAAGGTGGTTCTGAAACACGGACGATAACAAAATATATCTTGCCTTTACTTGAATTTCTCTAATCACCCGTTGCAAATTATTTTTACAAAAGCTTATTCTTCTAATCTTTCTCTTGTTAATAGAGACAAACGTTCGTTATCCAA
Organism: Deroplatys truncata; assembly: GCA_030765065.1. Classification (NCBI taxonomy): domain Eukaryota; kingdom Metazoa; phylum Arthropoda; class Insecta; order Mantodea; family Mantidae; genus Deroplatys; species Deroplatys truncata. The sequence continues at coordinate 130,032,851 of CM060984.1, forward strand.
TTACACATTTCGCTGTAGATACTACAATAATACGGTAGATAAAGCGATAGTCAGATTTTTTAAAAGCATGTTGCTATATAATGGCTTTGAAACTCCATACTCTTTACATAACCACGACAAAAAACAAATATCGACTTAACACTTGAAAAAAGTTTAAGTATTTGTAAATTCAAACCAATAACAAAGAATACTCGAAAAAGATTAACGCCACAAACACTATAGGTAGGTTGATAAGTAAACACTATAATACGAGGGTCGTCCAATTAGTAAGTTTCCCTATTTTATAAAAAACATTACACACAATTGGTCATGTTGAATTAATTTTATTTATACTGTACAATCCTTCTGTTACTTTTCTACATTAGTCAATATGTTTTTTCCGAGCATTTTTTGGGGACGTGACGTAAGTTTTTCCAATCAGTGTTGTACCAGATCGGGTCCTGTGCTCGCAACCAGCTGTTCACTTATTTGACTTCATCATCGGTGTTAAAAGTGCTTACCTTTGAGGTGGAGGAACACGTGAAAATCCTTTGGGGCAAGCTACGGTGAATACGGAGGATACGAGAAAACTTCCAAGTTGAATCTTGACCCAGGCGGAGCTCAGAAGATTCAAATGAGAAGTTTTCTGCATCCTCCATGTTCACCAGATATTTTACCAAGTGATTTTCACATGTTTTCCTGACTCAAAGGTCATCATGGAGGTAAGCACCGTGACGAAGATCAATCAGAAGTGAACAGCTGGTTACGAGCACAGGACACAATCTGGTACAACGTTGGCTTGGAAAAACCTGTGTCACGTCCACAAAAATACTTGGAAAAACATGTTGACTATGTAGAAAAGTAACAGAAGGATTGTGCAATATAAATACAATTAATTCATCATAATCAATTGTGTGTAATGTTTGTTATAAAATAGGGAAACTCACTTATTGGACGACCCTCATCCTTTATAAAAACAATAAATAATATTGACTTTATATCCGTTAAACACATTTCTACTAATGTACTTTCGCGTCAGTTTAACGCGTTTAAACCGGGCAATTCGTATGGGGCAGTGAATGAACAAAAAGGGTGAAGTGGTGACACAAATGACCCGGGAATCCATAAAGCTTAGAGCTACCGGACAATCGTCTTCACAGGATCAAGAAAACGTCGAAAAAACCTTATCCAGGTAAGTCACCCTATCCGAGATTTGAATTCGGGCATTTTGGATGTGAGGCTAACACGCTATCCTACACCAAAGCGGGGACTTTGACTTAGGAAACAACTGATGGTTTTATTGCTCGCTGAACGGTAGGCTTTCATGACTTTGGTTTAATCAGTTTTTACTATTAAACACACTCGCATTCACACTTCCAAACTCTGTGGAGGATATGGAATCATTCTGGTTAAAGACAAATTCCACGTCCGAGCCGAGAATCGAACCCGGACCTCTGGGTTAAGAACCAGACGCAGTCATATACTTCTGTATAATCAGGAAAGCATGCGCAATAGATGTGGAAAATGCGAAGCTCATTAAAATACACAATTTATATCCAATCGTTTCATAGCTTTGGTCGCTTTCGAAATATTCCATCTTCCAAATTTACATTTTCCCTATTTCTGAGTAAATCATTAACGGATTTTCTTGAAAGTTTGAGGTTCTTTCTTTCTTTTTTCTTCTTTAATTTCTTTCTTTCCATCTCAAGAGCCATTGCTACAAATAAAAGTTTTATTGCTGTTCCTGAATGTTGTACCTAAGCACTTATTGCTTATCTTGATATCATTTAGAGGCAAAAACATATCGTGAGTAACGTAACGTGGATAGAACAACAACTTTGCATATGAACAGTGTGATATAATAAAATAACGGATATGTGCGAATTTGTCATTGGAAGAAAGAAACAGCCGTGGTATGTAGATTTTTGTTTCATTCGTGTAGATTATATAGGTGTTGGAAAGCGTGTACCTAAGGAAAATCACAGTACATCCTGGCCAGGTTGATCGGAACAAGGATTTGTCATCCTGCGTGGTCTAGGAGTACCATGGTAGCCTCTAGTTCCCGAAGTCACGGGCTCAAACCCGACGAAGGGCGATGGATTTTTTCGGGAGTAAAAATCCTTAGCATGGCTTCCTTCCGGAAGGGAAGTACAGCCGGTGGTCTCGTGTCCTAGATTTACGGGACGTAAAAGAACCTCAAGCCTAATAAAGAGGTCTCTGAGTAAAATTTCCGGTCTTTCACGCCTAATATAGAATAGGGCGCTAAGAACCATAGTAGTTAAAAAGCGTCCATAAATAAAACTTTATTTTGGAACAAGGATTTTATTTTAATTCTCCTACAGGTATACATCGGAAGGGAACACCTCGCACACTGCGAGCTACGCGAGATCTATTGCGGTTACCAGCTCCCAGCAAGAAAGGATGAAGGTTACAGGAGGCTACAGACCGCAGGCAGACAGACCACAGAGACGTGCGGAAGTCCCTAACAGTTAATTAATTGCTCTTTTATACATGCCGTGTTAGGCTAACGTTAGAAAGGAAGAATCAGACTGAAAAATTCAATACCATAGCCGGGATTTGAACCACGGATCTTACGCTTTCCGTTCCGTTGCCTTACCAACTAAGCTATCATGACAACATGCCGGCAAGACATTAAATTCCTCAATTGACTTGCATTTTTCCCGGTAATCCACAAATTCGTTTTTGAGATATTTTGTTAACTATTAAGCACGGGACTTAAAGTACTTTCGAGAATGTAACTCGCCATTGGGGTATCATACTGTGTTTTTCAGCCTTTGCCCTTTTCAAGACGTGTAAAGGAATGATATCAGTTCATTTATTGCGTAGCCTGGAATTACGTTTCTCTATTGGTGCCTCCTAAATACCTCTCCTGCTGAGATTTAAAGCGTGGACGGTTTTAATTTAATGTTATAGTCTGTTTTATGAACTCCCGAGAAGTGCATCAATTAACGGATGTTAAATCTGGCCATTTAGTTGCTAGATGGCGCCCGATGGCGCGTTGCCACGCTCTTGGACCACTTTTCGACCAGATTGCTCACCACCTGCTGGGACTACAACTGAACTTTTTCATACCTAACATAAATACCTACTGGAGATGGCGACGACAAAGACGAAGGCTTCAAGCTGCCTGTAAATCAGAATGTAGATCACCATTGTAGTCTTCATTGCAATTCTCAGACTGTGTCCCTGTTGATTTTCTTCATGTTGAGATTATTTCTTCTGTGAAGGCCAAAATATATTAACAAGGTGTACCTATATATCAGTCTGGGATTCTGCTGCACGTATGAGATTGCGATTGTAGTATCTGTACCAGAAACATATGTGAAAAAATTAATGTGTTACATCCATTAGATTTCCCTATCCACTCTTATACAAACTATTTTTACAACAGCTTATTCTTCTATCTAATTCATGTTAATCGAGACAAACGTTTACAAATAGTTTAATTACACATTTTTTGTTTGTACTATAGGGATACAGAAGGCTGAAGCAACAGTCAAAGCTTTAAAGAGGGGACTACTTTTGAGAAAATCAACATTTTGGAAACAATTTTCATGTAAAGAGTAGTTTGGCGTTGGGGGATTTTCTTGAAAATCTTCGTTTCGCATGTTTGGAAGATACTGAACTTAAATACCAAGTTTAATACTTATTCGGCTTTTCTTTTTGAATTATGCTGTTCACAGATACACATTCACATGAACTTTTCCTAAAAATGCCACCTTATTTTCAGGGGGCCTCAAAGCACGTATTCCGGTGAAATATCGATATCGAATTTTTGGATGGAATGTAATACCTTCTTTACCTCTATATACAGAGAGACCCAAAAAACTACGAACCGGCTGCGCGGTGTTTTCCCTGTCCGCGTCCTCGGCACTCGCTGCCGTCTGCCGTTGTCATAGAAAGGCGACGATGAAACCATACATTCTTAAAAGTACTTTTAAAGGCTTTACTTATCAACTTTATGAAAGATGTTGAAACTGGCCACTGACGTCGTTTTTGGCAACTCTTTAGGAAACTGACGTCGTTTTTGGCACCTCTTTAGGAAACTAGCCATCACTCGGCAATTTTTTTCGAGTCAACAGTTATGTATGTGAACGCAATTTTGCCCCCCCTTTTTTTAGAGAATTAACAGCCAGGGAGCGTGATTTTGCCTTTTTCCAACAAGTCTCTGCAAAAGCTTATACGGCCAATATTTCCATGAGAACAATTCAAAGTGCGTTTGAGGACAGAATTATTAGTAGAGATTTGTGGCCTCCTCGGTCCCCCGACCTACCCCCCCCCCTGCAATTTCTATCTCTGGGGTAACAAGGTGGACAAGACAAACCCACACATCCCGGAAGAATTAAAACAAAATATCCGCCAGGAAACTGTCAGCATTTCTCAACATGAATTACGGTGAGTGATGAATAAATGATGAAATGTATGGGCAACGACAGTTTCAGCATCTCTTTTCATAAAGTTGGTAAGTAAAGCCTTTAAAAGTAGTTTTAAAAATGATGGATGGTTTCATCAGCGCCTTTCTATGATAGCGGCAGACGGCAAAGAGCACCGAGGATGCCTACAGGAAAAACACCGCACAGCCGGTTCGTAGTTTTTTGGCTCACTCTGTACAAAGTAAAAATGCTGGATTTCAGGGGGTCTCAAAACTGGTATTTTTGGCGCAGGGTTGATATGGAATTTTTTGGGAAATTCAATAATTCCTGTCCCTACCAGCTTTGTGGCAGAGAAAGTTATTTTCTTGCAACAGAAACTGTCATAATGAGCGAGCAGTTGATGAAGGCTAGCCTCGGTTGATTTAATTACGGGATTTGGACAACATATGCAAGCAACAAGAATGAAGACGAGCTGTAATAGACTGCAATTTCAGCGTGCTGCGATTATGGAGGTGTTTTATGTTACCTCATTGTGTATGGTAATGACCCTCGGTAGGTACGGTCGCTCGTTAGGACTCGCTAAAAGGCGACCAGACGGATTACAATATGCAAATTGCGAAAAGAAGTGGAAACACGGCGGCTTGGCAATTTATTCTGTCTTGGTGTATACGTCCTTAACATCTTGGGGGAGACATCTCTTTGGCTCGTGTTGATGCGGGCAACCAGCAAATAGCTACAGATTTATACATTACCAGCAGATCTCACAGCTTCGCTCGCGTTATTACTTATTGAAGAGATTCCCTATGTGCAACGTGCGTGTGATGTTTTCAAAAGCGATATAATCAAACAATTTTTACTTTCTCTACTACTTACGTATATGTAGAGGAAGTACCTACTGCATTCCACCCACAAATTCGATCCGAGATGTTACCAGACATACACGTTTTGAGGATCCCTGAATCGAAAAAAAAGCATCGAAAAACATTTTTAGAAAAAGTTCTGTGTGTGTGTGAACAACATAACTCAAAAACGAAAATTTTGTTAAACGCCAAACTTGGGTTTAAGTTCAACATCTTCCAAGAATGCGACACGAAGAATTTCAAGAAAATCCCCCGACTCAAAATTATGCTATACTTATTTGACTTACCCTCCTCTTATGTAGGGCTTAAACCCCCTAGAAATTACAACCGTCCCTAGTGGATGAGCAGACAGATATTGAATCAGAGAATGAATAACCAGGGCGGGGAATCGGCCAGTAGCCAGGTTTGAGAAAAAGGAAGAAAATGATATGCAATGAAGGCGAAATGGATGAAAGGAAAGGTGATGGAGCATTTGGTGGAATGAATAGCGGAGGAAATCGGAGAACCCGGAAAATTCCCGCCCGGACGCCGCTTCGTCCACCACAAATCCCACATGAAGGCCCCGGGATTTAATCAGGGCCGCTTTGGTAGGATGTGAGCGGTCTTGCCACACGGCCACGGGCCACCCTATACATGGAACAATTCTTCATTCTTTTTTATTTTCTCAAAAATTCCTCTAACAACTTTGATTAAAACAGCATATGTTTAACACATTTTCGTGCCAAATAAAATGTAGGTATATTTTAAATTCTCTGGGAATAGCCTATGAAGTGCTCTACTTTTGAATAGCTGTTTATATTTCGTAAACCGCAGAGACTGACAAAATCCTACTATCCAAAAAAAAGTGTACATCTCGTTAAAGCACACAATTTATGTAATTTTTTATGGTGTTCACCTTTTCCGAGATATTGTTATTGGTTTGATTTTCTCGTCTTCAAATAGCTATTCTTTATTCTTTTTTCCTTTTTTTGTTCGTGTTCATGCAAAGGGAACGGAATTTCAAAGCCATCACATAGTGACCGACTTTGGAAAGATTTGACTCGTTTCAGTTATGTATTCCTCTTATATCGACAACGAAATGCGTAAATTTGTAAATAAGGTTTATCTATATTAACAAGAAGTAACTACAAGAATTAGCTTTTGTAAGAATAGCTTGTAGAAGAGTTAGTAAAGCCAGTCATATGGACGCATCACATCAGATTTTTATATCACTGTTTCATCCGTATAACCTCTTTTAACTTCTGTGGTCACATTGGGGATTTTGACTTTAGAAACAATTGATGTTAGTAACTTGTACTGGAGATTTTTAACCTTAATTTTATTCATTTTCGTTTGGAAACTCTCATTCAGGCTTTCACCTTGCGAGATGGGAAATGATTTTAATTAAAGAAACCTTCTACCGCCATACCCGGGAATAGAACCCAGGAATATTGAATTGGAGGACACTAATAACTGCCCAATCCATCACAGATGCAGTTCTCTAATTCTTCTTCGTACTTCAAGTTTGCAACTTTTGCAAAAAAAAGAAAGGTTTGTTTAAGAAGAAACTATAAGTAACCTGTATTAACAGCCAGGTTGAGTGTAAATTTTGTAGAAACTCAATTTGACATATTGATTAATGAAGATTTCGATTATTACTTTTATATACTTATGTGTCGCCCTCCGTGGTGTAGCGCTAGCCTCTAGTTCCCGAGGTCGCGGGTTGAAACCCGGCGGAGGGCGATGGAATTTTTCGGGCGTAAAAATCCTTAGCGTGGCTTCCTTCCGAAGGGAAGCAAACCTGGAGGTCCCGTGTCGTAGATTTATGGCACGTAAAAGAGCCTCAAGCCTGATAGAGGTCTCTGAGCAAAATTACCGGTCTTTCACGCCCAATATAGAATGGGACGCTAAGGACCACAGCAGTTAAAGAGTGTCCATAATTAAAAATAAAGAAAGAAATATATATACATGTTGAGGCAGTATTTTAATGTCTGAGTAATATTAATTGTATTTTATTATAATTAAATTCAATAACAGCCCCCTTGAAAGCAATATGTATATAATTATTATTTAAATTGTATGTAAAGTCATTGCAAATACTTATTTTATTGTAAAACATATTTTATTAATGTTATGTAAATGTTTATATACTCTAATAGTGCAAAAACTGTGAGAATAATAGGTTTTAAGTTGTTAACAATAAGGTAATAATGTAATCTTGTGACAATAATGTGTCTGGAATTTTGAAATGTACTGGTCATGAAAAGATCGGTAATGACGTAGTTTCGCTTATAGTTTTGAATTAGCCAAACAACAGTAAAGAGAAATTTTAGTTTGAATACTATTGGACTAGAATTAGTCAATAAGAGACTGGCAATACCGAAGCTTTAAGGTTTTTACCGTTAAAATCAGTCAGTCGCGGACATGATGTGATAGAGTGCAGATGGAAAAGTCGCGGACCAGGTTTCATAGAGTGCAGATGGAAAAGTCACGAGCAAGATTTTATAGTAAATACTTTAAGAATGTGTAAAGTTTCTCACAGTTTCTTTTATAAAGTGCAGTGTTTTATATATGTGCAAGTATAAAGAAATAAAAAAGAAGTAAAATTTAAAAGTAATTCTGTGACGTCTTTAATTTTTTGTCATACCACGATCTGAATAAGACCTTATGTCTCTATAGTTCGACTGAAGCAGCCGAGGAAGATTTAAATAATATTACATAAGCATAATTAATTGAAACCTAAGCACAAAGCAACAAATTACATACAAAATTCTTCAAGTTTCTGCGTAAAAATTACATTATGCAACATTGTGTAACATTACGTAACAAGCATCATCATCTCTACTACTACAAAGCGTGGCGTCCCAAGCATCTTCAACCAACTACAAAGTGGCTCTTCATTACATGGGCAGTTTAAATTAAAACTCAAACTTCATCATCTGCATAAGTTTGAAGAACATAACTTCTTCAAATTGGCGCCAAAACGTGGGGCTAAATACTACTTCTATATATATATATATATATATATATATATACACACACAGTATGCACAGCCTACTAGATAATGATATACAGGGAAACTTTTTAAACTTTGAGACAAAATGTAATCGTTTCCATTGCCAATTCAAAAGGTTGCATTCTCATGACTCTCTCTACCCAATCTTTTTATAAACTATTCGCACAAAAGCTTATTCTTCTATCTACTTGGTTAACTGAGATAAATGTTTGCAGAAAAGTTTTCATAACAATTTTGTTATGAGGGATGTACAGAGGGCTTAACGGACAGTCACATCTTTAAAAACTGGGTCGCTATGTGGTAGCTTTGAAATTCCACTCTTAACATGACCATGGGGGGGCGACTTAGTGTTTACTAAAAACTTGAATTAAAATATTTTACATAATTTGTGTGTATTTGACAAGCTGTCATGTTTACTTTCTCTACCACGTACCTAGCAGGCAGAGAAGGTATTGCGTTCCACCCAAAAATTCGATATCGAGATTTCGCCGGAAATATGTATTTTGAGCTCCCTTGAATCCAAAGAAAAGCATTTTTAGAAAAATGTCTGTATGGGTCTGCATGTGAACAGCATAACTCAAAACGAAAAGTCAGATAAATACCAAACTTGGTATTTAGCTTCCATACCTTCCAAAGATGCGACACGAGGATTTTCAAGAAAATTCCCTACCCCAACTACCCTTAACATGGAACATTTTTCAAATAGTTGATTTTCTAAAAATACTGCTCTAACGATTTCGTTTAAAGTACCTATACTAAAGATATTTACATGACAAATACAATGCATATGTTGAATTTTCTGGAAATAGCCTATGAAATCTTCTTCATTCGGAAGGAATTTTGTATAAGCGTGCATAACTGGTAAACTTTAAGTGATACACGAAAACGTACTGAACAAAAAATGTAGATCTCTTTAAAACACACAATTTACTTCAAATAAGTTTTTTTGTGATATAAATCACAATGGTATAAGCTACAACGAAATATCGGCTATTAATGGTTGGAATTGTTCATTACTTGGTCAGTCTTTAAAGTCCTTTCAACATTCATTGCATAGATTGCATAGAAACGGCATGGAAATTTAAGGCCAGCATATAGTTTTCAGTTCTTAAATATTTGACTGTCGCAGTTCCCTTTGTCCCTGTAGCGAATGTGTAATGTAGCTATTTTCACAAATTTTTATTTGTATTAAAATATAGTAGAAGTAAAAATAAGCTTTAATAATTTGTATACCCACTAATAAAGATAGAGGGTAGAGAAAGTCACGTGAATGTATCACATCAGACTTTTTATGATTAAATAACGTCCTTTATCGGACGGTGAATAAACGAAATGGTTGAAATGATGTTCAAATAGGCCCAGGCAGGGTCTCTAAAGCATAGAGTTACCCGACATTTGCCTTCTCAGGATAAGGGAAAACCCCGGAAGAAACATTCAGTTAACTCATCCTAACCGAGATTCGAACGCGGGACCTCTTGAAATGAGGTAAGTACGCTGCCCTTAACCGCAGACGTGGGAATGAAATTCAGGATAGGTATGCACTTTTTTGTTATGCAGGGATCTTAAACATATGGCATTTAAATCAAAATCGTTAGTGTTTTTGAGAGAATAAAAAGTAACAATTTTTTTCCCAAATAGGAAGTATGGTGCCTGAAGATTTTCTTAAACACCTTCGTGTCGCATTCTTGGAAGATTCTGAACTGAAATGCGAAATTTGGTAATTCATCCAACTTTTTGGTTTTGAGTTACGCCGTTCAGAAACACACACGCGCGCGCGCGCGAACACCTTTTCCTAAAAAAATTTTCTGGACTCAGGGAACCTCAAAACGTTTATTTCCGGTGAAATTTCTATATCTAATTTTTGGGTGAAATGCAATACTTCCTCCACTTACTATAGGTAAAAGGAAATGGGGAAGAGAAGGGTATGTGAATTATTGTAATAGAGATGAAAAAGAAGCATTTGCCTGGATGAGAACAGGATCAATGTACCTGAGAGGGCTAAGAGGCAGAAACAGCGGAATTTGTGAATTATGCGGAGGTAGTGAAAGCACAAAACATTATATGACAGAATGCAAAGAATTAGCAGAATGGAGACAAAAAGTACGGGAAGAAAAATGGGAAAAAATGGATGGAAAAATACTAGGAATTAAAATGTTAACAAGAAAAGAAGAAAAGAAAAATAAGAATATGGGGGAGTTCTTAAAGAAAGTAAAGGAGAAATGGATTAGAAAAGTAAGAGAGATAAGAAAGGTAGAAGGGCAAACGGAGGAGGGAGAGGAGGGATCATAGGCGATTAAGGGCAGCAAGGACTGTTCAGTTGAGCCATAAGGCCAGGGTGCCAGGCAAATGATCATTATAGGTGGCAAGAAAATTTGTACATAGGTTAAATTAGTTTACAGGTGGAATATTGTAAAAAGGATTGTGTAAACAAAATGTACAAATAAAGTTTATTCATACTATAGGTAAGTAGTAGAGAAAGTAGTAAGCATAGGAATAACTTTCAGAAGAGTAGGTATATGAACATAACACAACAAACGTTCTCTATATAGAGGTAAAGATAGAGGTACGTTTCACGGAGGGGTCCCCGGAACCGGGGCAGAGCACCGCAAGTAGGACGTAACAACCCTTTTTGCTTCCAACGTGAACCCTGAGAGGGAGGAATGGGGGGGGGAGACCCAAAGGGCGACCAGATCCGGATGACGACGGGAGCAAGTATAGACGGAGTCCCTAACGTTTCCAGATAGAACGCATCCTCCTCCGCCGCCGCCCGGTCCTGCCCTCAAGCAACCAACCTCCATCGTCCCTGAGCGGAGCCCACTCGGAGGACACACCAAACTGAGCAGTCCCCGCAGCGACGCTAGGGAAGAAACCTCTACACCGCCCAGCCGCAGCCCACTGAACACCGTCGCCTGCTCTTACAACTCTGAAATAGATGACAAGGAAGATGATGGGTACAGGAAATGAGAGGGAGGAAAGTCATGGTAGAAGATGAATCACCTCCAGCATTCGCCTATCGACTGGGGAAACCACGAAAAACCCATGGTGTGCGGTTGCCGGGATTTGAACCCGGGACCTCCAAAATGCGGGCCAGAGATGATGCCGCCTGAGACATCCCGCTCTGTTTATATGCAGGTAGCCTATTACCTAGTTGAGTTTCGTGGCAGTCAGATAAATAGTTCAATGCAAACTATAGACTGGAAGACAATGCCGAGTTGCAGGGTAGACAATTCCAAATTCGAAACACTCTCCAGCTGCTGCATATCATGTCCAAGAAAGGTAAAGAAAAGTGCAGGCGGCAGTTAATTACCAATGTTAATTGAGAAATCCACTTTGTGACTGTTTCGTTACGGCAGGCATATTAATACGCGAGAGGTTGTGGCATGAAAAATTCATGTGTACAAAGATATTCCGAAGTGACAAGTCTGACAGGGGCATTGTTTTGTTTTGGTCACCATTAGTTGTGGCTTCAACTTCATGTGTACAAGATTTGTGCTCCTGATGGAACAGATCTACCCGTACTACAGGCAAGTGAAAATCTGACATAATCCATACTTTTATTTTGTCACAATATCAGCGGCAGGTTTGGAAATGTCAGTCATAAGCTCACCCTATACTACTCGTATAAAGAGGAAACGAAGTGAAATTCGAAGATATCTAAGAACCTATTCAGATTTGAAGCTTTTTTCAATGTTCGACAGCTTAAACCGTTATGATTGACAAGAGTTATCACTTTCTAGGAATATCTTAATATTTTAAAATAAATTTCAATATTAAAGTGATTTGTTTCTCGTACCCCTTTTTCATAGATGGCACAATGAATGGATTAAGGTTTTCTATCAGCGAAAAGGCGCTTTTTAATTATATACTTTGACATTGTAGACCACAGGATGTACGTAAGTGGTTATTTGTTATGCAGCAGTTCTAAAATGCCCAAAAGAAAAGCAAAATCACCAACGATTCGAGCACTTCGGCGGCAAGGACAATTAAATTGCATAGTTGGAGAATATAGTTTTCAGAAATGTTTCTACTGTATGTACCGTGTGGGGCACTGTTTCCCAAATTTCCTCCTTTGTAGGCTCTGCAGTTCACGTATTTCTCTACAATTACTGCACATATTTACCTTCTCTACCACTTATCTCTGCTAGGTAGCGGAAGTATTGCATTCCACCCAAAATCCGATATCGAGATTTTACCGGAAGTATAGAAGTTGAAAAAATGAAGGCATTTTTTTAAAACATTTTCGGTGTATGTGTGTCTGCGAACTAAATGGAGAGACAAAAACTAAAAACACACAATTTATGTAAAATAAGCTTTTTATGAAATCAACCATTTCTGGAATAGTGTTATTGTTGTTTTGAATTTAACAATGCTTTACCATACATTTTTACTTTCTCTGCCACTTAATTATAGTAAGTACAGGAAGTCTTGTATTCCACCCAAAACTTCGATATAGATATTGCACCGGAAATACACGTTTTGATATCCCTGAATCACATGTATATCTGGACAGCATTACTCAAAAACGAAGTGTTGGATAACTACCAAACTTGGCATTAAGTTTGCTAAAGAATGAGTAGAGTAAGTCGTAAACACCTCAGATGTTTCGCTGAAATTTCACCTCTATATGCCATAGTTACATTACACTCTTATGTTTTCCATGGTGCTGAAGGAAGGATCCATAACGAAATCGTTTCATATCTTGTATAATGTCGCCCAGAACATACCCCGTCATATGGCCACCAAATGTCGACTATCAAGGGTTTACTGCTTAAACACTGCGCTGTTCTATAAACATTCAGAGCTGTTCAAAGAGATGTCACACATAAACCTTGGTATCAGGAGCTTACTGTCGTTTGATGTAGCGTTCGCCTAACTACAGCATTTCTTCAGCTGAAATTTAAAAATACCTGCCTGATAGTGCAACAGCCTTTCCCCTTACTCTCTATATCCACGCTATTTTCAATTTTAATGTTATAATTAATTCTTAGTTAATTTACTTTTACATCTGCTTCATTGTTATCTTTCCTAGCTTAAGCTACTACCAACATCAATGGCACTACTAGGAGGGTGATAACCTGCAATAATAATACGCCAATAATAGCAATGAGGCATTTCCTATAGCAACGACATAATACCAGTATTCCAAGTGGCTTGCTTATAGAGAGATGAAATCATTTTGTGTTCTTTTTTCTGAGCAACGAATACGCAAAAACCTCTTCACATTATTAAATATAGAATAATTAAGAACTGAATTTCATGCTGTGCTGATAATAGGCTAGATCACAGTCCGTAACACCCGATCACTTCTCCCCCAGGAAGGAAATGCAAATAGCATTTTTGTTTATCGGTTCAACATGCCAGGTAACAATGGAATGCAGGGAAAGAAGCTAACGTCTCATAAGTTCATAAGATATGAATATGCTCTCGGTTACTGCAGCTATGAATGCTGAATTATTTTACGGTTTATGTCCATTATTTTATAATGTTAAGATTGCAAAAATGCTGTATCCAACTCATGGATAATCTTAATATGACATTTATGAAAACTGTCGCATTCACCGTAGTTCACTCGTGCCATAATCATCAAATTATCCAATTGTTTCATAAATAACTATTACATTTATTCACAATGCTCCTTCAAACCCAGATTGCTGAAAAACCTCGACATTATGCAGAATATAAAATTCTCCTAGCAACTCTGTTTCACCTTCACAATATCCACATTACATGTGTTTCTTTATACTATCCCTTTACACATAGCCTTTGATATATGGTATCTATTCCTCTTTTTAAATTAACAAACAAAATGTATTTAAATACAATGTCTTGAACGGTTACCTGGTATATGAAGTACATTTCGAGGAAAAAAAGCACAGTTACACTCACATTACTTTATCTACTTAGTCTTCCACAAACCATTCTTGCAAAACTTATTCTTCTGTTTCTTATTAACATTTACACATTTCGTTGTTCAGTACAGTAGATCAAGCGATAGTCACATTTTTAATGAATGTGTGGCTATGTGATGGCTTTTAAATTCCATTTTCTTTGCTAACCACGAAAAAAAGAAAAACGAATAATGACTTCCCAGCTAAGAAAAGTATACATATTTAAAAACTCTTACCAATAACAAGGAATATCTCGGAAATAGTTAACTCCGTAAAAAATGTATATCGCATAAGTTGTGTCCTTTAACGAGATCTACATTTTGCTGCGTAATAAGATTTAGTCCATCTCCTAGGTTTGCCAATTATAAGTTATACAGAATGAAGAGGAACTTCAGAGGCTAGTCCTAGAAAATACAAGACGTGGTATTGTAATTTAATCAAAATCGTTGGAGGCTTTTTAGAGTAAAGTTGTCCATGTAAAGGGTATGTATTTCCACGGTATCGAATTTTGTTGAATTTTGAAATCTAGCCTAAAGAAGAAATCCAAGTATTGAGCACTTCCACTCTGGCAGCTGGTAAACGAATTAGCCAATCACTACGGTCAGGTGTTAAAAATCCGAACACCAAGTGGAAAATCTTAGAACTACCGTACAACTGATGAATGAAATGAATAATTCCATGGTTTGCTAGTGGAACCATTGTCGGAATAAGCGCTAACATCCAATGTGAATCATTAGCGTTCGAGGAATACTTAAACGTAAAAACCTAATGAATTAATTCGCAAGAGCCCCTCTACCCACTCTTCTACGGAGTGGGATGGCTCATGGCGTAACATCTGTGTCCCGGGTTCGATCTCCGGCGGCCGTCCACTCTGACCCATTGATTTTTGTGGTTTCCCCGGGTCGGCGGTGAATGCTGGGTTGGTTCATCTTCTATCACAACTTTTCTGCTCCTCATTTTTTGTACCCATCATCTTCCTTATAATCTGTTTCAGGGTTGTAGGGTCAGGCGCCGGTGTTCTGTGGGTTGCGGCTGGACGGTGGCTTGCGCTCTTAGATGTTTCTTCCCTGGCGTCACTGCGGGGACACTCAGTTAGGTCTCTCCCCCCGAGTGGACTCCACCCGATAGGAGAGTGCCGGGGGTTGTGGGTAGGAGCCGGCGGCGCCGGATGTGTTCAATCTGGAAGTTAGGGGGGGAAACAGGAATAAAGGATTAAGGAAAAACAAGAATATATAGGGTATTTGGAAGGAAGAGGAATAGAAAGGGTTTAATGCTGTTTTGGCGCTTTTTATTGGAGCACAGTGGTGTCATGGTGGCTGGTACCGCCGTAGCAAATCCGCTGCTTGTGACTGCATAGTAATTTGTGGCGGAATACTCCGCTGTGGGGATGAGGTAACTGTCATGGCCGAAGCCTTGACAGGGACCTTTGACGTTGGTTTTTTGTGATTCATGAGTGAGATATTGTGGGTACCGTGCCCGGGCCTGTTACCTCCAGGCAATGGTCATTGTGAGGTGGTGTTGGTGGCGCTGTGGTGTTCATCTGTTTCGGCGTCTGTTGTTTTGAGCAGGTTGTTGCAGGACATATTGCTCGATAAAGTTACGTATCAGTAGATAGCTCTCTTCCAGCTTGTGGTGATTGTCCTGTAGTTGGCGGAGGCTGTTGGTGATATCTGTGTTGGTACGTAGTTGCTGTTCCCTGATGTCGGCGATTGAGTCCTCGATGGCCGTCAGCCGCTCGGCACGATCGTCGGTTGTGTCTGTAGCGTGGTCTTCTTCCAGATAGCTTTCGATGGCAGCAGGTCTGGATCGTCATAATGAGATAGCTCATCGATTGAAGTCCTCAGCCTGTTGAGACTTCCTGTGGCGCTGGCGTAAGTTCGGTTTGAGGTGCGTTGTTTCGCTTCAATGCCTGCAAACCGCCGGTTGGCGGCCTGCTGAAGCGCTTCCAGTTTCTGGTTGAGTGTTGCGACCTCTGCCTGTATGGTGGCTGAGGCTGCTAGAAGTTCGGTGATTGATGTTTCTATTGCTGTCAGTGTGTTGGTTGTGGACGTATTGGTGTTGTTGGCGTCGTTTCTGTCCCGGCGAGAGCGGGAAGGCTGAGGTGGAGCGTCTTGCTGTGTCTGTTGTGGTGTTGCCCTTCTAGGGTAGAGCGGACAGCAATTGGCCTGTGAAGTGATCCAGCCTGCAGCAGGTGGCACAGAATCTTCCTACGACGAGAAAGATCATGCTGCTTGCAGGCTGACGTCAAGACCGGAGAGTTACAGTAGTGGCAGCTAGGTGAATTACTGCAGTGTGCCGCCGAGTGCCCGTACTGGCAGCAGCGACGGCACGGTGGTGTCCATAGTGTGCGGCTGGCTTCAAAGCGGATCGTGGTACCGAGAAGCTCCACGCCCGTCTGAAGAGCGGCGTCGTATTGCGCCTTGTTAAGGAAAACAAGGCGCATGGAGTTGGTCCATTCCTCGAGACTATCCTGGTTGCCTTCGCTACTGAAGGCAGCGTTGCTGGAGTTGCTCAAGGAGGATCTGCGTTGGTAGATTTCTCTGCACCCCAACCGCAACGGCACTGAAGCGGCCTTCTTGGTCGGTGGTGTTATCCAGAGAAATCCAATATTGTCGGGAGAAGCGATCTGCTGCGTCGGTTGGGCGCTGTGAGCGCCGGCGGTGATGATCGGTGGAGCTGCGTCGTTGGTCCCTGTTGCCGTGCATTCTTGCACCCCCGGATCTGGTCGCACTTCGGGTCTGTCTCCTCATCCCTCCCTCCCTTCCCAGGGATCACGTAAGCAAAAAGGGCCGCGACATGCAGCTTTATCTTTACTCACTCTTCAACAAAATATTGTTATACAAGCTTATTTTTTATTTACTTCTTGTTAGTGGAGATAAACATTTGTACCTACACATTTCGTGGTACACTGGCTTCTATTTATGCCGTCCCCGCAGCTTTGGGAGGCCTTCTACTGGCCTTCACAGATGAGGAGGAGGAGTGTGTATCTGTTTAACTTTTTGCGCATGCTGTGGCGTCCTGTTTTAGGTGTACAATCTAGATTATTCTCATATGAATATACAACTTTTAGCAGTAGCTTTAATTATCATCACATACATATAATAACCATGTTTAAATATATAAGTAAATAAAACCTGTTTTGCACAGTTCCTCCATTATAAAATAAAAGGTGTTTTTAATGGCAACATAATGCAAAATTGAAATACACGTGTTTTACTCTCAGATAGGATACATATGCTAAACATTATTTTAATAATTCGTCCAATCACCATTCTTGTCCAATACCTGATTTAGTCGCCTAGGCACTGAATTACTCGTCGCCCCCTGTAACATTGTCATGAAATATGGGATATATGCGTTTAGTCAGAATTCTTCTAGCCCTTAAGCGATTAGATGTCTATGTAGGTATTGGACAAGAATGGAGATCGGACAGATTATTAAAACAATGTATAATAAATATGTCCTCTTTGAGAGTAAAAAGTATAATATATTTCAGTTTTACACTATGTTCCCATTAAAATATTTTTTCGCGGAGATATTGTGCAAAACATAGTTTTATTTAGTTATATATTATTTTAACATGGTTATTATAAGCGATGAAGAGTAAAGAGTATTGCTCAAAGTTATGTATTTTAGAACTGTGAACGTAAAGCAAGACGCCACTGCATGCACGAAAAGTTAAACAGATACACGCAACTCCTCCCTGCTATACATATTCACCTGTAAATGCCTCACAAAGCTGTGGGTAAAAATTAAATCGAGTTTTATTTATGGACGCTCTTTAAACTATGGTCCTTAGCGTCCCATTCTACATTGGGCTGAAAGACCGGAAATTTTACTCAGAGGACTCTTTATCAGGCTTGAGGTTCTTTTATGTGCCGTAAATCTACAACACGGGACCACCGGCTTTACTTCCCTTAAGAAGGAAGCCATGCTAAGGATTTTAACGACCGAAAAAAATCCATCGCCCTCCGCCGGGTTCGAACCCGCGAACTCGGTATCTAGAGACAAAGCTTAGGGACGATTTAAATGGAAGCCAGTGTACAACGGGGATACAAGAGGCTGAAGCGTTAGTAAAATCTTTAAAAAGCGAGTCGCTGTATGCTGGAATTCGATACCCTTTGCATGCCATCATAGTTGTTACTTCAAAAAACTAAAGTATTGGACAGTTCAAACCAAGAGCAACGTATATCTCTGATACAGTTAATGCCATAAACATTTTATTTGATGTTGATTGTACATTTTGACGAGATCTAAATATTTCCTGTGTTGCCTTTGGTCTATTTCTTGTGGTTTACCAGTTATAGAAAATAATGGAAAGTTAATTTAGAATGATCAGGAAATCAGACTTTTCACAGAGAATTGAAAACATACAGGTATTTGTTAGGCAAATATCGGGGACGTAAGATATTTCAGTCAAAATTATTTTGTGTCTTCCTTTCTGGTATTTAGTAGATATTTTAGAAAATAAACCTAAAAATCGCACATTTTAGCATACTCCCCATAGGTTAGGCATACGTTACACAATGGAGGGGACACATCACGCATGCGACCTACAGATATATACTGTAGTTACCGCAACCAGGAGAAAGCGATGACGTAAAGGAACCACAGGAGGCTACAGACCTCAGGCAGACAGGGAACAGAGGCGCACGGAAATCCGGACAAGTTGAAGCCTCGAAGACCCATATCTGGAGCTGGATAGAGAGGGCGATTAGTGACCTGTCGACCAAGTAGTCCTATAGTGTCCGCGGGAATATCTTCTCTTTCCTTTGAGCAAGCATCAGCGTTATATGTCTGGCACTGCCACACGCCACGAAACCTAGAAGCACACCTCAAAGATGAGAAGGAAACAGAATGAAAGAGAAATGGTGGAAAGGAAATCGTGGTAGATAAGAAACCATCCCAGATTTGCCTACCGACCAGGGAAAACCAGGAAAAACCCAAGGTACGAGTGGGCGATCTGTAGTCTCATGCGTTCCTTCACTTGATCTCTTCTTCCTGGGGGTGGTGGTAGCCGCAATAGATATCTGTAGGTCACACTGCGCGAGGTGTCCCCACTCCGCTGTATTCCCTGTACGTATATATTTCGTAGTTATTTGTTTTTGGGAGCTAGTTTTCGAAACCTTTTGCCACGGTTCGGAAATATTCAACTGCACCTCGATTCGAAACTTATTTTCTACCCCTAATTTTTTATCAATTTCAACCAAATTTGAAATGTGTAGACAAATTTTGTTCAAACTCCGAAATGTAAACTAACTCCATAATTGCAGCGGTTGGCGAATTGTTTCATACGCATGGACAGACACTACTAGGTGCTCCCAAGCAATTTCACATCTAAAACACTTCTTTTATTGAAAAGTGAGTAATAGAGATGCGAGGTTTTTTGAATCAGTTTCCCTGAACTTTACCCCACCTCCCTGAATGTTGCGCTCCAGGAGCACCTACCTACCGCAAGGTTGACAAGAAAGCGAAAATTAATTTGCAGTGAAGCACACACATTTCTTGACGTTTGTCGGCAGACACAACAAAACCTAACTGGTAGACCGCCGCCGTTTGAAATTCCCGTCACAAACCGAGCACTACCAGCAAATGATTATTATAGGCATCAACGCCAATTAGTTGTGACGTACATGAGATATGGGTTTCATCCGGTGTAAGTATGGGAAAATATTGTGACAGCCTGTTTCTGTCACTTTCGTCTTACAAGTGTCGAAAATAGGGGAAAAATTGTAATAAAGCCCAATAAAAATCAACTTTACTATGCATTTTGAAAACGTCGCAGACATTTATGCAGCGGGAGAGGGAGAGAGGGAGAGACTGTGGTTGAGGGCGAAGAAGGGTAATGCTTGTGCAAAGAGAGGAAGAAAGAGGAAGGATAAAGAGGGGAGAGAGGAAGAACAAGGGAGAGGTTGAAAAAAAGGCGGAGATGGAGAGAGTGAAAGAGAAGAGGAAAGGATAAAAGAGAAGAATCTTCACATCTTCTTCGAATCTTCAGATCGAGCTTCGTAATATGCTAATGCCCGAAATGCATTACACATTAACATTGTTTTAAATAAAGGTTCGACCTACAGAGAATTGAGAGTACAAAACAGACAGGGGAAGGTGGTAAAAAAGAAAAATTAAAATGTTACATTCACACGATTTTCTCTAACCGCTCCTGTTTATTTATATCTTTTTTACAAACTATTATTACAAAAGCTGGTGTATCTGTGTACTTCATGTTACACGTTTGCAGAATTAGTTTCATTGCAGATTTCGTTGTAGGTATAAGAGAGATATAGGAGGCTGAACCAATTGCATCTTTAAAAAGAGGATTGCTGTATACGGGCTTTAAAATTCCATACTATTTGCATGACATTATGACAAAAAAGCAATGGTAGCACTTCAAGAAAGTGGGTATTGGAAAATTCTAAACAATAACAATCAATATTTCGAAAACGTTCATGCCACAAAATATTCACTGACATAAATTGTGTGTTTTAACAAGATCTACATTTCTTGTGTGGTAATTTTTGTCTATCTCTTATAGTTTGGTAATTAATCAAAATTGCACAAAATTAATTCAGGATGAAGATGAGTATATGCATTTAATTAATGTACAAATATCTAAAGCAACAAATATTTTAATCAAAACCTTTTAAGCCATAGAAAATTAAAAATCACAAAAAGCTTTTTCCATATATAGGTAGTTTGGGGTGGGGAGATTTTCTTGAAAATCTTCAGGTCATCTACTTGTAAGATACCGAATTTCAATCCAACTTTGGTTACCTTCCGAGATTAAGTTTTAGAGTTATGCTGCTCATAGATGGATGCACGAATACACGCACGTACACGGATACATTAACATACACACACGCGTGCGAGACCGTTTTCTAAGCTGCTTTGGGAGGGTTCAGTGGATGTAAAAGTATGTATATCTTGTGAAATCTCGATACAGATATTTCGGGTAGAATAACACACTTCCTCTATTTGTAGGTAATTAGTAGAGAAATTAAAAATATGTGTAACTATTCCGGAATAGCTTAGCTCAGAAACGAAAATTTTATAAACATTATGCCTCATATTTACTTTCTCTACCACGTGCATAGTAGTAGTCGTCCTCCGTGGACTAGTGGTACCGTGTTAGCCTCTAGTTCCCAAGGACGCGGGTTCAAACCCGGCGGAGGGAGTAAAAATCCTTAGCATGGCTTCCTTCGGAAGGGAAGTAAAGCCGGTGGTCCCGTGTCGTAGATCTACCGCACGTAAAACAACCTCAAGCCTGATAAGAGGCCTCTGAGCAAAATTTCCGTCTTTCACGCCCAACATAGAATGGGACGCTAAGAACCATAGTAGTTAAAGAGCGCCCATAAATAAAATTTAATTTCAATTTACGTACATAGGTGGTAGAGAAAGTATTGCATTCCACCAAAAAATTCGAAGTCGAGATTTCACCGGAAATGCATGTTTTGAGAATCAAAAAAAGAAGCACTTTTAGAAAATGGACCGTGTGTGTGTGCGCGTGCGTCTGTGAACAACATAACTGAACGCGAACTTGGTATTTAAGTTCAGTGCCTTCCAAAAAAATGCGACACGAAGATTTTTCAAGAAAATCCCTCAATTCCAAACTACCCTTCACATGGAGCATTTTTCGAAAATTTTGATTTTCTCAAAAATGGCTTTGACGATTTTGATTAAAATATCATATATTTAAGATATTTTCATGATAAATGAAATGTATATCTTGAATTTTCTGGGAATGTCCTCAGAAGTCCTCTTCATTCTGAATGACTTTTATATAACTGGTAAACCATAAGAGATATTACTATACAAAAAGTGCAGATCTCATTAAAACACACAATTTATGTCATATACACTTTTTTACTTTCTCTACTACGTATAGTAAGTAGGGGAAGTATTGTATTCCACCCAAAAATTCGATACCGAGATTTCACCGGAAATATATGTTTTGAGGCCCCTTGAATCCAAAAAAAGCATTTTCGGAAACATGTTCTTGTGTGTGTCTGTGTGTCTGTGAACGGCATAACTCAGAAACGAACAGCCGGATAAACACCAAACTTGGTATTTAGGTTCAGTATCTTCCAGAGATGCGACATTAAGGTTTTCAAGAAAATCCCCCCACTCCAGATTATCCTTAATGTGAAACATTTTTCGAAAATTTTAATTTTCTCAAAAATGCCTCTAACGATTTTGATTAAAATATCATATGTTTAAGATATTTTCATGACAAATGAAATGTATATCTCGAATTTTCTGGGAATGTCTCCAAAAGTGTCTCATTGTAAACGACTTTTGCATAACTGGTAAACCATAAGAGATAGACAAAATTTTACTACACAAAAAATGTAGATCGCGTTAAAATACAAGATTTATGTCATAAATTATTTTTATTGAGTGAACAATTTTCGAGATATTGCTTGTTATTCCCTTAAATTTTCCAATACTTATACTTTTTCTCAAATGGAAATTCCTTTTTTTTTTTGTCGTGGTAATGCAAAGAGAATGGAATACTCCACGTAGCAACTGGCCCTTAAAATATTTGACTACCACTTAAAGCCTACCAATTTCCCTTGCATCTACAAGAAGATTAGCAATAAGATTAACATCTCGATATCTCGATTGACATGAAGTAGATGGAGAATAAACGTTTGTAAAAATAATTTGTACAAGAGTAGAGAAAGTCATGTGAGTGTATATATGGCGCAAAACTTCTGGAAACGTGACCCTGATTACCACCCCAGCTGCCGAGCCTAGGAATGGTTTATGTTTAGCTTACTCAACGAAAGCGATATAATATTTTTGCTTACTCACAGGCACAGTGCGTAATACATACAGTCTACATAGAAAGTGTCCGCATCTGGTTGTAGTTTCAAAGAGAGCAGTACCTAAATAATGCTTATTTTATATTTGTTATATTTATACCATGGTTTCTAATTTTTCAAAGTTAAGTGGTAAGGTATGACATAGTCAAAGCGGGGAATAATTGCAAATGTCCTCGACTTCTTGAAGCAAGAAGCAGAGATGAATGAAGAAAATATATGTTCACCCGAGTTCCACAAAAGCCTTAAGAGAGTGAAAGAAAAAGTAGCCAAAACAACAGTGTTTCATTGAGTTCCGTTTCCAGAGTTATCAAAGATAAGAAAAAACACGAAAACATGGACGAAAGAGTACCATTTGACATACCTGGGAGGAAACATAAGGTCTCTAAACGTGTTACAGAAATAGACGATTTCGATAAATGCGTCATTCGGTGCACGATTCACAAAAACGAAATCAAATAGAGTTCTAATAGAAAAGCATGACATACGATCTCAGTGGGAAGAGTACCTCATTATTCTCCGGAGGTACAAATTAGAGGGTCAAACTATAGTGTACGAAGATGAGTCATATACACAGCAGTCATACAACACCTAAAAGTTCGAGTGACGATAGCGAATTAGGTGGGCAGATATCTGTTGCCAAAGGGCAAATACTTATTATTGTTCATGCTGTTGGAAAGATCGGCTTCGTTCCAAATGCCCTTCTTTTACAAGTCGCAACAAAACCAACATTTCATCAAGAAATGAATACAGGAAATTACATGAAGTGAATCAACGCCATGTTGATACCTAATACGCCTGTTGGGTCCGTTCTGGTTATTGGCAATGCTGCTTACCATAACACTCAAATTGAGAAATCACCTACCTACCAGATGATTGACCATGTATTATCTTAAGCACTTTTTACAGCCGTGGATTTAAATACACTGTATACATATAACTATAAGTTTACCATTGCAAGCAGTGCAGTGCAGTGCATAACCTGTGTGCGGATATTTGACAATGACTGTCCCATGCACTCCTGCAGCATGAAGACGACCGGTCACCTCCTGATCTGGTAAGCAACTCGCTTCATAGCTGCCATTTTTTTTGTTTGCATTTTCCAATTTTTTGGAAACATTCTTTGAATTTTTCTCAAATAGGAATACGTTATTCTTTTTTTATGTCCTGGACATGCAAAGAGGATAGAATGCACACATAGCGACCAGTTCTTAAATATTTGACTATCCTTAAAGCCTACCATATTCCCATACTCCCCTTGTACCTACAAGAAAATTATCACAAAAAGATAATTTCTGCAAACGTTTATCTCGATCAACATGAAGTAGATGAAGGAATAAGCGTTTGTAAGAATAGTTTGTACAAGAGTAGGGAAAGTCATATGAGTGCAACACATCAGATTTTTTTTTGTTAAGCATTTACTGAGGAACCGAGCGGGCTGGCTCAGAAGGTTGCGTCTGTGAACCGCGTTTGGGAGGTCGTGGGTTCGATTCCCGTGGTCGACCTTCCTAACCCATAGTTTTCTTCGGGGTTTCTCCGAGTCCCCAGGCGAATGCTGGGAAGGAGTCAACATCCCCCGAATTTCCTGTCCCCCCATTTCATTTCATTCATCCTTCATCCCTTTTGGTCTCTTTGAGGGCTGGAAGTGTCCGCGATGGAGTTTCGATGCAGCGTGCAGGGAAAAAGGATGCTCTCTATAAACTTTCTCCGTCCCTCGGCCTTCGGCTGGTTGTCGGGGGAGTTGGACCCCGTGTGGGGTGGGGTCCCCGGTCTGCCGCGGCGTTTATATTTGGAAACTTTAGGAACCCTGTCACTGCTGTGCGGTCGCTCCTGTTCCTCCGCTCGGTGTCTCCCTTCACCTCATCCCTTCCTCCCAGGGGCGCTCCCCTTGTGGGGGGCGTACGGTACAATGTCCGGACTCCCTGGATCAGTGCCGCATCCCCTCCGCTTCTCATTCCATTCCATCTACAGAGAGGATGCACTGTGAAGATTTTTACTTTCTCTACTACCTACTTGTATTCTACTCGAAGATTCCATACCGAGACTTCACAGGAAAAACATGCGTTGAGGTCAGTTTAATAATAATAATAATAATAATATTAATAATAATATTAATAATAATATTAATAATAATAATATGCTGTTAATAATAATAAGGATGCGCGTGTGAACAGCATAACCTAAAAATGAAATCTCGTATAAATACCAAACTGGTATTGAAAGCTATGCAAGTGTGAAATTTGAAAAATGGAAAAGCCTACATTCCATTTCTTTTGACATTTATACCAGTTGTTAAACACATTAACACTATAATTTTGTTTGAGTTACAAGATTCTGACCGTTATGGTTATTTTCATATTAGTTTTTTTTATGGCATAGATTTACTGCGCTAGTCAAAATACTTCCCTTAATGCAGTTTTGAAACTTCTGGACCAAAATGTATTGGTATGTAGGCAGTTAACGGATCTATAACCGTATGTACCCATTTAGAGTTTTCATCACCTTTCTACCGCTGCACCAAAATATTTAAAACACCAAAAATAATAGTAGAACTTTAAATCGTATAAAAAAATTTAAAAGCAATTATTTTTGAAGTAAAAGGATACTAGTTTCTCTAAAACTAGGAACAACTGTTGAAACAAATAAGTGAAAATCTTCATCGTGAGGGAAGTTTTCAATTCTGCAAAAAGTACCAGAAAAACATTGTTAGAAAACGAGGCATAAAAGTTAAGGGCTGCAGTTAGTAGCATTTAGGCTGCCCAGTGTGGTCTGTTGAACGACTTAAAGCAAAGTGCTATGTAGTTTTGTGAAACTAATCTCCGAAGTATTTTAGAGTAAAAACTTGGAATTTCATGTTTTATTTTTTATTTATTACTGTAGTCAAATTTAACAATTGCATCGCTGTAAGTATCTTCCAAGGATGCGATACAAAGATTTTCAAGAAAACCCCCCACCCCAAACTAATTACTTTTGATATTCTCAAAAATGGCTTTAATTATTTGATTAAAATACCGCCGTGTAAGATATCTGTAGGACAAATAAAACGTATATCTGGAATTTTCTGCGAGTAGCTATTGAAGTGACATTTATTAAGGATTTTGTATACTTCTGTAAATCGCAAAGAATTACAAAAGTGTAGATCTCGTTAAAACACCCATTTATATCTATTACCTATACTTACTCTTTGTGCATTAACATTTCCGAGATATTCGTTGATATTTGTTTAAATGTTCAAATACTAAGTAATACCATCTTGAGGTACTTAAACCGTCATTTATTTGTTTCTAGCGATATCAGAAAGAATATGGAGTTTCAAGGCTTGCATGTAGCGGCCCGTTTTTTTGAAGATTTGGCTATCTCTTCAATCTCCTGCATCCCCCTTGTATTTACGTGCAATGAAACAATTTCTGCAAACGTGGATTAACATGCAGTAGATAGAGAAATAAGCTTTTGTAAGGATAGTTTAAAAGAAGAGTTGGTAGAGAACGGTATGTTAAAATAGAACATCACACTTTATACTTTCTCTACTACGTATAGTAAGTAGGGGAAGTATTGCATTCCACCCAAAAATACGATACCGAGATTTCACCGGAAATACATGTTTTGAGACCTCCTGAATCCAAAAAAAGCATTTTTGGAAACATGTCCGTGTGTGTGTGTGTCTGTGTGTGTGTGTGTGTGTGTCTGTGTGTGTGTATGTGAACAGCATAACTCAAAAACGAGGAGTCAGATAAACACCAAACTTGGTATTTAGGTTTAGTATCTTTCAGAGATGCGACACGAAGGTTTTCAAGAAAATCCCCCCACCCCAGACTACCCTTTACATGGAACATTTTTCGAAAATTTTAATTTTCTCAAAAATGGCTCTAACGATTTTGATTAAAATAACATATGTTTAAGATAATGTCATGAGAAATGAAATGTATATCTCGAATTTTCTGGGAATGTCTCCAAAAGTATTCTTCATTGTGAACGACTTTTGCATAACTGGTAAACCATAAGAGATAGACAAAATTTTACTACACAAAAAATGTAGATCGCGTTAAAATACACAACTTATGTCATATACATTTCTTTTGTTGAGTGAACCGTTTTCGAGATATTGCTTGTTATTTCCTTAAATTTTCCAATACTTATACTTTTTCTCAAATTCGTTATTCATTTTTACTTTCTCTACTACGTATAGTAAGTAGGGGAAGTATTGTATTCCACCCAAAATTTCGATACCGAGATTTCACCGGAAATACATGTTTTGAGACTCACTGAATCCAAAAAAAGAATTTTTGGAAACATGTCTGTGTGTCTGTGTGTCTGTCTGTGTGTCTGTGAACAGCATAACTCAAAAACGAAGAGTCGGATAAACACCAAACTTGATATTTAGGTTCAGTATCTTTCAGAGATGCAACACGAAGGTTTTCAAGAAAATCCCCCACCCCAGACTACCCTTTACATGGAACATTTTTCGAAAATTTTAATTTTCTCAAAAATGGCTCTAACGATTTTGATTAAAATATCATATGTTTAAGATATTGTCATGACAAATAAAATGTATATCTAGAATTTTCTGGGAATGTCTCCAAACGTATTCTTCATTATGAACGACTTTTGCATAACTGGTAAACCATAAGAGACAGACAAAAGTTTACTACATGAAAAATGTAGATCGCGTTAAAATACACAATTTATGTCATATACATTTCTTTTGTTGAGTGAACCGTTTGCGAGATATTGCTTGTTATTCCCTTAAATTTTCCAATACTTATACTTTTTCTCAAATTCGTTATTCATTTTTACTTTCTCTACTACGTATAGTAAGTAGGGGAAGTATTGCATTCCACCCAAAAATTCGATACCGAGATTTCACCGGAAATATATGTTTTGAGACCCACTGAATCCAAAAAAAGCATTTTTGGAAACATGTCCGTGTGTGTGTCTGTGTGTGTGTGTGTGTGTGTGTGTGTCTGTGTGTGTGTGTGTGTCTGTGTGTGTGTCTGTGTGTGTGTGTCTGTGAACAGCATAACTCAAAAACGAACAGTCGGATAAACACCAAACTTGGTATTTAGGTTCAGTATCTTCCAGAGATGCGACACGAAGGTTTTCAAGAAAATCCCCCCACCCAAGACTACCCTTTACATGGAACATTTTTCGAAAATTTTAATTTTCTCAAAAATGGCTCTAACGATTTTGATGAAAATATCATATGTTTAAGATAATGTCATGAGAAATGAAATGTATATCTCGAATTTTCTGGGAATGTCTCCAAAAGTATTCTTCATTGTGAACGACTTTTGCATAACTGGTAAACCATAAGAGATAGACAAAATTTTACTACACAAAAAATGTACACAACTTATGTCATATACATTTCTTTTGTTGAGTGAACCGTTTTCGAGATATTGCTTGTTATTTCCTTAAATTTTCCAATACTTATACTTTTTCTCAAATGCGTTATTCATTTTTTTTATGTCCTGGACATGCAAAGAGAATGGAATGCGCCACATAGCAACCAACGTTAAAATATTTGACTATCGCTTAAAATCTAGCATATTCCCCTTGCATCTACATGTACATTACCAATAAGATTGACATCTCGATATCTCGATTAACATGAAGCATATGGAGAATAGGCGTTTGTAAAAATAGATTGTACAAGAGTAGAGAAAGTCATGTGAGTGTAACACATCAGATTTTTTTATGTCCTGGACATGCAAAGAGAATGGAATGCGCCACATAGCAACCAGCGATAAAATATTTGACTATCGCTTAAAAGCTACCATATTCCCCTTGCATCTACAAGAAAATTACCAATAAAATTGACATCTCGATATCTCGATTAATATGAAGCATATGGAGAATAAGCGTTTGTAAAAATAGTTTTATAAGAGTAGAGAAAGTCATGTGAGTGTAACACATCAGATTTTTTAAATTTTTGTCAAGTTACATTTTTCTTGGCATATGCGGTATGAAAAATTTAATTTACCTCATTGTTTGGAAGCAAGTAAATTTCAAAACGACGTGTAAGGAACAATAATTTGGATGGAAGTCGAGGTCGTTAATTCATTTTTAATAGAAATATGCTTAGGATTATTTATTGTACTTAATTTCTACATCAATAATTGTTAGGTATACACTTTAAAAAGTTTCAATTCCAGGTTCGATCAATACACGATCCTTTCTATTCTTAGTGTACTCATGTTCATAAGCGTTTACTGACCATCTGTTTCGATGGTAGACTTTACTAACAGCAGATAATTGGTTTAATATCTGTAGAACCCTAGCAATTAGCAATAAATACCAAAACTGTTATTTAAAGCAATAAAAGCCCTAATTCAGCTCATAAAACGTTAATGTAGTTAACCAGATTTAAGAGCGAGCAGCGTTTGCTGCCATCTCTAGGCGGGGAGCGCAACTATGTGGACTTGACATGCTGTGCTTTGCGTGTTGCAATGCAAACAGGGGACGAGGAAGCGGCGGTCTGTTTGGTGTAGATTGTGGCCGCCGTGTTTGATTGATGCTTGAGGTCTTAGTTCCTTCTACACTGTTTACATTATCGGTCTGTTTGGAAAGCGATACAGAGTAAACATCTTGTCTTTTAACAAACCCTAGTGTTGCCAATAGATACACAACGTCCTTGTATGTAGTTCTCCATTACGAGCACTAGGATTCGCACTCATAAACGAGAACTAAATGAGTAAACAAAACTGAATGTTTTCTATCATTTATTACTTAATCTTGGAAACAA
The DNA here is from genome assembly GCA_030765065.1 of Deroplatys truncata. Taxonomy (NCBI): domain Eukaryota; kingdom Metazoa; phylum Arthropoda; class Insecta; order Mantodea; family Mantidae; genus Deroplatys; species Deroplatys truncata. The sequence goes on from CM060984.1 coordinate 130,062,528, forward strand.
ATAATTAAGTAAAAATTTCGGATTTGGAGCTCCTCAAATATGCTCCTCCTCAGTCTAGCATGATAACAAAACTAAGTTTTTCTAATTTTTGTTGTTACATAATTAATACCGCAAAACGAGTTTTTACTTCTCAGCTTTGAAGAGCATTCTGAAAAAATATGGGATCATGCTTTTATAAGATAACCGATGATTTTTATTTGAAAATAATATTCATTAAAATTAACCATTACACTAGCCAACAGCGAAAATGTAATAGAAACGAAAACAGTTGTTTTTTACTAAATCGATCACGCTGATTACGAAAATGATAATGAAAATTTTAGATTAGCTCTATTTTCCAAAATATAGGGGATGGGGACATATCGGTTAACGATTTACGATGTTGCTATATTTATGGAAAGGTAACCTTAAAATCACAAAAGCGACCAATAACATCATTGAGTAAGAAGGCTTACAGTCTGTACTTTGGTTGTGAATTCGGAGACCAGGACAAGCGCCCATATATGTTGCATATCTTGTCTCTCGAGTTTTCATTCTCTATCGTTTATTAGTGGTAAACTAATTATTCTTACTAAAGCTTATGTTTTTATCTACTACATTTTAATGCAAGTAAACTTTTGCAGAAATAGTTATATTACATATTTCGTTATAGATACAAAGGGAAGAGCGATATTCAAATGTTTAAGAACTGGACACTATACACTGGCCTTAACATGCTATTCTATTTCCACGCAATTGCGAGAAACAACTGAATGTTGCCAGGACTTTAAGGGAATGACCAAGTAATAAACAATTCGAACCATTAATAAAGGATATCTCTGAAATGGCTTATGCCACAAAAAACCTATTTGAAATAAATTGAATGTTTTAAAGAGATATACATTTCTTGTGTAGTAGGTTTTCATCTATCGCTTAACGTTTGCCAGTTATACAAGATTATACAAAATTTCTTCCGAATGAAAGGACTTCAAAGGCTATTCCCAGAAAACTTAAGATATACATTTTATTTGTCATGTAAATATCTTTAATATGCGGTGTTTTAATTAAAATCGTTAGAGCCATTGTCTAGAAAATCAAAATTTCCGAAAAATGTTCCAATGTGGGGATTTTCTTGAAAATCTTCGTGCCTCTTCCGTGGAAGATACTGAATTTAAATACCAAGATTGGTATTTATTCGAATTTTTTGTTTTTGAGTTATGCTGTTCACACACACACGGACATGTTTCAAAAATGCCTTATTTGGATTCAGGGGGCCTCAAAACATGTATTTCCGGCGAAATCTCGGTATCGAATTTTTGGGCGGAATGCAATACCTTCTCTACCTACCGTGTACATGGTAGAGAAAGTAATTCACCCCTAATACAGTGCGATCCCTCAGCTATCTGGCCGGTAGTCGCGATGCGTGTTCCGCGCGCTATATTCAGTGTATCTGTTTATTATTTTCATTATTGATACTGATACCATATTATTACTGATTTTATTATGATTGTTACGATAAATTGATTACCTATTGTACAAACATAATTACTTTTTATTTTATCAGTACTAACCCTTTTCACAGTCGGTGTTGAAAGTGGTGTCTTTCGGCAGATAAACATTCTTGGCACCTTCTGATGAAATTACCATTCACATGCATAAGTTCTTGTTGCGTAAGTTCCCTAATTTCTGTTCTTATATTGTTTTTAAGATCGTCTATCGTGCGAGGATTATTCCTATAGACTCTATTTTTGAGAGTTCCCCACAGATAAAAGTCACACACAGGAAGATCTGGCGGTCGAGCCGGCCATAACCCTTTAGTTTTTCTTCCGTTAGAACCCTTCGTTTCTTTTTACAACTTACAACATTAAATGATCCCGTTCTCTTCACTTTATTCACTAAATATCTAACTGTTGTCTACTCGGAACAGGAACACCAGGAAATTTATTGTGAAATTGCCTACACACCTGTCAACATGAGTCGGTTTTTACATACGCGTCATACATAAAAAGTCTTTGTTCAAGCAAAAATTTGAGTACCATTTCTGGGTTTTAATAACCCGATAATTCAATCGCACACAAATACACACGCGTCTCGCGTCTATACACAAGAAGCAATAACAGCTGGCTGAACCCGCTGCCACATGTCCGATAAGTGGAAGAGCCCGTGGCCTTGAGTTCATTCAGACGTCTCGCAAAAGACTGCCGTGCAATTCCCGGCCAGAGCGCTGAGGGACCGCTCTGTATATCCTAATATACCGTCGGCTATGCGATCAGTGCCTCACGAAGTCGAACTGCCTGTTCCGTTCCCATTTCAATCTCATCTAAGTACTGAGGCGGTTAGTGAATGTAGTGCCGCTCCGTCACCTTCAAATCAGAGTGCATTGAAAGATCCTGATTTTAGGTGTAATGAGAAGTCTACACAGCAACATAAAGTCACGTAGTGTGAGCTGAATGATCTAGTAAGAGATATGCAACTGCCTAAAGGTAAAGCAGAGCTCCTGCGTCTAGACTGCAGCAAAGGAATTGTCTTGACCAGATGTGACTGCGTTCCTTAAGCGCCATACTCCATTTTTTTTCTCTATATTTTGCAGTAATATAGAGGATCTCATAGCAGCTCTGGAAACTGACTACATAGACTCTTCCAAATTAAGTCTAAAGGCTGTGCTTCTGCATAACGACTTGTTTCCATCGGCTCCGATTGGTTATGCAGTTTACATGAGGAAAACGTATCACACACATGAAGCAGCTGTTATGCAAACTAAGGTATGACAACTTTAAATGACAGATTTCCCGGGATCTAAAAGTCATTGCCATATTACTTGGATTACAACAGGGTTTCGTCAAATTCTGTTGTTTCTTGTGTCTGCGGGCACTTCAGGTTGGCCTGTGCGTAATCATTTCAACCTGCAACACACAATGTTATGTACGATGCACTTGAATCCAGGAAAGCAATACTCTCTGCTCTTCATGCAAAACTGGGCCTTATGAAAAACTTCGTTAAGGCCATGGATAAGAAGCATTTCTGTATTTGCTTCAAAAATTTCCACGTCACAGTGAAGCCAAAATAAAAAATCTGATGTGTTACACTCACATGACTTTCTCTACTCTTGTACAAACTATTTATCCAAACGCTTATTCTCCAGCTACTTCATGTTAATCGAGATAAACATTTGCAGACTCTATCTTATTGCTAATTTTCTTGTAGATGTAAGGGGAATATATATTTACAAGGGCAATATAGAAATACAGTAGCCTTTAAGCACATACATATCTCTTAATAGCTGGTTGCTAGGTGCAGCACCATTCCCTTTCCCACAGATTAATACTCTTTGCATATCCAAGTCAAAAAAATGAATAACGAATTTCCATTTGAGAAAATAAGTATTGAAAAATTTAAGGGAATAACAAGCAATATCTCGAAAATGGTTCACTCAACAAAAAAAATGTATGACATAAATTTTGTATTTTAACGCGATTTACATTCTTTGTGTAGTAAAATTTTGTCTATCTCTTATGGTTTACCAGTTATGCAAAAGTCGTTCACAATGAAGAATAGTTTTGGAGACATTCCCAGAAAATTCAAGATATACATTTTATTTGTCATAAAATATCTTAAACATATGATATTTTAATCAAAATCGTTAGAGCCATTTTTGAGAAAATTAAAATTTTCGAAAAATGTTCCATGTAAAGGGCAATCTGGGGTGGGGGGATTTTCTTGAAAACCTTCGTGTCGCATCTCTGGAAGATACTGAACCTAAATACCAAGTTTGGTGTTTATCCGACTGTTCGTTTCTGAGTTATGCTGTTCACAGACAGACACACACACACACACACACACACACGACATGTTTCCAAAAATGCTTTTATTGGATTCAGGGGGTCTCAAAACATGTATTTCCGGTGAAATCTCGGTATCGAATTTTTGGGTGGAATACAATACTTCCCCTACTTACTATACGTAGTAGAGAAAGTAAAAAGGGGTTTTTCGTGGTTCACAGAAACGTAAACTGATCAGAGTTTAACATTTCAACAATATTCTCAGAGGTGATGAGAAATTAGCTTGGCATACCTTTGTTAAAGTGTCCAGCAAGTTCCTTGGAAATAAGAAGCCAGAAAACTATAAAGAGTTAGTGGAAAATCTTCTGCAGTGTTATTAGAGACCGGGATGTAATATCGTATGTTTTTGAAGACACACTTCTTACATTCCCACTTGTACTTTTTGTCCGAGTACTATGGTGCTGAAATCGAGACCATGGAGAACGCTGCCACCAACAAATTTCGGAAAGGGAAGAAAGATACCAGAGAAAGTAGAATGAATCAATGTTAGCCGATTACTACTGCTGTACTCATCAGAGGATCACCAGTAATAGACTACAAACGGCACGCAAAGCGAGGGAGAACAAAGTAAATACATGCATAAGCTTTTTAAGAAAGTTCTGAAAAGTTGAAATAATTAAAAAACTTGAGCTAAACTTGCATTTTCATTATAATTTTCGTGTTTAGCACCCTCGAAAACATAAAGATCAGCTGTTCTATCACTGTTATGGGAAAAAAGTTAAATTTTGTTGGCCAGTGTTATTTATAGAATATAATAGAATAAACATTTTATTTATTTCGTTTATAATATTATATGTTAAGAAATGACACACACTTTTACATTCTATTACAAGTCCCCCTTTTTTCTCCAAATTCTGGCAATACAACTAACCATTTAGCATGACTAATTCTTTTTCGAACAAGGTGATAAAAATGTCCATAAATTTTCAGTAAATATTGACTCTGTAGTTAATCTTTAACGCACTATATTTGGGAGATACTCAAGGATATTTTTCTAAAAAATGCGTCATTTTGTTTTTATTCACTGGACCTCAAAACAGCTTTATCCGGTAAAATCTCGATATCGAATTTTTGGGTGGCATACACTACTTCTACCTGCTAATAGTGCTAGAGAAAGTAATTCTTTTTGGATTAAGAGGACCTCAAAATATCTATTACGTGAAATCTCGATAACGAATTTTTGGGATGAAATGTAATACTTCCTATAAGTAGGTACTAAAGAAAGCAAATATTGATTTTGCATACGACTTCTCAATGCAAATTATGCTGAAAGTAACAACAAAATGAATCTGTATTTTCAGGTAGATTTTAAACTAAGAAAATATGTTCTTTGTCCAAAAACATATAATACTCATCGGCATCAGGTTCTTTCTTCAATAAATATCTACAGATATCTTGCAATATAATATTTCATTACATTAATGGAATGTGTCCTCTTACATCTAGATGTTCGTGTGTCCGGACAATCGAATATGTATTTTGACAAACAATGCGTTGCTAATATTAAACTGGGCGGTCCAAATAATCCTGTTCGCAACAATCCTATATGTTCATATGCTTTCTTGGACGACTTCTGCATTCATTTCTTTTTCTTGCACAGAGAAGTGTATGTGGCACCTTGAATTCTTAAGAAACTCATGATCATTGCATTAAAACCGCTTATATAGCATAGAAATCGAGAGAAGATCGCCACTCTAATGGGTTAGATGTTAAAGAGAAGCGTTCTTGATTAATACGCGTATATGGATTATCCATACAACGGAGGGGGACTGTTAATCTATTGTGGCTACCATGTCCCAGGAGGAAGGGATGAAGTGAAAGAACCTCAGGCGGCTACAGGCCACAGAGACGCACGGAAGTCCCTAACAATTCCAGGCTCGAAGACGTGTCCACTGCTGGAGCTGCCTAGAGAGGGCGATGAACGACCCATTGACCAAGCAGCTCCCTAGTGTCCACGAGGAGCACTCTTTCCTTTGACTGGCATTTATCAGGCATCGCCACACGAAACCTAGAAGCACACCTGAAACATGAGAAGGAAACGGAATGAAAGGGAAGCGAGGGAAAGGAAATCGTGGTAGTTGAGAAACCACCCCAGCGTTCGCCTACCGGCCAGGGAAAACCAGGAAAACATAAGGTCAGAATGGGCGTTCGACGAGAATGGAGCTGGGACGTTCCGAATGCGAGCCTCACTCAATACCACGGACCTATCTCGGTCGTTATAAATACATGTAAGTAATAGCAAGCTAAAATTAAACGCACGGAAAGGTACATGCCAACGATCTTTGCCATTAGCAACATTGCGATACTATTAAAACTTGAAATGCACTCAAGTCAATAAATAGCTGTTATGTATGTATGAGCTAGATGCAGATGGCTTTGCTTTCGCCCACTCCTATTGAAAAATCATCGTCATGTTGTCTTAACATCCTGGCGTTCCAAAAGCTTTTTAGTCATTTAAAAACACACGATACCCAACTTTTGACAAAATTTCGAAAAACTATACACCTATATATAAAAATACCGCCAGAAAATGAAGAATCAGAAATAATTTGCAACACGTTCTGGCCATTTAAATGTCCATGTTTCACTTGACTTGGACGGTTTAAAAGCTGATTTGCTTATATTGTTGTTTTCTTTAAAATGTTACCCATGGTGCAAGTTTTGTTCAGTTTCTTTCAAATTTTCACAAATTCTTTCATAAAGTATTTAAGAATGGATAAAGATATCTAAACAGTCTTTGTTATTTAATATCAGGGGATTCATGGTTTTGACAGCTTAATACACGAGTGATTTCTGGAAAATTAAAACTGTTTACATTTTTTACTATTTTGATTAAAATGTTTTCTATGAATCAATTTTTGTTCAGTTCGCTTGAAATTTTCAGAATAAATTTATTTAAGGAGAATGAAGAGATCTAAGGGGCCTTTTTGATATCAAGTATAATTTTGGCTTAGGATTTTAATAATTATGTGCATGGTTGATTTTAAAAAAATCAAAAGTGTTATATGCTTTATTATTTTTTCCAGGAAACGTTTTAATGTTACAGAACATTTAATATTTGGTTCTAAAGTACTATGTAGAGGAATAATATAAGAATTTAAACGATTGCAATTTTCAAAGTTTTATCATTTGGTGCATTTCATGTAAGACTCAAGTTTTCATTTTTTAAATAATTTTCTCTAAAAGTTGGATACATAAGGTCGTGAATTTTATTTTGTAATTATGTTAAAAAAAATTCTCCTAAATTGCTTGAAATTTGTAGAAACTAGAAATTTCAGTGCTGAATACCCATAAATAATTTAGGAGTTTAAAAATTAAAAGATGCAAAGTACAATCACAGGTCACGTTTGTTTTCAGATTTTAAACTCGGCAAGTTTAGTCGTCCAAATGTGAAAAAACAAACAAACTTACTTACTTCTATAAAATATAAAAGTGTTCAGGTGTATTTAAAATGAAATATAACTTTTTTTTCACACAAAGGGTTGTTTGACGTTGGAAGAAATTTCCTAAAAGTCTACGTTTGTGCAACCTTAAAACGTGATAGACAACACGGACTTTTTTTCTAAAAATGTGCCACTTTTTCTATCTTCCCTTGAACTTTTCTGTTAAAAAACTGTAAATGTATCTTTATTTTCACTCTATTTTCCGTAATAAGGAAGCCATTAGATGCAGACCAAAAGTTACTGCATGAAAAGTGCAGACTTCGTTAAAACATACAATTAATTTCAGATAAAAAGTACGTTTGTTATATGTTTAAATTTACTTGCGTTCATGTTTTGTGATTAAAATTTGTAATACTTCTTCATTTTACATCTGTTCATTACTAACAAAATGTATTTGTGACAGAAACAGCTGAGCGGTTTATGGTCTTGCATATAACCAAGTCCTATTTCTAAATATGAAACTATTTCTTAACGCATATTTGCCTTGTTAAGTAAAGTGGGAAGTACAAACCTTTTTACTTTTTATTCCACATACTTACCTATGGTGGTAGAGGAAGAGTGTTCCCCTCAAACCTTCCCTATCTGCGAGTGTGTGTGTGTGTGTGTGTGTGTGTGTGTGTGTGTGTATGCATGATGTATGTATGTGTGTATGTGTGTGTATGTATGTACGAGGGCTGATCAACAAAGACTGAGACTGATTTTTTCCTGTAGCTTCCGTGATAGTTTCGTATCTCTAACATAAATATTTGAAAAGAGCGGGTTTTTATGTATAATGTTGGTAGGCGGCAGCACTCTCGTATTGCTAGGTTGGTAGTAATGCTCTATTTTGTAGACCTTACGTGCATTTCGCATACCAGACAATGGAGGTGATGCATTTTTTAAATCGATTATCACAGGTGATGAGTCATGGCTGCATCATTATGATCCTGAAGGAAAACAAGCCAGCACAGTGTGAAAATCGCCAGGTTCTCCAACACCAAAAAAGGCAAAAGTTGTTCCATCTGCAGGGAAAGTGATGATGATCACATTTTTTTTACTGTAATGGAATGATTTACCAGCATGCAGTTCCCCCCTCACACTACTGTTGCAGCAGCATACTACACGTCAGTATTGGCTACACTGAGGAAGCACATTGCAAAGAAACGACCAGAGCTTTCTCGGACTGGGTGGCGACTTCATCATTACAATGCACGGCCTCACGTCGCAAATCAAGTCATGCAGTTTCTGGCTCGATTCAACATTACCTGTGTACCACATCCACCTTAAGCCCCGATCTTGCACCCTGTGACTTTTTTTATTCCCATCACTAAAGGCAAAGCTTAGGGGTATTCAATTTGAGAACTCTGAAGCAGTGCTCAAGAAAAGTGAGGCGATTCTCAAGGACCTGACAAAGAATGGTCTGCAGCACGTGTTCAAGGACTGGCAGAGACGCTATAAAAAGTACATTGAAGTAGGAGGGGACTACTTTGAAAAAGATCATGTAAACATTGAATTGGAATAATAAACATCTGTGAAAAAAATCAGTCTCAGGCTTTGTTGATCAGCCCTCGTATGTATGTATGTATGTATGTATGTATGTATGTATGTATGTATGTATGTATGTATGTATGTATGTATGTATGTATGTATGTATGTAGAGGGAGAGCTCGCTCGAGGGAGCGTTTATGTGATAATACAATTCAAAAAAGAAATGCCCATAAATACCAAAATTGATATTTAAGTTCAGTACTTTCCAAAGAAGACTTTGAAGTAAATACTCCCGCTCTAAATTTTAATTTTTGCCTTGCAGAATATGTTTAAAATACCCTGCTATTTGTATTATTTTTAGTTAAACTATATTCTACAGTTTTATAAATGTTCGATTAAAACTGTAAAAATTGTTACTAAATGTTAATACATACCTAAAGATAATATAGTATTTATAAAAGTATGTAGTATACCCTTAATTGTTAATGTCTATTTTTAATATCTTTAAGAGAACGATGTATTCAAATTGACAGTTTCTACCGACTTCAAATAAATGAAATTTTTAACAAAAACTTTTTTAATAATGTAATTATAAAACAGAATGAGTAGTTATTCTTGGTCGTAAGTGTATACCTTTCTATGAAAATAGTTTTCAAAAAAAATTAAAGTACAGTTATGTATGAAATGCCCCGCACGATGAAAATTTGAACACTTAACGTTTTAAATTTTTTGTAACATTAAAAGATTCCGTTTAAAAATAATAAAGTAAGAAGCATTTTTAATTTTTTAAAAGTGAACCATATGGAATTATTAAATCCAAAACTACACTTGATATCAAGAAAAGGTCTTTCGCGAATTAATACTGAAAATTTGAAAGAAACAGAACAAAAATTGCATCATGGGGGACATTTTAAGAGTAATAAACACAAGTAAACCAAGATTCCGAAAAAATCAGGTTTTAAAATTTCACACGTTATTTGCACACGTCCATTGACATGTCGCACTTGCCCATTTAAATGACCTGTAAGGCAAAACCGCAACCGGATTCTGATTCTACAATGTAAGCCATTTTTTCTATGAAAATCGTTTAGGAAGATTTTTTGGGGAAGTGTTATCCAAAATTCTGTATCGAGTACCATAAACGTAACTTAATCACATTCTGGATACGACTTTTAGTATGGTGTATTGACATTTTAAAATTAATCAAAGTTGATCAAAAAGTGAATGTGGTGCGGTGATAGTGTATTAATGCCTGTTCAGCAGAGAAAACTAATTCAGAATTTGAATGTTTCACAGATCATCAAGACTCAAGCTAATGTGTTTCTTTATGAAAAGCGACACACGACGAGGAAAGGTGATTCCTTTACAAGTAATACGAAAGTAAAAAGAAATGACTCAAGATCCTCTAGCCAATTAAACTAAATACTTGGCTTTTTAAAGAAAGAAAATATGAAGACGCCCGCCCATTCTTGGCCAAGATTGAAGCGAACTGTGCGCCGCTTAAGTTCGCATCCCGTTTGTCTTGATGGTTTCATTACAGCCCGCCAGAGCGAGTTAGTGAGGTGGATAAATTATTCCTCGTTAATTAGCAAATCTTCTTTATGTAACTCCTTCAGCCGCTCCCTCTTCTTTTCTGCTGCTTTAATTTTCTCGCCGATTAGACAGCTTTACCAGCTGCAACGAGCGCAAAATTAAAGCAAATAAAATATACACACAAAAAAGTTGAAAGGAAAGAAATAGGCTGTATGGGTTTTTGATCTTTCTCATTTTCTTCAACTCAAGGAGTTTGAAGAGCTAACTTGGAAAGTAAATAGCCTGTTAAGAGTTCCGCTTCTTATTCATTAAAATGCTATCAATTAAAATGGCGGCCTTGTTCTAAATGCGGCAAATAAACTCTTGGAACAAAAGGAAATAGTGAAGTTTTGATACAGGCAAAGGTGTTCCAGTTGACCTTACTGGGCGTCTGTGTGACTGTTACACCGGCGTTCAGTAGTTTAATGGTACACATTTGTGATACCATCTCCCGGCAAATTCAAGTGGAGATGTTCCAGTTGACCTTACTGGACGTCTGTGTGACTGTTACACCCGCGTTCAAGTGGAGTTCAAATCCCAGCTATGGCATTGAATTTTTCAGTCATCTGATTCTACCTTTTCAACCCTGTCCAACACAAGGTTTGTGTGAAAGAACAATTAATTCCATCAAGATGTTCACGGCGGCGCCGTGGCCGAGTGGTTAGACCGCTCGCCTCTCACCGAGGCGGCCCGGGTACAATTCCAGGGACCCGCATGTGGGATTTGTGGTGGACAAAGCGGCGTCTGGGCGGGTTTTCTCCGGGTTCTCCGGTTTCCCCCGCCATTCACTCCACCAACTGCTCCATCGTCACCTTTCCTATCATCCATTTCGCCGTCATTTCGTTTCATCTACTTCCTTCATCCCATACCAGGCATCGGGCTGATCACCATCCTGGACATTCTGTCTGCTCCATGAGTGTGTCTGCTCCTCGACGGGCCTCTGACCGCAGGCACCCGCTTGTAAGTCCTGGGGGTGTAAGTCCTACATACGATGAGGTTAAACAGCGAATGAATGAATTTGGAGATGTTCCGTTGACCTTACTGGACGTTTGTGTGAGTGCTATACCGGCGTTCAGTAGTTTAATGGTACACATTTGTGATACCATCTCCCGGCAAATTCAAGTGGAAATGTTCCAGTTGACCTTACTGGACGTCTGTGTGACTGCTACACCGCCGTTCAGTAGTTTAATGGTGCACATTTGTGTACCCGGTAAATTCAAGTGGAGATGCTACACCCGTCTTCAGTGGTTTAATACATTAGAGGCCGGTTTCACCAACAGATGCTAAACTTTAACACAAGTTAACATTTAACAATGAAGTTAACACAAATTTTGTTTTGTCAAACAATGTTAACTTTAACAATGTGTTAAAGTCAATGTTAAATTAACATCCACGAACCTCACTGTTAAGGCGTTTAGAAGTTGGAAAATGGCTGCCACAAACCAAGCTGTTGATGCTGTTTGCTACATGCCATTCCTAATAGAAGAGTATTTGAAACCCTGCAAAAGGAGAAATTTTTAAAGCAATATAAACTGTCCAAGGGGTCATGAGCATCGTTTTATGGGAATGGGTTAGAATACTACCAACAGAAGCATGTCTCTTTCTCCTAAGCTACAAGTGTTAATTAGGTACTTATATTTTATGCTACTAACGTTTTCATTTACTTGGTGGGTGTTAATGTTGGTATTTCCATAGCTACCGTTTGTGGGTTTATCCAGAGGTTTTCCAAAGTAATTGCTTCAAAAAGCAAACAGTATTTTTTTCGGTTCTGCTTGATTAATCAGGCATAACACTTCTTGGTCCACTTTAGTTTCAATGCAGTGTCCACCACCAGTTTTAAACCGTCTTAAGCGCTCTTTGAATCTAACGTTTCTGGTGCTGCACTTTTGTTAGCATAAAAGAGAACGCGTTCATTCCAATTAAATTACTCACGGATTTTGTCCCAGGCTGCAATCTTATTCTTTAATGTAAGACAGTCAGGTTTTTCGCACTTGATAATACCTAATTAACCATTCATTATCTGTTTACCCTCCTCTTATGTAGGACTTACACCCCCCAGGACTTACAGGCGGGTGCCTGGGGTCAAAGGCCCGTCGAGGAGCAAACACTCGTGGATCAGACAGAACATCCAGGATGGGGGATCAGCCCGATGCCTGGTATGGGATGAAGGAAGTAGATGAAACGAAATGTTGGTGAAATGAAGGAAAGGAAAGGTGATGATGGAGCAGTTGGTGGAATGAATGGCGGGGGAAACCGGAGAAAACCCAGACGCCGCTTTGTCCACCACAAATCCCACATGCAGGTCCCTGGGATTGAACCCGGGCCGCCTCGGTGGGAGGCGAGCGGTCTAACCACTCGGACACGGCGCCGCCATCTATACCTATTAACCAGATGTTAATTAATGCGTTTCAAACGGCGAAACAATTATTTCAGTTGGCATCGAGATTCTAACCTCAAACAGTTGGGAACATCACATGACAATTGCCATGAATGTAAATAGTTGTCGGCTACTGACACAGAGAGCGCAGCGTTACATAGACAAAAGTGCATCGGAGCACGTTCAAAAGCAGTGTAGTTCGACCACCGCCTTCTCGAAAGCTAGCGTTTGCAGTTGTCTTTGACGTTAACATAATGTTAGCTAACAATTTGCTGTAAAAGCTTGATGAAACGCAAAAGTTTTAACTTTATGTTAAGCCTTGAACTCCTTTTTAACAAACAAGGTGTTAGAGTATTTTTAACATATTTTGGTGAAACCGGCCCTTGTGATACAATCTGCCGGAAAATTCAAGTGGAGATGTTCCAGATCACCTTACTGGGCGTCTGTGTGACTGCTACACCGGCGTTCAATAGTTTAATGGCGCACATTTGTGGTAGCATATGCCGGCAAATTCAAGCGAAGTCGTTCCATTGACCTTAGTGGGCGTTTGGGCGACTGTTACACCGGCGTTCAATACTCTCATCGTAAGCTTTTGTGACGTCGTCTGCAGCCTAAATGTCTCTTTCAAGGATCTCATAGTAATGACGCCAATGGCCTATATATACTATTTTAATTATAGTAATTGATTGCTTGTTGGTTAAGTTCTCGTGATTATGACAAAATATGCTGTATTGAAAAATTACGAAATTAAAATATTACGAAACTATCACATATCCCGCAGATTACATGAGGCGTTATATTTGAACCAAATGGAGAAGCACAATGTTACTCTGAAAAAACATTATGTGTTACATTTACATGACTTTTCTCTGGCTATTATAATTTATTTTATATCTCTTCTAGAAAATGTTCTTACAAAACCTTTTTTTTGGTCTAATTCATACCAACAGAGATAAACGTTTGCTTAAAAGAAGTACAAGTGCATATTATTAGTCATAATGCCATAATTATAGCATCGATCGCCCAAAAAATAGTCTGAAACATACCTATACTAACTGGACAAAAGAATCTCGGAAATAGAAAATTCTTTTCCTCAATTTTGTTATAGCCACTTACCACTCTATACCACAATACACTATACATATTTCTGAGTGTTTATGTCCTCTGGTGCAATAATATGCTTTGGAAATGATCAGATTGAAAACTAGTATACAGGATCAACTTTGGCAAGCGCCCCGAACATTTCAGAGGCCACTAACCGGTAGCCGAGGCTGCTGTATCCCAGCTGCTTGCCGAGCAGTCTGGTAGGCTAGGCCGATATGAAAGCAAGCTTACTGTGAAAAAAAACCTACTTACCTCTTACAAAAGGAGCTGGGAGTATTGTCCCTCTGTATGCACTGCTGACAACTGAGAATCAAATTTCCATTGATTCGGTGCAATTCGTTTTCAGCAGTTAAGGACATTAATGACGAATGTTTTGTTTGAATTATTCTTTGGTTCTTCATCTTTCCCCATAGATAAAATCATGAGCTAGGGGGGGTGGCCAATTAGCGGTCTCATGTTCGGGGCGCTTCCCAATGACTTACCCTGTACAATGTGAAGCAGCTATCGTAGGCAGTTACTTCAGGACAATGCCTTTGAAAATTTGGGGAAAATAGTGAATATACACTACGTAATCAAAAGTATCCGGACACCTGCCTGTAAATGACGTACAAGTTCGTGGCGCCCTTCATCGGTAATGTTGGTCGTCAATGTGGTGTTGGCCCACACTTAGCCTTGATGACAGTGTTCACTCACGCAGGCATACTTTCGATCAGGTGCTGGAAGGTTTCTTGGGGAATGGCAGCCGATTCTTACGGAGTGCGGAACTGAGGAGAGGTATCGATGTAGGTCGGTGAGGCCTGGCACGAAGTCGGCGTTCCAAAACATCCCAAATGTGTTCTATAGGATTCAAGTCAGGACTCTGTGCAGGCCAGGCCATTACAGGGATGTTATTGTCGTGTAACCACTCCGCCACAGACCGTGCAGTATGAACAGGTGCTCGATTGTGTTGAAAGATGCAATCGTCATTCTCGAATTGCTCTTCAACAGTGGGAAGCAAGAAGGTGCTTAAAATATCAATGTAGGCTTGCGCTGTGATCGTGCCACGCAAAACATCAAGGGGTGCAAGCCCCCTCCAGGAAAAACACGCCCACACCATAACACCACCATCTCCGAATTTCACTGTTGGCAGTACACACGCTGGCAGATGACGTTCACCGGGCATTCGCCATACCCACACCCTGCCATTGGATCGCCACATTGTGTACCGTGATTCGTCACTCCACACAACGTTTTGCCACTGTCCAATCGTATAATGTTGACGCTCCTTACGCCAAGCGAGGCGTCGTTTGGCATTTTCCTGCGTGATGTGTGGCTTATGAGCAGCCGCTCGACCATGGGATCCAAGGTTTCTCACCTCACGCCTAACTGTCATAGTACTTAGAGTGGATCCTGATGCAGTTTGGAATTCCTGTGTGATGGTCTGGATAGATGTCTGCCTATTACTCTTTACGACCCTCTTCAAATGTCGGCGGTCTCTGTCAGTCAACAGACGAGGTCGGCCTGTACGCTTTTGTGCTGTACATGTCCCTTCACGTTTCCACTTCACTATCACATCAGAAACAGTGGACCTAGGGATGTTGAGGAGTGTGGAAATCTCGCATACAGACTTCTGACACAAGTGACATCCAATCACCTGACCACGTTCGAAGTCCGTGAGTTCCACGGAGCGTCCCATTCTGCTGTTTCACGATGTCTAATGACTACTGAGGTGGCGGATAATGAGTACCAGGCAGTAGGTGGCAGCGCAATGCACCTAAGATGAAAAACGTATGTTTGTGGGGTGTCCGGATACTTTTGATCACATAGTGTATATTTTCTTTGTTACATTTGTACCTTCCCTAGGCCTATACTTTTATTCGGAGCCTTTCATTTATTAATTTAGCGCAGCCGATTAAACAATTGTTTATGTAACAAGTGTATGAACCTATAGATTTTGGCAGGAGTGAATATTTAGTGCATGAGCTACAGTGAATGTGCTAATTTATATAAGTTGCATAAAGGAATTAGTGCGGAGTTCTATGTGGTAGCGATAACATTATTGTTTACATAGTTTACCTCACAGTGTATTTTATTCATGAAAGGATGTGTTGCTGCAGACAAGGTAGTGTGATAGCCTGAACTATCATTCTTGTGAAGAATGTTTCATCTCGAAATTTCCCTTCGCCCATGTTCGATCTATCATGGCTCCTGTGCCGTAAAATTCGGGGCATATTTCTTCTCTTTTTCGGTTCAGTGTTACCAGTAATTTTTCTGAGGTGCTGGTGTCGGGTAGTAGCAGGTTTGTCTGTAGGTCTTCAATGAGAAACGTTTCCTTCGCCAGGATATATACAAATCTCGATCGCGTTCGTTGTCTTTGACATTACCATTGCTTTCTTTGTATAGACTGCTTTTACTCCTTCCAGTGTGGATAGGCTCTTAAACGTAAGACATGACCATATGATTTAGATGCCATAAGTCAATATCGGTAGTATTTTGACTGAATAACATTGCTGTCTCAAGGTTAAGGAATTTGATGTATTTTATTTCGTGCATTGCCATTGCTATACTCATGAATGTAATGAAATATTATAAGCTTAGTTGGTAATTTGGCTGCAATAAGTATATTAAATAAAGCAATTAGTGACAGTAAGAGCGTGTAACGCCCATTCTTACTCCAGATGACACCACAGGCGTTAGACACTGATGGTACATGTAATAATTGGGAAATGAAATTTAGGAAGGAAATGTTCCAGACCTAAGTTTAGGGTACCCTCCCCTCGGCATTTGCGATTTATAAAGACTGAGGAAAACCATAATCAGGCAGAACCGAATCAGGCGGGTTTTGAACCGAAGGCCTCCCTTAACGACCTCGACTACATGTGTCTGTGTATAAAACATGGATGTACAAGAATTACACACAACGTTGTATGCAATCTTAGTATTATAATTTGACAATAAGTTCCAATATATTCCAAAATTAGAGAATTAAATATAATTTTATTTTATTGTTAAGTGGAAAATTAATAACGTCATAGTTGCATAGCGACAGAGAGCAACTTGCTTGGTTGTTTATAGTGGCAAGCGTGTTTTGTTTGTTTACTTATGACAGGAACAAAGGAAATACAATTCCGGTGAAATGAAAGATATTCCTTTGTAGCTATTGAAGGAAGTTGAAGCACAGTACATTCCACATAAGTCTAAACAATCATATAGAAGAGATTATGGCAAATTTTGTGAGTGGAGAAAAGTAAAACAAGCCACTATAATAAGCGAAACTCATGCTGGCATGATTGTCAGAGCTGGTACTTCTTACTTAACTTTTATCGTATCTACAAATAATGCGGTACGAAAATTAGACATTCAGCACTATTTATTTCGTTCAGTCCAAGGCTTTCATTCCATCAACTCTCTCGTGTACCTGTTCGAAGCTAAAACTATGGTTATAAAAAATCGTTTATTAGTTACTATAAATCTGCAGCAAGTCAAGAAGCTTTAAAGTAAAACTTCAAGTTTGCATTTCATCGATTCAGCCAACAATGAAGGGTTTGTTTAAGAGAAAACTATAAGTAACCTATTATTAATATCCGGGATGAAATGAATAAATTTCACATATCGATTAATGAAGATTTCGATTGTTACTTCATATATGCATTGCCTGTTAGATACAGTAGTCAGCAGACGATGAAATAAGCCAATTTGTTTTGTCTTTGAGACAATGGAATCGTTTCCATTGCAACTCAAACAAAAAGAAATCAAAAGGATGATATTACAGAAGCCTTTTAGAATTTTGTGTGTTAAGAGGGAGCTAGCATGAAATCGATTATAAATGCATACACTGTAATTACTTCATTGTTGTTAAGCAACCGTTATAGCACCCGTGCCATATATACGCAAATACACACGTGTTTTGTGATAACATGAGAAGGTAATCATGTGTACATTATTGCGCTATTTGTCTCAAAGTTTTTCATTGCTTATACATTTCATATGTCACATTATTTAACCTAAACATTTGAACTTTCAGCTGGAATGAATGAAAAACACGCATTAATGCTTATTGAACATGCTTCATTAAATAATTACTGTCTTGTGACTGACAGCTGTTGTAATGCACTACTCTTAAAACGGAAGGAATTTAGGAAACCAAAGTGTTTATATTTTTCTGTCGTAACCTCGCTAGAAATTTAATAAACTTTTTGTTGATAATGGCATACCTTCAAGCAAAAATAAAATGTTGAGGAAGTTATAGGGAACTTTCCGAGACATGGAGCATTTTAATTAGCCCATAAAAAGTTGGATTAAGAACAAAAGCATTTACTTGATTTATCAGAAATTGAAGGTGTGTATATTGTTATCATATTACAATTCGATAAAAGGAAAGCTATATTTCAATAGCTTTATAAAGCCTGTTTCCTTAATTAATTGGGCTCTAGAGTTCTCTTGACCGTGAAATACAGATCCCATTTTACACTTAGAAATGCTGAAAGATTATTAGAAATGGGCTGATCCAGGAAAGCCAAAAATTATGGGAATGAATAAGCTGGACATATGTATGAGCGCGAGTAACATGTGCTATCATTGGACCAAGTGAAGACTAAAACTTTATGGAGATCTTAAGAAACATTCATTACTAACCCACATATATGACGATGCACGGGTGGGTTTTTAACATCCCGCATGACCATTTAATTAATTTAATGTACCTCAACCCGTATTTTTATGAAACTATTGCAGATAATCTAAACCATCTTCATAGTGATTCCTCATCTTTATTCTTTTAAATTATGTTTTGATAAAGCCCATGTGAAATCTTTAAGAAAAACTTCCCTGATATTCGTGCAAATACGTATGAAGTATAAGGGAATTTTTAAAAATTCACTTTGTTTATTCATTCATATTTTTTTGACTTCCACAACCTCTCACCCAACTTTATCAAACTCTGAAATGTATAGTCAGTAAGTTAAGTATATTTTAGTGGTGAAACAATTATCGGATGCTCGAGTAATTTTAGATAAAGCTCAGCAGATTAAATTTTAAACTCTTTAACTTGTCTTCGGTCCCATAGTTATCCCATGACTCCATATACAAACTTCCACATTCAATGAATTAAAAGTGAAACTGGTGAACTTGAATATTTCTCACTCACACACTACCATGTTAAATATTTTGGAAATTGCATGTCGTAAACATATCTTCGCATTTTTCAATAATTATAAACACCATTTGAGCAGTTTCTGATATTGCGTTAGTCACAACTTTCTCTCTTTATAAAATTATTTATCATACAGTAATGAACTTGATTACAACATACAACAGAAATATAATAAAAACTTTCAACAATAATACATTCTTACGCAAGGATTTTAAGAGGTTTTGGCATAGTAAATGCCGCGTACCATCCATCCATATCTTGGAATTAAATATCCATAACTTTATTTCATTACCTTCTCTAGCTTTCTCTGCTTAGAGTAGGTAGAGAAAGTATTGAATTCCATTCAAAAATTCAATATTGAGATTTCACCGGAAATAAATGTTTTGAGGTCATCTAATTGTAAAAATTGAAGAGCAAACGAATAGGGGAAGTCAAATGTTTTAGAACTGGGCGATATACACTAGCCTTAAAATACCATAGTTTCCAGCAAATCGCGAGAAACAACTAAATGTTGACAGGACTTTAAGAGAACGGCCCAAGTATTGAACAATTCGTACCATTTCAAAAATAGCTTATGCCACACACAAAAAAACTTATTTGAAATAAATTGTGTTTTAAAGAGGTCTACTTTTTTGTGTAGTACGTTTTGTCTGTCGCTTGGAGTCTAGGCTTTGCATGACAGGAGAAAAGGATGCTCTATGTAACACTTCGTCTCCCCGGAATGGAGGCAGTCTCTAGTGGGATTACTAGCCTGCAGGGGGGAAGGTGAGCCGGTTGTACCAGCTACCACCCGGGGAGTTTCAATCTGGAAAAGCTAGGGACCCTGCCCTCTGCCCTGTTGTGCCTCCTCGTCCGGCCGCCCTCTGTCTCCTCTCACCTCACCCTTCCCTCCCGGCGGCGCCCCGTCAGGGGCTTAGGCACAAAAGATCTTCATATGTCGAAGTGCTAAGGCCCTCTCCGCTCCTAGTCCTGGTCTATCGCTTAACGCTTACCAGTTATACAAGAATACACAAAATTCCTTACGAATGAAGAGGACTTCAAAGGATATTCCTAGAAAATTAAAAATATACATTTTATTTTGACATGTAATATCTTTAATACATGCTATTTTATTGCAAATCGTTATTTTTTAGAAAATCGAAAGATTTCGAAACATCTTCCATATAAAGCATAGTTTTGGGTAGGGAGATTTACTTGAAAATCTTCGTGTCGCACGTTTGAAAGGTTCTGAACCTAAATATCAAGTTGCGTGTTTAGCAGACTTTTCGTCTTTGAATTATACTGTTCAGAGACACCCAGACACTCACAAGGATAATTTTCTAAAAGTGCTTCTTTTGGATTAGGGGGCCTTACGAGGGGCACTATTTATATTTTGAGCCTTGGCAACCCTGAATGTTGTAGTTGCCATCTGACGTTTCCAATGGAAAGTTTGACATTTTTGACCATAATCTACTTCAAACATTTTGTCAATAGAGCGTCATTTGTTTTGTTTACATTAACTTGAAAATTTTAGTATCAACAAAAAAAAAAAAAATGGAATTAACTCGTGAAAATGTTCGTGCAATGATTTCTAATGACTTTCGACGTGGATTATCAAGACAAAGAGTGCACCGATCAACTAACTTCCACATTTGGCGACGAAGCTCCAAAATTTGCCACTGTGAAACGCTGGTATAACGAATTTAATCGTGGCCGCCGTTTGCTCAAAGATGAAGTTCGTCCAAATTCAGTTGTTGCGCCAGAAAACACTGATGCTGTGCAAAACTTAATAATGAAATATCGTCATGCGACATATTGCGAGATTGAGGCAATCCTAGGCATTAGTTCCACCAACATATATAAAATATTGCATGATTATTTAGCCGTGAAAAAGGTTTGCTCTCGTTGGATCCCACATAATTTGACGCAATCTCATAAAGTGGTCGTGTCGATTGGTGTACAAAAATGCTCAAGAAAAACAATGGCGGTGCCTCAAAAGACGTATACAAGATTGTAACAGGTGACGAATCATGGATCTATAAGTATGAGCCGAAACGTAAACAGCGGTCGATTGTAGGGGTGTTTCAAGATGAAGCAAATCCAACAAAAGTTGTTCGCACTCGAAGCACTTCAAAGCAAATGGTCACCTGCTTTTTCAGCAAAACTGGCCATGTGGCAACAGTGCCTTTAGAGGAACGTAAAACGGTCAATGGCGAATGGTACACAACCATTTGTTTGCCGGTAGTCTTCGGTGAAGTAAGGAAAACCAACAAGACCGTAGGATCGTTCATCATCAAGACAATGCAAGCACACACATCTCGTCTAACAGAGTATTTGAAGGCTCAAAAAATCGAATTGATGGATCATCCGCCATACAGTCCTGATTTGGCACCAAATGACTTCTTTTTGTTCCCGAACATCAAGAATAAATTGCATGGACAACGATTTTCGTTGACAGAAGAAGCCGTTGATGCCATCAAAAACCATGTTTTGGATGTGCCTCAAAAAGACTGAAATAAATGCTTTGACAAATGGTTCAAACGGATGCAAAAGTGTATTGATCATAAAGGAGAATATTTTCAAAAACAATAAGGCAGTTTTAATCGAAATTACTTTGTTTTAATTATTAGGCTCGAAATATAAATAGTGCCCCTCGTATAAAGCATATTTCCGGTGAAACCTCTATATTGAATTTTTGGATGGAATGCAATACCTTCTCTACCTACTAGGTATGTAGTAGAGAAAATATAATCTTATGTAAGAATAGTTTGTGGAAGAGGAGTAGAGAAAGTATTACAAGTATTATCTGAGCAGTAACTGCAGCTATTTTTTTAATCCATGTCATTCTCGACAAAAATCAAAGCCATCTTCGCAAGCATATTCTTTGAATCCATCATGCTGGTATTCTAGTATTACAGGCCTTGTGAATAATGTTTAGTATTTCAGTCATTTAGGGGCTAAAATTAGAAGCTGTGTTACTTCCTAGTCTGTTGGCTTTCGATGGGGGAGAGACTTAACAAAATGGGATGAGTGATTTGCAAGCACATACATAGGTAATCTTGTATGATTCCAAAAACACTTCTTTATCATAATTCATATACCGACACGGGTGACCGAGGTCGTTCAGGCATGGAGTCGTAAAATAAAGTTTCCCACTTCACATCCGCCAGGACCGTCCATCCCGATAGGATTTTCCGGGGTTTTCAGGAAATTTTCATTCACACTCGAGAGTTCATAATCCGAAATTGAGAGAATTTCTCGCCTGATGTTTTCTTAGTTGTTGTAATGTATGGGGGTTTGTTGCATACATCTTATTTTTAATATGTTCATCAGAGTCAAGTAAATTTCTGTATTTGATGTTGCGAAATATAGAGTAATTCACTCATGATTAATATTCTTCTCTGACGAAGAGAACATTCCATTTATATGGTTATGTTTCGTTGCAAAATAGTGATATTGGAATATAGAGAAAACCGATTTTACACAGAAATCCCCTTGTATGGCATGAATATTTGTGTGCACTAAAAATAATAGGACCTATATTTTTTTAACTAAATAATAAATGCAGAGAGATACAGGAAGGTCATACATACTCACGGCATTTTTTGAACTGCTGACCGACGTTGAATGTCAGTCTGGATTTTTCCAACAAGAATCTGCTATCACCCATACCGCTGATGAGTCGTTAAATTTAGGTGAAGATTTTTTTGAAGATAGGATAATTAGTAAAGGATTGTGGTCCTTGCGATCCTCTGATTTAGCTGTATGCGATATTAATCTATGGGGGTAGGTTGAGTTTGAGTTCTTTTTTTATTATTTATTTATTTATTTATTTATTCATTCATGGACACTCTTTAACTGCTGTGGTCCTTAGCGTCCCATTCTATATTGGGAACGAAAGACGGAAATTTTGCTGAGAGGCTCTTGATCAGGCTTGAGGTTCTTTTACGTGCTGTAAATCTACGACACTGGACCACCGGCTTTGCTTCCCTTCCGAAGGAAGTCATGCTAAGGATTTTTACGCCCGAAAAAATCCATCGCCCTCCGTCGGGTTTGAACCCGCGACCTTGGGAACTAGAGGCTAGCATATTGACCACTACATCACGGAGGACGACAGGGGGTACGGTTTATCGTGCTAGGTAGCCACTATTTTATTATTACACGAAACAATACAGCTGCGGAATACTGCAGTATTACATGCTTCCTTAGGCATTTTGGCCAACTATGGCTCATTAGCTTAGATTCTGAACCCAAGTTCGCGGGTTCAAACCCGACCCAGACCGATGATTTTTAAGTGTGCTTAAAAGCGACAGCCCCATGTTAGTAGATTTACTAGCAAGTAAAAGAACTCCTACGAAACGAAATTACGGCACACCGGCGGCGCTGAAATGATCCTGGCAATTATAGCGTCGTTATCAAAATAAAATAATGATATCATCATTGTTTTAAAGCGCAAAATATTAATTGGAATACTAGGGTTAATATCGCATTAATAAACAATATTAATAAATGACCAATAGCAAAAATAATGATATTACGATGGGTAAAAACCTCATAAAAGTTGCCATTACAACAAAAAAAAAGCCAAATAGGCCTGAAGCTATGAAAAGGCACATACTATGAAAATAGGCAATTATGAGAACTATAAAATTAGTAATATTTTACTCCAGTAAACATGAAACGTATTTATATATACCTACAAAGCCTACGATTCTAAACAAAAGAACAAAATTAGCAAATGCGGAGCTCTAATCATCAGTGAACACCGCCTGCGGTGTCGTCTGCTGTATGAACTGGCGTTAAACACTCACAAGGAATCTTTTATGTCTTTAAGACATTTAATAATATTCGTGTACCTCATAAAAAGTTTAAGCATATCTCACTCGCTGTCATTTGGACTGCAGACCACAATAAACAGAGTAGCTAAACTATGCTGTTAACAATAAGTAGGTACTCGTCTTTCCATTTATATTCTAAAGACCGTACCTCTTTTTTCTTTTCAGATAGGTAACTGCATAGTTCTTGCACAAAGTGGGAAGAAGGGAAGATAAAATGAAACAGGCTGTCTTTAAAAGTACTTGTTTGACTTTTCTTAAGTAAGTTATATCTTTCAATTCTTTTGTACTTTTTTGTGGACTTTATTATCAATACATTTTAGTACACAATATTTGGTTGTGTGGAAACGTAACTAATTATAAATACAGTAGCACCAACACACAGCATTATTAAAATAAGATCATAATTACTTTAGTCAAACTGAAATATAAGCATTTCAGTGAAACTAACATAGAACTGTAGAAAATTTTGAATGTCAATGAATGGTGTCAACCCGATAACTGTAAAACAGATATTGTCTGCACCGTTTAGCTGCATAAAATGTCTTTGTTCTGGAGCTAAATAAAAAGAAAAAAGGCATGAAACAGAGCCACACAACCAAAACTACACAACAATATATGAAATCAATAATAATTAATTATAAACATCACTGCTTTGTGATCACAAAATAGTTTCAGCACTTTTGTTTTACAGTATAACCCTTTTATGCTTTGCTAAATTGCATGACAAGTTTTATTAATGCTCTTTTATGTTTGGCCAATTAAATGTACATTTTCATGCAGCAATGATTATTAATAGCACCTCGTATTTGTAATGAAGTTTGTGATTCTCCTGTGATATTTCTTGAAAGAAAGGAATGTATATGTCGTTGGTTTACTTCTTGTATACATAGCTTTCAGCGCCTCCACGGCCGAAACCTGAAACAATGAATGACAGCAAATCAGAAAGTTTCACGGAATGCACTTGCATAAACACATTATTTACACATTTCTATGCAAACACAGCACGTGAGTATAACTTGACATTTTATTTTTAGTTACTTCAAATAAAAACATAAATTTTATTTTACTCGTATATAGAGTATCTTTAGCTAAAATATTGGGCATTATGGCTTTCTTCTCAGTTATGCTATAATGGCAAATGATTAGCTGGGGGTGACGTAAACAAAGATGTTCTAGAGTGCAACTGTCTACACTATATTTACTCTTTAGGTTGATCCGCGGCAAAACAAACCCACGTGGTCAGTGCACCGTGTTGCAACACGGTAGCAATGCGCCCAGGAAAGTAGTCCCATACTAATCTCTGAATTTTAGAATGAGTTTATCCTTAAATAGTATAATATTCTATACAAATAGCTAGTGTTTTATTTAACACTGATTTATACCGTAAATGATGCAATTCGTATGAGTCACCTGACATGCGGGTAGCGCAGAATATTGTTTACAGCCAGAAACGAGCAGTTGTGTTTAGTATCATGGCGGACAGTGAATTTGCTCTTGTGTTTTTGTCGTAAAGCATTAGCCGCGCAAACCATTGACTAGTTGGGAAAAAACAATAGTGTTGAATCTTTATAATAAGTTATGTGAGAAATATCCAACACTTTCCGCGAAAGAAATGTAAAATTAACTTCCGAGTTCACCGATGTTTCGAGTACAAGTATAAACAATGCTTGTGCAGAAAAATCTGAAACGAGAAAAGTGGTTACACCCGGAAAAAAAAGAAAAGAAAAAGAAAGCATATCAAATACGCGATGCAAGAATGTAGTGATCTTGAGAAGAATGCAATTCGCGTAATAGTGCACAATTTCTTTTTTAAACTCAGTTAATAAAGTGCCGCTTCCAGAGAGCGAATAAATTAAGTTATCGCATACCTGTTACTTTATTTTTCGCTAATTTATTTTAGAATTAACTATTATTATATGTACAAACGTTTGTTTTGTTACAACTATCATTCTTATCATCTTTAACCCTGAACAGAATATGCTAGTCACCGCACATGGTCTGAAAGTGTGACAGTATTTCTAGTGCGAATGGCGGAAGGATACATTATAACGGTACACTGGTCATCTGGGGTTTGTTTTGACGCGGATCAACCTAAGAGTGAATACAGTTTAGTGGAAGGTTGCAGAGCAACTGTTAGTGTTTACTTCCTTTATTCCTCATCATCAGTGTTTGCAAAATCATGGCTAACTTAATTACATCGACTTGCTTTTTATCAGAATCAGCAGATAACCGTGGAAACAATAAGATATTTATCATAAGCAGTGTATGTAACAAAATTTCTGAATAGACATTTTCTCGCAACACATGTACTATATCCAGTTGCACTGCACCAATACTCTCGATTAACACGTCATATTTTCATTGTTTGCCCGAGAGAGTTTTCAGACAAATAATGGTCAATGCCGCTTCTTCAAGGTATATCTGCATTTTAAATACAACCTACTGTGTCGGTATGCTTCACAGCTTTAACTTGGGAGACTGGGTCTCCATGGCTCTCTTCAGGTCTATTTTAACGACAAAGCACTTTCTTAGGACTATAATCTCTAAGCCAGTAGTTGCCCTTCGGGCCTTCCCTTCACCCCAGGGATCGCGTTGGAAACACATAGGGTCCACTATGGCCTAAGTGCGCTGCTGTGCTCCAGTTACGGGAGGCACCTCTGATTCACCACCACTTTCAAGAAATTAAGAAAGTTCTGCCGTTTACTTTCTAATCAACCCTTTACTCTTCGGTCACGGAATTTAGTGCAGTCAGGAACACTTTGGTGTTCCTCTTGCTGCACACTGGCAGCAAGAGCAACAGAGAGTTGTTGAGACGTGCGAAATTAAAACATCTACCTTGTCGCTCCTGACGCTGCGCCAATGACGATGGGGTACAGGAAGCAGATAGAAAAAGAACGCTTCTTATGAATGACTTATAGAGTAGCCATGAAAATAAATCTAAAAAACACGTGCGACTGTTTACACCAATGACATAACAAGCAGTTTTCCCGCCAATTCTAGCAGTTTTGACTACTAATCTTGCGGCTAAAAGTATTTCATTCCGCTAAGCGGGAAATGTGTTGACTTTTAAACTAATAGTTAATAATAAAACACAGCAGTTGTAATGCAAAATGATTTGTGCGGCGGATAGAAATGATGATACATGAAATGATAATTGGAAAAAGAAATTTGGGAAGGAAACGCTCCAGGGTTAAGTTTAGGATATCTCCAAGGCATTTTCCAGTTATGAGGACTGAGGAGGACTTGGAAAAAAACCTCAGTCACAGAGGACGGTCCTGCGGATTTGAACCGCAGACCAGTTTACAAGTCCATGCCTTAACGACCTGAGCTACTCGAGTCGGTAAATGATATAATGATGTTATTCATAAGCCAAGGATGATTGCATACACATTGTGTAAACACCATTAGTATCATCTGTAGTGGGTAGTCGGAAGGGTATTTTGGAACCTAGTATTATTCTGGAATTGGAACAGTCCAAGCTGTTACTGAAAAATAACAATTTTTTCTACCTCTCTTATACCCCCCCTCTCTCTCTCTTTCTCTCTCTCTCTCTCACACACACAAAAGCACACATTGCACTGTACATACAGTGACTGACAGAATTTTACGGACAGGCATAGCTATCTTATATTTAACATAATAAGAATAATAACAAACATATATTGTTTCATTTTACTTACTCCAGAATGAACAGTTACTCATACAGATACCAAAAATAAAAATGCACTTCATTTCATGTGATGAACTAAAGTTAAATTTATGAATGTAATTACAATAATACAAAATTTCCTGTTCAAAAACATTCGGACAAAACAACGAAAATAGAAAGAATGGAGACCATCATATTTCGTGATTCTTCCCTTCCTTCGAAGCACTTCAGGCAGCCGTCTCGGCATGTTCTCCACGAGTTTGCTTATGGTAGAATGGGACAATTTGTTCCACTCCTCTTGCAATCGTCTCCTGACATCAGCTTTGGAATTTATGGGAACTTTTCTTACGTTGTTTTCTGCATTTTTCTTCAGGTCATTCTTTAAAATCTGAAGATACTGGTGGTGGTCCATGTTTCCTCTATAAAAGCGAACTCACCTACTCCTTGAGCCGACATACAGCTCCAAACCATAACATGTCCACCTCCATGTTTTACTGTTGCCTGCATATTTCTTTCTTCAAACTCTTTATTGGGCTGTCTCCAAACTATGATGCGCCCATCTTGAGCCAGAAACGTTGAATTTTGATTCATCGCAGAAAATTACCGTCTTCCACCAGTCCATGGCTTTGCTAAGATGCTCCTTAGCAAATTGTTGCCTTTTGGTCCTATTTCTTTTATTGATATAAGGTTTTCTTCTTGCAATTCGCCCGTGAAATTCATCCCTATATAACACCCTCCGGATTGTACTTGCACTGATCTTCTTTCAAAACTCGCTGTAAGCCTCAGAAGCAATAGAGGTTGCAGTAAGACATGAATTTTTGTTTACCTTTCTTATTACAGCCCGTCTTCTCTCCTAGTAAGGACCCTCGGGCGACCTGTCTTTGGCAAGTTCTCAATTCCATCTTGATATTTGTATCGGCAGAAAATGTCGTTAACAGTACTTTTCTTCATGTTCAGCAAATCTGCGATTGTGCATCCGAAAGGAACTAACTGGATCTCCACAGACGGCGCACAAGTGCAAAGCATACCTTAAGTTGCTAAACATCTCCTTTCCGAAAAATATTGATGGGCACATTTTTGTTTCTCAAACAAAAAACAGGCGTTGCTTCTTTGTAAAATGATCTACAAATCGCAATTGCATCTTTACAGTACCTATGAAGAGCAAAGAATTCAGAGTTTATCAATTTGGAATTTATTGTCCGCATTTTCTTAATAACAGGGATAATGCATATACAGACCATCCCGTCCGAAAAATTCTGACGGTCACTGTATGTGCGCACGCACGCAGACGTATAAAGCCAGAAGGTTAGCCGAGGTCATTTATCCATGAGGTCTGAGTTTCATATCCTGCCAGGACCGTCTTCCCTGACTGACTGACTTTTTTTTTTTTTAAAAGATTTTCCTCAGTCCTCATAACTGACATGGGGAGGTACTCTAAACTTAGGCCTGGAACGTTTTCTTCCCCAATTATTTTTGTAAATTAAAATCATTTCAGATATCATCAATGTCCACCGCCTGTGGTGCCGTATGTAGCAAGAAGGGTTGTTAAAACATTAGAGGGGGGAAGGAGAGAAACATACACGCACTCATACACATAGCATGTATTGACAATGCTTTTTTACTTTCTCTACTACGTATAGTAAGTAGGGGAAGTATTGTATTCCACCCAAAAATTCGATACCGAGATTTCACTGGAAATACATGTTCTGAGACCCCTGAATCCAAAAAAAGCATTTTTGGAAACATGTGCGTGCGTGTGAGTGTCTGTGTGTGTGTCTGTCTGTGAACAGCATAACTCGGAAATGATCAGTCGGATAAACACCAAACTTGGTATTTAGGTTCAGTATCTTCCAGAGATGCGACACGAATGCTTTCAAGAAAATCCCCCCATCCCAGACTACCCTTTACATGGAACATTTTTCGAAAATTTTCATTTTCTCAAAAATGGCTAACGATTTTGATTAAAATTTCATATGTTTAAGATATTTTCATGACAAATGAAATGTATATCTTGAATTTTCTGGGAATGTCTCCAAAAGTGTTTTCATTGTGAACGACTTTTACATAACTGGTAAACCATAAGAGATAGACAAAATGTTACTGCACAAAAAATGTATATCGCGTTAAAATACACAATTTATGTCGTGTGCATTTCTTTGTAGAGTGAACCATTTTCGAGATATTGCTTGTTATTCCCTTAAGTTTTCCAATACTTATCTCAAATTCGTTATTCATTTTTTTGTCCTGGACATGCAAAGATATTGGAATGCGCCACATAGCAACCAACGCTTAAAAGATTTGACTATCGCTTATAACCTACCATATTCCCCTTGCATCTACAAGAAAATTAGCAATAAGATTAACATCTCGATATCTCGATTAACACGAAGCATATGGAGAATAAGCGTTTGTAAAAATAGTTTGTACAAGAGAAAGTCATGTGAGGTAGCACATCAGATTTTCTTTCAATGCATTTAAGTTGCAAATGCAGGAATAAAGGAGTTTAAGAACATTCAACATTTTATTTACTGTACGTATTTCTATTTCTTTAAGTCCCATCAACTGCCAAGGTCTTTAGAGAGGAATGAACGATAAACAGCAGGATTGCCAATGGAATGATGAAGTCAAAGACATTTAGTTGAGTGTGACGTAGCATCTGTAGTAAGAAACATGAAGTAAGCCATGAAGCAATAACACTTTTAAAGAAGCAGCTGTGACGTCATCAACCATACACGATCATTACGTCAGTTCTCTCTTCAACTGCCAAATTACCCAATGAGTTGCTTGGGAAAAGGCAGCAGCAGCCAGTAAACTGTTTAACTTGTCTTTGTTCTTAACGACATTACCCCATCTTTTGTTTTACTGAGGACCTCTCCACCAGACACATTTGCTTTAAACATTGCTGAAACCTCTTCTAAATAATATTTAAAGATCGTTTGCATCGCTAGAGTTAAAGCTTCTTTACGTATCAAACCAATGTGACAAAAAGGATGGGGAACTAACTGTAGACAAATTGTAATTCTTTGTCGTTGAGATTATGACTATCTGATTAAGGGGAATGCATCACAAAAATCTTATTTTCTAAAATTTTCAATCAATTTTGCTGAAAGTTTGTCTTTGAACGCACTTAAATGTTGTTTCCATATCGTTTTTAGTTTCCAAATTATTGACTTTCATAAAATGTCAAATTTTCTTTTGAATGCCCATAAAAATGTATCTGATCATAGCGCACAAATTTATCATATCATTCTTTAGCGCTATTTTTAGTACAAAAGTAAATAATTAAAATATAATTATACATTTCTTTTTTCAGCTTATTGCTTTAAAAATCAACAATTCAAAACCCTTTCGGGACATAAAAGATGTGTATGGTAGTTTCAATTGTTTGGGGTCTTTTGAATACGCATAAAAGGTTTTAATAGAATCAATCCCACGGGACATTTTGAACGAGCATAAGTGTAGGGGATAAAAAAAATTTAAAAACTCAAACTTAAATGAAAAGAATTTAAATTCCAGATTGCTACCTTGTTGCACATAAGGATAAACATATTCAGCATCTAAGTGAAACTAAATTTTGAAATTACAAGATTTGAAATTTATTTATTTATTTATTTATTTATTTTTGCGGACAAGTAAAACGAAGTGCATTTTTGCTAAATTTCGGTTCAAAACCTCGAGCTAGTTTTGTATGCATTATAAAATGCATATAAATAATGGAAATGTAGGCTTTGAAAAGGGTACTTGCGCGCGTATATGCGTGTGTTTTTGTGCAAGGTGCAAACATCTTAATTAAAAAACGAAATGTTGTATAAATACTTCTATTTAAGTTAAATAAGTTCTATTATGTTTAGGATCTTCCAAAGACGCGATAGGAAGTTTCTCGAGAAAATCCTTCCACCCGAAATTTTGGAACATGATTGTTTTCTTACATTTTTGCCAGTTTAAAATGCTTCCCATCATGCAATTTTTGTTCAGCTTCTTTGAGATTTTCAGTATACGTTCTTTGAAGGTTGATGTAATGATTTAAATAATCTTTTTTTATCGAATAGTCTTGGATTTATGGTTTTAATAATATAATAAGTGCATGATTGATTTTAGAAAATATACCTAAAGTGTTACATATTTTACTATTTCTTTCAGTAAAACGTTTAAAGTTACATAAACTCAATATTTTATCACAACATCTGTATTTAAAGTTTACACTTTCCAATTTTTTTTTCGTGTAGCGTTTTTACAGAACTGAATGTTAATGTTTTGACAAGGCAGGAAAATACGACCATGAAAATTTATTCTATGCTACAATTGTACTAACAAATTGTGATAAAAGTTAAATTGGTTGAAATTTTCAATTTCAATACCGAGTACTAGACGTAACTTTTGTTACTCATATTGGAATACAGCTGTTTAAATAAAACGCTTAATTATAGCATTCGCTGAAATTAGGATATTTGTTTCTATGTATATCTGAACCACTTCTTCCATTTTAGCAATAGACATCAGCGTTACATGATTAAATCAAAAGCCTGTGAAGTAGTTTCGTTACTACTACAACTGGTTAACTTTTCAAGTGGGAGATGTGCTTTCAACAAATCAAAGACTGCTGACAATTAACTCCGTCTACCGGCACATCATCACAAGACAGGTGTTTATCTTTAGAGGAAGACATTATGGAGGTCCTGCTTGTTTTAAAAAGTCGAAAGTGGGCAGCATAACTCGGGTTACAGGGCACATTGACAATGACAAACTTGAGCGTTTTGGTTCAGTCAGGGCCTAGTTAGCTAAGGATCATTAAACCAGCAACGTCGCCCAAATATTGTGCGAGTCCAGAGGCATTCGCCCAAATTTTGATAAGCACAATTGTTTAAAAATTGGTGGCTAAATTCGATTCTGAGTAGCCCAAAATGCGAAATATCGCTCAATCTGGGACACCATAATCTGGAATTGATCGTGCTGGTTACTGCTGTGGAGGGCTGGCAAGGGCATTGAGGGAGAGTGCGAGTCTTAAAGGTAAGTCGGTGGTAAAATTGCTTATTTATACAAATTCCAACCTATTAGTTGAATTATTTTATAACAATACCTATAATTAAAGCATAAAATTAATTTTCATTATCCTATGTATCCAACTTTCCACATGAATAAGTTAAAAAAAAAAAACATAATCCAGTCTCATGTGATGAAAATTTGGGAAATTCAAGAGTTTGAAATTTGCATATTATTCCTCGATATTAGGCAGTGCTTTAAAACCAAAGATTAAATTCTGTGTAACATTAAAACCTTTCCTCAATGAAGTATGCGACACTTTTCAATTTTCTAGAAATCAATCATGTATTAAATTATTAAAATTCCTAAATTCAAAACTATAAAAGTGCGTATATTAAAAATTTGAAATAAATTCAACAAAAATTGCATCTGAGAAAATATTTTAAATTTCCAAAGTGTATGCAAACAAGATTTCCAGAAAATGACACGCTATTTGCACATATCTACGCATGTCGCGTTTGAGCATTTCAATGGCCAGAAGTGCAAAACCGCAATTGGATGTGATTCCACAATGTGTGAGGATTATTCCTATGGAAATTTAGGAAAAGTGTTGCTTTTTCCAAATCCTTTCAAGAATTCAGTATCGAGTATACTTAACATAATTTGTGAGGAGAGATGTACGGTTAAAGCAGAGCTAGGACAAATTTAATATCTTTTGGCTTACATTGTGTGCACGTGCGGGTTTGTGTTGACAATAAGGCGAGGGGAAGGGGTTGCCACAGGTAACCTGTAAATAGATCAGGGGTATAACAGAACATAAACACAGAGCTCATAGAAAGTAATTCTACCTTGCCAGTAACGCAAGCGAACTACTGACTGTCGACCGTACAGCCCTGGGTCCGTGTATTCAGTACGACGTCACCTATATCTACTGTAGGTAGAGTGGTAGGTAGGTGTTCCCTCACTCAATGGATATTTGTTCTAGCTTTAGTTATAAAGATGTCTAGGTATTTAGTAATAGCCTAGATCTAAGGTTACAAGCAGAAAGACAAAAGGGAGATTTTATCATTTGTAGATATTAGAGCTGTCAAAAGCATATGTTTTACTTCTTCGTTTCATATGCTATATAATGAGATTCGCTCGAGCTCAACTCTTTCGAAAAGCAGCAACAAATATACGAGCTATGGTTGAGCTTCTACTTCATATGCACTCTCGTGAGAAATGGTCATTTACTCGTTCGACAGTTCGCATCATAGTATTGTTATCAGTGGTATTGCTTCACTGGTTAAAGTAACTGAGTGACGATAGCGTATGACATATTACAGCGCTTTCGACTTTGTTTCTATCTACTCTTACAGCCAAAACAGCTTTTACTACATACAAGAACAGTACGTGACAAATTGCATTTTATCAAGTTCTGTTCTGTCTAAGAAAAAAAATATAGAAGTATATTCCTGTGAGAGAATAAAACAACCCAGTCATGAGTTCAAACTTTTAGTTAAATATACACTACAAATTATTTAATATAGTACAATAAATTAAATAATTATTATTTTTTAAAATCAAGAAATTGCACAATTCATTAAAGTAACTTATGTTACTACCAATATTTAAAACAAATTAAAATTAATTAACTCAAAAATTGTTGCTTTGTATTAATGCTATAAACAATTAGGCTCACAACTGGAAAAAAATGTATTTGCTGTACTTAAAATTGCGTTTTGCTTTAACGAGATACAAAGAAAAACCTAGCGATACTTAAGTGCACCTTAATGTTTACAATACGAAATCTCAAATATATAAAAATAAAACCAAAGAATTCTCTTAAAAGTAAATCTGAGAACACTTCAGCGCTTCTTCTTCATCTCCTCCTCCTTCTTCTTCTTCTTCTTCTTTTCTTCTTCTTCTTCTTATTATTATTTCGTTTTCTCTACAATAATTCCGAAACGCTTCCATACATCGTTTATTCCGGTTTTATATTCTCGCTAATAATAATAATAATAATAATAATAATAATTATAATTATTATTATTATTACTATTTAATTTTCTCGACAATAATTCCGAAACGTTCCCATACATCGCTTATTCCGGTTTTATGCTCTAGCTGATAAACTCCTTAATTTAATTACAGTAAGGAAGACCTGCTTTCTCATATCCTTCATTTAATTTTAGGTAAACGTTTTCACTTGTATCACTCTACTCCATATCGGAATATCATGCGCATAAGGCGTTGTGTGGCAACAACAAATGAGCCTTCACCTTGAGCTTGGTCACACTGGGCCGTCCGAACGGGAATAAATGATACACCAACTCATTTTGTTTTCTAAATGCAATGAACTGAGAGCGAGACACCGCTCGAACTCCAGTATTCCCACTCGTACGAGCTGAGTTGTGTTCGAAGGCATGAATGGTACAAAATAATGACCAAAACGCGTTGGATGGACAGCTCTAATAAACATAGGTCATGCTTCCCAGCAGGTCATACATACCTCCAGGACCGAAGAGGGTCGAGTAACATGGCTGGTTGCAGTATGGCTTTCCCTCGTGTTCTGCATGGCTCCCAGGGGTTAACGTCTTGTTACATTTCTCACATCGCAGACAGGCACTGTGCCAATCCTTTCCCAGGGAGGTCTTCCTCTCGGCTGTAACATAACCAACAATCATGTTATTATCCACATGATGGGACTGAGGTTTTCCCACTACATTTACACGTTTCGGCTACTAGTGCCTTACACGGCTCAAATACAGATTTACTCATTAAAGTATAAGTATGAAGGTTATATTAAATATCGACAAACCATAATCCTGACTAAATAAACATTTATCGCAATTTCTTTCTATAAAGGCCTTAAGGCCTCTTCATACTATCCTGTAGGATTTGGAAATTCTATATTTCTTAAGAAATTAGTTTTTTGTCATATATCTGTAGCATATTTTATAACGAAGTTACAAATTTTCACATCTGTTCCTTGAGTATTTTTTGAAATATTAAATAAAGTTTGCATATCTATCATTCTTGCGAATCATTTGTGTTTAATTGGAATTTTTGCACAGTCTGGTTTGAGTTAAGGTAACCGCTGGAACCACGTAAGGAATATTCCGCACATACGTCACTTTACGGTAACGAAAACACGTTAACATAACTCGACATTCTGACTGATTTAGCGTGAAGGTTTATGCGAGAGAATCAGTAAAGACCTTGTTTCAACACAAACGATTATTTAATTCCCCTGCGAGAGGTTGTTGCTACAAGCTCTGAAAACGATATACGCTTATAGAAGTCCAGCACACAAAAAGTTCGTGCGACCAAAAGCATCAGCTAATCTCTGTAAATCCGTCTTTTCGAAACAAAAATAGAACCGGCAGTCTTGGTCACTTAAATCACTTAAACCCAAACTAGGCTTCTCCTCCTGAATCACTCGTCCATTAACATTATTTATTACTAATAACATCGCTTAAAAACGTTTTCACTGCATCACCCATTTTATAAGTTATGTTGACGACACCGTATTCAGTATTGGAGGCAAAACCTCTTATCTTGGTGCTCGTAAAATATATTACTGTATTTGCGGCATTGGATAACGTAACGAAAGGCTATACCGTTTCACAAAAACCACACTATTGCAAAAATTTAGTTTTTATTTGGATTCAGTGTGCTGTATAGATAGTGTGTTTTAAACAGCAGACATTTTATTCATACTAATCATAGCTCTTATTTATCTAGTTAAAGTATTTAATAGCCTTGAAAAGTGCAGGAGAGACGGCAGCAATCCAGGGAGTCCGGACATTGTACCGTACGTCCCCATGAGGAAAATCGCCCTCGGAGGAAGGGATGAGGTGAAGGGAGACATCAGGCGGCCGGAACCAAGAGTGACGGCACAGCAATGGCAGACTCCCTAAAGTTTCCAGATATAAACGCTCAGGCAGACGGACAGACAGACAGACCTGGGACCCTACCCCACATGAGGTCCAACGCTTCCGCCGGGGACGGACCTGATACCCCGGCAACCAGCTGAAGGCCGCAGAAAGTTCACATAGAGCATTCTTTTTCCCTGCCACGCTGCACCGAAACTCCGACACTTCCAACCCTGAAACAGACCAAATGGGGCGAAGGATGAATGAAATGAGTAACGGAATGAAATGGAGGGACAGGAAATTCGGAGAATATAAGGATCCCTCCCAGCACTCGCCTGGCGACCCGGGGAAACCCCTGAAAAAAACCATTGGTCAGGAAGGTCGGCCATGGGAATAGAAACCACGACCTCCCGAATGCAGGTCGCAGACCAACCCCCTGAACCATCCCGCTGGTTTACCCAGCCTTCCATGGGTAATTTTTTAAACCTCGAATGGCGTCTTAATTTAATTCACTTCTTTTATTCTTTACGATTTTTATTCCATGATGGTATAGAAATTTTTAAGCAAATCCTCCCCTTCACCCCTTAGAACTGCTATTTCATAAAGCCCCACAATAATTCTAAAAAGTATGAAAAATTCCCCGGTATTTACGGCGAATGTTGTATTTCTGATATCCTTAAACCATCTCTTCATAAAATTGGTAAGTAAATCCTTTAAAAGTAGTTTTAAAATGTCATATGCTTTTATCCGCTTCTTTCTATGATAACGGCAGACGGCAACGAGCGCCGAGAACGCGGATAGGAAAAACACCGCGCAATCGGTTCGTAGTTTTTTTGGCTCTTCCGTATATATGGCGCCGTTATAAGCAGATCCAATTGTCTTTCGTTTTGCTGTTTTTTTTAAGTTCATAGTCCTTTAAATGAGTAGATCATATCGGACGATGAATTAATAAAATAGATTAATGAGCCCAGGGTCCATTAATCTTAAAAGTTACCCGACATACATATTTTCAGGATAAAGAAAAAACCAGAAAAAAACCTTAAACGGGTAACTCACTCTAGCGGAGATTGCCGTAATTTATAATACCTACTACTTAGTATAAAGCCACACCTAATTAGAAGAATAGTCTTAATAAAACGTAACTTCGACTCTTACCATTACATAAGATAAGCATTGAGCGGGGAGACTTTATGAAGTGGTAATAAGCAGAGAAAACCGATTGAACGTTACATATAGGCTTTTATTTATGAACTAAATCAGGTATATATTTTTCTGTGAACGTAAGAGGAAAGCGTCGATGCAAGGGAAGGGTTGTTGTCGGGGGTCGAAGACAGACACCGACCCTTAAGATAAACCAGTGCACGATGATAACGCCATCTTCATTAAGAGAGTGTCACGCCGCACACATTCCATTAGGGTATTTCACATGTCCCGCGTCACTCAGTAATTAGAAGGTAATTAACTAATGGCGCGCGTACCCAGGGACGTATATATATAAGAACGAGCAGCACCTGCTTATTATTCTTCTCGCTGCTAATTCGCACATTAGGAAGCGTTAGATGGGGCTCAGGGAATTCTCCGCCTGTCATTTATTTATTTGTTGTGCTGCCAGAATAATCCCAAGCCACAGTCGGGATTTTAGGCTACTCATCATGATTAAAATCAAAGTAAGCTTATAAGCTTATCATGTGCGTCTGTTGAGTAGTGCTTTCTTTTTTCCTGCAACTGTTGAGCGATCCTACAATATGACTATGTATAATTTTCATTTACGTGGCAACATGCGGATTTTCTGTACGAACCACCCTCTGACACACGAGGGGTGACTTTTTTTTTTTTATAAAGCCGATCACTCTGTCACCATCAGTATTTTGTTTCATTTGTGAAAGTGCTGCCGTTCGGCCTTCATATCTGTCTTCTGTAACTACAGAATGGATTTGTCCTAGACAAGAAAGTTTCTCATGCCATTGCACGGGTGGCTTTTTAAATCCCCAATAACGATCTATTTAATTTCATTTAACAATGATCGTACTTTTTTGAAATTATTTTTTTAACGTAGCTTAATTTCTTGCTCATATCGCGACGGTTATACTAGGTTCGGTAATTCACCTGATTTAGTGTATTGACGACCTCAGTTGCGCAGTCACCTTCCTGTACAATATATTTCGTTGCTATTGAGTTTCGGCGTAAAGTGGAATTTGGGATCACGGAGCTGCTGGCTGTTCTTTGAGTGTGCACGTAGTCCTTGTGATGCGACAAATGGGCTTGGTTGCATAGTCGCCTTCCTGATACACTTCTATTTCTTTTGTTCTGATATTTTCCTGGGCACTGAGGGAAATTACGGAAAACACCTGTCAGATTGGCCGGTACAAAGGATTTGAGCCACGACCTCCTGAATGTCAGCCACAGACGCTACCGCCTGAGCCATCCCACTCGGTTTGATGATTCAAGGAAACAAAGTTTTTACAATTGTGTAGTAAAAATCAATTAATATATCATTTATGCAAATTAACAAATATATAAGTTTGAAAAATAATACACCGTTTGATGCAACACACATAAACATTTATTTAAAATGTCTGGGAAATGACCTCTCCCTGCAACAACTGCCAGTGTATGTCGTCAAACAAGTTTTGTAACATTTCACGTATATATACATTTTA
This sequence comes from Deroplatys truncata, assembly GCA_030765065.1. NCBI lineage: Eukaryota > Metazoa > Arthropoda > Insecta > Mantodea > Mantidae > Deroplatys > Deroplatys truncata. Next base: position 130,101,403 of record CM060984.1, read on the forward strand.
TTCTATTGAGCTGCTGCTGTAGTCCGAAAGATGCTGTTTTGGAACATAATTATTAGTGTCTGATTGTCCGTCTGCCTTGTGTCTGATACAAGACTGTTACTACGATGATGGTGGTCGTGAATTCATTTAACGCGAGTTATGTGAGTAGCAATTATAACAGGTATATAAATGTACTTATTCTAACAATATATTACGAATTCGCGCTTGCATGCAGGAAAGAGTGGGAAGCAAGCATGTCTTTCGACATAGGAACGAAGAATCACGACTTATGCGAAAGAGCCCGAGTTAGGCAAGTGACATTTCAGTGGACCACTTGCCATTACGTTATGTATGAATGCTATTTTGGAACAGTTATTTAAAACCTAGCATTGTTTTGGAATTGGAATGTTTGGAACTAATTGAAAAATAAGCATTATTGCTGCCTCTATATGCTTTTAATCCGCCATATAAAGGGTCTGTCTTAGGGGTATGTTCGGGCCTCCCAGGGGATGTGTAAGGGCACCGGGGGAGGGGCGCCAGCTGTACCAGCCAGCACTGGAGGAGTTCAAATCTGTAAATGGTAGGGAGCCTGCCCTCTGCCTGTCGTGTCTCATCTTTCGGCCGCCCCGTCTCCTCCTACCTCATCTCACCATCCCGGGGGCGCCCCGTCAGGGCCTAGGCACAAAAGATATTCGTAGGTCAAGGGGCTAAGTCCCCCTCCTTTTCTAGTCCTATCCCTATCTTAGGGGTATGTTGATAAGTCATCTGGGTGAGATAATTAGCTGTTTTAAAACTGGTTCATAGTAACCAGGAACGGAAACGAGAATGACAAAGTTAAAATACCTGTATTACAATGTGAGCGTTCACAATTAACGTGAAGCTTCCCGGCACGAAAAAGCGAAAGAAGACTTGGTAACGTTTTAATTATTTCGTTCCCGTTCCCGGGAACGGCATATTAGATCACAATGTGCATATTAAACTCTTCACAATTGATCATTATTCAAAGGGACCGTGACATAAAACAGCCGCTAGTTTGTTTGTTGTTGTTGTTGTTTTTTTTGACTCTCTTTAACTATTGTGGTCCTTAGCGTCCCATTCTGTAATGGGGTGAAAGACAGCAAATTTTGCTCAGAGGCCTCTATGTCAGGCTTGAGGTTCTTCTACGTGCCTAAAACTACGGCATGGGACCATCGGCTTTACTTCCCTTCCGAAGGAAGCCATACTAAGGATTTTTAAGCCGAAAAAATCCATCGCCCTCCGCCGAGTCTGAACCCGCACCTCGGGAACTAGAGGCTAGCATGGTAACCACTACACCACGGAGGACGAGAGCCGCTAGAGCTCTGCACTTAGAAACGGTTTACTCTGTTGAATTTTGACATTGGCTAGCCTGCATTTTGTTGGTAGAATTGGAAGCAGATGAAAAACGCGACCCCAAAGTTCACATTCCTAACGATATTGTTATTCATATGCATTCCTGTTTCCGGTGTGTTGTGAACCATGTTGTTTGCTCTGGTTTCCATTCCCGTTTCCGTTCTCGTGTTATTGTGTACCAGCATTTGATCAAAACAGGTATATCGAAGCTTTTAGGTATGTTTGCTCTGGTTTCCATTCCCGTTTCCGTTCTCGTGTTATTGTGTACCAGCATTTGATCAAAACAGGTATATCGAAGCTTTTAGGTACTAAAGCCTAATTTGACACTTTAATGGCATTTCAACCTGCCGCAGTCCCGCATCGCCACTCCTTGCATTGGGCGTAATACTCTGTTACAACTAGTTAGGTAAGAAATACCAGGGATGGTGTTGAAAAGATTGTGGAGAAACAGCTTATTTGTGTCAAGTTGGAAAAAATCACAATTGCAGGAGTACACGCATGTCATGTTGATGGATTGGTCGGTTCCCGTGACGGGTACTCAAGGAGAGATTTACCGTGCAATCTCCACATGTTGCGTTTTCTACTTGAATGCCTTGCAAGGCGCCGTACATTAACTATTCAGTACAGGTCAACAGCAATAGTTGGTGATTCACCCGACAGTTGCAACACACGAGTATTTCCTAAATCAGGCTAGGCGGAGATTCGCCCTTAGCGTGTAGGTATGTTCAGAAGAAGGGGTTAGTTGGAGCGCGCTCCTTTCTTTACGAGGAAATGAACACGACTTTCTCTCTATCCACTACCGTTTATTACTTTCTCTACTACGTACTTACAGTAAGTAGAGGAAGTACTGTATTCCATCCAAAAACTCGATACCGAAATTTCACCGGATATACGTGATTTGAGACACCCTGAAACCACGCCCTTAAAAAGGCATTTTTAGAAAACGGTCTGTGTGTGAACAACATAACTCAAAAACGAAAAGTCGAATAAGTACCTAACTTAGAATTTAAGTTCAGTATCTTCCAAAGTTGTGACACAAAGATTTTGAAGAAAAATCCTCCCGTCCCAAACAACCCTTTACATAGAAAACATTTCCATATTTTTAATTTTCTCAAAAATAGCTAACGATTTTAATTAAGATATCAAATGTTTTATATATTGACATGACAACCAAAATGTATATCTTAAATTTTCTGGAAATAGTCCTCTTCATTCGGAAGGAATTTTGCATGGCTTATGTATAACTGGTAAACTATAAGAGATAGACAAAGGCTTACTGCACACAAAATATAGATCGCTTTAAAATGTACAATTTATTTCAAATAATTTTTTGTGGCATGACCCATTTCATAAAGAATAGGCACCAGTCTATTCTTAGTTTGTATGTTACAATACTTTGTAATTTTCTCAAAGTGCTGTCACTATGCAGTTGTTTCTCGCGATGTCATGGAAGTAATGTGGAATTTTAAGGCCAACATGCAGCGATGCGTTTTAAAACATTTGACTATCACGACTCCTATAACGAAAAATGCATTTAAGCAATTTTTTCAAACGTTTATTAGCTCTTATGGTTTTCCAACAATACAAAATTCCACACTATTCATCAGAATCAACCGAATTTCACAGGCTACTCACAGAAAACTCAAGATATACATTCTATTCCTAATGTCAATCTCAAGCATAGATGTTTTAATAAAAAATGGTTAGAACCTTTTGTTTTCTTTTCTTTCCTAGGAAATTAAAAACAATCTGCTTTGATTTTTAATGTAAGGGACATGAAATGGAGAAATTTCATGAAAATCCTCGCATCACATCCTTGGAAGATGCTGAACTTGCATACAAAATTTGAGATTTGTCCCTCCTTTCATTTTTTAAATTGTGCTGTTTACACATACATACACCACACGTATCTCCATGCATGCCAGTATCTCAGATGGATTAAGTGGTCTGGGTAGGGTTTTCTTTTTCACCTCACTTTAACTGCTTGGTCATAACGCGACGGTTTGTTGATTCACTGGAGTACTGTTTTAGTTCCAAATCGCCTTCCTGTGAGTATAGGTGTTTGCGCCCATTCTTACTACATAGGCATCACAAGCGGTGGACACTGATAATACATTAAGGAAACGTTTCAGACCTACGTTTAGGATACCTCCACGGCATTTATAAAGACTGAGGAAAACCTAGGGGGGGTGGAGTAGCTCATTCAGAGATGACGGTCTTGGCGGGAGTCACCTTCCTGTATCATATGTTTTGTTAATACTGAGTTTTGGCAGTATGTGAACTTTGGGATCGTGAAACTGCTGACGAGCTTTGATGCTGGAGAGACGACCTTAGCTGCTCAGTCGCCTACTTGTACCATACTCTGTGGGTGGAGCTTTGGGTCGTGTACCTAAATATCTAATCCAATATTTACTAGCAACTGAGAGAAACCATGAAAAAATCCCAAACAGATTGGCCGGTGTACGGTATTTGAACCCGCGACCTCCAGAATGCGAGCCAGAAACGGTACCGCAAGTTATTGCTTAATCTCAGAAGATAAATTTCGGTAAATCTCACGTCTTTCCAGTCCGAGTTGATAACAGTAAATACAAACAGAAATAACAGTTTTTCCTTAAACTGCTTTTTGTGTTCAGGAGTTCTCAAATATGTATTTTTAGCGAAACAGTGGCATCATTGAATTGAATGCAAATACCACATCTAGGTTAGGTATATAAGGAATATAGAAAGCAACATTTCCTTTGAACCGTTTACAACTAAGCACATGAATATCGGCATTTCGATGGCAGAGTGCTTTTCTCCTGGAAATGGAGACGGTGTAACGAGGCAAACCTGAGGCCTTCTTTCAATCTTGCTGGTGACCCAGGCTTTCAAGCTGGCTTTGCTGAAGATAGCATTAGTCAGAACAGTTGTTTTATTTATTTGTTCCATTTATATGCAGCATTTAACATCTAAGGTCATACTGGCGCGCGCGCGCTCGCTCGCACACACACGCACACACACACACACACACACACACACACACACACACACACACACACATTTACTCTTTCATTCAAACTTCTAGACTTTAGGTAGGATGCTAAAGAATGATGCCCATCCTTCAGCCGGGAATCGCACCCGGGACCTCTGGATTTGGGAGCTTGCATCCTAACCACAGAGGGTCTATCAGAGCAGTGTTTAAGCACTTTCTGTAGTATTAAAATAAAAGCGTAGCGCTGGATTATATTTTCAAGAACCTCAGCTGTTCTACTGTGTATAATTTTACATTTCGATGAAAATAATTTGATATCGTCTAATAAAATTAAACTAGGAAACATCCATTCTACAAACTATTCATACAAAAACTTATTTTTCTATCTACTTAGTATTAATCGAGGAAGACATTTGTAGAAATATCTGGTTGTAGGTACAAGTAGGATACAGGAAGCTGAAACGATGGTTAGATGTTTAAAATGTAGGTCATTAAATGGGGCTTTGAAATTCCATATTCATTGCATGACATCGCGAGAAACAACTAAATGATGACAAGAGGTATTGGAAAATTCAAATCAATAAATCTCAGCAGCAGGGAAATGTTTAATGCCACAAAAAATATATATTTGAGATAAATTGGGTATTTTAAGATGTGACGGTATTACTTGTAATGTTATATTTATTTATTTAGCCCCACGTTGTGGTAGCCAATTTGAAGTAACATTATTTGTATATGTTTGTATTTGTTAGCCCCACATTTGGGAGCCAATTTGCGATGGTAAATTTATAATGTTATTTGTGTATGTGTTTACTCAACATGGTGAAGCCATCTTGTGACGTAATTCTTTGTTAGGTTTGTAGCTCCATCTGGTGTTAGCAATTTGCGGTAGTATTAGTGTTTGTTTGAAAAAATGCGACTGTTATTTTATTGAATTTTTGTTTATTGTCCTCCGGCTAGCTATTATTTTTTGGGGGTCGAGCACTTCTCTTTATACAGGTTGTGTAAACGGAAAGGAATCTTTTATCCAAAGATAACACTGATGAAAGAATTTCTTTTATACTTTTATTGTCGAACACTTTCACTATCACATTTACACATTGATCTAGACACTCGCCAAACTGAAACTGTTATAACAACTTCTTACTGATCACTTTTAATTCACGTACTTCAACCTTTTGTATAATTAACTTTACCATACTTGAGATTTTTCATAACTCTTATACGCGTAACTTGCGAATCGATAGCCGACGTGTAATATTTCTGCTGAACTGACGGACTGAAGGCGACGTGTATCATACAAATATTTTCGACGGACTGAAGGCGACGTGTAATGTACAAAGAATTTTGATGAACTGACGGACTTTACCTCAAACCTACTCTTTTTGTACTCCTTCACCCAGATATGCCTAAAGATTATAACTGAGTTGCAATTGGCTAATAAAACGCGCCAACATTAGCGTCTATTTTTATATCCAATGAAAATGATGAATACATATGCTCTAGGGAAATGTTCCAGAAGATTCTAAAGGAAAACGCGCCAACATTACGTAACTTCCTCGTTTCCAATAATGATAAACAGCTCACCCCCTCGCTGCATTATTGCACGCTATTATTGTCAGTTTCAGTAAGGCAGTATAAACTTACTTCCCAACAATAATTACAATCAACAAACATCTCAAATCAATGTCACATAATAATGCATATTCATACTATAATCACTCTTTACATTTAAATAATTCGTGATACACATTACTGCATCAAAGAGAACTACAGTTTTGTGTTGATTTTTGTCTGTTTCATATGGTTAACCAGTAATATAAATAGTTTTGAAAACACCAAGCTTTTCAGACACACAGGCACAGAATCGCGAGCGAAGCTTTTGCCAAAATACTTTTTTGGGTTAGTGCGCTTCAAAACATGTATTTCCATACATTTAATTATTGCATTTTTGAATGGAATACAATATCTCCTCTGCTTGCTATAGATAAGTGGGAGAGAGTAAAAATTACAGTTCTATCTTAGAATTGTTTTTCCGAAGTTCTCTCCAGCTGCAATGCTGAAGTATTTAGGGGTACACAACTGAAGTTTGGATGTGTAACCGAGCGTTAAAACCTACATTTGCCACAGCCTTTGTGATGGTTCGGTGATCACACAAACTCCGTTTTGAAAAAAAGAAAAAACCGTTGCCTTTTCTGCTATTGATGTTGGAAGTTATCAACTCAGCAATGCACTTAGGTGTGTTTGTTTTGAGAGCTTGCAAAAATATTGGAAGGGATAACCACACAATTAGGTAATTAGTGCAAACAGCTATTAACTGATGAACCAACTCCACAACATCCCAAATATTGTTTTCAAATGTATACATTGTCTTTGAGTACAATACCATTTTCATTTCGCTCCATGTGAAGATTCTTTTGTTCCTCTTTTACTGCGATCACATCGTAAAAATACTTTCACAGTTTTTAATGGTAGACATCGCTTTTCATTCGCTTGTTGAAATAGCAAAATTAATTTTGGCATTTGAATTTCAAGTTTAAATACATAAAGAGTTCTGTCATCTCTGCAATCCTTCAGAATTAAATCGGCAAATTGAAGATGGCTGCTTTCTGAGAAATTAAAGGAAACTGCATAGCATGTGTAGTTTTTACTGAGATCTATACACATAATAAAACTGTAACCGGAAATGTTACTGGTCATTTTAGATTTGAGATTAATAACATGCATGAGAAGTAACCTAAAAAATAGTTGTTTATGTAACCCCGCTTTTGGACAAAATAGTTCAGATGCCATAAAGCTTATTCTCTAAGTAGGAACTAGGTATTTTATGTACCAATTTTTATAACAGTTCTCCCATCTATGATCTAAAAATTCTTTCACACTAGCCATATGTAGGCAGTAAGTTGGGAAGATGAAAGAAGCTCGAAAAATGCATTGCCATGGCCAGGCCTCGAACCAGATATCTTTGGCTCTCTGTGCCGATGCTTTTACGTTTCAGCTACCATGGTAAGAATCGCGCATTAAACCTCTCATTGCTTCGGACATTTTAAATGAAAAGGTAACATACATATTTGCTCACACATAAACAAATATTTCATAATGCTTTTAATGCAACCCTAAATTCAATGTTATGAGTTAGTCAAAACTGTGCGTATTGCATCTTTCTAACACCGATGATATCTGATTGCTTAGAAACAATGACGAAATAAATCTGTTGCAACGTATGCATTTATAATCGAGTCCAGTCTATTTCTCTCTCAAACCACACAATTCTAAAGCTTTCTGTAATATCGCTCTTTTGATTCGTTTTTCCTTGAGTTGGCAATGGAAACCATTACATTTTATCTCCAAGAGCAAACATTTAGCTTATTTGTCTACTATTGCATCTAGTAGGCAATGCACATATAAAGTAACAATCGAAATCTTCATTAATCGACATGCCAATATGAGTTATATACATTTAACACTCATCCTTCTATTAATAAAGGTCAGATATTCACAGCTTTCTCCTAAACAAACCTTTTGTTATTGGATGAATTAATGAAAACTAGTGGGAAGTTGCAAACTCTACAAAAATTAGAAATTGATGTTGAAAGTTCTCGACTTCCTGCATATTTATGGTAATGAGTAAACAATGTACTTATAACCCCATGCATTTAAGGATTGTTCATATTTCTGAGGAATTAGTTGTGCTTAACTTTCCTCAGATTCCTTCAATAGTTCTAAAGAAACACCTTCCAGCCCAGAATTATTATTCTCTTCATTCATTTAATGAGTAAATACACAAAACACACGATAAGGAAGCTTTTCTCTGTGACTAAGAAATCACGTCATTTTTCCGCTAACAAGAGAATAAAGTGACATTTAATTTTCTAATTTTGGAATTTACTATTAGTTTATAATGTTAGGATTGTATAAAACGTTGTATACAACTCCTTGTATTTTATTCTTTTATTCGCATGAGCGACAAGTCATACCGTAAATATTCACTCTGTCATAATCTAATGCAGTGTAGAACTGTTAACATAAACAACTATTTTTATTACCTACTTTCTCTACTACTTGCCTATAGTAGGTAAGAGGCAATATTACATCCCATCCAAAAATTAGAAACTGAGATTTCACTGGAAATACTCGTTTCGAGACTCTCTGGATAAAAAGAATTCGAAAACGGTCACGTGGTGTGAAAAGGGAGAGAAAGGGGGGGGAGAGTAAAGTATAACTCAACGACGAAAAGTCCGTTAAACACCAAACTTGGTAGTTAAGTTACAGCTTCGAAGGAAGCGACATGAAGATTTTTAAAAAATCCCATTACCCAAACTGCTCTTTACAATTTTCGTTATTTTTAATTTTCTCAAAAGCAGCTCTAACGATTTTAGTTAAAACATCATATGTTTAAAATATTTGCATGACAGATAAAATGTATATATTGATTTTCTATGAATAGCCTGAGTTCTCTTTATTCTGAATTACTTCTGTATAACTGGTATAATCATAAGGCACTCAATTTATGTTACATTGTTTATGTGGAATTAAGCATTTCCGCGATATTCTTTGTTATTGACTTGGATTTTCAAATACTTTATCCTTTTTCAAATCCAAATCACTTTCTCCGTGCCCATGCAAACAGAACGGAATTCAAAGCCATCATAAAGCGACCCACTTATGAAAGATTTGCTATCGCTTTGGTTTACTGTATTCTTATTATACCTACAACGAAATATATAAACGTGCAGTGATGATTTAACTCTATTAAGAAGCATTACATAGAAGAATGAGCTTTTGTATGAATAGCTTCCAAAACAGTAGGTAGAGAAAGTCATGCGAATGTAACACATAAGATTTTTATAAAATGTTCACACGCTCAAGCCTCGTTTGACTACTATCCAGCCTGTTAGGCATTGTCTATGTAGGATGGATTGGTGTGTGTGTGTGAACAAAGAGAGCTTATAGTCCGCCACTGATTCCTTGTTGGACTGAAAGCTGGCACACGTATGAGAATGATTTTCGGAAGAAAACTCGAGAAGAGATCGCACAAAGGCTTTTAATATAATGAAAGCTGGGAAATGAATAGAATCAATACGTACATACAGTGTTCGATTATTGCTCGACGGAGATGAATTCGAAAGGTTGGGGTGGTGATTGAGATGGGTAGAAAGGATTCCCGAGCACGCACTTTACCACACAACATCTCCCCCGGCTTCATTTCGTTTAAACTAAATTAAAAAGGCTACAAGCTCTGGAAAAGAAACTTCTCAAAATAAACATTTCTCAGTCGCGAGGCGTTCTTGGCCAACAGAAGTAAATTAATTTTGGATATCACGGTGTGTACTGCTCGCTAACGTTTTCTATACGCACGGTCTTAGGCCGTTATGTATTTACGGTCATTTACTATGTATGTCCACGTTTAAATTGTATATTAAGACTACCCTCTTGCGAAATTATAATTGTCCATTCTCCACTGGCCAGTGATTTAGACCACAGAGGAGGAAAAAAATGTGATAAAAATGTAGAACGTTCACAAGACTTTCACTACCCATTACAAATTCAATAATATCCCTAATATGCCATATTATACATACAAAAATAATATGTTCTTCTAGTTATGAAAGTTTACCAGAATAAATACCTTAAAATGATTTCAGATTACATTTCAGATCCACGTACTAATCTACTTACATACAAATGGGCATAACAACATTCAAATGCTACATCATATCTCGTAAGTTGCAGTGGGGAGCTGTTGGAAGCAAAAGAATAAAGATGAATCGCAAACTTGCGAACATGTTCCGGCAGACGATGTACTTAAACTTGAAAAAAATTAAATTATGGTTTCTCAGTTATTCAAAATTATCAAAATTGTATCAGAAAGAAGAGGATTTCACAACCATTTACATACAATTCAATATATACCTAGATGTTATTTTTCATATCTCAAATATACGTATTTTAATCAAAATTTCTAGAGCCATATTTGAAAACACAAACATAGCGAAACTTCTAATATTTACGTTAGTCAAAAGCCTCGTCTTGTATCTTTAAATGATGATAGATTTAAAACAAAATTTGTATCCTACTTTTCGTTTTTGAGTTACGATGTTCACACGCACACACACAGACAACGCTCCGAGCGCACGTGGAACTTGAGCTTATTCTAAAAATACTTTTTTGTGTTTCGGTGTACCTCAAAACGTGTATTTCCAGTGAAGTCTAGATACATAATTTTGGGTGAAATACAATATTTCCTCTACCTGCTATATGTAGGCAGATGGTAGAGGAAGTAAGCATTATTCATAAACCTCTGATGTGTTACACTCACAATACTTTCTCTACACACTATCATTTATTTATATATCTCTTCTACAGACTATTCTTACAAATTCTTCTAATCTACTTTATGTTAATAGACATAAACGTTTGTAGAAATTGTCTCATTACACATTTTGTTGTAGGTACAAGAGGGATGCAGGAAGTTGAAGCGATAGTCAAATCTTTAAAAAGCGGGTCGCTCATGCTGGCTTTGATATTCCATCCTCCACGCATGGAATCACAAGAAACAAAAGAATGGTGACTCAGTTTTGGAAAATTCATAACAATAACATCGATTATCTTGGAAACGGTTAATGCCAAATTAAATTGTGATCTGCATTTTTCGTGTGGTAAGTTATTGTACCTTATGGTTAACCAGATATACAAAATTCATTCAGAATGAAGAGGGCTTCAACGAAGTCTTCCGTGGTTTGGGGGGGGGGGGTCCTAGGAGTTTCATGAAAATCTTCGTGTTGCATCCTTGAATGATGCTACAGCTAAATACGAACTTAGGCATTCATCTAGCTTTTCATTTATGAGTTATACTTTTGCAAACCCGTGTGCTTTCTAAAAATACTTTTTGAGTTTAGGGAACCTTGAAACGCGCATTTCTAATGAAATCTCGAAATCGGATTTTTTATGTGGAATACAATACTAACTATAGGTAAGCGGTAGATCTGCTTCGTGTTAATCGAGATAAACATTTGCAGTAATGGCTTTGACACAAGAGGAATACAGTAGGCTTAAGCGTGTGTCAAATTCATCGCTATGTGATGTTTTTGAAATTCAGTTCTCCTTCCATGACCACGAGAGAAAATGAATAGCGACTTAGCGGTTTTAAGAAAAATATATATCTAATGCGTTACATTCACATGACTGCCCCTGCTCAGTATTGTTTATTTTTATATACATAGCTTCTACAACTATTCTTATGAAAGTTTATTCTTCTATCTACTTCGTGTTAATTTTGAGAAATATTTGCAGGAATAGTTTAACTACATATTTCGTTCTAGTGCAAGAGCGATAGAAGAAACCGAATTTATAGTCACGTTTTCGCTATATGTTAGCTTTAAAATTCCATACTCCTTCCAGGACATCACGAAAAACATGTGAATAGGACAGAATTTTATAAAGAAAATTTAGGAAAATATAAACCAATATTACGGGTATCTTGGAAATGGCTGATGGGAGAATAAAGGTTATTTGAAATAAATTGTGGGTTTTTATTTTTTTTAAGAGATCTCTTATGGTTTACCCGTTATAAAAGATTATACAAAATTCCTCCCGAATGAAGTGAACTTCGCATCTATTCCCAGAAGATTTAAGGTACAAATACATTTTACTTGTCATGTAGATATCTTAAACATCTTCTTCTGCACTTCATTGTTTAGATCATCTGTTTGTTCCGCCTTCATAGTAAGTCTTTCCATTTCTTTTGCGGCCTGCCTATATTTCGTTTTACTATAATTCGATGGAATTTCCGTTAATAATTCCATGCTACATTCTCTCTACATTGAATATTATTGGTATTAATTATATTAATGAACTAGAATTGGAAAATATCTTAAACATATTGTATTTTAATTAAAATCATTGGTGCCATTTTTGAAGAAAGAAAAAAAAGTATTTAACTATTTTTATGTAAAGGGTAGTTTGGGATGGGGAATTTTGTTGGAAAACTTCGTGTCGCATCTTTGGAAGATACTGAAGTTAAGCTTCGAAACTGTTATTTTTCGACTTTGAAGAAGTTATTTGCCCCACGTTTTGGGAGCCAATTTGAAGAAGTTTTGTATTGTAGTTCAGCTGTTGGGGAGCCGAACTTGAAGTTGCAACCGCACGTATGGTACAAAGTTCCGGTAGCCTTCGCACCAAGTCTAAAAAGATTAACTTTGTAATTTTTACTGTTTCTTTAAATATTATATATTTATGTTTGCCTCGACTGCGTCAGTATTTATTTTTAGAGACATGTTTCTCTTTGCAGGGCTGTGGTGCGACTGAAGAATGTAGGCTTACACAGATGATAATTTTATTTCACTCCTTTTATTAATGCTTGACACGATTTAAATAACACTTCACTGATATAGAGAACTGTGAGATTCTTTTATTAATTACTTGCACTTTTTAACACGTAAACTATTTTTGTCTCACAATACGCATTAAATTTCTCGAGGACACATCTCGCATCTAATTAGTAACACTGTCTACAACCAACGCGTCCAGTTATGAGTACTGTCATCAAGCAACTGACTTGATTTCTAGCGCCTAAATTTGTAAATTTCTGTATTTCAAGTCCCTGATTGGCTATTCCTAATCCAATAGAATACTTTTATTTAATTTAAGCTTTTTTATGGTTGTTGATTAGTTATTTTATAAACTGTCACAAAAATTATATTATTGTTGCTCCAAGAATGACTAGTAGCATTATTACACTTTCTTATTCATTATTGCCTCAAGGTTACCTCATTGTTAGAAACTTTTAACCTATTATTCTCACAGCTCCTACCTTATTAAATTACGTAATACATTCACATATCATTATTGAACATGTATACAATAATAAAAACATATACAATGACTTTAATATACACTTTTTATATATTGTTACATACACATATTGCTTTAAGGCGGGATGTTATTGAATTTATATATTATATAATTTGACTGAAATCATTTAAGTGTTAAAAATACTGCCTCAACTTCTTGTCTATGAGTAATGCTGTCCCATACATGCACACGGACCTTTTCTAATTTTTTCTTTTTGCTTTCTTTTCTTTGATTCAGAGTGCCTCAAAACATGTACATATCTCTGGTGCAATTTCGATGTCGAATTTTTTGGTGGATTGCTATAGTCTTACAAATAAACTGTATGTAGTATAACAGAAACAATTGCTACACAGATATTTATCGTGTTTATGATGCAGTGAAGAGAAAAATAAGGATAGCATATAATTAACCTATAAAATGGCTACTAAATGGGTTTAGAATACGCATTCTAACCGCTACAAGGGAGGGAAACGTGTTTCTTTTTCCACGTAGCTTGAGCCAATTTGTTTTGAGTGAGAAACTTTTCAATCCCTCGAGTTCTTTCCGTTCGTCTGAAACTCAATTTCAAGGTCAATTAGATTGTGAAATTAGCGTCTTGAGCCACTCTTGTCCCTTTGCAAGATAATCGAAGTGGCAGTATTTCAGAGCGAGGGCCTACAAAGGGTTTAAATAATGAAAAAGCAAACTTGAGTTTTCGCTCGTCGCTGCAGTGTAAGAGAGGGAAAGGCAGTGTTGTATCGATTAGTTCTTTGCCGTAACTCAAACCAACCTACACGTCCCTGTGTCTTTTCACACATGCAAGCACCTTCCTTTGACCCTGATGACGACGTGAAGAAAAAAACTCTATACTCACAGAGGTGCCTGCCTGCCCGCCTGTGCCTGCCTGCCTGCCTTTGTTCGCCATTTTCGATATTAATTTATTATTGTTCTTTTGGATTATCTGAAACTGCTCAATTTCTGTCGCCTTTTTTTATCCTACCGCCTTGTTAGAGGAATATTACTCTGCATATTTATTTTTTATGGTAGATCACTTGATGGACTTAACATCAAGTGTTTACTGGTTGTGTTTATAAAGTATTGCAGAAGTAACAGTTTAAAATAAGTGCATTCGAAAACAATGTGAAAATATTTAAGATCCATATCAATTCTCAGCCTTTTCATACAATATAAAAACTTTTTTACTTGATCAGGACTGATTCGATGAAAGCAAATTTCTGCAAGTGTATAGAAACATGGTTTATATTATGTAAAGTAACAAACGTGGAGATTGATGGCAATAAACAGCCTTTTAACACAACAAAGAAAAACATGGCATTTCTTGAAAATAATGTCCCTCAATTGTCATCAATTTCTGCGGCGACGATTAGCCAGACTACTATGCTTGTAAAACAATGATTTTTGTAACATTTCAACCGGAGTAGCATTAATTTATCTTTGAACCTCGTCTTTATTGTGTACAATTGCACTTCACTCAATATAAGCCAAACAGATAAACTTAATTGCGTAGTCGCCTTACTGTACCATCTGCTGGAGAAACTTTGCTGCTAGATGACCAGAAATGTGTACTCGCTTTGCATTACTATATTTTATGCTGTTAAGTTTCGTGGAGTGTGAACCTTGGGATCGTGGAATTGTTGGTTGTTCTTTGAGGTACAGGTTGTCATTGTAATGCTGCACAGATGGCCTTAGTTGCGCTGTTGCCTTCCTTTACTGTCTACTTTGTTGCTATTGAGTTTTAGCAGAATACGGACTTTGGAAGCATGAAACTGTTGGTGCTCTTTGATTGTACACGCAGCCATAGTATGCTAGGCAGATGTCCTTAGTTGTGTAGTTGTAATTACTGTGCCATCTACTTAACTTGTTGATAGATGATTTAGTTGCGTTCGCCTTCCTGTACTATATTTTTATTCCTATTTATTTTGCTCTGTTGGTGGAACTTAGGTGGTACTTATCACGAGAAGACCCGTTAGATTTGTTTATTTACGTATTTGAAACCGCGACCTACTGAATGCGAGCCACAGTGACCGCTATCAATGGGACATCTTCTACGGTAATACAAGAGTTTGTAGACGACTTAAATAAACGTTGCTAATACCCCCATAGAAAGCAGTTTCAGATAGAGAAAGCTGGAGAACTTGGACGGAACACAATGTCTCCATTTTTAGAGATTACTTGGTAACTAAAGAGACGACGCACGGTTGCCAAATTTAGCAGCGAGCTGTAGCAGCATCTAGGTGAAATCACGTTAGCTTCTTTCTGCTATAAATACGGATAAATAAGAATAGTCAAAATGCAATTTCTATCCAAAACTTCATTCAATCGGATCGCCTGTTAATATAACGAAAGAGTGGGCGAATACTTTGATGCTTATTACTCCCCAACCTTATAAGTTGGCTATTTTCCCCGCCGTTCCTGGAAGTATTACACAAGTTTTGCATACAGCCTACAGAAGAAGGTCGTGTGGAATTAAATCTGGAGATTCTGGAAGCCACATAATTGGGCCACCTCTGTCTATCCATACGAGCGGAATGGCTAAAATGGTTACGTCTGTGAGCCGCCACATTCGAGAAGTCGTGCGTTCGATTACCGTGGCCGACCTTCTTGTCCTATGGGTTTATTCCGGGTTTTCCCGAATTGTCAGGGGAATCCTAGGAAGGATCATTACATCCCCCGAATTTTCTATCTTTCCATTTCATCTCCATGCTCAAACTCACTTCACCTTTCATCTGCTTTGTCTCTTTCAGGGTTGCAAGCGTCGGCGGGAGGTCTCGACGTGTGCATGGCAGGGGAAAATGATGCTCTAAAGAAACCTTTGTTCCCCGGACTGCGAGCGGTCTCTGGTCCCGGGCCTCCAGGGGATGTGTAATCGGCCTCAAATCTGTAAATGTTAGGGACCCTGCCCTCTGCCTGTCATGCCTCCTGGTCCGGCCGCTTTCTGTCTCCTCTCACCACATCCCTCCCTCCCTTCCGTCAGGGCCTAGACACAAAAGAGCTGCGTAGGTCGAGGTGCTAAATCCCCTCCGCTTCTCGTCCTATCCTTCCATCCATCGTGCTTGAATGATGAATTAAGATAACTTCGAAGAACGAGTGCAAAGTGAGATGGTGTACCATCATGTTGAAATGGTATTTCTCGACGAATGTTATCGTCCTCAGTTGTGTAGTGGTTACCATGCTAGCCTCTACTTCCCGAGGTCGCGGGTTCGATCCGGCGGAGGGCGATAGATTTTTTTCGGGCGTAAAAATCCTTAGCATGGCTTCCTTCGGAAGGGAAGTAAAATCGATGGTCCCATGTCGTAGATTTACGACACGCAAAAGAACCTCAACCCTGATAAAGAGGCCTCTGAGCAAAATTACCGGGACGCTAAGGACCACTTCAGTTAAAGAGTGTCCATAAATAAAACTCAATTTAATTTCGACGAATGATAAATGACAAGTCATTTCATAGCTCAGCGGAGGTTGGGGAAGCGAACATCTGATTTGAAATTGTCGTATAAATAGCACCACATCAGTTGTGTTTCCAGACATGGGTATCCATCAAAGCTTACGTACTGGGTCCCTTTTAAAAGGTGTAAACGTTTGTAATGAGAGCTTCCGAACGTTCTGTGTACAAGCTGCTGGCTCAGCGACAAGAGGTTTCGACGAATGTATTCATTCAGGTATGTTGATTTACTTGTCCGCGACTCAATGAAAGTTTTCCACAAAAATACACATTTCGTTACTCCCAGGGGAAGACTGAGACAGCTGTAAACTGCTTACAAAATACATTGATATACGTTATCCTCGAGCTCACAACAAATAAATATGCGCACTTAAGTCAAGCTGAGTGCTTCCAACAAAGAAATTTAAATTCACAATAGAAAATATTTTGAGACATTAATTTCGCATAAGTTGTACATTTGCAATACCAGATTTTTATATACTTTTAATTCTTTCTTGTTTATGTAACATGGGATTACAAATACAGAAAATATATGACATTCATTTTGTCTTGAACTCCAATTCATGGTTTTTTAATGTATAATCTGATATGACACATTCACATGACTTTCATTATCCTCTATTGTTTATTAGTGAATATACAAATTAGTCTTACTAAAGCTTATTTTAATATCTACTTCATTTTAATACAAACAATTTTTTAGAAGTGGGTACATTACACATTTCGTCATAGATACAAAGGGAACAGCGACAGTCAAGAACTGGACGTTATACGCTGGCCTTAATATTCCATACTGTTTCGGAATCGCGAGAAACAACTGAATGTTGACAGGACTTTAAAACAATGCCTACGTATTGAATACTTCGAACCATTAATAACTGATATCTCAGAAATGGCTGATGCCACAAGAAAAATTATTTGAAATAAATTGTGTTTTTTAAAAGTATCCAAATTTTGTGTGTATACGTTTTCGTCTATCGCTTAACGTTTACCGGTCATACTAAATTATGTAGAATTTTTCCGAATGAAGAGGATTTACATGCTATAACCAGAAAATTCAAGATATAATTTTATTTGTAGTGTATCATGTCACATTACCCTTTGATGTACAATATTCTAATCAAAATCTTTAGAGCCATTTTCTTAGAAAAAGAAAAATTTCCAAAAATGTCCCATGTACAAGATAATTTGGGGCGAGGAATTTTCTTGAAAATCTTGTCGCATCATTAGAAGGCACTGAACCTAAATACCAAGTTTGGTGTTTATCCGACTTTTTGTTTTGCGTTATGTTGTTCACACACAGACACATCTGTTTCTAATATTTACACAATATAATTACATGAAGATAGCATCAAAGGGTAATGTGTCATGATACACTACAAACAAAATTATATCTTGAATTTTCGCAACACACATTTCGTTATAGATACAAAGAGAATAGCCATAGTCAACTGTTTTAGAAATGCATACTATACGCTCGCCTTAAAATTCTATACTGTTTCCATCAATCGCGACAAACAACTGAATGGTGACAGAACTTCAAGAGAATGGCCAAGTATTGAACAATTCGAACCATTAATAACGGATATCTCAGAAATAACTTATGTCTCACAAACACAAACACACACACACACACACACACACACACACACACACACACACACACACACACACACACAAGCTTACTTGAACCAAATTGTGTGCTTTAAAGACATGTCCATTTTTTGTGTT
This sequence comes from Deroplatys truncata, assembly GCA_030765065.1. Classification (NCBI taxonomy): domain Eukaryota; kingdom Metazoa; phylum Arthropoda; class Insecta; order Mantodea; family Mantidae; genus Deroplatys; species Deroplatys truncata. The sequence goes on from CM060984.1 coordinate 130,119,747, forward strand.
GTACATTTTCGTCTATCGTTTAACGTTTACCAGTTATACAAGATTATTCAAAATTTCTTCCGAATGAAGATTTCACAGGATATTCCCAGAAAATTGAAGATATGCATTTTATTTGTAATATAAATATCTTTGGGTATGGTATTTTAATCCAAATCGTTAGCCATTTTTTAGAAAATCAAAATTTTCAAAAAAATGTTTCATGAGGTTAGTTTGAGGTTGGGAAGTTTCGTGAAAATCTTCGTGTCGCATCTTTGAAAGTACTGAACCTAAATACCAAGTTTGGTATTTATCCGACTTTTCGGTTTTAAGTTATACTGTTCACATACACACACACGATATTTGTTTTAAAAATGCTGTTTTTATTCAGAGCCTCAAAACGTGTATTTCCGGTGAAACGTCGGTATCGATTTTTTGTGTGGAATACAATATCTTCTCTACCTACTGTGTACGTGGTAAATAAAATAAAAATTAGCTGGTTGTAGGAAATATTGGAAATCTTCGTCTTGCATCCTTAGAAGATCATCACTATCTTCTTATTCTTCTGCTCCTTTTCCACTTCACGGGTTAGACAATACGTGATTAGACAATTCTTTTTAACGTTTTCTGGTTTTTCCTCGATCTGTTCTTCCTCTGGGGCATATAATTTAAGGCGCTTTTGGGATCTTTTGTTTTCCATTCTTGGCAAATATTATCAGTCCAGCTTTGCCTATATGCGTTATTTTATTACTTACTGATTCTACGTTCACATTATCCCTTAGATCTCATTCCTTATTTTATTCATTCTTGTGTACTCCTTCACGCTCCCTAGGACATAGGTTATTGCCTTCTCTGCCACTTACCTAAGGTAGGTGGAGAAGGTGTTATAGTTCTACCCAAAAATTCTATTTCGAGATTTCACCAGTAATACATGTTCTGAGCTCCATTGAATCCCCCCAAAAAATCATTTTTAGAAAAAGATCAGGATGTGTGTGTGTGTGTGTGTGTGTGAGAGAGAGAGAGAGAGAGAGAGAGAGAGAACAACATAACTCAAAACAAAGGTCAGATAAAACCAGACTGGTTCAATATCTTCCGAAGAGGCGTCAGGAAGGTTTCAAGGGTTCAAATTGCCCTTTACATGGAAAGCTTTTCATGTTTTGATTTTCTCAGAAATGACCGTTAACGATTTTGATTAAAATACAATATGTTTAAAATTACCTCATCTTGAATTTGTAATGAATACCCTCTAAAGTACTTTTCATTCGGGGTGAGTTTTGTATACTTTTGTATAACTCATAAAGCGCAGGAGATAAAAAGCGTAGATTTCGTTAAATCACATTAAATGAAATAAATGTTATTGTGGTGTTAACCGATTTCCGAGTTATTCGTTGTTATTAATTTTAATTTTCATATACATACGTACATTTTGTGCCATACGTTTGTTTCTGGTGGACATACAAAGAGTGGAATTTCATACCAGTGCCTAGCGACCTATATCTTAAACATTTGAGTGTCCTGTGTCCATCTGGTACCTGAAACGAAATGTGTAACGTAACTATTCCTGCAAACGTTTATCTCGATTAGCATGAAGTAGACAGATAAGTTTTTGTAAGAACAATATGAGGACATAAAATTAAACGACAGTGGGTAGAGAATCCATTTGAAGGTAACAGATTAGTCTTTTTTTATACCTGATATGCTTTCTAGGGATCGAGGAAAGACTTCACCCAGATAGACCAGAAACTAGGGAATTAGAAACGAGTCGCTGCCCTAGGGAGAGGAACTCTTTATATAGGGTGGACCATTTAAGTTGAGAGTGTACAGTATCTCCAAAACTAAGCTTGTAGAAAGAAATATCTTTAATAAAAGTTGCTTGATATTAGGGGAAAAGTAAATGCCATTGGTCGTGTTTTGTTTGGAGGACGTTATGATGGTCATTTTAAGGTCAATTTACTATTTTTAAATGAGAACCTACAATTAGGATCAATTTAAATTGACCCTAAAATGACCATCACGACGTCTTCCAAATAAAACACGACTAATTGCATTTACTTTCTCCAATAATATCAAGCAACTTTTATTCAAGACATTTCTTTCTACAACGCTTTGTTTTGGAGATTATGTACAGTGTGAACTTAAATGGTCCACCCTATATAGTAATCACAGGAGCTAGTGCAATAATTATTATTGTTTCTTTCCATTTGCCTTCCTTCCTTCGGTAAGCATCACGTAGAAATCACATTGAATTTCTGCATTGATTGCAACGCTTCCTCTACCTTGAGCGACACGCAGAAGAATATAACAGAGTAAGCCATGATGCAAATCTGCTCTAAATTATATGTCGTCTTATTTTCAGAGTAGGTACTCAAGACATTTATTATTATTTTACTATAAACGCACAGCGACCCGAGTAGTGGAACGCTTCTTCCTGCAGATGAAAGATGATACTTGTACGATTGTACGCCGCTGTTGCGCGTAAAGGTGCCACTGTGCTCCGCACCATGCTCCCCGCGGACCCTTCTACTGCAGCCAAGGCCTAATTAAAAAGGAGCTAATTACGATCAGCAGTAGCCATGGGAAAAACGGCTGCTACTGCTACATTCCTTTCCAAAAAGTTCGTGTTGGTCACCGTCAGCAATTGGGGCGAGTAACCATCGTCTCGGCGACTATACAGGATGACTCACTTAACACCATCACCGGATATTCCTTAAAGATCAATAAGTATTGAAAAACTGCTTTCACAGGCATGCATTAGAAGAGGGATTCTTAAAATCAGGGAATATGAACCATTCACCATAATGAAGGAATATAGGCATAAATACGAGGAGCTGGGAGGAGGGGCATTTGTCCCACCTATATTTCCAACTTGACAGCAATTCATTCTTGAGTTATCTAATTAGATAAAACATAAAATTGTATTCATACTTAAATTAATAGAGTAGCTTTCACTAATATATCGGTCGATTATTAACTTTTTATCACAATTCCCCTATAATGACAAAGTAATCAGGCATATTGACATTGGAATTACAGTCCTAGTGTTTGTGTATATTTCTCTACTGGTAAGTGAGAGTGTCCTGGACACACCATCACTATTTCCTGTCTTGTAGTAACACCTATTTAACACATTCTGGAGTGTCAATGTCGTAGTGGAGGATCCCATACCAACTGCTTTTCATTGATGTTTCTAACATCATGGCTAATATAATTACATCGACTTTCTTTTTAGCACTCTCAGAGGACAAACTGTGGATTAACGTTTACAAATTATTTATTTATTTACCTTTTTGCTAATGTTTATGATGTGTAGGAAGCGGATAAAGAATAAAAATAAAGTTTCCCATAAATATTTGGTAAGCTAGTTATGAAAATAAATCTAAAAAAAGTTGTGCAACTGTTACACAACTTAACATCTTTTTGGGGAGGGCGGGGCGGGGTCGATCACACTATAATATGCTGATTATATGTGGCGTAACTTTACTATAATGATATCCATTATGCTTCAGCAATTCATAATGATCTTACTCGACTGCGCGCGCAGTTCCCCCATACCTTTTAACACTCTCAAAGCAGCAGTCCACTGGGATCCATGCCCCAGATACACAATAAAATATGTGTATATACAATAAAATGAATTCCTTTCATTGTAACTGAGTTCATTTGCTTTTTTTAATGCGTCTTAGTTTTAAGTTACCTGCAGAAAATTAATAAATACTGCATGAACTCAATAGTACTGCCATCATTTGCACTACGCACAAACATACGAGTAGTGCAACACATGGCCAGGTCCTGCGAGCATTTAATTATACAATTATTTTTTTTTACATTTATGAGTCGTTCTGCACATACTTTGGAATTTAGGTACTTTCATATTTATCTCTTAGAAAACACTAAAACAATAGCATTTTGGGGAAATGAATATGTAAAATAGAAAATTTTGATTCATTTGTTTATTTTAAATAAAATTATGTTTTATTTTCGTAACTGAAAATAACCTTTAAATGGATTTTATATTGCGTTTCATTAAATAGGTTTCACTGCTTTGCCCCCTCAAAGCTGGATCCAAAGTTACGCCAATGCAAACATTCCTGTATCATTCACATCTAGTCAGCTTTCCGCAGCTTCTTTGCATTTATTCAGCACTTAATAATGAATGCTGGCGAGATACAGGAACAAATAAAAAGGTTACAAGAAGCGTAACTGCAGAAGACAATATTGTTGAAAAAATCTGATGTGTGACACTCACATGACTTTCTCTACTCTTGTACAAACTATTTTTACAAACGCTTATTCTCCATATGCTTCATGTTAATCGAGATATCGAGATGTCAATCTTATTGGTAATTTTCATGTAGATGTAAGGGGAATATGCTAGGTTTAAAGCGATAGTCAAATATTTTAACGCTGGTTGCTATGTGGTGCATTCCATTCTCTTTACATGTCCAGGACATAAAAAAACGAATAACGTATTTGAGAAAAAGTATAAGTATTGGAAAATTTAAGGGAATAACAAGCAATATCTCGAAAACGGTTCACTCAACAAAAGAAATGTGTATGACATAAATTGTGTATTTTAACGCGATCTACATTTTTTGTGTAGTAAAATTTTGTCTATCTCTTGTGGTTTACCAGTTATGCAAATGTCGTTCACAGTGAAGAATAGTTTTGGTGACATTCCCAGAAAATTCGAGATATACATTTCATTTCTCATGACAATATCTTAAACATATAATATTTTAATCAAAATCGTTAGATCCATTTTTGAGAAAATTAAAATTTTCGAAAAATGTTCCATGTAAAGGGTAGTCTGGGGTGGGGGGATTTTCTTGAAAACCTTCGTGTTGCATCTCTGGAAGATACTGAACCTAAATACCAAGTTTGGTGTTTATACGACTGTTCGTTTCTGAGTTATGCTGTTCACAGACACACAGACACACAGACAGACACACACTCGGACATGTTTCCAAAAATGCTTTTTTTGGATTCAGTGAGTCTCAAAACATGTATTTCCGTTGAAATCTCGGTATCGAATTTTTGGGTGGAATACAATACTTCCCCTACTTACTATACGTAGTAGAGAAAGTAAAAATGAGTTACATTTTCATTTAATCTGCGGGCTGCACAGCTACGAATACCTATGGGCCGAAGATTCAGGTGGTAGATATTTCAGGAAGCTAAAACGGCAAATGTTCATATATGAACATATATTTTACATTTAGATGACTTTCTCTATCCACTATTGTTTATTACTTTCTCTATCACGTACAGAGTAGGTAGAGGAGGTATTGCATTCCACTAAAAAAAAATCTGATGTGTTACACTCACATAACTTTCTCTACTCTTGTACAACCTAATTTTACAAACGCCTATTCTCCATATGCTTCATGTTAATCGAGATATCGAGATGTCAATCTTATTGATAATTTTCTTGTAGATGCAAGGGGAATATGGTAGCTTTTAAGCGATAGTCAAATATTTTAACGCTGGTTGCTATGTGGGGCATTCCATTCTCTTTGCATGTCCAGAACATAAAAAAATGAATAACGAATTTGAGAAAAAGTATAAGTATTGGAAAATTTAAGGGAATAACAAGCAATATCTCGCAAACGGTTCACTCAACAAAAGAAATGTATATGACATAAATTGTGTATTTTACGCGATCTACATTTTTCGTGTAGTAAAATTTTGTCTATCTCTTATGGTTTACCAGTTATGAAAAAGTCGTTCATAATGAAGAATACTTTTGGAGACATTCCCAGAAAATTCGAGATATACATTTTATTTGTCATGACAATATCTTAAACATATGATATTTTAATCAAAATCGTTAGAGCCGTTTTTGAGAAAATTAAAATTTTCGAAAAATGTTCCATGTAAAGGGTAGTCTGGGGTGGGGGGATTTTCTTGAAAACCTTCGTGTCGCATCTCTGGAAGATACTGAACCTAAATACCAAGTTTGGTGTTTATCCGAGTGTTCGTTTTTGAGTTATGCTGTTCACAGACACACACACACACACAGACACACACACACACACACACACACACACAGACACACACACGGACATGTTTCTAAAAATGCTTTTTTTTGGATTCAGGAGGTCTCAAAACGTGTATTTCCGGTGAAATCTCGGTATCGAATTTTTGGGTGGAATGCAATACTTCCCCTACTTACTATACGTAGTAGAGAAAGTAAAAATCTGATGTGTTACACTCACATGACTTTCTCTACTCTTGTACAAACTATTTTTACAAACGCTTATTCTCCATATGCTTCATGTTACTCGAGATATCGAGATGTCAATCTTATTGCTAATTTTCTTGTAGATGCAAGGGGAACATGGTAGGTTATAAGGGATATTCAAATCTTTTAAGCGCTGGTTGCTATGTGGCGCATTCTATTCTGTTTGCATATGCAGGACATAAAAAATTGAATAACGAATTTGAGAAAAAATATAAGTATTGGAAAATTTAAGGAAATAACAAACAATATCTCGAAAATGGTTCACTCAACTAAACACATGTATATGACATAAATTGTGTATTTTAACGCGATCTACATTTTTTGTGTAGTAAAATTTTGTCTATCTCTTATGGTTTACCAGTTATGCAAAAGTCGTTCACAATAAAGAATACTTTTGGAGACATTCCCAGGAAATTCAAGATATACATTTTATTTGTCATAAAAATATCTTAAACATATGATATTTTAATCAAAATCGTTAGAGCCGTTTTTGAGAAAATTAAAATTTTCGAAAAATCTTCCATGTAAAGGGTACTCTGGGGTGAGGGGATTTTCTTGAAAACCTTCGTGTCGCATCCTTGGAAGATACTGAACCCAAATACCAAGTTTGGTGTTTATCCGACTGTTCGTTTCTGAGTTATGCTGTTCAGAGACACACAGACACGCAGACAGACAGACACACAGACACACACACGGACATGTTTCCAAAAATGCTTTTTTTGGATTTAGGGGGTCTCAAAACATGTATTTCCGGTGAAATCTCGGTATCGAAATTTTGGGTGGAATACAATACTTCCCCTACTTACTATACGTAGTAGAGAAAGTAATAGATATCGATATTTCACCGGAAATACATGTTTTGAGAGCCCTGAATCCAAATAAAGCATTTTAAGAAAAAGGTCTGTGTGTGTTTGCGTATGTGTGTGAGTCTGTGAACAGCTTATCTCAAAAACGAAAAGTCGAATAAATACCAATTTGGTATTTAGGTTCAGTACTTTCCAAAGATGCGACACAAATGGTTTCAAGAAACCCCAAGCATCCCTTTATAGGGAAGATTTTTCGAAATTTACTTTCTAAAAACGGCTCTAACGACTTTAATTAAAATACTACATATTAAGGATATTTAGTTGACAAATAAAATTTATATCTTAAATTTTCTGGAAATAGCCTGTGAAGTCCTCTTCATTCGGAAGGAATTTTGTGTAATCTTGTATAACTTGTAAATGTTAAGCGATAAACGAAATCGCACTACACAAAAAAATGTAGATCTCTTTAAAACACACAATTTACGTAAAATAACTTTTTGTGGTATCCACCATTACCGAGATATCCGTTATGAATGGTTCGAATTGTTCAATGCTTAGTCTTGTCGATTTTCAGTTGTTTCTCGCGATGTCATGGAAAGGGTATGGCGTATAGCCTACAATTCTGAAACATTTAACTATCGCTATTCCCTTTGTATCTATAACGAAATGTGTAATGCAGCTATTTCCAGAAAAGTATACAGCAAAATAAGTTTTAATAAGAATAATTTGTAGAGAAAGTCATGTGAATGTAACACATCAGATTTCTTTATATACAGGATGGACCATTTAAGTTGAGACTGTATAATATCCTCAAAACTAAGTGTTGTAGAAAGAAATGTCTTTAATAAAAGTTGCTCGATATTATGGGGGAAAGTAAATGCCATTAGTTGAGTTTTGTTTGGAGGACGTTATAATAGTCATTTTGGGGTCAATTTAATTTTTTTAAGTGGCAACCTACAATTAGGGTGAATTTAAATTTGCCTAAAATCTTCGTGTTGCATCTTTGGAATTTATTAAATATTTTTAGTCATTCTCTTCAAAGATGCACATACACAAATGCCTTTTTTTGTTTGTTTCAGAGAACCTCAAAACGTTTATTTATATTGAAATACAATATATAAATTTTGGGTAGAATACAATACTTCCTCTGCATACTATAGATAGTGGTAAATAAAGTAAAAACCTACATTACAACTTGAAACATTCAGGCAAACGCTCCTAAAATTACGACACCCTTGCATTAACCCCACATCGCAATTTTGTTCATAAAGCTGGCTTACTCTTTTCATAGCAGTAAATTTTTGTGGGGGATGGCAAATCCTCAGGGACTGCCTGATATCCGAAAATGTCTTTCCTTGCTGTGGAAATGAGCCATTCATTTGCTGCCAACAACCAAGGTTACTGCACCTTCTTTTCAAACTTTCTTCCGTTAAAACACAGTTTTAATTATAGCAAGAACATTTTCCAACCCATCACATAAATGTAAACGTGTTCAATACGTCGAGACGATATTGGAATTCTGGAAGAAACATAACAACATATCGGTTTCTGGTTCCCCAATGTGTCAAGGTTCATTGGCTTGTGTGACGTCTGTCACGACTTGTTTACTGTCAAACACATCGCGAGCACTAGTTTGCTATACAGGATGTTCACAACACACGAATCTGTAATTACAAGTGTGATAGGGGGCACATTTACATTAGATACATATTTAAAATGAAAAGAGCTATTTCATGAATGAACTATATCCTCTAAGTCACTCCCACCCAGAAAAGTCAAGATTACTGTACCTAATCTGCACCAGCTTACGTGCTGTATGCACTTACTGTTAAGAACTGGTAATAATTTGCTATTTGAATTCACCGAGAATATTTGATTTGCGCGCAAAAAGTAATGAACTATCAATCTTCCTTAAAATAAGTAGGAAGCGAATTAGTTAATGGAGGTCATTTTTCTAATAAGTTGTGATTTAGGTATACTTCATGTCCTGTAATTTAGGTTCTTTATTTTTACCCGTCTACGTGTTCATTTATGGTCACTGTTCTGGATTCTCAGCCCAGAGGTCCCCGGTTCGATTTTCGGTTTGGCGGGGAATGTTTCTTTAACTAAAACAATTTTCTCTCTTCCGCAGTCTGGAATTATGAATAAGGAAGTTTTGTTTCATGATAAAAACGAATAAAAACTCAGTTCAGAAAATAACAACAGTATCGGTGATACTGCCTCTGTAATAGAATGACCAGCTTTCTGGCTTCTCAAACCAGAGGTTCCGTGTTCGATTCCCGGTTGAGCGGGAATAATTCCCTACGCCTCGCAGAGTCTGCAGGTGTGAATGTTAGTTGTTTCCTAATGAAAATCAGCAAAAAGTTACACTCAATGTGTTAGTTGTTTATAACGCCAAAGCATCGGTATGACCGCAGAAGTTAAGGGAAACTATATAAATAAAACAATTATTTAAAAAAAACACTATCGGTTTTTCTCAAATCAAACACCATATAACCATAGAAGCTATAAGAGGCTACACAAATGAAAATTATATTGTTATTCTGTTTGTAACGTTGATATTCTGCTGTTAATGTTTTGATATATTACATTGATATGATTACCACTCTTTTGTTATGAGAATTTGACTTCGATATTCGCTTGTTTAAGTCAATCTTATTGCAAATATTGTTTCTACAAATAAGTTTTCTTAATGGCGGCGACTTGAATCCGTTACTGTACAATACTATTTCTAAAATTGTTTTTGTCTGTCAGCACACTTGCATTTTAAACGAACACACATACCACAGATTTGCTTATTTGTACACTGATACAGCAATTCCTACCAAATTTTGCATAGATATCGCATATCACAGGTGAAAGACACTTTAAATGTTATATTCCGCCCCGCAATCTCTTCTTCTTCCGTGTATTTTTCATAGTCTGAGCGAAAATCATCTATATGTATCCCAATGAGATAAAAGCTAAATAAAACAGAAACTGACTGTCGAAATACCATGTCTTCTTCTTTATTATATCTGAAATAAAATCGCACGCATAGGAGTATCATAAAGGTGGATTCCCAAAAAGCCTATGGTGTTCCGACTGTGCACCGATTATGTCCCTACCATCACTGAGGGCTGCTGTATAAGAGCACATGAACACCCTAATTTTTGACACCTTGCGGATTTATTGGTTATTTTTTCTTTGATGTTACACGTAACATAGATGCGGTAATTTCAAATCTACGACGTTTAAATCCATCGTGCTTCTCCTCTAAACTCGACGAGATATGACAACAGTCACGAGCACAACTTGACTTGCCCAGGTTTTTGCGCACGCGCAACTGGTATGGCGTAATTACTTTATGGGTGATATACATATGGGTCGTGCACACTTGAAGACGTGCACTGGCCCTTACCATCCCTCAACAAGTTTACGTCAATGTCACTAGGTGGTAGCACACTACTGCGGTAGTTTCATTCATATGAGAGTGGAAGGACGGAAGTTGGGAATCCCCGTTCGCTTTCCAGTTTCGCATAAATCCCGCTAGATGGTAGCATACTGAACATTTATACCAATTCACTCACTGTATAGCGAAATTTAGATCTGATGCAAACATATGCTATAGTTATGGGGATAGAAAAGCTTTATATAGGTATAGGATAGGATTGAATACAGAGAGGATAGTGTACCTACGCTCCGAGAGGTGGAGTCCCTGGGAGATGGAGGCGAGAGGAGACACCGGGCGGCCGGAACCAGGAGCAACGCACAGCAATAACCGGATCCGTAAGTTTTCTAGACATACCCGGCAGAACGGACAGGCAGACCGGGGACCTCACACCACACACAGGAGGTCCAATGCCCCTCAAGGGGGTTCGGATACCCGGCAGCCAGCCGAAAGTCTAGGGACGGAGTCACAAAGAGCATCCTTTTCCCTGCCACGCTGCATCGAAACACCATCGCCAACGCTGAAAGAGACCAACGGATGAAAGATGAATGAAATGAAGAGTGGAACGAAATGGTGGGACAGGAAATTCGGGGGATGAAAGAAACCACTCCAGCATTCGCCTGACGAACCGGGTAAACCTCCGAAAAAATCCTTCGGTCAGAGTGGGTGATCGCCGGGGATCGATCCTGGGACCTCCCAAATGCGAGACGCAAACGTTGCCGGCTGAGTCATCCGGCTCTGTTATATTGACTAGCTTTTGTGTGGACTGTATTAAGGGACGGGACATTTTATAAGAATAAATTATGCCGTTTTTCTGCTTCAGAAAATGAGACTTGATAAGCGCCAATAAATTAGTAGTAGGTATTAATATTTGGCTGATGAAAGAAGCAAATGGAGTGTAGCGAAAGCTACAATGTTTGATTTGATCCTTAGTCGGACCCAGGGAGGGGTTAAGAGGGTCTATAGCCCTCCCCTTAATTACATTTAAAAAAACATAATTGTGTTGCTTTGGTTAAGTCAAAATCAACACTTCTATTTCTATTAAATTTACTTACACCAGATGACATCCACTTTCACATTCAATGAGTGAATTTACCAAGTGGTGAACCATATCTCGAAAGATGTTCCACTAAGAAAGGAAACACACAGGCCGAATCAAATATGCTTTACATCTACTATTAAATAATTCTAATTAAGAATTAAGATCTCATTACAATGAGGATGGCCTGATATAAAAATGATTAATCAAACTACTTAAATGTTACGTTTAAAAGGCATTTTTATTTAATAAATAATTTCCTTTTTTTAATTTAAATTAAACCTTGCATCCATAGAATAATTCGTGGATCACTTATATGATATTTGAAAGTTTAGAAATTAAAATTCTCTATTACTGACTGCGTTTTACCCACTGGTAAAGTATATTTCAAAATATGTTAGCTCCTCCCCAAAGGAATCCTGATCCGCCTCTGATTTGATCTGATCGTTTTGCTATCTCTGCTTAATAAGCAGTGGATCACAGAGAAGAAGACAATCTATACTCTGTGGTGCTTATTTGGTTTTACAGAAGAGACAAGATAATTTCAGCGCTTCGCCTATAACCTTCCAGATGTTATGTTTAATCATTGTGCTGTCATAAACTTTATGTAACAGGTCGTATAGCTCCGAATATTACTGAACCAGCGACTGGATTCCCAGAACAATGCACGTGAAATTATGGAAAATGCCGGAAATAGCCAAAGTGCAAGAAACTGCCAAACGGTGAAAGGTAGGTTTCCGCTTGGTCATTTCCACATAGCCTACTGTGCAGTTACGTGTCGCACTGTGTCCCGGCCAGTTTCATAAAATCAACCTCAGTCGTACACTTTACTCCCTTTAAATAATACGCTGGCCAAACATTGCAAACTTAAAAGTAATAAATATCCGAATTTAATCTCGATACATTCGGCGATCATATTCCTAGGTTTCGGAGACTACCTATAACTGAAATATACAATTATATTAAATGATTTGGGTTATCTTATTTCAATACACAATCTTCTTCTTCTATATTTTTTTACTGATTAAGAATGTATGAAAGCATGGCAAGATCTCTCAAGAGGTAACAGGTAAACAAAATGACAGCTGACAAGCGAAATACCAATCCTCTTCCTCTTTCTCCTTTATATTGTAACGTTTATTAGCAGTCCAGAAAAGCAGTTTTATTACCGGTTGTCAAAACATCAAGATGTTTCATTTGTGCATAGAGAGAGTGTAAGGGGAGAGTGTAAAATAAGACGGAGAGGGAGAGAGTGAGATGGAAAGGAGAAAGAATAGGGAAGGTAAAGGCGGAATTGTAGGGAAATAAAGGGAGGAGAAGGAAAGAAAGAGGGATTGAGGGAGAGAAAGTGATAGGAAGAGAGAGAGAGAGAGAGAAACAGCAATCTCCATATTTAACACAATAAAGCGAGCAGAGTTATGGATTGTGCTAGTTGTACAGGGAGGGGCATAAATAGGCATACAGTTATATGATTGGTACATTTGGTGGACTGAGATGAGTAATTTTGATTTTTATGGCCACCTTGTTCATTATTAAGTTTCCCAGCCTTGCTCAGTTTGTCTTTGTTTATTCGTTGTTTTCAGTCTCTTGTGTCACGATGGCTGGGAATTTAACTAAAGATCAACGAATCTGGATTTTGGAAGACAGAAAATTGCGAACGGCTTGCAAGAGACATGGCGCGAAGAATTTGAAACACCTCCTCTATCCAGGATATCTAGCATTTTGAACACAAGTGTAGAAAAAAACGTATACTTCAACGATATCTTGAAGATTGCGATACCAAATAGGAATTCAACAGGATGATAATGACTTCTATTTCCAGCAAGATGGAGCTTTGCTCACTATGCACTAATTATGCTACACTTTCTAGATGAATTTCCAAACAGGTGAATAGAATGACGAGAGTGCGTAAGTGCTGAAGGCCAATAATTTGAACATTTACATTAGTAATAGTAGTATTCAATGTTAGTATTTTAGTGAAATTACAGTACATCTCTTTGCAAATATAATGTATCATACTGTACACCTACTTATGCCCCTCCCTATATACAAAGAACTTTGAGAAGTGAAGAGTGGAATCATCTAACACAACAAATACACATTATGAGTATCTTCCATTTATTCTTTATTTCTCTCCAATATGCCATTAATTAAGGTAGAACGTATTAGTTCGCTATCACGTTGTTCTATAATCACTGCTTCCGCCACGTAAATCCATGCCCGAAAGAAATATATCACTTTTGCCGGGTTTGAACCCGCGACCAGAAGTTTGCATGGTAACTACTTGGCCACGGACGACGACTCAGTATTAATTAACTGAATAAAAAATAGTCATGATCTTGCATGTGCTGGAGCATTTTTAGTATTAAAACGCCGGCTGTAGGAGAATGAATTAGGCGTGGTGATTAAATTAAAACACATCAAATTTGGATGGTATGTGACAATACATTTTCATCGCAAGATTGGGAGTGGGTTTTACAAACTCAAGGAAAAGTTTAAACAGGTAGCAAAGCGAAATTCTTATTTCCGTCATTCTGTAAAACAGTTCACAATCGCATATTGGACAATAGATTTTGTTCCACATTATGTCGAAATTTAACCAAATCAGTAAAAGTCTGATAGTGGAATATTTATGATTAAAAACAGGTACTCTAAAGAAAGAACTTCCACATATAAATTCTCATTTAAAGTGCTTAACGTAATTCTCGAGCCTTTCAAACCCAAATCCCAGAAAATAACGGAACCTGTAATTGTGATTTTAATATTATCGTACAACTAGTCGTAAATCAACCGCTTTAAAAGCGGATCTTTTTCTCTTTCTTTCCCTGGCTGCTCTCCCTTCTTTCTCTCTTCACCTCCCATACGCTCTTCCACTGTTGCTCGCCCCAATTAAACCCTGCGTCCACCTCTTTCTATCTCTCTCTCTATACAATATAGTGTCATATGATGTTTTGAAAATCTGTATTAAAGCTGTTCTCTCTGGGCTACTGGCAAATATTAAAACATAAACAATAGGTTTAACAATACACAAACTTGTGCCTTTTCCTTATTTTGTTGTGCGATCGGACTTTATTGTTTCCGGTAGTAACTGGTACACAAATGCAGTGGCGTAGGGAAACGAACAATTTTGCGTAGGCATTTTCTACATTGTTGCACTGCTGCTGTCGAATATCCTCGGTTAATATGTCGTATTTCAATTGTTTCATTACCTGGAGGCTTCAGACCAATAATGACCAATCCTGCTTATTCCTAACATATTGTCGTATGCCTCACTTAAAATTATTATTTAACTTCAGAGGAGAGCTACTCGCTTGCGAGAGGGATCGTTAATCAAACAAAGGAAACTTTAATTTAAGAGGCAACGACGAGGACGCAGCTAAGTTAACTTTACAAAATAGTCTTACACCAACATATTATCTGGCTGAAGGGAGAGGAAAGGAACTCTACACTATCATAATTAAAACTGCAAGAGAATGGATAGCTGGTAGATTTATTATAAACGTTTTCTTACCCCATGTGTCTGCCGGGCGAGGACGCCATATCTTAGGCAGTTGTCCGTCTAACTCACTCGAAGCCTAGTCACAGAATGAAGCTACGCCAAGTTGGCGTCAGTAACGCCATATCCCTTCCAATGACACACTGTTTCCCCTGAATCGCCCCTACTCAGACAAACTGCCCCCTCCGACCCCGGTAACCAGAGAGCGTCTTAACAAGACTATCTGTGCACATGCCACATCTCCCCCTGGCCACCGAAGTCGACGCCCTCGTCGACATAAGGAAAATAAATATAATAAACATGAAAAGAACAAAACAAAATGACATACAAAAATGACATACACATGTGTGATGAACCAAAATATAACAACACATTTGCTAGCGCCTCTTTGGATCGCACTGTCAAGGTATGGCAGCTAGGATCTTCCACACCCAATTTCACACTAGAAGGTCATGAGAAAGGTGTGAACTGTGTGGATTATTACCATGGAGGAGACAAACCATACTTAATTTCTGGAGCTGATGATCGCTTAGTGAAGATCTGGGATTATCAGAACAAAACATGTGTGCAGACTTTAGAAGGTCATGCACAAAATATTTCTGCAGTTTGCTTTCATCCTGAACTGCCTATTGTGCTTACTGGTTCTGAAGATGGTACAGTGCGCATATGGCATGCGGGTACATATCGCTTGGAATCTTCACTCAACTATGGCTTAGAGCGTGTCTGGACTATAGCATGCTTGAGAGGATCAAACAATGTAGCCCTTGGTTATGATGAGGGCAGTATAATGGTGAAAGTTGGCCGGGAAGAACCAGCAGTTTCTATGGATGCTACTGGAGGAAAAATTATATGGGCAAGGCATTCAGAGGTTCAGCAAGCTAACTTGAAAGCAATGGGTGAAGGCACAGAAATTAAGGATGGTGAAAGATTACCTCTGGCAGTGAAGGATATGGGAAGTTGTGACATATATCCACAAATAATAGATCATAATCCTAATGCCAGGTTTGTTGTGGTTTGTGGTGATGGAGAATACATAATTTATACAGCAATGGCTCTGCGAAATAAAGCATATGGTTCTGCACAGGAGTTTGTATGGGCTCAAGACTCGTCAGAATATGCAACTCGTGAAGGAAGCTCAACAGTAAAAGTTTTCAAAAACTTCAAGGAAAAGAAGTCATTCAAGCCAGAATTCGGAGCTGAAGGTATATTTGGAGGTTTCCTGTTGGGTGTACGTTCAGTAACAGGACTTGCTTTCTATGACTGGGACACACTGGAGCTTGTTCGACGAATAGAAATCCAGCCTAAGCATGTATTCTGGTCAGAGAGTGGAACACTGGTTTGTTTAGCTACAGAAGAAAGTTATTTCATACTTAGGTATGATGCCAGTGTTGTAGAACGTGCCCACGAAACCAAGGAGGGGTTAACGGAAGATGGGGTAGAAGATGCTTTCACATTCTTAGGAGAAACACACGAGTCTGTGAGAACTGGTTTGTGGGTGGGAGACTGTTTCATCTACACTAATGGAGTGAATCGCATTAACTACTATGTTGGAGGTGAAATTGTAACTGTGTCACATTTAGACAGAACCATGTACATTCTTGGATATGTACCTCGTGATAATAGATTATATCTTGGAGACAAAGAATTAAATGTAGTATCATATTCATTGCTGCTATCTGTGCTGGAATATCAAACAGCAGTAATGAGAGGAGATTTTGAGACGGCAGACAGGGTGCTGCCTACCATTCCTCGCAACCAGCGGACAAGGGTTGCCCATTTCTTGGAAAAACAGGGTTTCAAGCAGCAAGCGTTAGCTGTGTCTATAGATCCTGAGCACAAGTTTGAGCTTGCACTGCAGTTAGGTGAGCTGCAGACGGCACATACACTGGCACTGGAGGCAGCATCACAGCAAAAATGGAGGCAACTTGCCGAACTTGCCACAACAAGAGGAGAACTTGAATTAGCACAGGAATGGCTGCACCATGCCCAGGATTATGGTGGTTTGCTGCTTCTGGCAACTTCATCTGGTGATGCTGAAATGGTTCGCAAGCTTGGTGAAACAGCAGATGATACTGGCAAAAATAATGTGTCGTTCCTTTTCTATTTCCTTCTTGGTGATGTGAACAAATGTTTGGATATTCTAGTTAATACAAACAGACTACCAGAAGCAGCCTTTTTTGCCAGATCCTACATACCCGGCGCCTCCACCAATTGTCGTATGCCTCACTTAAAATTATTATTTAACTTCAGAGGAGAGCTACTCGCTTGCGAGAGGGATCGTTAATCAAACAAAGGAAACTTTAATTTAAGAGGCAACGACGAGGACGCAGCTAAGTTAACTTTACAAAATAGTCTTACACCAACATATTATCTGGCTGAAGGGAGAGGAAAGGAACTCTACACTATCATAATTAAAACTGCAAGAGAATGGATAGCTGGTAGATTTATTATAAACGTTTTCTTACCCCATGTGTCTGCCGGGCGAGGACGCCATATCTTAGGCAGTTGTCCGTCTAACTCACTCGAAGCCTAGTCACAGAATGAAGCTACGCCAAGTTGGCGTCAGTAACGCCATATCCCTTCCAATGACACACTGTTTCCCCTGAATCGCCCCTACTCAGACAAACTGCCCCCTCCGACCCGGTAACCAGACTATCTGTGCACATGCCACAATATAAAGCATATCTACATTTTAAATATAAGCTTAAGTTTCGGTGTGCTTCATAGTTTTAGTTCCACTGTCTTTTACTGATTCTCCATCGCAGTAGTAACGAAGGGTTTTCTTAGAACTACAACCTTTGTCATCTGTATTTTAAGTATCAATACTGTGGAATATTCTCTTTCTGAGAGGGATTTAGGTCGGGTCGGGATATTTTAGGTTTTTAAAATGCCGTTTTTTTATTCGTAGTATCATATTGATAATGAATCTTTGCTTAGTGTCGAAAGTTCTACTGACGTATTAAACTCACCACAACATGCCATATTTAATTGTATTAATAAACACCTTTAAAAGTCAGATACACTAAAAGAAGTCTACCATAAACACCACCCAGAAGAAAGATAACATGTAAGTGTAAGTGGCACCCAGCATGAGCAGTGGGGTAAAGAGAGCATATGCAGTAGCATTCTGAGCACTGTTGAAAGTGACATAGGGCAGGTGTCTATCCAAGAGATACTACGAGGGCTGATCAACAAAGACTGAGACTGATTTTTTCACAGATGTTTATTACTTCAATTCAACGTTTACATGATCTTTTTCATAGTAGTCCTCTCGTACTTCAATGCACTTTTTATAGCGTCTCTGCCAGTCCTTGAACATGTGCTGCAGACCATTTTTGTCAGGTCCTTGAGAATCGCCTCACTTTTCTTGAGCACTCCTTCAGAGTTCTCAAATTGAATGCCCCTAAGCTTTGCCTTTAGTGATGGGAATAAAAACAGTCACAGGTTGCAAGATCGGGGCTATAAGGTGGATGTGGTACACAGGTAATGTTGAATCGAGACAGAAATTGCATGACTTGATTTGCGACGTGAGGCCGTGCATTGTCATGATGAAGTCGCCACCCAGTCCGAGAAAGCTCTGGTCGTTTCTTTGCAATGTGCTTCCTCAGTGTAGCCCATACTGACGTGTAGTATGCTGCTGTAACAGTAGTGTGAGGGGGAGCTGCATGCTGGTAAATCATTCCATTACAGTCAAAAAACGTGATCACCATCACTTTCCCTGCAGATGGAACAACTTTTGTCCTTTGTGGTGTTGGAGAACCTGGCGATTTCCACACTGTGCTGGCTTGTTTTCCTTCAGGATCATAATGATGCAGCCATGACTCATCACCGGTGATAATCGATTTAAAAAATGCATCACCTCCATTGTCTGGTATGCGAAATGCACGTAGGGTCTACAAAATAGAGCATTACTACCAACCTAGCAATACGAGAGTGCTGTCACCTACCAACATTATACATAAAAACCCGTTCTTTTCAAATATTTATGTTACAGATACGAAACTATCACCGAAGCTCCAGGAAAAAATCAGTCTCAATCTTTGTTGAGTAGCCCTCGTAGAAGCCATGTGCGGAATAAAATGAAGGTAGCAGTACAACCACATGTTATTTATCGCTTTGCTCTAGCAGAAGCAGAGTAGCTGCACAAGGAAATGTCTATTCGATAGGGACAGTTTGTACAAGAGAGCGAAATGTCTCTTTTTTCAAGACTCAGATAGATCATTTAAGTTGAGACTATACCATATCTTCAAACGAGGCGTTGTAGAAAGAAAGGTCTTTAATAAAAGCTGCTTGATATTATGGGGAAAAGTAAGTGTCATTAGTCGAGTTTTGTTTGGAGAGCGTTATGGTGGTCATTTTAGGGTCGATTTAATTTTTTAAAATGGGAACCTACATTTTGTATTTTGTTTTCTCATTAGAAAATTGTTTATAAAACGCTGTTTATTTTGTGATGAGGAATAAGGAAACAAAATAAAAAATGTTGGTTCCCAATTACGAAACGTAACTTGAGCCTCAAATGACCATCCACGGATCGTCCAACCATTCATTGCGCTTTTCGTACACAGCCATTAAGAATTTCCATTGTTATTTACGTTGATGTAAGAATAATTGCAAAGTGCTTTTATACAAATGTTGTTTAGTTTTTTTATGATGAATGAGAAAACATAAAAAAAAGGTAGGTTCCCATTTAAAAAAATTAAATTGACCCTAAAATGACCATCACAACGTCCTCCAAGTAAAATACGGCTAATTTACTTGCCTCGTAATATTAATGAACTTTTATTAAAGACATTTCTTTCTGCGACGCTTAGTTTTGGAGATATTGTACAATCTCAACTTAAATGGTCCACCCTGTATAGTAATTATAGATAAGTTATTTATGCACAACAAATTACATTTTATATTTAAATGCGACGGAAGTCTAAAAATCAAAATCAGGTAAAACAGTATTTACTTCAAAATTTAGTGTAAACATTGTCTACTCTGTCTCCCTTGACGCTACTTCATTGCACGAAACAGAAATGGGAAAACAGAATAATTTCTTAAATACTCGTCTCATCAAAATTTTGCAAATAACAAATCTTGTTTGAAATATTATGCTTACAGCTTTTAATTATGTGCCACATTAAAGAAATCAATAATAAAGAAAATTTTCTATTTTTATTTCTTTACCAGAAGGAAGCGCTGCATTTCACAAAATCCGATATCGAGATTTCACCCGAAATACCGTGTTTTGAGACCGACTGACTCCCCAAAAATGGATTCAGAAAAAGATCCATGTGTGTGTGAACAGCATCACTCAAAAACGAAAATTCAGTTAAATACCGAAATTATACAAAATTTCAGTTGTTCCAAGAGCACGATGCGACATGAATAAAACAATTCCCTCACCCAAACTACCCTTTAATGGAAAAAATGCATTAATTTTTATTTTCTCAGAAAAGTTGTAACGATTTTCACTGAAATGTATGTTTGATATATCGCATGATAAATGAGATGTGTATCTTATATTTTCTGTGAAGTCCCATTATTAGATGTAAACTTTGTGATGACTGTAAAGTTATGTATTAATTTTTCTTTTACATTTACTTTCGGTCACTTACATCGCAATATTCCGAGTTCCTTGTCTCGTCTCTGACTTTTAAGTTACGTCCTGCTTGATATTCTTTCTTGGGATTGGGACGTGGCTCTCCGCTTGCTACCTGGCGCTGCCTGCCGGCCTGAGGGCTGACTTCGTTTTGGGTCGGGTACGTGCCACGTGGCTTTGAGAGGAGGCTTGTGTAGTGGCAGTGAGTGCGTGGCAGTTATCAGTGTGAGAAGTGTTGGCCTGTTTTTTTTAAGACATTGAATTTGAGAGCTTCCTACTGGAATTCTATATCCACTACTGTCCAAGGTAGGATTTTGTGATTCAGCTCACTTCTGTGCTTAAGCTGATTCATAGTGGAAAGTAATTACGCCCATTTCGTAAGCCAATATTTATTTGAAGCGATCGTAAGTGACTGGAGGTAAAAGATTTTTTTTTGATAATTTTAGTGTATTAAATCTTGTGTATTTTACTTACTCCTTCAAGTAAATGGAAATGTGGGGGTTCCTTTAAAATCCTGTGTTTTATCTTCCCCACTTTTATGACCTTATATTGTAGATTGTTTTTCCTGGTTCATGTTTGGCACTTTGTCATTCCTGTTGAAGGTCAATTACAAGGGAAAGTCAAATTTAAAAGTGCCTGTGTCACCTTTTTGGGTTGTTAAATCGTTCAATGTTAGAATTGTGTATATGCTTTTAATATTTTAAATGATTTATTCCCTGAGAAAAAAATATTAGCAGTGTGAAGGCGAATGTAGATTTAATTTCATCTGCCGCCTTTGACTGCATTATTATTACAATATACCTACTTTGCTTATTGCATTCTTTTACTGTGTTAATATTGGGTTTTGGTAAGAGTTATCTTTATATCAGGGAAAGAGCTTTTATTTTATATCTTTTCGTATCTGAAAGGCCTTAGCAAGCTTCACCTTAAACATGGAGTAATTTTGTATTGCTTTCTCCTCTGGATACAAGATTTATTTGCTTTGTATGAATTTTCAGACCATTATACTAAGATTCTAGCATCGCCACTAATTTTTAAGATTTCACGTTTTGCTAGAGTAATGCACATATGCACTATATAGCACATATCCATTAAAGTTTCCAATATAATATATATATATATAATTATATATATATATATATATACTGAATTCAGTGGGGGTTGGAAAGTTGACTCTTAGCCATTTTTCATTATCTTGTGGGTTTTGGTAAAGTCGCTTTCTTAGGTGTTTAACCTTGTGCCTTGGTTGGCTTGTGTAGCCTGATTTTAGCTTTTATATTTCTTACCTTTAATCGCAGTTTGAATCTAACTTGCATTACCTTTACAGTTCTCACGTTTTGCTATCATCGTTTTAGTGCATATGTGCTGTTGCTTAACTTCTGTGGTTGTTAAGCGTTTCCATTTACTTTTTATTCTGGTGTGAAGGTTAACATTTTCCCTTTCTGGCAAAGGTAATTAAGTTTTTGATTCAGGCTTTCTTTCACTGAGTTTCTATTTTTAAAATTTTGGAAATAGTGCTGTATCATTTTCATACATATAGGGGGTATTTTAATATTAGATTTCATTGGGGTTTAAAGATTTTGAACTTTAAAAGCAAGTTTTATTTCTAATCAAACTTCCATTTTTTTCGGGTTACATTTATTTTGCCTTTCCTTGATATATCTTAAAATTTGTAAATTGTCTTAGTATAACTAGGATATTGTTGTATTTAGTTCTCTTGTTACTTTTTTTTACTTTCAATTTGTTTAAAACCACTGGAATAGTTATCTTCCTCATGATTAAATTTGCTATTACTTTAAATCTGCTTTAATATTTTTCTAGCTATTACTTGCTGACAAAGTTTCAATTACTGTGCTTGCCTACCCATTTTGGTTTAAAGCTAAAATCAAGAATTTAACTTCTGCTATTAACTTAAATCAAAGATTTAATTAATCAGTGGCAGCTTATTATACTTCTGATTTTTTATTAATGATTTATAGAGACTTGTGTTTAGTTTCCTTGCACCTTTTTTTATTGTTTTTCAACTCTTTGATTATTTTATTGTTAATACATTCGTGATTCTTTCTGTCTACGAGAGAGATTATGTATAGAAAATAAAGCATTTTTATACGGGTTTTCCGTTTGTGATTACAAAAGGAAGTTTGGTTTGCGTCCAGTTTTCCTTGTGCATATACCATAGATTTCACATCCTGATTCTTTGTTTTGTTTTGTTTTGTTTGATACCCCCTGTGGCATTCGTTAGGGCCTCCCTTATCGTCTTGCTGGCGTCTCCAGGTGGCAGACGTTTATCGTAAGCGGCTGCTTGGTTTCGGTGGCTCCATCACGTAATTTTACCTGGTGAAGCCACCCATATCATTGCAGCTTGTATCACTAAGAAACCATAACAGATAGTTAGAGGCTTACTTTAACGAAAATGCAGAGCTTTGAGATACACATTTTGTGTCAAATACATTTTTCCCCAAGCGTCAATTGTTTTCGGAACATTCAGTGAACAAGTTTAGATCTTTTGCGTCAAATACATTTTTCCCCAAGCGTCAACTGTTTTCGGAACATTCAGCGAACAAGTTTAGATCTTTTACATCAAATACATTTTTCCACAAATGTCAACTGTTTTCGCAACATTTAGTGAAAAAGTTTAGATCTTTTGCGTCAAATACATTTTTCCACAAATGTCAACTGTTTTCGGAACATTCAGTGAACAAGTTTAGATCTTTTGCGTCAAATACATTTTTCCCCAAGCGTCAACTATTTTCGGAACATTCGGTGAACAAGTTTAGATCTTTTAAAGCGTCATCTAACGGACATGCTTAAACACTTGCGATTCTTTATTGGTATGGACATGGTCGAGGATGAAAGACTATCGCAATCGATTTTGGAATGGATACCTGCAGGAAGAGGGGAAGACCAAGAGTTACATGGATGGAAAAAGTCATCAAATAAATAGGGCAAAAAAGATTAGAAGACGGAGACTGGGAAGACAGGGAAACACGGAGAAGAGCAATTTGGGTACGGGAAGATGCATCAGCATTGTAAACCGGTTTATGATAACGTAACGTGGATAGAAGCAGCAGTTTTTATATGAATAGCATAATATATAATGGATATATGTGTACTTGTCATTCGTTGTGAAACTCATATGTATGCATTTGACCTATGACCACGGAACGGAGGGGACACTTTGCACTTCGACCCAACGCGGATCTTTTGTGCTTACCACCCCCAGGAGGAACAGTTGAGTTTAAACAGCAGGGGGGGCTATAGACCACAGGCAGGCCGGCCAACAGATGCGCAGAGTTCCTTAACGATTCCAAGTTTGATGACCCGGTCACACCGGCGGGTTACTCAGGGAAGCCTTCCTTCCACCCATCCGAGGCGGCTCAGAGGAGGCTGCCATCTGTCACGGCCGAGAAGAGCTTTTCAACAAGAAAGCAACTGCGCCATTTATATGACACTGCAACAACCTCTAAGTCTACCTGAACATGAAAGGGGAATCGAAATGATAGGAAATTAGGGAAAGGAAGTTCGTGGTAGAAGAGAAACCACCCTATCATCCGCCTTGCCAACCAGGGAAAACTAGGAAAAGCTCATGGGTAGAATGGCGGGCCCCGGATTCAAACCCAGGACCTCCTGAATGCGAGCCTTGCACATTTCCGCGGAGTCGTCTCGTTCGGTTCAATGTATTTACTTAGGGCCCAAATAACATTCTCCTTTAGGGAAAATACTCAAGTTACCATATAGTGTATTAGGTAAATGAGACCTAAGGTGTGTTAAACACCAAGTTTTGCCACAAAAAGTTCGGCCATTCTTGCGCTAAAAGGTAAAACAAACTCACATACACACAATTTTAATTCATATTTTTAGTTTAAGGAACTGTTTCTTATGCACATATCATGAGTTATACATACACAACACATAATTTCCAGAAATATTTCGGTTACTCTTTTATTATAATGATGCTAGACTTGCTCGACATACGTAGTTAGCTTTTTAAATTAGAATGACAAATTAACTAATTTCTTTTACCTCTCCCCGTTTTTTATGTAATTATTGTGCAGTGATCCACATGATTTTTATCGTGTGTCCTCTCTTTACACCATATAGCCAACTGTAATTTCGCACAGACCCCATTATTCCTAATAACGCAAGAAAAAATCCCCTGATATTCATACAAAAAGGACGTAAAACATCGACTGGCTTCCTTAAACTCCCCCAGACAGTCTTTCAAGTTTTGGAACTGCTCTATTGCCTATAAGTAGCCTATGGCGATGGAACAATCATCGGTCGGAATGGTCGAGTAGTTTTTTTTTTATTTAGATATTTACAGTAGGCGAAAATTTAAGTCTTTTGTACCTTCTCTTTGGTCCTATAGTTTCTACAAAATGTAGAAACCCTTAACATATACAACGAAATAGAGGTGAAGCTGGTGAATATGAAGATTTCACATTCCCGGGCCACCAATTCTTTGCAAAAGACACATAGTCTGCAACCATATAGAAAAAAAATAATCTTAGTTGTTAATGTAGAATATCGGTTCACTGATTTCTAATGTTAGCAAATCTCCCACTTTATACAATTATTTAGCATGTCCTGCTAATGAACTTGATATCAACATAAGTACAAAGGAAATAAAGCAAATTTTCTTACATGAAGATTATTAGAAGGCTTAGAATATCCAGAAACTTCAGTGCATACATCTATAGAATTAGAATAAAGGTTATTCGGAAGTTTTGACATTGTTTCATTACACACACTTCTACAGTGTTGGATTAATGACAATTAAATAAATATAACAATCGATTCAAAGGATCGAACAAAATATAACCGGCGGAGTACAGCAACTATTTTCTGCTCCACAGCATTCTCAACGAAGGGCTTGTAAATCCTTTTTAGTCTTTATGTAATTTAATTTAGTAATTTAGAAATTAGAAAGTGTTTTACAGACTCTGTCCGTCAGAAGGAATTGGGCTTTTCAATGGTGAAAGAATTATAAAAATCAGCTTACTGGTTTTAGAGATTACCCTACATAGAAATACATGCATAAAATTTTTCTCTCTTTATAATATTAGTAGATATAAATTTATCGTGAATAAATATGGATTTATGAATCCGAGGAGTCAAGAGTTGTGAGAGTTTATCTACGTCCCTAAGCTGAAATTTCAAAGGTTGCGTTGCAATTCGGTCCAGAAGTTTTGCGTGAAGCCTGTTTCTTTTTTGTCTCGCATCCATTAGCGCAGTTTCACACTCTCACATATATCACTTATCTTGATGAGCTCTCGCCTACACAAATGAAACACGCGAACACGTGCATTACTCGATGAAGGTATTACCAGTTAATTGTTTACGTAAGACGGTTTATATTGAATGGGATTGCCGATTCAAAGGGAGAAGAAAATTAGACGAGTTTCAAGAAAACGAGATGCTAGTTGTCTCTTCCCCTTCTCATTCGTATCACTAGGGAAAAGCCGCACTCATGCATGAACAGTAAAAGGCTGCCTGCCTGCACATAAAGAAAGGTCGTGTATTGTTTCCTGGCAGTTCTCATCGGCGGGCGAGCGTTCCTCGCGGAATATTCATCGATATCTCACTTGCCTGGGCCAATTGCGAAACCGCATCACACTGTCGGCGATCCCCAACACTGAAAGTCAAGCAACTAAAACAAACAAAACCAGGACCGAAACCATTACACATTTTTTTTGTAGGCACGAGGGGGATAGGCTGAAACGATAGTCAAATGTTTAAAAAGCGGGTCGCTATGTGCCTAGACGTTTCTTCCCTGGAGTCGTCCTCCGGGTGCTCTCGAGCGGGCGCGCCTTCCCGGGACCTCCGGAGGTTTGGGGCATGTGGATGCCCCAGGCGTCATCGGATGCGTTCGATCTGGAAATGTTAGGGACCCCATTTGTGCTTGCGCCCGTCGGCCTCTCTCCTCATCCCTTCCTCCCCAATAGAAGCAAAAAGGGCCGCAGTAGCCTACTTCCGGTGCTCTGGCCCGGTTTCGGGGGCTCATACGTTCGTTCGTCCGTGTCTTTATCTTCAACATTCAAAAAGTATTAAGTATTTGAATATTCAACCAATAACAACCAATATCTCCGAAATGGTTGTTGCGCAAAACACTTTATTTCACAAATTTAGGGTTTTAACGAGACTTATGTGTGACCTACCTGATGAAGTTTTGGTTTAACTCTCATGCCTTGCCAATAAAACAAAATTATACACCTAAAAGGTTTTACAATGAAGAGGAGTTCGCATGCTATTCCTAGAAAATTCAAGATATTGGTTTTATTTGTCACGCAAATATATTAAAAACATGGTATCTTAATAAACATTGTTAGAACCATTAAATGTTTATGGGGAGATTTTCTTGAAAATCTCTGAGTCACATCCTTGGAAGATACTGAATTTAAATAACAAGTTTGCCATTTATCCGAGATTTGTTTTTGTTATGTTGTTCACACGAACGCACATACCTTTATCTAAAAATGTTTCTTTTCGTTTGGATCTCTCAACAGATATTTCTCAATATCGAACTTTCTCCACCTACTGCTATATGCTGTAGAGAAAGTAAAAATAACATTCTTTCAAGCATGTCAGTAGTAATAGTCCCGGATGAGCCAATTGTTTTAACGATAATCCTGCCGCTAGGGGCGCTAGTGTCGCTAGTGTCGCTGCGTGCGACGGCGGCGGCGGTAAGTTTGAAAAGCGCCCTGAGCGTTAGGATTATCGTTAAATCGGTTGGCTCATCCGGGACGAGTTGAAAGAATTGAGGAAGTGACGTGGAGTGTTTTGATTGGTTCGTTAATTTGGGGTGGGAGATGGAGGAAGGGAGATGGAGGAGTATGGAGTTCGCGTGATGGAGAGGAGCTGGGTGGCGAGGTGTTGTGTGTGCGGAGGTCGGTACTGAAATGGGGGAAAAGATGGGGAGCGAGGGATAAAAAGTGTAAAGGAAAGTGACGTGTGAAGTTGTGATTGGTGGGAATAAGAAGTGATGTTATTGGTGGAAAGGAGCAAATGAAGGTTGTTGATTGGTAAGAATAAGAGAGATTATGATTGGTGGAAAGAAAAAGGAGTGGGGTATGTTGGAGGTGATGGGAAAGGTGAGTTTTGCTAGCAGCAAGATTTGCAAAAGCCTGTCTTGAACTGATCAGCAATTTTTGAACGTCGGATGGTAGTTTTCTTGAGTGGATAGAGAGATGGGGGCGATATGAGATGCGGTGGCGAAAATGGGAACTAGATAAGGTTGTTGAGACAAGAGGTTTAAGGACGAGGAAATTTGGAGGTTAGTGGTGAACACGGCGGTCGCAAGAGGTGGGGGTAAGGAGACGCAGTGGTGAGAATGGGAACTAAAAGAAGATGGGGGTAGCAAGAGTTTTAGAAGAGTAGATTTTGAGGTTAAAATAGTGGGAACTAAAAATGGCGGAGGGTCTGCGACAAGGAGATGCGGTGAGAACTAAACAAGATGGCGGACGCAAGAGGTGGGTAAGGAGGTTTGAGGTTACAGTACCAAAACACGAAAGGATATATTCCTACGCCAAGCAGGTCCGAAAAATAATTATGCGTGTGGTACTTACCTGTTACCGGTGTGGATGCGTCACCAAAAGCGCGGCACGCGAGGCGGAAAAATAAAAGCAAACTGTTTTTGAAAATGCTTAACCAGCTTTAAGATCAACCAACATCACTACGCACTGATATACCTAGGTTTTTAAAGCGGTACAGACACCCTTTGCAGAGGCGTAATTTAACTATACCAAAAACCTGGTACTGGACCATCGTGATGGTCGCTAGCGTACGTAGGAGCAGGGTTCTCAAGCCGGTCGAAAGCGGTCAAAAACGTGTACGACGTAGGTGTTCGCAGTAGCTGCTGTCGAGTCAACCGTCGAGGTGTGAATAAACGAGATCTGTTCTCGCCGGCAATTTGGTTCGGAGATGTGAGCAGCGGCGAGGTGTTGTCTGTGCGGAGGTCGGGACTGAAAGAGGGAAAAGATGGGGAGCGAGGGATAAAAAGTGTAACAGAAAGTGACGTGTGAAGTTGTGATTGGTGGGAATAAGAAGTGATTTTATTGGTGGAAAGGAGCAAATGAAAGTTGCTGATTGGTAAGAATAAGAGAGGTTATGATTGGTGGAAAGAAAAAGGAGTGGGGTATGTTGGAGGTGATGGGAAAGGTAAGTTTTGCTAGCAACAAGATTTGCAAAAGCCTGTCGTGAACTGATCAGCAATTTTTGAACGTTGGATGGTAGTTTTCTTGAGTGGATAGAGAGATGGGGCGATATGAGATGCGGTGGCGAAAATGGGAACTAAACAAGGTGGTTGAGACAAGAGGTTTAAGGACGAGGAAATTTGGAGGTTAGTGGTGAACATGGCGGTCGCAAGAGGTGGGGGTAAGGAGACGCGGTGGTGAGAATGGGAACTAAAAGAAGATGGCGGTAGCAAGAGGTTAGAAGAGTAGATTTTGAGGTTAAAATAGCGGGAACTAAAAATGGCGGAGGGTCTGCGACAAGGAGATGCGGTGAGAACTAAACAAGATGGCGGACGCAAGAGGAGGGTAAGGAGGTTTGAGGTTACAGTACCAAAACACGAAAGGATATATTCCTACGCCAAGCAGGTCCGAAAAATAATTATGCGTGTGTTACTTACCTGTTACCGGTGTGGATGCGTCACCAAAAGCGCGGCACGCGAGGCGGAAAAATAAAAGCAAACTGTTTTTGAAAATGCTTAACCAGCTTTAAGATCAACCAACATCACTACGCACTGATATACCTAGGTTTTTAAAGCGGTACAGACACCCTTTGCAGAGGCGTAATTTAACTATACCAAAACCTGGTACTGGACCATCGTGATGGTCGCTAGCGTACGTAGGAGCAGGGTTCTCAAGCCGGTCGAAAGCGGTCAAAAACGTGTACGACGTAGGTGTTGGCAGTAGCTGCTGCCGAGGCAACCGTCGAGGTGCGAATGAACGAGATCTGTTCTTGCAGGCAATCTGGTTGAGAGATGAGAGGCGCGGTGGTAAAAATGTGAACTAAATAAGATGGCGGAGGCACGAAGTTGAGGTTAAGGAGCGGCGAGGTGTTGACTGTGCGGCGGTTGGGGTCTGAAAGAGGGGGAAAGATGGCGAACGAGGGATAAAAAGTATAACAGAAAGTGACGTGTGAAGTTGTCATTGGTGGGAATAAGAAGTGATGTTATTGGTGGAAAGGAACAAATGAAAGTTGCTGATTGGCGAGAATAAGAGAGATTATGATTGGTGGAAAGAAAAAAAGGTGTGGGAGTGGGGTATGTTGGAGGTGATGGAAAAGGCAAGATTTGCTACCAACAACATTTGCAAAAGCCTATCCAGAACTCATCAGCAATTTTAAATAACTAGTGTTTCGGGGGTTTTCTCTGGTTGGTAGACGAATGCAAGCTGTTTCTACCATACTTATATTATTCGTCTTTTTCCTTTTTTTTTTTTAAAATGACTAGTTTTTTTTTTTTTTTTTTTTTTTTTTGGGGAGTTTTCTGCGGATGGTAAACAAATGCAAGCTCTTTCTGCTTTTTCATAGGTTTTCCCTGGTTGGTAGGCGTTTTCTGTACTGGTTGACGAAGGCGTTTCTAATTTTGGAGGTTTTCTCAGGTTTTTAGCGGTTGTCCCTGCCCGGTAGGCAAATGATGAAGTTTTACCTTGCCGGCGCACGGATACTAGGCACGTACTGGCGCGCGCACACACACACACACACACACACAGAGAGACAGACAGACACACAGATAGGCACACACACACGGACATGTTTCCAAAAATGCTTTTTTTTTTTTTTTTTTTTTTTTTTTTTTTTTGTTTTTTTTTTTTGATTCAGGAGGTCTCAAAACGTGTATTTCCGGTGAAATCTCGGTATCGAATTTTTGGGCGAAATGCAATACTTCCCCTACTTACTATACGTAGTAGAGAAAGTAAAAAAGTATTGAAAAATTTAAGGAAATAACAAGCAATACCTCAAAAGTGTACTATCTTGTTTTCACGGGTTTTCCAGATCGGTAAGCGTTAGAATACTCTTAGAGCTTTTTTTCAGGTTTTTTAGCGGTTGTCCCTGGCCGGTAGGCAAATGATAAAGTTTTTCTATAACGTCGTCGTTTTGGCTTGTGGCGCACGGATCCTAGGCACGTACTCGCGCGCGCGCGCGCGCACACACACACACACACACACACACACACACACACACACACACACACACTAAAATAGTAGCGTATAAAAAAACTGATTTGTTACACTCACATAACTTTCTCTACTCTTGTACAATCTAATTGGTAGCTTTTAAGCGATAGTCAAATATTTTAACGCTGGTTGCTATGTGGCGAATTCCATTCTGTTTGCATGTTCAGGACATAAAAAAAATGAATAAACGAATTTGAGAAAAAGTATAAGTATTGGAAAATTTAAGGAAATAACAAGCAATATCTCGAAAACGGTTCACTCAACAAAAGAAACGTATGTGACATAAGTTGTGTATTTTAACGCGATCTACATTTTTTGTGTAGTAAAATTTTGTCTATCTCTTATGGTTTACCAGTTATGCAAAAAAGTCGTTCACAATGAAGAATATTTTTGGAGACATTCCCAGAAAATTCGAGATATACATTTTATTTGACATGACAATATCTTAAACATATTATGTTTTAATCAAAATCGTTAGAGCCGTTTTTGAGAAAATTAAAATTTTCGAAAAATGTTCCATATAAAGGGTAGTCTGGGGTGGGGGGATTTTCTTGAAAACCTTCGTGTCGCATCTCTGGAAGATACTGAACCTAAATACCAAGTTTGGTGTTTATCCGACTGTTCGTTTTTGAGTTATGCTGTTCACAGACACACAGACACACAGACAGACACACACACGGACATGTTTCCAAAAATGCTTTTTTTTTTTTTGGATTCAGAGATTCTCAAAACATGTATTTCCAGTGAAATCTCGGTAACGAATTTTTGGGTGGAATGCAATACTTCCCCTACTTACTATACGTAGTAGAGAAAGTAAAAATGAATAACGCATTTGAGAAAAAGTATAAGTATTGGAAAATTTAAAGGAAATAACAAGCAATATCTCGAAATACGGTTCACTCAACAAAATAAATGTATATGGCATAAGTTGTGTATTTTAACGCGATCTACATTTTTTGTGTAGCAAACTTTTGTCTATCTCTTACGGTTTATCAGTTATGAAAAAGTCGTTCACAATGAAGAATTCTTTTGGAGACATTCCCAGAAAATTCGAGATATACATTTCATTTCTCTCGACATTATCTTAAATATATGATATTTTCATCAAAATCGTTAGAGCCATTTTTTAATACAAAGAGAACGGGATTTCACAAGTGAAACAGTACTGTGATAACGATACCACTGAAACAAAAAAAAAAATCTGATGTGTAACACTCACATGACTTTCTCAACTCTTGTACAAAGTATTTTTACAAACGCTTATTCCCCATCTAGTTCATGTTAATCGAGATAAACATTTGCAAAATCTATTTTATTGCTAATTTTCTTGTATAAAAAAAAAAATCTGATGTGTAACACTCACATGACGTTCTCTACTCTTGTACAAAGTATTTTTACAAACGCTTATGCTCCATCTAGTTCATGTTAATCGAGATAAACATTTGCAAACTCTATTTTATTGCTAATTTTCTTGTAGATGTAGGGGAAAATATATTTACAAGGGGAATATAGAAAAACAGTAGCCTTTAAGCACATACATATCTCTTAATAGCTGGTTGCTATGTGCAACACCATTCTTTTTGCCACAGATTAATACTGTTTGCATATCAAAGACAAAAAAAAATGAATAACGAAGTCCCATTTGAGAAAATAAATATTGGAAAATTAACAAACAATATCTCGAAAACGGTTCACTCAACAACAAAAATGTATATTACATAAGATGTGTATTTTAACGCGATCTACATTTTTTGTGTAGTAAAATTTTGTCTATCTCTTACGGTTTTTCAGTTATGAAAAAGACGTTCACAATGAAGAATACTTTTGGAGACATTCCCAGAAAATTCGAGATATACATTTCATTTCTCACGACATTATATTAAACATACGATATTTTTCATCAAAATCGTTAGAGCCATTTTTTTTAATACAAAGAGAACGGGATTTCACAAGTGAAACAGTACTGTGATAACGATACCAACAAAACTAATTATTATTCACCCACTGAAACACATAAAAAAAAAAATCTGATGTGTAACACTCACATGACTTTTCTCATCTGTTGTACAAAGTATTTTTACAAACGCTTATTCCCCATCTAGTTCATCTTAATCGAGATAAACATTTGCAAACTCTGTTTTATTGCTAATTTTGTTGTAGATGTAGGGAAAATATATTTACAAGGGGAATATAGAAAAACAGTAGCCTTTAAGCACATACATATCTCTTAATAGCTGGTTGCTATGTGCAACACCATTCTTTTTGCCACAGATTAATACTGTTTGCATATCAAAGACAAAAAAAAATGAATAACGAAGTCCCATTTGAGAAAATAAATATTGGAAAATTAACAAACAATATCTCGAAAACGGTTCACTCAACAACAAAAATGTATATTACATAAGATGTGTATTTTAACGCGATCTACATTTTTTGTGTAGTAAAATTTTGTCTATCTCTTACGGTTTTTCAGTTATGAAAAAGACGTTCACAATGAAGAATACTTTTGGAGACATTGCCAGAAAATTCGAGATATACATTTCATTTCTCACGACATTATATTAAACATACGATATTTTTCATCAAAATCGTTAGAGCCATTTTTTTTAATACAAAGAGAACGGGATTTCACAAGTGAAACAGTACTGTGATAACGATACCAACAAAACTAATTATTATTCACCCACTGAAACACATAAAAAAAATCTGATGTGTAACACTCACATGACTTTTCTCATCTCTTGTACAAAGTATTTTTACAAACGCTTATTCCCCATCTAGTTCATGTTAATCGAGATAAACATTTGCAAACTCTGTTTTATTGCTAATTTTGTTGTAGATGTAGGGAAAATATATTTACAAGGGGAATATAGAAAAACAGTAGCCTTTAAGCACATACATATCTCTTAATAGCTGGTTGCTATGTGCAGTACCATTCTTTTTGCCACAGATTAATACTCTTTGCATATCAAAGACAAAAAAAAAATGAATAACGAATTCCCATTTGAGAAAATAACTATTGGAAAATTTAAGTAAATAACAAGCAATATCTCGAAAACGGTTCACTCAACAATAAAGATGTATATGACATAAGTTGTGTATTTTAACGCGATCTACATACTTTCGTACTCACCTATAAGATATAGAGGGTAGAGGTCGTACGAACGTAGCACTTTGAGAATCTATATTCAACAGTTGGTGTTACTCCTTAGAAAGGAAGTATCTGCTGATTTTTATTTAATTCTTTACATTTTACATAGCACGTATGCACTGGCACAACACAAAAGCACTACACACAATACTCAGTTTTAATATTTGCACTAATAACATCAGGAATAACTGAAGTCTGCAAACAGTCATTTCCCATGTGCAGCCTTACGTACAGAAAACGTGTGTGGCTGATCTATGTGTAAAAAGAGCCTGAGAGCGGATGTACGTCAGCGGTAAAATCTTTTAAATGCATTTTTATTGGCGATGGTAGAAATCGTGCAGTGGTGGATCGTGAAAATTCATATAAATGGATGTATCACCTCATAATAAGCCTCTATATACCAAGAATATTGAGTTTTTAAAAAGTCAGCAACTGTACCTGTGTTTCTATACGTGAACGTCAGATGGCAGCTTCGATACGTGTCCACGGAGACCTTAGTGCTAGGCAACGGTACCTCTGTTTCTATACGTGAACGGCAGATTGCAGCTTCGATACGTGTCCACGGAGACCTTAGTGCTAGGCAACTGTACCTCTGTTTCTATACGTGAACGGCAGATTGCAGCTTCGATACGTGTCCACGGAGACCTTAGTGCTAGGCAACTGCACCTCTGTTTCTATACGTGAACGGCAGATTGCAGCTTCGATACGTGTCCACGGAGACCTTAGCGCTAGGCAACTGCACCTCTGTTTCTATACGTGAACGGCAGATTGCAGCTTCGATACGTGTCCACGGAGACCTTAGTGCTAGGCAACTGTACCTCTGTTTCTATACGTGAACGGCAGATTGCAGCTTCGATACGTGTCCACGGAGACCTTAGTGCTAGGCAACTGTACCTCTGTTTCTATACGTGAACGGCAGATTGCAGCTTCGATACGTGTCCACGGAGACCTTAGTGCTAGGCAACTGCACCTCTGTTTCTATACGTGAACGGCAGATTGCAGCTTCGATACGTATCCACGGAGACCTTAGTGCTAGGCAACTGCACCTCTGTTTCTATACGTGAACGGCAGATTGCAGCTTCAATACGTGTCCACGGAGACCTTAGTGCTAGGCAACTGTACCTCTGTTTCTATACGTGAACGGGAGATTGCAGCTTCGATACGTGTCCACGGAGACCTTAGTGCTAGGCAACTGCACCTCTGTTTCTATACGTGAACGTCAGATTGCAGCTTCGATACGTGTCCACGGAGACCTTAGTGCTAGGCAACTGCACCTCTGTTTCTATACGTGAACGGCAGATTGCAGTTTCGATACGTATCCACGGGGACCTTAGTGCTAGGGAACTGCACCTCTGTTTGTATACGTGAACGGCAGATTGCAGCTTCAATACGTGTACACGGAGACCTTAGTGCTAGGCAGCTGTACCTCTGTTTCTATACGTGAACGGCAGATTGCAGCTTCGATACGTGTCCACGGAGATCTTAGTGCTAGGCAGCTATACCTGTTTCTATACGTCAACGGCAGATTGCAGCTTCGATACGTGTTCACGGAGACCTTAGTGCTAGGCAACTGTACCTGTGTTTCTATACGTGTCCACGGAGACCTTAGTGCTAGACAACTGTACCTCTGTTTCTATACGTGAACGGCAGATTGCAGCTTCAATACGTGTCCACGGAGACCTTAGTGCTAGTGCTAGGCAACTATACCTCTGTTTCTATACGTGAACGGCAGATTGCAGGTTCGATACGTGTCCACGGAGATCTTAGTGCTAGGCAACTATACCTGTTTCTATACGTGAACGGCAGATTGCAGCTTCGATACGTGTCCACGGAGACCTTAGTGCTAGGCAACTGTACCTGTGTTTCTATACGTGAACGTCAGATGGCAGCTTCGATACGTGTCCACGGAGACCTTAGTGTTAGGCAACTGTACCTCTGTTTCTATACGTGAACGGCAGATTGCAGCTTCGATACGTGTCCACGGAGACCTTTCGCTTCAGGTGACAAAATAACACTAGGCACTTGTGTGCCGTGGTGTAAGCCGCAATCACGGTATTGGTAGCGTGGATCTCCTTGGGGCTCTCCTCGGAGTTACCTCAACACCACGTACATGACCTGGTTCGTCACGGGTACGCAGGTCTGCACTACCACTTCCTCGGCGTTGAGCAGGCCCAGGAGGCGATCGTACCGGTACACCAGCTAGCACGTGGACATGTTATCGCGCTGTGGTGTTGCGTGTGCGAGGTATGGAAACTCAAGGACGCAAAACATGCACGACCGAGGGTTAAAAAGCAGAACAAGTAGTGACGTGGAGCGTTGTGATTGGTGTAAATAAGACGATCTCTGATAGGTGGACAAATTGAAATAACGTGATGTGATAGGCGAAAATAAAATCAAAGGTGATTGGATGAAAAATGACGAGAAGGAATTAGCGGTGAATTTGTGAACTAAGATGGCGAAGATTTTTTTTTTTTTTAAAAAAAAGGATAATATAAGTACGGCAACTGTAACGGTTTACGGCAAACGCGCGCCGCGCAATGCGTCACGCCGGGCATCTTGCTCAATATGATTTTTGTTTTATTGCCCGGGCGTGACGCAATCTGCCGTTCACGTATAGAAACAGAGGTGCAGTTGCCTAGCACTAAGGTCTCCGTGGACACGTATCGAAGCTGCAATCTGCCGTTCACGTATAGAAACAGAGGTACAGTTGCCTAGCACTAAGGTCTCCGTGGACACGTATCGAAGCTGCAATCTGCCGTTCACGTATAGAAACAGAGGTACCGTTGCCTAGCACTAAGGTCTCCGTGGACACGTATCGAAGCTGCCATCTGACGTTCACGTATAGAAACACAGGTACAGTTGCTGACTTTTTAAAAACTCAATATTCTTGGTATATAGAGGCTTATTATGAGGTGATACATCCATTTATATGAATTTTCACGATCCACCACTGCACGATTTCTACCATCGCCAATAAAAATGCATTTAAAAGATTTTACCGCTGACGTACATCCGCTCTCAGGCTCTTTTTACACATAGATCAGCCACACACGTTTTCTGTACGTAAGGCTGCACATGGGAAATGACTGTTTGCAGACTTCAGTTATTCCTGATGTTATTAGTGCAAATATTAAAACTGAGTATTGTGTGTAGTGCTTTTGTGTTGTGCCAGTGCATACGTGCTATGTAAAATGTAAAGAATTAAATAAAAATCAGCAGATACTTCCTTTCTAAGGAGTAACACCAACTGTTGAATATAGATTCTCAAAGTGCTACGTTCGTACGACCTCTACCCTCTATATCTTATAGGTGAGTACGAAAGTATGTAGATCGCGTTAAAATACACAACTTATGTCATATACATCTTTATTGTTGAGTGAACCGTTTTCGAGATATTGCTTGTTATTTACTTAAATTTTCCAATAGTTATTTTCTCAAATGGGAATTCGTTATTCATTTTTTTTTTGTCTTTGATATGCAAAGAGTATTAATCTGTGGCAAAAAGAATGGTACTGCACATAGCAACCAGCTATTAAGAGATATGTATGTGCTTAAAGGCTACTGTTTTTCTATATTCCCCTTGTAAATATATTTTCCCTACATCTACAACAAAATTAGCAATAAAACAGAGTTTGCAAATGTTTATCTCGATTAACATGAACTAGATGGGGAATAAGCGTTTGTAAAAATACTTTGTACAAGAGATGAGAAAAGTCATGTGAGTGTTACACATCAGATTTTTTTTATGTGTTTCAGTGGGTGAATAATAATTAGTTTTGTTGGTATCGTTATCACAGTACTGTTTCACTTGTGAAATCCCGTTCTCTTTGTATTAAAAAAAATGGCTCTAACGATTTTGATGAAAAATATCGTATGTTTAATATAATGTCGTGAGAAATGAAATGTATATCTCGAATTTTCTGGCAATGTCTCCAAAAGTATTCTTCATTGTGAACGTCTTTTTCATAACTGAAAAACCGTAAGAGATAGACAAAATTTTACTACACAAAAAATGTAGATCGCGTTAAAATACACATCTTATGTAATATACATTTTTGTTGTTGAGTGAACCGTTTTCGAGATATTGTTTGTTAATTTTCCAATATTTATTTTCTCAAATGGGACTTCGTTATTCATTTTTTTTTGTCTTTGATATGCAAACAGTATTAATCTGTGGCAAAAAGAATGGTGTTGCACATAGCAACCAGCTATTAAGAGATATGTATGTGCTTAAAGGCTACTGTTTTTCTATATTCCCCTTGTAAATATATTTTCCCTACATCTACAACAAAATTAGCAATAAAACAGAGTTTGCAAATGTTTATCTCGATTAAGATGAACTAGATGGGGAATAAGCGTTTGTAAAAATACTTTGTACAACAGATGAGAAAAGTCATGTGAGTGTTACACATCAGATTTTTTTTTTTATGTGTTTCAGTGGGTGAATAATAATTAGTTTTGTTGGTATCGTTATCACAGTACTGTTTCACTTGTGAAATCCCGTTCTCTTTGTATTAAAAAAAATGGCTCTAACGATTTTGATGAAAAATATCGTATGTTTAATATAATGTCGTGAGAAATGAAATGTATATCTCGAATTTTCTGGGAATGTCTCCAAAAGTATTCTTCATTGTGAACGTCTTTTTCATAACTGAAAAACCGTAAGAGATAGACAAAATTTTACTACACAAAAAATGTAGATCGCGTTAAAATACACATCTTATGTAATATACATTTTTGTTGTTGAGTGAACCGTTTTCGAGATATTGTTTGTTAATTTTCCAATATTTATTTTCTCAAATGGGACTTCGTTATTCATTTTTTTTTGTCTTTGATATGCAAACAGTATTAATCTGTGGCAAAAAGAATGGTGTTGCACATAGCAACCAGCTATTAAGAGATATGTATGTGCTTAAAGGCTACTGTTTTTCTATATTCCCCTTGTAAATATATTTTCCCCTACATCTACAAGAAAATTAGCAATAAAATAGAGTTTGCAAATGTTTATCTCGATTAACATGAACTAGATGGAGCATAAGCGTTTGTAAAAATACTTTGTACAAGAGTAGAGAACGTCATGTGAGTGTTACACATCAGATTTTTTTTTTATACAAGAAAATTAGCAATAAAATAGATTTTGCAAATGTTTATCTCGATTAACATGAACTAGATGGGGAATAAGCGTTTGTAAAAATACTTTGTACAAGAGTTGAGAAAGTCATGTGAGTGTTACACATCAGATTTTTTTTTTTGTTTCAGTGGTATCGTTATCACAGTACTGTTTCACTTGTGAAATCCCGTTCTCTTTGTATTAAAAAATGGCTCTAACGATTTTGATGAAAATATCATATATTTAAGATAATGTCGAGAGAAATGAAATGTATATCTCGAATAATATCTGGAATGTCTCCAAAAGAATTCTTCATTGTGAACGACTTTTTCATAACTGATAAACCGTAAGAGATAGACAAAAGTTTGCTACACAAAAAATGTAGATCGCGTTAAAATACACAACTTATGCCATATACATTTATTTTGTTGAGTGAACCGTATTTCGAGATATTGCTTGTTATTTCCTTTAAATTTTCCAATACTTATACTTTTTCTCAAATGCGTTATTCATTTTTACTTTCTCTACTACGTATAGTAAGTAGGGGAAGTATTGCATTCCACCCAAAAATTCGTTACCGAGATTTCACTGGAAATACATGTTTTGAGAATCTCTGAATCCAAAAAAAAAAAAAGCATTTTTGGAAACATGTCCGTGTGTGTGTCTGTCTGTGTGTCTGTGTGTCTGTGAACAGCATAACTCAAAAACGAACAGTCGGATAAACACCAAACTTGGTATTTAGGTTCAGTATCTTCCAGAGATGCGACACGAAGGTTTTCAAGAAAATCCCCCCACCCCAGACTACCCTTTATATGGAACATTTTTCGAAAATTTTAATTTTCTCAAAAACGGCTCTAACGATTTTGATTAAAACATAATATGTTTAAGATATTGTCATGTCAAATAAAATGTATATCTCGAATTTTCTGGGAATGTCTCCAAAAATATTCTTCATTGTGAACGACTTTTTTGCATAACTGGTAAACCATAAGAGATAGACAAAATTTTACTACACAAAAAATGTAGATCGCGTTAAAATACACAACTTATGTCATATACGTTTCTTTTGTTGAGTGAACCGTTTTCGAGATATTGCTTGTTATTTCCTTAAATTTTCCAATACTTATACTTTTTCTCAAATTCGTTTATTCATTTTTTTTATGTCCTGAACATGCAAACAGAATGGAATTCGCCACATAGCAACCAGCGTTAAAATATTTGACTATCGCTTAAAAGCTACCAATTAGATTGTACAAGAGTAGAGAAAGTTATGTGAGTGTAACAAATCAGTTTTTTTATACGCTACTATTTTAGTGTGTGTGTGTGTGTGTGTGTGTGTGTGTGTGTGCGCGCGCGCGCGCGCGAGTACGTGCCTAGGATCCGTGCGCCACAAGCCAAAACGACGACGTTATAGAAAAACTTTATCATTTGCCTACCGGCCAGGGACAACCGCTAAAAAACCTGAAAAAAAGCTCTAAGAGTATTCTAACGCTTACCGATCTGGAAAACCCGTGAAAACAAGATAGTACACTTTTGAGGTATTGCTTGTTATTTCCTTAAATTTTTCAATACTTTTTTACTTTCTCTACTACGTATAGTAAGTAGGGGAAGTATTGCATTTCGCCCAAAAATTCGATACCGAGATTTCACCGGAAATACACGTTTTGAGACCTCCTGAATCAAAAAAAAAAAACAAAAAAAAAAAAAAAAAAAAAAAAAAAAAAAAAAAAAGCATTTTTGGAAACATGTCCGTGTGTGTGTGCCTATCTGTGTGTCTGTCTGTCTCTCTGTGTGTGTGTGTGTGTGTGTGCGCGCGCCAGTACGTGCCTAGTATCCGTGCGCCGGCAAGGTAAAACTTCATCATTTGCCTACCGGGCAGGGACAACCGCTAAAAACCTGAGAAAACCTCCAAAATTAGAAACGCCTTCGTCAACCAGTACAGAAAACGCCTACCAACCAGGGAAAACCTATGAAAAAGCAGAAAGAGCTTGCATTTGTTTACCATCCGCAGAAAACTCCCCAAAAAAAAAAAAAAAAAAAAAAAAAACTAGTCATTTTAAAAAAAAAAAAGGAAAAAGACGAATAATATAAGTATGGTAGAAACAGCTTGCATTCGTCTACCAACCAGAGAAAACCCCCGAAACACTAGTTATTTAAAATTGCTGATGAGTTCTGGATAGGCTTTTGCAAATGTTGTTGGTAGCAAATCTTGCCTTTTCCATCACCTCCAACATACCCCACTCCCACACCTTTTTTTCTTTCCACCAATCATAATCTCTCTTATTCTCGCCAATCAGCAACTTTCATTTGTTCCTTTCCACCAATAACATCACTTCTTATTCCCACCAATGACAACTTCACACGTCACTTTCTGTTATACTTTTTATCCCTCGTTCGCCATCTTTCCCCCTCTTTCAGACCCCAACCGCCGCACAGTCAACACCTCGCCGCTCCTTAACCTCAACTTCGTGCCTCCGCCATCTTATTTAGTTCACATTTTTACCACCGCGCCTCTCATCTCTCAACCAGATTGCCTGCAAGAACAGATCTCGTTCATTCGCACCTCGACGGTTGCCTCGGCAGCAGCTACTGCCAACACCTACGTCGTACACGTTTTTGACCGCTTTCGACCGGCTTGAGAACCCTGCTCCTACGTACGCTAGCGACCATCACGATGGTCCAGTACCAGGTTTTGGTATAGTTAAATTACGCCTCTGCAAAGGGTGTCTGTACCGCTTTAAAAACCTAGGTATATCAGTGCGTAGTGATGTTGGTTGATCTTAAAGCTGGTTAAGCATTTTCAAAAACAGTTTGCTTTTATTTTTCCGCCTCGCGTGCCGCGCTTTTGGTGACGCATCCACACCGGTAACAGGTAAGTAACACACGCATAATTATTTTTCGGACCTGCTTGGCGTAGGAATATATCCTTTCGTGTTTTGGTACTGTAACCTCAAACCTCCTTACCCTCCTCTTGCGTCCGCCATCTTGTTTAGTTCTCACCGCATCTCCTTGTCGCAGACCCTCCGCCATTTTTAGTTCCCGCTATTTTAACCTCAAAATCTACTCTTCTAACCTCTTGCTACCGCCATCTTCTTTTAGTTCCCATTCTCACCACCGCGTCTCCTTACCCCCACCTCTTGCGACCGCCATGTTCACCACTAACCTCCAAATTTCCTCGTCCTTAAACCTCTTGTCTCAACCACCTTGTTTAGTTCCCATTTTCGCCACCGCATCTCATATCGCCCCATCTCTCTATCCACTCAAGAAAACTACCATCCAACGTTCAAAAATTGCTGATCAGTTCACGACAGGCTTTTGCAAATCTTGTTGCTAGCAAAACTTACCTTTCCCATCACCTCCAACATACCCCACTCCTTTTTCTTTCCACCAATCATAACCTCTCTTATTCTTACCAATCAGCAACTTTCATTTGCTCCTTTCCACCAATAAAATCACTTCTTATTCCCACCAATCACAACTTCACACGTCACTTTCTGTTACACTTTTTATCCCTCGCTCCCCATCTTTTCCCTCTTTCAGTCCCGACCTCCGCACAGACAACACCTCGCCGCTGCTCACATCTCCGAACCAAATTGCCGGCGAGAACAGATCTCGTTTATTCACACCTCGACGGTTGACTCGACAGCAGCTACTGCGAACACCTACGTCGTACACGTTTTTGACCGCTTTCGACCGGCTTGAGAACCCTGCTCCTACGTACGCTAGCGACCATCACGATGGTCCAGTACCAGGTTTTTGGTATAGTTAAATTACGCCTCTGCAAAGGGTGTCTGTACCGCTTTAAAAACCTAGGTATATCAGTGCGTAGTGATGTTGGTTGATCTTAAAGCTGGTTAAGCATTTTCAAAAACAGTTTGCTTTTATTTTTCCGCCTCGCGTGCCGCGCTTTTGGTGACGCATCCACACCGGTAACAGGTAAGTACCACACGCATAATTATTTTTCGGACCTGCTTGGCGTAGGAATATATCCTTTCGTGTTTTGGTACTGTAACCTCAAACCTCCTTACCCACCTCTTGCGTCCGCCATCTTGTTTAGTTCTCACCGCATCTCCTTGTCGCAGACCCTCCGCCATTTTTAGTTCCCACTATTTTAACCTCAAAATCTACTCTTCTAAATCTCTTGCTACCCCCATCTTCTTTTAGTTCCCATTCTCACCACTGCGTCTCCTTACCCCCACCTCTTGCGACCGCCGTGTTCACCACTAACCTCCAAATTTCCTCGTCCTTAAACCTCTTGTCTCAACAACCTTATCTAGTTCCCATTTTCGCCACCGCATCTCATATCGCCCCCATCTCTCTATCCACTCAAGAAAACTACCATCCGACGTTCAAAAATTGCTGATCAGTTCAAGACAGGCTTTTGCAAATCTTGCTGCTAGCAAAACTCACCTTTCCCATCACCTCCAACATACCCCACTCCTTTTTCTTTCCACCAATCATAATCTCTCTTATTCTTACCAATCAACAACCTTCATTTGCTCCTTTCCACCAATAACATCACTTCTTATTCCCACCAATCACAACTTCACACGTCACTTTCCTTTACACTTTTTATCCCTCGCTCCCCATCTTTTCCCCCATTTCAGTACCGACCTCCGCACACACAACACCTCGCCACCCAGCTCCTCTCCATCACGCGAACTCCATACTCCTCCATCTCCCTTCCTCCATCTCCCACCCCAAATTAACGAACCAATCAAAACACTCCACGTCACTTCCTCAATTCTTTCAACTCGTCCCGGATGAGCCAACCGATTTAACGATAATCCTAACGCTCAGGGCGCTTTTCAAACTTACCGCCGCCGCCGTCGCACGCAGCGACACTAGCGACACTAGCGCCCCTAGCGGCAGGATTATCGTTAAAACAATTGGCTCATCCGGGACTATTACTACTCATGTCCGTTAGACGCCGTACTTGCAAGAGCGTAAATATGCAGCATGGAAATATTTCCAAAACGACTCATGCTACAAAAAACAACAACAAAAAGCAAAAAACAAAACAAAAAAACAGCAATTTAATAGTAAGCTTTATATTTTTTATGTATAAGTTTTTGTCTCTGTCTCTCACTCTTTATTGTGCTCTAATTATACAAATTATACAAAATTGATTCAGTGTGAACAGGACTTTACAGGCTATTCAAGATACCTATATCTATGCTTACTTTTTCACATTAATATCTCAGATATATTATAGCTACCTATACTATTTAAAATCGTTAGACTTTCTTTTGTTTGAGAAATTGAAAAATAATGAAATTTTTTTCACGTAAGAAATACTTAGGGGGGGGGGAATCTTGAAAATCTACGCCTCGCATGTTAAAAATACTTGACTATTGTTATATACCTAGGTTTTTATTTTTGAGTTGTACTTCTCTCTCGCTCTCTCTCTCTCTCTCTCTCTCTGTTTATCACCAAAATGTCTACGAAAGCATTTCTATAAATGTTTAGCTTGATTAACATGAAATTGTTA
Organism: Deroplatys truncata; assembly: GCA_030765065.1. Taxonomy (NCBI): domain Eukaryota; kingdom Metazoa; phylum Arthropoda; class Insecta; order Mantodea; family Mantidae; genus Deroplatys; species Deroplatys truncata. The sequence goes on from CM060984.1 coordinate 130,164,255, forward strand.
GAAAAACGAGGCTTTGAATGAATAATATGTAGAACAGATATGAAAATGAATGATAATGTGTAGACAAAGTCGTGTGGTAGTAACACATCAAGTTTTTGTTTGTAGAATCAGATCTCAGAAACGAAAACACTATTAGACCTAAATTCCTTTTATAACTTGAGTACTCTTTTATAACGCCTGGGGTGTGAAATAATTTTAACACAAAACAGAAAATGTTTTCAACGTTAAATCTACAACCAAAATCCTCTTACCTAACAACACAGCCACAAACTGTGCACTTTATAAACTTTTTTCTCTCTCTTCCTCAGAAAGGAAGCCACGAGTACTTGTCAACAGTTGACGAAGCCTGAAGGTAAAGAAAAACTACTTGGTGTTACTTTTTCAAGTGTTGTTGTTATTAAATCACATGTCAAGCTTCCAAAAAGAATGTTGTTTCACGTTTTAGTCAAGTGGGTGCTGTAATGGGGCGAACGGAAGGATTAATTAGCACCTAATTATTTTTGTTGAGGCAGAAGCTGAGGAAACAGGCGTCATAGGAAACTAATTAACAGCGCTAACATTTTAGCAGGGTTTCTGAAGGGAGAGGGTTAGTCCTTTACACAGTACAGTCCGTGTATTTTGCTGTTATACTACGGTATTTGATTTCTGTCTAAATATTGCGGGAGATAAAATGATTGGTCTTAGCAGACATCCCACATTAACACGTCTGTATACACATTTTCAGAATTTTCAATTTCTAAATATTGGTACTCGTACATTAATGAATTTAAAAAAATGTATGATTTATGCAATATTTCGCAATAGAAGCGTTGTAGCGCTTTGTCCGCAGTGTCTTTGTAACGGTTATAACTAAAGATAGACAAAATATGAAGAAACATTTTCAAAATATGAAAGAAGTCCTAAAATGTTATAAAATATATTTTTAAAGCCAAAAGATCTAATACTTGAAAGGTTTGGAACAGGTTCGCTGCACTAATTAAAACAAAAACAGCCTTAGTGAACTTTTGTCCATATTTAATAATAAAATAATCAAAGAAATACAACAAATGGCATGGAGTTTATAGGTTTTAATCATTGTGAAACCCCTAAACTTAGAGAGAGAGAGAGAGAGAGAGAGAGAAGGTAAACTGGTTGCTTTGTTCTTGCATAACACTAATTATCAGTAGCGGCTCGTGAGTATACATTTTGATGTCCACAAAATTTTAATCAGACAGCTCTGAAAATGTGAAATAGCATCTGCTGCATAATAGTTATGATTATGAAGAAACTGATACAACTGCAGCTCCTTCTAAAACAATAATAATAATAATAATAATAATAATAATAATAATGCATAACTTAACTACGAGATAACTTTTTTGTGCACCGTGTTAGGACAAGAACGAATTAATGTATGAATTAAATTGTAGCTGAGATTATGGATGGTATGGAGAAACAGAAGTTTTCGTGCTTGTGCGCGTTACCTACTCCCTACTACAGGTGACTGACGCTAACTTCTGCCGTAATGTGCTACTACCTAGCGGCATTGACGTAAAATTATAGTAACAGTATGGAAACCGACTGCGGGAAAAGCTTCGCGTGCATAGTGCACTTCTTCACGTGTGCACAATCCGTATTTATTTGGCCCCATTAGGTAATTGCGTCATGCCAGTTGCGCATGCGCAGAAGCTCCTTAAAACATGCACAAGTCAAGATGTGTTGGCGACTGTGTCGAAACGTCTCATTGAGTTTAGAGGTGTAGCGAGGTAGATTTAAACGTCGTTGATTTTAAATTACTTCACACAGGTTACGTTTTATAGCATTTAAAGAAAATATAACCAATGAATCCGCAAGGTGTCAAAAGTTAGGGTGTTTCATGTGCTCTTTTGCTCTTATGCAGTAGCCGCCACTGCTAATTACAATATGCTACTAAAGTATCGGTTTGTGAAAATAAACTCTTTAAGAATAGAGGCCGTTTAATTCCCCATGTGACGTATAGAGGAAATTCTAGTTTCTCAACTATGACGAGTTGGAAAGGGTGGCGCGCGTTTTTACAGACGCGTGTTCTGCAAAGTGTGGCTTGGATTTTGTAAATGTGTAACAGTAAACTGCCCGAATAGATTACCTGGAAAGCCATTGCATTCATTGCTAACGAAAATTTTGTTAAAGCAAAAAATCGTAAATCTCACAAAATATGAAGAAAAATGATTATCTTAGAATAAGATTTTATCAAAATATTATGAAATATGAATTTTTTGTTATGTGTATTGAATTCTACATACTGCAAAACTAAAAAATATTTGTTCCCATAATGATAGAAGCAAGGTTTAGAATATGACATTTCATATTTTTGCCTGTCTCTAGTTATGACATGCAGCTACACTTTGAGGTGGAGCGATGTTTCACTAGTACATAGCTACTTTAAAACTTAAGGCAATGCATTTCAGAAAGACTTACGTCCATATTTTCTTTTGATTAACTTGAAATTTTTACATGTACATGACATGTGGAACATTTTAAGGAATCATTTTACTACATTTTTCACACATTATTACTTTCTCTACTGCTTACATATAGCAAGTAGAGGAACATATCACTGGGCCGATATTTTATAAATAACTGAGAAGATTATTTATCTCGATGATCGCAGTCTATGTGCCTTTTGGAAAGAGATTAACTTGGTAGCTTAAGAGTGGGGAATCTTGATATTCACCAACTTAACCTCTATTTCAGTATATTTATGTGAAAATTATGTAGAGTTTATATTATTAAATAACTATGGGACCAAAGAGAAAAGGATCAAAATTTCACTGAGGGCCATTTCTACAATCTGCCTATAAGGGTATGTACCGGATTTCTTAGCGATTGGTGTTCTGCAATATCTGGAAAGCACTACTCGGAAGATATCTCTGCCGATAATTTTTCGGCTAGTTGGAGTAGCCTATATGTCCATTATCCAACAAATAACACGACTGACACAATTTTATCACTAGTAATAGTAACAATGGCAGAATTGTATTTATCGGACGACGACGAGGAAATAATGATGTTTCTGCATAACAGGACAGGTGATAAGAGAGACAAAATTATTTCCAAACATTAAACGAAGATGAAATTTGTAAGCCTGGTTTTATAAAAGACTACGACTTACTCGACTTTTCACAGGTAGCTTTTTAAATTCGAATGACGTTTTAACTAATGTCGTATACCTACCTCCCGCCATTCTTTATGAAATAATTGTCGAATGTCTAGAGGATTTTATGGTTAAGCCAACCCGTTACCCTTTATAATTGTATTTCATACAGCTCGGGCTATTCCTAATAACGAATGACAAATTCCGTTATTCACGCAAACTGAACGTCGGACTTCCGTAAACGCTCCCACGACAGTCTTCGCAAGTATATTCTTTTATAACTCCAAAGTGTTCGTATTCTAATACACAGGCTTTGCAAACCCTTATTAGCATTTAGTAATCTAAGTTTGGCGTTTATGTATTACTTTGGTCTTAATTGAAAACGTTAATAAAAGCCGAAGGAAAGTGAACAAATTACCTTAGGAGTGGGGTTTAGAAATAAATGTCTGTCCTATAGCTGGTGGTCCGCCGGTTTCAGGTGTTTTACTTTTATAGCAAAATTACGGTGTGAAGAGAACAAACGTGGCCATCTTGTTGCAATTGAACATGCGCAATGGGAACTGCCAACCTAAATGAGAAGTGAAATCCGCGGAATAAGCGACGTGTTCTTCATTTTCTTTTGCTGCTGATATAAACGCAGTGCATTGTTATTGACAGTGCATTGCAGGAAACAAAATGGCTTGCGGAGATTGCGAAAATACAATATATATGGTAGTGAAAGAGGAATTAGGCATGGGGAACTTACAGCTACATTAGTAACCTAAGCTTATATATTAACAAAAAACTAAACCTAACCTCCCGTGAATCAGGACCTAAGCTTATATAAAAAATCTAAACCTAATCTAAGCTAACCTAATCCCCCGTGAATCTAAAACCTAAGCTCAGGAACGCACATTCGCTTCGTTCGCGTGCTTTGGTGTAACCACCGGTAACTAATTAAAACAAGCTCTTATAAAAATAAAAAAACTATCCCTAACTTAACCTCCCGTGAATCAGGAGCCTAAACTTATATATATATATAAAACTAAACCTAACCTAACCTCCCGTGAATCAGAAACCTAACCTATATAAAAAAAAACTAGGCCTAACCTAACCTCCCGTAAATCAGAAACGTAAAAAACTAATAAATCTAAAATAAAAGGTAATTAGGAACGCACGCTGCGAGCGTTGGCGGTATCTCACTGGCTTTGGCGGTATTTGTTATTCATATGTTGTCAGCATTGTGTTGGAGCTAGAGGATGACATAGGGTGCCTGCCATCTGTAGAAGATTTAGGACATCACTTTCATCGCTTTTGAAGACCAACATTATCAGCAGGTTACCGAGGTGTTTTAAGTCTATATCCGCCAAAAGGCTTGGGCTTTTTAATGGTGAAAGAATAATCAAAATCGGTTGGGTGCTTTTACAATGTAATCCACATACATACAGATACAAAATGCGTGTCTTTATAATACTACCATAGTGTAAATTTTGACTTGGCAGAAGGAGCATAAGGAAACCACGATAAATGCATCAGCATATAGTCACCAACAGAGGTAAGGTTATTGAACGCTGGCACGACTGTCTGCCACCATTTTTTTCTCGCCACCGAGCTACAGCATAATTTCTTTGTATTCTTGTATGTTTCTACATTTAACAATCCTTCGCAGTCGCCATAAGTGAAGTTTTGAGCCCTTGAGTGCTTCGTCACTTCCATTATATTCTAAAACGACGGCAAAAGAAACCACGCTTTCATTTTGTTTGTTGTTTCTTAGTACGGCCATTCTCGTTTGTTTTCTAGTTTACGCTTTCCCAAATGGTGACGCTTCCGTCAAATTCAGAATGGCAAACTTAACACATCACAGATTATCCTATAGGATTGCTATCCAGAGGAAGCCCTATGATGGTAGAACGAAGGTTGCTTCTCGGCCAGAATAATTTATTTGGAGAGTAATTATAAGGAAGCTTAACGGGACATTTTTCTCTGTGTTGTGCATAGCGACGGAGGCTGTAACGAGATGTTGAACTGTGAGGTTGGACCTGCAGAGGTCGCACACAGGAGGAAGGTCAAGGTTGAGATGTTTATGCATTATAGAAGTATGTGCAATACGTAGTCGAGTTAATACAACTTGGTCTTTGCGGTTGAAATGATAGTGTTGGAGTTTGGACTCGGAAATGTAGACATCGTGTAACTTACTTCTAGATGTGGCTTTCCATGCTTGTCTCCTTTGATTAATGCAAGTCTTTTTGATGAAGTCAGTGTGTGGGATCTTGATGTCTGGAGGGGAATGTTTGGTCGCTTCTTTGGCTGCCTGATCAGCTGATTCATTTCCAGAATTCCGACGTGAGACGGATTCCAGGCGAATGATACTGATTTACCAGAGATTAATATTTTGGTGTACAGTTTCTGAGTTCTTTTAAAAATATCTTTTTGGGGGGTGAGGTTTGTTGAAGGGATATAAAAGCACTCGACGAGTCGGTAAATATTATGCAATTATATAGGTTAGAGAAAGATATGACATCCGTAACTGCATACCAGACGCCCTAAATTTAGCACAACAAAGAACTTTAAACTTTATGAAAGCGACAAAATTGTATAAAAATGTATAGCAACCTATCTAGAGAATTTAATGATGTATATACTATTACTGTTTATGATGTATTTTCATTGTAATCATGTTCTGTATTCTAAAGCAGTCGCGATATGACTTTATAGTTAAAGCGACAATAAAGGGTATATATAAGCTTATCGGAACATTGTAGAATCGGGCCTTAGTGTGATTATCTAAAAAATCTGTGTTACATTCACGTGTCTTTCTCTGCCGCTATCGCTTATTAGTGGGTATGCAAACTATTCCTACTAAAGCTCATTTTTCTATCTACTTTATTTTAATCAAAATAAACCTTTGCAAAAATAGCTACATTCCACATTTCATTATAGATACAAAGGGAGGCATTAGTTCTTAGACATTTGACTAACAACGTTAACAGCGTTAGTCAAATGTCTAAGAACTGGACGCTATACGCTCCTAAAATTTCATATTGTTTCCATGGTAGAATCCACTATGACTTGTTTCCATGCAATCGCGAGAAACAAGTGAATGTTGAAAGGTCTTAATGACCAAATAATGTACAATTCGAACCAGTAATAACGGATATCTGGGAAATGGCTGATGCCACAAAAAAGTCTTTTGAATAAATTGCGTGTTTTAAAAAGATCTACATTTCTTGTGTAAAACGTTTACTTCTATGGCTTAACGTTTACTAGTTATAAAGATTATACAAAATTCCTTCCGAATGAAGACTTCAAAGGCTACCAGAACATTTAAGATATACATTTTATTTGTCACGTAAATATCATTAATATATGGTATTTCAAATAAAATCCTTAAGAGCCATTTTTAGAAAATAAAACAAATTCGAAAAATTTTCTATGTAAAGGGTAGTTTATGTTGGGGATTTTCCTGAAAATCGTGTCGCATCTTCAGTAGGTACTGAACCTAAATACCAAGTTTAGTGCTTATCCGACTTTTGAGTTATGCTATTCACTACACACATGGTGAGTCTCTAGCCACTGTCTACCAGTTCACTCTCATGGTTGGTGCCGGAGGAATCGGGCCTCTCACAACTCCGGCTGGGCGGAATTTCCAACCAAGGGTACCCAATCTCCCATGGTTTTCGGGAACCACTGCCCGGCCGAGTCCAACCCAATCCGAGAGGGTTTCGAATGTTCGGCCCGACGTACTTCTAGTAACGTCAGAAGCACTATGAGTGCTAGGGGTCCGCAATGCTCGCACCAAGGCAGTTAAAGAGGTCGGAACCCCTCCCCTACGGGGAGTTCGCAGGACAGGCACGCCGACAGAAATGCGCAGAGGTTCTTAACAATTCCAAAGCCTTAGGACTCGGTGAGCCACTGAGAGAGCTGCCCTTTGGCAGGGCCGAGAAGAACTATACAACAAGCAAGCAACCAAACTGCAACATTTGTCCGACACTGACCGATGCTGCACAACCCCTAAGCCTATCTCAAGCATGAAAGGCTAAGCGAAGTGATAGGAAATAGGAGAAAGGAAATTCATGGCAGGAAAGAAACACCCCAACATTCGCCTTGCCAACCAGTGAAAATCACGAAGATCCCAGTCAGTGGCCGGTCCCAGGAATCCCACCAAGGACCTCCCGAATGAGAGCCATACGCGTTACCGCAGAGCCATCTTGATCGATACCTGAACTTAAATACCAAATTTGGTATTTATGCGATTTTTCGTTTTACAGTTATGCACACACACACACACACACACACACACACACACAAACAGGAGCATTCTAAAACATGATTTTTATTGGGGCAAGATTCAGGGAGCTTCAAAACATGTATTTCCCGTGAATGTAGCATTTTTACAAAAACGGAAATCCACAATTTTGCGATCCTTTGCACCCACGTCAATTTTTGATTGGATCAAGAACACAAAGAAGGAGAACCTCAAGTTTTAATATTGAAGGACACCGAATTAGCACAAAACGATGACGTATATATGCAGTCATCGTGCTGCTGGCAACTTGACGCAATATGGTGTGTTTACTTGAGCAACATACTGATTGCTTCATTTCCGCTTTAGGGAGTTCACTTTTACACATGAACTTTCCGCTGCATTGTGCTTTATGAATGAATTCTACTTGTTATCTGCAGCTATCATTTCCACTTAAGAAATGAACTTTTATTCATCACAACTTAAATGTCACATTCCTCCTGATGGCCTTAGAAATATGTATTTGTCATTATTTCAGTTATATTGTGTATGGTATTCATCTTTCAGCCCACATATCAAGGAGATACAGCTGTGCAAAAAAAAAAAGGTCAATAGAATAATGCGAAAAAAACCTGATGAACATTTTAAGCCTTTGTTTATTCAACTAAAAGTACTTATTGTCTATAACTTTTATATATTTTATACTTTGATTTATATTCATTCTCATACAATATAATTTAAGATCCGACAGACAGACAGACATGCATACATGCATACATACATAATATTAATAACAGAAATAAGCACAAATTAGATGTTCCTAATTGCCGCCATACCCTACAAAAGAAGAATTTTTTGTTAAAAGTATGGAATTTTATAACATTAACAATTGAAGCCAGAATTTTAAGTAGCTATAACTAGTTTTTAAAAGAAAACTTCTTGGTTGGTTGTTAAAATATCCATTTTATACTATTGACGAGTTTGAAATGTTTTAATGTAGTCGATATACTTTGATTGCATGTGATTTATGAACATTATATGCATGTCATGGGCGGCGCCGTGGCCGAGTGGTTAGACCGCTCGCCCCCCATCTAGGCGGCCCGGGTTCAATCCCAGGAACCTGCATGTGGGATTTGTGGTGGACGAAGCGGCGTCTGGGCGGGTTTTCTCCGGGTTCTCCGGTTTCCCCCGCCATTCATTCCACCAACTGCTCCATCATCACCTTTCCTTTCATCCATTTCACCAACATTTCGTTTCATCTACTTCCTTCATCCCATACCAGGCATCGGGCTGATCACCCATCCTGGATGCTCTGTCTGATCCATGAGTGTCTGCTCCTCGACGGGCCTCTGACCCCAGGCACCCGCTTGTAAGTCCTGGGGGGTGTAAGTCCTACATAAGAGGAGGGTAAACAGATAATGAATGAATGAATATGCATGTCATGTGTCTGTGTCTATGTCCATGTCATGAATTCACGTTCTCCGGCAACAAACAATTACAACTATTATTATTATTATTATTATTATTATTATTATTATAAAACCTTAACTCTTAAATGAGAAAAGAAGAAATAAAAAATGTATTCAGCAATTTTAGGTAAATAAGAGAAGAATAAGATACATAATTTGTTACTGCGTTGTTGTTGAAGTGTAGAGATTATTTAGAAAATGAAACAAAATGTTTGACAATTATTTTCTCAATATTGGTGTTAATATTGCACTTTTCGCGCACTCTTAAGGGCACTCGATACTGAACTTTACAAATTTTGAGAAAATATATATATATATATATATATTTTAATTTTTCGTAGAAAGCATCTCAGAAGTTGCAGAATCAGCATGCAGGTTTGCTCTTTTTGGCAATTTAAATACCCAAACGCGAATTGTATTTAAACGAATGCGAGAAATGAACAAATGTATCCTTATATCTAATACGACATGTCTAAATGTTTAACGAAAGTTCATGTCTAAATGTTTAACGAATGTTTGTCTCGATCATCAAGAAGTAGGTACATAATAGAACAAGCTTTCGTAAGAATAATCCGTGACAGAATGAGTAGAGAAAGTCAAGTGAATGCAACGCACAATATTTTTTTAATACTTATTTTCTCCGAAGGTTAGGTACATAAGGCAACGAAAAGTAATGTCTTACTATAGGAAAGCTGAAAAAGAATCTGTGCCCAAGTTCTCGCATAACTTGTCTAGAATTTGTAAAAAAATAATTTCAATAACGAGTACCGTTAATAAGGAATCGAGCGAGTTGGCTTCACGGTAACATGTGAGGCTCCCATTTGTGAGTCTCGTGTTCGATTCCCGTCGACCACCCGCTCTGACTTTGGGATTTTTCATGGTTTTTCCTGGTCGGTAGTGGAATGCTAGGATGGTGTCTCATCTACTACGACGATTTCCTTTCCGTCGTTTCCCTTTCATTCCGTTTCGTTCTCATATTTAAGGTATGTTTCTAGGTTTCGTGGTGTGTGGTGGATCCGGATGGCACGGATGCTTGCTGTAAGGAAATAGGATTTTCTCCGTGGACACTAGAGGGCTGTTTGGTTGGACGGGTCGTCCATAGCCCTCTCTGGTCAGCTCCATTAGTGGGGCGGGTCTTACAGTCAGGAAATGTTCCGCGCGTCTCTATGGTCTGTCTGCCTGCGGCCCGCAACCTCCTGTGGTTCTTTCACCTCATCCCTTCCTCTGATGCGGGGTAGCCGTGATCCACCTATGTAGGTCGTAGTGCACGAGGTGTTCCCCCTCCGTTGTGAACCCTATATCCTTAATATGGCTATGAAGCTGAAATTTACGCACAGCAACGTGATTGAGAAGCTTTCAGGTATTGGATTCAACCTATAAAAGTCAAAACTTTTGTTTGCATTTAAAAAAATTATCATTCTTTAGGAAAAGAATATCTGGCTCTGCTTATGGCCAGGCATAGCAATTTCCAGGTATTAAAGCCAGGATGGAAGGAAATAAGCTTGAACTGTTACTGGACTATAGGCAGTGAGGACGGAGATAAACCATTTCCCATCCCTCGTAGGATTTTAGCGTTTACAGACAGCACTCGGGCCGGTTTTTACCTGCCTGTTAGTGACCCTTGGCCTTTATCTTTATTATTATTTGCTTAAAAAAGATCGATCAGCAACAATGCTTTACAGACCTGAGTGAATAATATATAGAAAGGAGAGAACAGTTATAGAAGTGTAAAGGTCGACTATATCAATGTAGCTCCGCGAACGTAGTAACAGTATGTCTCACAACAGAAGAAGCAACACAATAGATCAGAGATACAATGCAACTGTACAACAGAACAGTCTGTAAGAAACTAAAGGTCGGAGTCTTCGGAGCTTGAGGTAAAACTAAGTAGCATATCTTGAGGTGACGCGTTCGTCGGCGTGTTTTGACGCCCAGATACTCCACAACTCCAGGAATCCTTATGCGGTAAAAACGGCGTGTGGTTTAGCGAATGAACTGGTGTATTGGGAGAAGGCAGAGTTTTAGTGTAGCTGATGGCACGAACTGGCGAGTATTGGTAGCGAGCCGCAGTACCTTGTTCTGAACTACCTGCAAACGATGTAGCTGGAATTTGCAAACTCCAATCCAGATAAGAGAAGCGTAGGTAAGGATAAGGGGAATAGGGAACGGTATAATAGACAGGAATCAAGTCCAAGAGGTGTACGTTTATTAGAGCTGAGAAAGCCAGGCTGAAGCAACGTTAACAGTACGGTTGATATGTGGGCGCCAGGTAAGGGTGGTGTCGAATAAAAACTCCAAGATACTTTACTGAAACAGGAGAAGGTAAACAAGGAATACAGGTGTTATGATATACAAGGGGGTAAACGAAAGGTACGGAAAGAGAAATGGTTTGTCTCTGTCTTGTGGGGGTTAGTGAAATGCGCCAGGTAGAGCACCAGTGAATAAGAGAAGTCAAGGAAACCTGCAAAGCAGCAACAGGAGCGAGATCGTGATGGGTGTAGTAAAGAACTGTGTCCTCGGCACATAACGCCACTTCTGCAAGTTTGAGGTTCGGAAGATCGGAAGCGAAAACACTGAACAGAAGTGGAGCCAAGATGGAATCCTGGGGGACACCAGCCTAAATGGATTTCAAGCATGTGCCACCTATACGGACGACGAACTGTCGATCCGAAAGAAAACTAGCAACAACTTCCAGCAAGTACTGGAGAAGGTATACACGAAAGAGTTTGAGCATTAAGACATAGTGCCACACTTTATCAAGAGCCTGGGCGACATCCAAGAATACGGTCGGTGTATGTTGTCGATTTTCAAATCCATGAAAAATGGCTTGAGTGAATCGGAGCAGTTGTTGTGTAGCAGAGTGATGTGGTCGAAAGCCAAACTGAAATAACGGCATAACATTATTCCGAAAGACAAACGATGATGAATAACCTTCTCGAAGAGCTTGAAAAGTGTGGGCACTAGACTAATCGGACGGTAACTTAACGGTAAATGCCGGGGCTTATTGGGTTTAGGAAGGACAATAATATGAGCAAGTTTCCAAGAGACGGGAAAATAGCCAAGACGTAAGGCAGCGTTAATAGAAGAAAGGTAAAGCAGAGCATTTTTGGTGAGTTTCTCTAATGCGATGGTGGGAATCAGATCGTATCTGGGAGATTTCTAATTCAGAAGGCGGAAAATGAAAAGCGATAACTTCCAGAGCTGGTAAAAGACATTCGGACAGAACAGTGGATTGTGGTTATTTAAAAGCATGAAGTTCTCTACGAAGAGATTGAGAAGCAAGAACATCATGACTAGGATGAAAAGCCAGAACCTCACATTTGTCAGAAATAGACGTAACAAGTGTATTGTCATGATGAAGGCTAGAAACAAAGGTGGGTTTCCGAAGAATACACCTAGTTGTTTGCCATATGTGGTCATCTGGCTAGGTGACGTTGAAAGGTTTGGAAGCAGTGTTGCTCGAGTTCCAATTTCAACCGACGTATAAGCCCATTTAATCTTCGGCGGAGCCAGGTCGCCGTTCTCGTTGCCATTGAAGTCGAATGTGATTCTTCATTTAAATGAGAGCAAAAAAAGGGGGTAATTGGGAAGGAAAAGGACGTTGATGGAAACCGTGGAATAGCGTACACAGGAGAAAATGTACCTGTAAAATGGTGAACCGTTGCATCAATATCTTCCGGAGTGACAATGTGATTAGCAGGTCGTCAGAGCCGCATCCACCCGTTTTGAAAAGCATCCAGTGCACGTAGCCATTAATGAGCCGTGGTGACGAAGTCTATAGCAAGGGAGAAAGTAGCCAAGACTGGACAGTGGTTAGAATCCAGCTCGGTCAGATAGTTCATACCCAGGTTTCTAGAACTGCCAATGTCAAGAATATCCGGATACATTCTGGGATTGCTAGAATGATATAAGCGGGATTAGGAGGAGCCAGAATATTGCAGAGAAAACTACTGAGAAACTATTGGGAGATGACAGCCATTGGGGTTAGGAGTTATACATCCCCAGGAGGTATGCTTAATAGAAGAGTGCGACCACGAATAAATGAAAAGATAAAGAAAAGAAAGTGTGTGTTGAGGTTATATTAAGAGGTTTATATGCTATGAGGAGGACCAGATTCTTGCCATCAGGAGAGTGAAGTTTGATAAAATATGATTTTAAAAAATTATTGCTTTATCAACTTTAAGACAGAATTTTATCTTTAGGTTTTTCAGACTTAGCTTTTTTTCATTTATTAACTCATGCTACCACTAACTTTTAAAGCTGGGGAATCAGGCAAAAATATAGCGCTATGATGAGGACGTCTCACAGCAAGGGCAACACACCCTGAAGGCGTTAAAGATGCTCGATCACGCCGATAGACATGATAACCAGGAAGAGTAAGTCGTTCATTGGGAAGAAAATGAGTTTTCGTGTACAGGCGATATGTATGCTATGCATTGTGAGGAAAGAGATAAATGAAGCTCGTTACTTAGAAGGCCTTTAGCATTCCAGGTGAGGAGAGTGAGACTTTAGAAGAGCGGCGATTAGGGATTGTCATTGGTGTGCTGAAGCCTGTCACGTATGTATGGACGAGGTGCAGAAATTGTGGTGAATAGGGTAGAAGAAAAGTACGAAGGACAGCAAATAGTTGTGTGATCAGATCAGTGAACCAGGTCCAAGAAGGTTAATCGCCGAGGGTTTCTACAGCAGTGCCTGAGGCGTTCGGAAGAGAAGGAAAACGCAGAACGTCAGAATGGTGTGCATGCAGAAAGGCGAGGTAAGCGAAGCCTGGTCGAGAGGTTGCTGTTGCTGCTGATGTACGAATGGAGCTGATGCTGTGAGACAGACGTCCCGAGGCTGCCAAGGCTCCCCTGACGGAGCAGACTGTGGCGGAACGTTGTGGCTGAAGAGCACCCTGAGTGGCACATTGCTTGAGTTTCAAATAATGAGGACAGCCTCGACAATTTGTCGAGTGATCCTGATGGCAATTGACATACTGTGCTGGCGTGGTAGTGGGTTTAACACACTGGGGGTAATTATGTTCACCCAGACAGCGAACATAGCGGAGCCCTAGCTGGCAATAGTTTTTGCTGTGGCCATAGTCTAAGACCGAGCACACTGCGATAAGTCTGTATTGCGGCGACAAGGTTCCACGATCAACACACTGTAGAGTAAAAGGTAAGATTGAGCATACCTCTGCCGAATCATTGTTCAACAACTCGACGGCACAAAGGGGAATAGGTTGTTTAGCTCTGTTGAGTAAGCGAGTGACTTTTTGAACAGCAAGTGCAGAGCACAGAGTTCAGTGTATATTTCTTGATGACTGAGAGAGCAAGGTGTATTTCGAATGATCAGAAAAAAGCTTACGGCTGGGTTTCTATAGGTAAAATTAGCCTGCTAGATCTTAGTAAAATAGCGAGTGAGTTTACGAAAATCAGTAGATGTAGAAGAACATGATTTAACAATAAGATCCACGCAATTCAGTATGAAACTCGGACGTAACATGTTGCTAAATGCCATGCAAGAGTGATAATGGTGTACATCACGTAGGCATATCGATGAAATCCGCTCCTTAAAAGTGGAAGCTGCCGGAGGGGTATTTTCCGTAGCAGTGTCATCTTCCAAAGGCCGAAAACGATTATGCGTAGGAATGGCATAACGTGGAGCACTTGACGTTTACGAAGACGCTGCTACACAAAGACGTTTATGTTGTCCTTCAGGTGGTGAAGAGGGCGGAGCGGAGCGTACTAGGGTGGTAGATGTGGTGGCGCAGAGGATGTCTGATAGGGAACAACGGGCAGCGAGGAAGCAGTTGTAGTAGAAGTAACAGAGAAAGCTCGATTGTGAGGAATGAGCTAAGAGGTACTCATATGGTATAGTCGGAGCAAGTTGATTAACAGACACGTGTTCCTGATCGGCATTAGCATAAGCTAAATTAATAGCCGAGCGAAGAAGCCCGTCGGTATTACTCCCGGCACGAGAGCGGTACAATACACTTGTACGATAAATACGCTTACGAGTGTAAACGAAAACATTAATTCATCTGAACACACACAATAACACATGCGAATACAGAAATAAATCACTGAAAACTGAATTAAGTTCCTTCGAGAACAGAACACGAACGTACAGAGACGTAAACACGACCTACCTCCCCCGTTATCTATACTCAAACATATCACCATAGGATTCTTTGTGATATAGTGGTTTGAGTGCAGATAAATTGAAGTCAACTGCTTAAGACACTCATTGCCGTCCTCTTTTTCGTAATCCAGGTATTCTTCCATTTATTAATAAACACATTTTTAGTAAAAAATTAAAAACAGAAGCACTATTAACAGGGAAGTATTCATGATGGTAGATTGAGTCACACTTATTGACACTCACCTTCACTAAATTAAATGTAGTATAAAACAAACGTTTTCGAGGGCATTCGTCCTCATCGTCAGCGACTGGGTGACAAAGGTCTCTTTCTCCCGTATGCTCTTCTTCCTCTTCCTGCGGATTCTGAACCTGTTGCCATCTGGTGTTTGGGGCACAAAGTTTTAACACATTGTTCACAGGCGGGATTTCAAAATTAATGACGTTGCCGTTTTTGATGATGTGTATTTTTTCCCAGATGTTTGGTGTGGTGAGAGGTTTTAACAATTTTATACTTTTATAGTTATATCCCGCCTGTGAACAATGTGTTAAAACTTTGTGCCCCAAACACCAGATGGCAACATGTTCAGAATCCGGGGAAAGAGACCTTTAGTCACCCAGCCGCTGACGATGAGGACGAATGCCCTCGAAAACGTTTGTTTTATACAATATTTAATTAGTGAAGGTGAGTGTCAATAAGTGTGACTCAATCTACCAACATGTTTAGTAGTTTAGCAATTACCAAGCGTAATCTTAAAGCTCAAAACCAGGATCTCAGTTATTCTACTAGATATAGTAATCACCTAATATAAAACTTGTTAAAAGCTACTGTTTTACTAACATTATACTAGATGCCTATATTTAACTGCCGAGAGATGCACATTAGATTTAGATTACTTTTAAAACATTGGCATGCTCAAAATCCCATTTTCATTTTCATTTGGGCGCTGATTTTACTTTATAAAAATCTGATGTGTTACACTCACATGACTTTCTCTACTCTTGTACAATCTAATTTTACAAACGCCTATTCTCCATATGCTTCAAGTTAATCGAGATATCGAGATGTCAATCTTATTGGTAATTTTCTTGTAGATGCAAGGGAAATATGGTAGCTTTTAAGCGATAGTCAAATATTTTAACGCTGGTTGCTATGTGGCGCATTCCATTCTCTTTGCATGTCCAGGACATAAAAAAATGAATAACGAATTTGAGAAAAAGTATAAGTATTGGAAAATTTAAGGAAATAACAAGCAATATCTCGAAAACGGTTCACTCAACAAAAGAAATGTATATGACATAAGTTGTGTATTTTAACGCGATCTACATTTTTTGTGTAGTAAAATTTTGTCTATCTCTTATGGTTTACCAGTTATGCAAAAGTCGTTCACAATGAAGAATACTTTTGGAGACATTCCCAGAAAATTCGAGATATACATTTCATTTCTCATGACATTATCTTAAACATATGATATTTTCATCAAAATCGTTAGAGCCATTTTTGAGTAAATAAACATTTTCGAAAAATCTTCCATGTAAAGGGTAGTCTGGGGTGGGGGGATTTTCTTCAAAACCTTCGTGTCGCATCGCTGGAAGATACTGAACCTAAATACCAAGTTTGGTGCTTATCCGACTGTTCGTTTTTGAGTTATGCTGTTCACAGACACACAGACACACACACACACACACACACACACACACACACACACACACAGAGACACACACACAGACACAAACACAGACACACACACGGACATGTTTCCAAAAATGCTTTTTTTTGGATTCAGCAGGTCTCAAAACATGTATTTCCGGTAAAATCTCGGTATCGAATTTTTGGGTGGAATGCAATACTTCCCCTACTTACTATATGTAGTAGAGAAAGTAAAAAAGTATCGTAGGCAGAAATATTGCACTCCACACAATATCGAGATTTCATCAGAATTACATACTTTGAGGTTCCTTGATCAAGCGGGTACTTTTTAGAAAGAAAGAAAAAAATCTGTTACACTCACATGACTTTCTCTACTCTTGTACAAACTATTTTTACAAACGCTTATTCCCCATCAACTTCATGTTAATCGAGATAAACATTTGCAGACTCTATCTTATTGCTAATTTTCTTGTAGATGTAAGGGAAATATATATTTACAAGGGCAATATAGAAATACAGTAGCCTTTAAGCACATACATATCTCTTAATAGCTGGTTGCTAGGTGCAGCACCAATCCCTTTGCCACAGATTAATACTCTTTGCACATCCAAGACAAAAAAAAATTAACGAATTCCCATTTGAGAAAATAGGTATTGAAAAATTTAAGGGAATAACAAGCAATATCTCGAAAATGATTCACTCAACAAACAAAAAAAAAATGTATGACATAAATTATGTATTTTAACGCGATCTACATTTTTTGTGTAGTAAAATTTTGTCTATCTCTTATGGTTTACCAGTTATGCAAAAGTCGTTCACAATGAAGAATACTTTTGGAGACATTCCCAGAAAATTTTGTCACGAAAATATCTTAAACATATGATATTTTAATGCAAATCGCTAGCCATTTTTGAGAAAATTAAAATTTTCCAAAAATCTTCCATGTAAAAGGTAATCTGGGGTGGGGGGATTTTCTTGAAAACCTTCGTGTCGCATCTCTGAAAGATACTGAACCTAAATACCAAGTTTGGTGTTTATCCGACTGTTCGTTTCTGAGTTATGCTGTTCACAGACACACACACACACACACGGACATGTTTCCAAAAATGCTTTTTTGGATTCAGGGGGTCTCAAAACATGTATTTCCGGTGAAATCTCGGTATCGAATTTTTGGGTGGAATACAATGCTTCTCCTACTTACTATACGTAGTAGAGAAAGTAAAAAGATCCGTGTGTGTGTGAACAGCATAACTTAAAAACGAAAAATAGGCTAAATACCAAACCTTATAGTACTAAATTCGGCATCTTCCCTGGATGCGACACGAAGATTTTCAAGAACAGTGAAACCCAACCTGTACCCTTAAGAACTATGGCTCAAAGTCCATAGTTCACTCCAACTACTACATTTGAAGAGAATGACAAGCTGAACCAGTCATGTTTCAGTTCTTGGCAGCATGAGTGCAAATGAGTGAGAAAGGAAACTCCCTTCATCCCTTCTCTCTGTAAGATGGGCATTCCTGTTCAAGAAAATCCCCCCATCAAACTACCCTTTCATTTTTCACTCTTAGCTATTTTGATTAAAATGTCATATGTTTAGCGCGCTGGTATGAGAAACAAAATGTATATCTTGAATTTTCTAAGAATATCCTGCGAGCTTCCTTTTTATTTGGTTGAATTTTGGGTAATGTTGTAATTACACGGAAATCTTAAAAGATAGGCAAGCATTTACTACAGGAAAAATGTAGAGCTCATTGAAATATACGATGTCAAATAAATTATTTGGTAGTGTTTGCCATATTCCGTGCTGCGAGCATAGATATTTCTTAAGCGCCATCTAACGCACATCCTTGATGACGCCCTTTTCTTCATTCCATCGTTTTAGCCTGCTGTATCCTTATAACCACAAGGAATGTTTATCCGATTAACAAGAAGTAGTTAGAAGAGTAAGATTTTATAAGAATAGTTTGTGGAAGAGTGAGTAGAGAAAGTTATGAACCTGGATAACTTAGTGTATTTTCCGAATAAGAATATGTTTCACTCAAAATATACAGTCAAAGTAAAATCCTCAAGGATCTCATAAAGAATTACAGATTTTTTAAAAGTTGTAATGAGTCACAAGGACCTGTCAGAATAAAGGTGTAGCTTCCATCCCCGTAAACGTGCGGAGTTAGGAAAACGCCTAACCCGTCCCGCTAATGGGATAAAGGCGGGAGGAATGAATCTCTTAATCTCTCTGTTTTTTTAATCCCCTAATCTTGTTAGGGAGAAATGTCGCAAAACTCTTCTCTACAGAGAGAAATTATGTTCTTGCCGAAGAAAGCAGATTAGTAAGGCTTCAAGTCAAGGTCAAACAATTGTAATGGCAACTTCAAGGATCAGCTTCCTTCACTTTGTGCTGCCAGCGATTTATTACATTAATTTCATTTGTTTTCATGCAGAAAGACATCCAGAAGTCACTACACTTTTGTAACGTTTGAACACTACTGGAGGAAAACTTTAATTTGCATTCTTGGGTTAGAAAAGCTTTTATGGACGCTGGGAAATGGGCGCAGTTTTTGATGTGGAACACGTCTCCACAGACTCTTAATTCTGCTAGATTGAAACACGCGAGGCATAAATGTAACCCTAAAGAATAAAATTAGCCAGAAAGAATTGTAAACACTCAAACTGCTTTCTTTACCCACTACTCTTCACAGTACGAGTGTCTGTGAACAACATAACTAATATATATGCATATTAGCGACTCGCCGCTTGAAAGAAGTAAAAGTATTTGAGAGTTCAAACCAATAATAAAGAATATCTCGGAGGTGGTTTACACCACAATAAATGTTATGCGACATAAATAGTGTTCTTTAGGATCTACATTTTTTTGTGTATTAAGCTTTATTTATCTCTTGCGTATTACCAATTATACAAAAGCAACTCAGAATGAAGAGTACTTCACAGGCTATTCCCAGAAAATTAAAAAAATGCGCTTTATTTGCGATGCAAATATTCGTTGGAGTCATTTTTGAGAAAATAAACAATAACGAAAAATTTTGCATCTAAAGGGTAAATTGGGGTGGAGAGATAATCTTGAAAATATTCGTGTTGCATTTCTTGGAAGACCCTGGAGTTAAACGAGTTTTGGCTTTAGAGTTATGTATGCTGTTCACAGACAAAAACATACGCATATTTTCCTAACCTTTTTTTATTATTATTCGGGCGTCTCAAAATGTGTATTTCCGGTGAAATCTCGGTATCGAATACTTGGGTGGAATGTAATACTGGTCTACTTATCTACTATATGTAAGTAGTAGAGAAACAACAAAAAAAAAACGCATATGTATGCACAGTGAGTAAAAAAACTATTGGGACAACTTGCAATTTTAAGTTATTTTCTCAATAACTTCATAATTTATAATCAGAAATCATACAAATTATTTATAATGCATAACAAGCTATTTACAAACAATAAACATACAAAATAACATTTATTTTCTGATATGTTTAAGGGCACAAATATAAAAACGTAAACAATTACACATTTCTGTGCAAAATAAATATTGGGACATTTGAAGAAAAATAATCTATATTGTGCACCAAAACAGTAGCTTCAATACCTTGTTGGATTTCCTCTGCAGACGATTGGGCATGCTGCTTACAAGTATAGGTATGCAGCTGAAGTTTTGGCTCACTCTTCACTGAGTCTCCTTTTCAAATGCTCCTTTGAAGATATTCGCTGACTGCGGATCTAGTATCCAAATCATCCCATTAATTCTCAATTGGATTTATGTCCGATGATAGTAGAGGTGGATGAAGGATATGTAGACAGTTGTAGAGTAGCCTTTCTTGCACAACCTCGGAAGTATGTTTGGGGTCATTATCTTCATAGAACTCAAAAGTAGCACTGATACCAATTTTCTCTGCACTCCTGCGTAGGTTCTCCTTCACAAGGTTAAAGTATTTCATTTTATCCATTTTCCCCTTGATGAAACCCAATTCTCCAACTCCAGATGCCGCTATGCAACCCCGGACCATCACACTCCCATCACTAGGTTTTACAGTAGGTCGAAGATTATTTTTTTGCATTTCCATATTAGGTTTCCTCCAGACCATCGTGGTCCTCCGTGGTGTAGTGGTTACCATGCTAGCTTCTAGTTCCCGCGGTCGCGGGTTCAAACCCGGCGGAAGGCGATGGGGGTTTTTCGAGCGTAAAAATCCTTAGCATGGCTTCCTTCGGAACGGAAGTAAAACCGTTGGTCCCGTGTCGTAGATTTACGGCACGTAAAAGAACCTCAAGCCTGGTAAAGAGGCCTCTGAGCAAAATTACTGGTCATTCACGCCCAGTATAGAATGGGACGCTAAGGACCACAGCAGTTAAAGAGCGTCCATAAATTTAAAAAACAAACAAAACAAGAAAACTCAAACTCCAGACCATTGTTCTTCCATCTGATCCGAAAACGTTAAATTTGCTTTCATCTGCAAAAAGAACCTTCTCCCAACAGTTTTCTTCTTTATGAATGAAATCCTTTGCATATTTTAGTCTTTTCTGTTTTTTTAATTTACATAGGGCTTCTTCCTGGCTATATGACTGTGGAATCCTTTCCTTTTCAGTACATTCCTAATCGTTTGGGGGATTACTTTTCTGCCAGTAGTATAGCCTACCTCGGCACACAGTTTGGGGACGCTCAACAATGTTTGTTTCCTCTCTGTCGGTAAATGTTTTTGGTCGACCAGTTTGAGGTATCAAGTTGATTCTGTAACTCCTACCTTTTTCATAATGAAACACGAGTTGCCTTTGCTCAAAGGTCGTATTCTTAGCTCTACGCCCCAGTTTTGTGTAACTTAACTGTTTGTTTTGATTACATAGGTAAGACTGTTTACTACCCTGTTGTGCCTCCCCCAAGTGAGCATTTGAAACGTATATTAGGACGTACAAAATGGAGTGTCCCAATATTTATTTTGCTTACAATTATGTGAATATTCGAAGATACAGTTAATACAATAAAACGTATAGCAATTGTAAATCCATTTATCGAGATTACAGGGCTTATAGAAAACAAAATTATGATTTTCAGTTTCAGTTATACAGCTAAAATGGAAGGGATACTATTGGGTGTCCCAATACTTCTTTTATTCACTGTATGTACCTGGTATTCTATGATATTAAAGAATGAAAGTTAGAGATTTTCACCGAATTCCCCACACCACAAAAGCTTCTACATGGAAAATGTATTCGTCATTTTGATGACTAAAATGTCATATTTGGAATATTACCACGAGAAAATGTGTTTATTGAATTCTCAGTGAATAAGCTTTGAAGACTTCCCCATTCTCGTTTAATTTTACAGAAATGTATTAGTCAAAATGTAGAACTCCACATAATACACAATTTGTGTTAAATAGCTTTTTTACTTTCTCTAACCCCACATAAAGAAGGAAAGGAAGAAAGGCATTCCACCCAAAAATTTCTGCCTGTATTTTATTGAAAATCGTGTTTTGAGATCCCTGAACGCAAGGGGGGGGGAAAGCATGCGTGAATATGGAATTTCAAAGCCAAGATATGGCAACCCGCTTTTTTAACATTTGACTATCGCTTGAAGTACCCTCTTGTACTAACAAGTAAATGTGTAATACAATTTTTGTAGACGTTTATCTCGCTTAACATGAAGCAGATAGAAATGAATCTGCTTTCGATAGAATAGCTTGTACAAGAGATAGTGGGCAGAGAAAGTGATGTGGATATAAAATATTACATTTTTCTTTGGCATGACTTAACATTTTGGAGATGACAGTTAACCTTGAATTGCCCATGAAGAAGGTCGCTTGCCTATTAAGAGAGGATGACATAGACCGGTATGAACGGTGATGTAACCTGCACTTGCCAAACACTCCACGTTACGTCAATGTTCTGGTAACCACATTACCATATAAGGAACTGCCATGCTGCCCATTATGGTAAACCATCAGGTGCTGACTAACTCACATATGTTGAGGTGAAAGTTGCCTCTACAAACTGTCAAATTGGATCTTTCTACAAGATGGGTCAATGTCTTTCTCATTATCCGTATACAGTTTCGTGTATGATTTCACGTCGTCAATAGATAGATCTTCATTCGAGACTTCATAGAACTTATTTATGTATATCACAATTCTCCATCGATACCACAAAGCTGAGCGTTCATTCAATATGTGTATTTCACTAATACATACATAGAAGGGCTAAAATATCTACTACTTTATATTTCCATTTAAAACAACATTTCAGTACGTTTCGTCGCTTAACTTTTGCCAGTTACACAAGATTATGCATAATTCCTTCCGAATGAAGGCTTCGTCCAGTCCAACCGCCACCCTCATATGGAAAGACGGACAGTTATCCTTCCACCGTATAATCGCCCGCTTCGACGTGTCCACAGAGACCCTAGTGCACAGCAACTGGATCTTCGCTTCGTGCCGTGCAGATGGCATCAGGGTGCCGTCCAGTCCAACCGCCGCCCTCGCACAGAAAGGCGGACGGTTGGTCTTCTAGGTCTCATCCCTGTAACCATGCTATCTTATTTCGTCACGTGTCCACAGAGGCCCTAGCGCATAGTAGGTTATCTTCTGCTTCGTGGTGTGCAGATAACATTAGGGTACCCTCCAACCTACCCGCACAGCATTCGCTATTACCACCTATTTTTCATTTGTACTGTTGTTTTAGACTTAAGGCGGAACTTTGGGTCGTAGTATTAAATATCCAATCCGGTATTTACCTTTGCGGCTGAGGGAAACCACGAAAAACCTCAGTCAGATTGGTCGGCCCACGGGTTTTGAACCCTGGACCTCCCGAATGCGGCTTCGTTGCATTCCAGGGTCTAGTACTTTAACTTACATGATGTTTACCTCAGCATGCTGCAGAGAAAACTTGCAGAATAGTATTCCGTGTATTTTAGATGCACAGAAGTGCCTAGTTGTGGAAGTGTTTCAAAGAGTGTTAAGTTTGCTAACTTCACGACTTCTCGGAAACTATTTAAGATATCTACTGAAATGTTTTAGGGTGTAGATGCATGATTTCTAAGTTCATTGATCTACTTTTATATAGTAGTTCTTTATTACTAAAGGTAGAATTTTTTTCTTAATTATACAATTTTTATTAAAATGTTTCAGCAATTTTTTAAAATAATCCTTATTAACACCAGTTTTCAGTTTTCTCTGTTCTATTGATTTTCTTCTTCTTCTTCTTCTTATTATTATTATTCAAGAAATTACTCTCCTCTTTGTAGGACTCACACCTTCAAGGACTTACAAACTAATGCCTTGAGTCAGTAGCCTGATTAATTTTATTCAGTGTGATAAATAATTGCAACTTTTAATTAATCCGCCTCTATACCTCTTTACTATTCTACTCCAAAGAGTAGAAATTATTTTTTCTGTGAAGTGTTGCAGAATCCAGAGTTCATAAAAGCAGATACAGTACATCAAACAATATACTTAAAATAAGAGTGTTATGATAAAAATTATATCAAAATAAAGAGAACATTAGAATCTATAAGACTGCACACAAACTAAAAGTGCCATTTTTTGGGCAATTCTCGCCATTTAATCTCCGCTTAAAACATTTTATCGCTCTTGTGCTTATGGAGGACATCGTGGCTTACCAGGGAACTGAACGATACAACGTTGGCAATGTTGTTTCTCTCCTCGCTTGTTTTTGTGTGCCTCCACAGAAACTGACTTGGTGGCTTTTAACAAAAATCATCACTGACATTCTGAGAAGTCTTAAAAAATTAGAGCTTTTCCACTTTTTTATAAAAAAAAATCTCCACCATGTAGCTTCATAATCTGTTTGTGTTTTCACCCTCCAATCAAATTTAATCCGCGTAACATGACTTAAATTGTAAGCATCCTGGTAAATTGATAGGAAAATTACAACTAAATTCTGCTTTTGTGGTTAACGGTTTTGCTTTAACATGTTTCATAATCACAAATGATTCAAAATTTGGAGTTATCTAAGAATGTTTCTTATTACCAATATAGTTCCATTGCTATGGCTTTATTTTTAATATGTATTTGTTTAAAAGTGGAATGACATTCCTAAATATTTTTTGAAAAATATAAGGAATACATAGAAAAAGGCTTAGTTTTGAAGAATGGTTTTTTCAAAATCGATCCTTATGTTTAACCTTTGTTTTCAAAATTTGTTTAGGCTTTTTCAAATTAATACCTCAAACTGAAATTTAAACATCTTTTATATACACCAGATAAATCTATGGCATAAACGCCAATTAAATTAAGTGAAAACTGCGGAATTTGGTATTTTCAGTGGAGGATTCTCTTAAATACCACATTTGAAGATACCTGGTACCTTGGCGAAACCAATTATATCGTAAAGAAGATAAGTTCAAGGCTAATGCATAATTCCTTTGATAAGCAGAAGCGATCTGCGGCTTTATTCTTATCTGCTGCAAACGCAAGAAAAGAAATCGATCATGATACGTCAATACTCCTTTGATCTGACACCATTTTTGAGGAAAACTAATCCTAAGCTGTCACTCAAATGAGATACGATTTCGTAACTTCAAATCACTTTAAATATATGATAACATAAGCTGGTAAAGTTACCCGCACTTGCAAAATTTCTGAAAAAGCCTTTTACTGCATTGCTGCCATGGATTGTGGTGGCGAACAGAAAACCAGTAATGCCGGCTTGTGACAACTGAGAAGATGTACAGGCCGAATAGCAACAGTGTTGCAACATGTCATGAAATACGCAGAGTATCATCAATTTATTTTTCTACACATGAAGGGACAATTATGTCAAATTAAATGTTAACATTAACCAATTCCTAGATATTCGTTTGACTTTCCAGAAGGTATACTTGTGCATTTTTGAAGTGCTAAGTCACTATTGTTTTCTTTCTGGCAGTGTCGTGCAAAGAATATGGAATTTCAAAGGCAGCAAACAGCGACCCGCCTTTTAAAGATTTGACTATCGCTTCAGCCTCTTGTATCACTCCTGTACCTACAACGAAAAGTATAATGAAACTATTTCTGCAAACGTACAACTCGACTAACATGAAGTAGATAGAAGAATAAGCTTTTTTTAAGAATAGAATGGACAGAAAAATAATGTAAATGAGACACATAATTCTTTTGAACATTTTGCGACCCATTATTTGCTCATTTTTGTTTTTATCTTTTTCATGTTAATTTATTTCACTTTGCAGTAAACAACACGTGGGTAACCGACACAACAGTGGAGTGTCCTGTAGCGCGCGTTCAGCTTGGCAGTACCGACATGGCTGTTCCGTCTTTTGTGCTGCATAAACTATATTTTAAAATTAAATCTGCTATCGAAGGTTTGTACATAACGCAATTTCCTTATTACCACTATGTAATAATGTTTCCATCACATAAAACCTTTAAGTTAAAAATTGCATGCAAAGGTGTGTGCACAGTTAACGGTATGCCCAATAACCAGTGTACTATTTTCTCAACGTTAGCCACGTCATAATTATTTACGGCTTTTCTATAAACATAATGTCCTAATAAAATATCTGATTACATTCACAGGAATTTCTCTATCCATTCAACAAACTATTCCTACAAAATGCTTCATGTTAATAGGGATAAATATTTTTTTTTCATTACATATTTTGTAGTGGGTTAGTTGTACAAGAGGGTTACAGAGATTGTCGAATCTCTTAAAAGCGGTCCGTTCGCTATATTACGCTGTCCTTTGAAATTCCATACTCTGCATGAACTTAACACTTCAAAACAGTAAAACGTATCTAAAAATTCAAACCAATAACGACGAGTATTTCGGAAATGCTTAATGCCACAAAATGTTTACTTAAAATAAATTGTATTCTGACGAAATCTACATTTTGTATTGTAAGCTCTTATCTATCTCTTTGATTTATCAGTTATACAAAACGATAGAAAATTCAACCAGAATGATGGTATAATTTTATTAATCGTGCAAATATCTTAAATATATGGTGTTTTAATCAACATTGTTAGAGCTGGTTTTAGAATAAAAAATAACAATGTTTCAATATAAAGGGTAGTTTGGGATAGGGAGTCCTCCTTTAAAATTAATCTGTCGTATCCTTGGAAGATGCTTAACTTAAATACAAGTTTGGTATTTATTCGACATTTCATTTTTGAGTTATGTGTTTTCACACGCACGCGCACACACTTTTCTAAAAGCTTTTCTCGATTCATTGAACCTCAAAACGTGTATTTCTGATGAAATACATAGAATTTCTTTATGGAATACAACACTCCCTCTACCTACTGCAGGTAGGTGTCAAAGAAAGTAAAAAAGAATTGGAAACTTTCAAACATCTTTCTCAGATGACGCCCCTTACATTTGAAACCTGCATGATATTTTTCGAAAACGGCTAAAGCCGACATAAACTGTATGTTTTAAACAGCGCTGCGTTTTTTTACTTTCTCTACTACGTATAGTAAGTAGGGGAAGTATTGCATTCCACCCAAAAATTCGATACCGAGATTTCACCGGAAATACATGCTTTGAGACCTCCTGAATCCAAAAAAAGCATTTTTGGAAACATGTCCGTGTGTGTGTCTGTGTGTCTGTGTGTGTGTGTGTCTGTGTGTGTGTGTGTCTGTGTGTGTGTGAACAGCATAACTCAAAAACGAACAGTCGGATAAACACCAAACTTGGTATTTAGGTTCAGTATCTTCCAGAGATGCTACACGAAGGTTTTCAAGAAAATCCCCCCACCCCAGACTACCCTTTACATGGAACATTTTTCGAAAATTTTAATTTTCTCAAAAATGGCTCTAACGATTTTGTTTAAAATATCATATGTTTAAGATAATGCCATGAGAAATGAAATGTATATCTCGAATTTTCTGGGAATGTCTCCAAAAGTATTCTTCATTGTGAACGACTTTTGCATAACTGGTAAACCATAAGAGATAGACAAAATTTTACTACACAAAAAATGTTGATCTCGTTAAAATACACAACTTATGTTATATACATTTCTTTTGTTGAGTGAACCGTTTTCGAGATATTGCTTGTTATTCCCTTAAATTTTCCAATACTTATACTTTTTCTCAAATTCGTTATTCATTTTTTTATGTCCTGGACTTGCAAAGAGAATGGAATTCGACACATAGCAACCAGCGTTAAAATATTTGACCATCGCTTAAAAGCTACCATATTCCCCTTGCATCTACAAGAAAATTAGCAATAAGATTGACATCTCGATATCTCGATTAACATAAAGCATATGGAGAATAGGCGTTTGTAAAAATAGATTGTACAAGAGTAGAGAAAGTCATGTGAGTGTAACACATCAGATTTTTTTAAATGTATGTTTGTTTAAAGTCGCTTAAACACAAAGACATAACGCGATTATTAACATCGCCATAATGCACAATTCAGAAATTAACACGATCTTCATTTACAATATTAACACAACAAAAATTATGCACTATTACATAAATATGTCTTTAAAGAAGCGAAGAGCTTCAGGGTGATTGATTGCCTTGGCCGAATCTGTGGAGATGTAGTGTGGATCTCTTTTTCCTGAGGTAAGTTTTCGTCTTATCTCATTTCTGAGAAAGTGAAATAAAAAGGAAAGAAAAGTTTTCGGAGTGAAAGGAGTTTGTGGTGAGGGAATTGTTTTGAAAATCTTCGCGTCGCATTCTTGGAAGACACTTGATAATACGACATAACTTTTTTTGGAGATTCAGTGGACCTCAAAACATGTATAAATTTATGGGATACAATACTTCCTCTACCTACCGTGGTAGAGAAAGTAAAAAATCAGCTGAGCAGCACTGATAAGAAAGCTAGTTACATCCATTGCAAGCTTTATTTATACGTTTTCATTTACAGACATTGTTGGGCTCCATTGTTGCTTGGGTGAAAGTAAACCAAAGAACTATAGCTTTATGGATTGTACAAATAACAAGGAGGCGTTACCGAGATGAAACGAGAGAAGGAATGTTATTAGTGTAATGAATACAGAGTTACTTACCGAAATAAACAGGTTTCTGACACTTCGGACAGTTGGGCATGGCTGCAGTTTGTCTGGCACCAAACACACTTATACACTAACACACGTTCCGTCGGTAACTAAGTGAGTGAATTCTTGAGGTTCCACTCCCACTACGGTAACAGCCAGGCGTTTATCCGGTTATGGAGAGAGAGAAAGAGGGAGGGGGGAATGAGTTCGAGCGTAACAAAGAATATGTAATGCAAAGATTGACCACTTGCTAGGACACAACAGGTGGAGAAGAACGGGAAACGGACAGAAACATTTAAACAAACTGAAAGGGAAGAAAATTAAATACTAAGTGACGAGTATTAAGTGAAAATGAAGGAATGTTGAACAAAGAGGTAAAAGAAGACAAAATCGTAAATGTGCGTAGGGTGTCGAATTTCAGATAGTAGTGGAAATATTGCAGCAGCATTAGTACAATTTCTTCTTCTTCTTCTTCTTCTTCTTCTTCTTCTTCTTCTTCTTCTTCTTCTTATTATTATTATTATTATTATTATTATTATTATTATTATTATTATTATTATTATTATTATTGATGTTTTGAGAAATTACGATAAAACTCGTAACTTTTTACAAGGCTCTTATAGAGCGACTCTCCATATAACCTATCCTTATTATCAATTAAATCTTAAATGTATCGAAACATTTTTGCCAGAATCTGAATAACAAAATGTTAACATCTTATGAGCAACGACACATAGTTGTTCCATGCGTAAAGACGAGTCCATACCGAAGTTAATAAGCAATGTCAATAAACAATGTAAACCAAAATTGTTATTCACAAAGTTGGTAAGCTTTTACAACAGTGACTCCGCACCGAAGCAAACTCTTTGTGAGGTTACAGTGAACAAAACTAATGTATTTTTCATTGTAATCATGTTCTGTTTTTTAAAGTAGTCGCGATATGACTTTATAGTTGAAACGACAATAAAGAAATTAAATAAAAAAAAAACTAATTAGAAGAAAACGTTGCTCCAACATTCATTATTGTAATGAGTATGAGATATGATTAAAAAATATCTGTGTTGCATTCACATTATTTTCTCTACTTCAGTCTAAACTATTCTTTGTGTCTGCGTTTGTGAACAGCATAACTCAAAAAAGAAAAGTCGGTTAATCACCAAACTAGGTATTTAAATTCAATATCTTCCAAGGATACAACGCGAATATTTTCAAGAAAATTTCTCCAGCCCCAATAATACTTCACACGGAACATTTTTCGAAATTTTTTTATTTTCTAAAAAATGACTGTTTTATATTAAAATGCGATATATTAAAGATATTTACATGAGAAATAAAATGTGTATCTTGATTTTTGTGGGAATAGCCTGAGAAGTCTTCATTTAGCGGCAATTTTGTATAATTTTGTATAACTGTAAACGTTAAGCGATAGACAAAAACGTGCTTCACAAAAAATGTAGATCTCTTTAAAACACAACGTATTTCAAATATTTTTGCGGATAAGCCATTCCTGAGATATCCGTTATTAATGATTCGAATTATTCTTTACTTGGTCTTTCTCTTAAAGTCCTGTCAACATTCAGTTGTTTCCCGCGATTGCATGGAAGCAGTATGGAATTTTAAGTCCATCGTATAGCGTCCGGTCTTAAATATTTCACTATCGCTACTCTCTTAGCATCTATAACAAAACGTGTGACTGCAAAGATTTATTTGGATTAAAATGTAAGAAGAGTTTGTATACCCATCAATAAGGATAGAGGTTAGAGAAAGCCATGTGAATTAACAATCAGATATTTTTTACAAGCAGATCGCTATGCTTTATAATTCCACATATTTCTTGCATGACCACGAGAAGAATAAAAGAAAGAAAACATCTGATGGGATTTTGTGTATTTCACTCTTATCTTACTTAACGTCCACAATGGGTGCACTATTTCAGTTCTGTTTCATCTATAAATGATTATGCATTGTTGTTTTCAACAGAAATTTAAATATATTCCATTGTTGCGATACTTCTGCTTCTATTGTTGGTTTTAATGTAATAGTGATGTGTGTTTAATAACATTCATTCATTATCTGTTTACCCTCCTCTTATGTAGGACTTACATCCCCCAGGACTTACAAGCGGGTGCCTGGGGTCAGAGGCCCGTCGAGGAGCAGACACTCATGGATCAGACAGAGCATCCAGGATGGGTGATCAGAAGGGGGATGAAGGAAGTAGATGAAACGAAATGTTGGTGAAATGGATGAAAGGAAAGGTGATGATGGAACAGTTGGTGGAATGAATGGCGGGGGAAACCGGAGAACCCGGAGAAAACCCGCCCAGACGCCGCTTCGTCCACCACAAATCCCACATGCAGGTCCACGGCGTGTGTTTAATAACTGCACAAAATGGGCAAAGGAATTGAATTAACTCCTCGTAAAAAGATTGTAATTGTCGTACTAGCTTCTGAGCGCTTTTCTACTTGACATATTTCATCAAAAATAGGACTTAACCTGTCCACTGTATCAAGAATGCCTAAATGCAAGAAAACTGGAAATTTGGAAAGAATTAAAGGAAGAGATAGAAAAAGGTCTTCTACTGCTTTTAATGACTGCAATTTGAAACGGATCTGTCTAAAAAAAAAAACCGGCGTATGACTTCAGTGGAGCTACAAAGACAGTAGTTAGAACTTCTTTGTGGTGGTATGAAGCAGAACAGCTATCATATCTTTCAGAAAGGGGTCTGCCTGCCAGGCGGCCACGAAAGAAGCCCCTTTTGACAGTTAAAATGAAGAAAGCTAGACTAGAACGGGTCAAGGAACATGCCCATTGAACAGAAGAGATATGGAGTAGTCAGATGAATAAAAATTTTAATGCCAGAGTAAACGATGGAAAAATAGTGCTGCAGAATTTCTGCAGAATGCTTGGACTCAACAGTGAAATTCCCAGAACAACGTCTGGGGTTGTATTTCCAGCAAGGTAATGTTGAGAGAACAGTAAATACGGATGCATACATAATGATTTTGAGGAAATGCTTAATGCAACAGTTGTGGAGCAGTTTGTATCACCAGAAAATTCCACTTTCCACGATGACTCATGTCATAGCCCCCCCCCCAAGAAAAAAGAAAAGAAAAAGAAAGAAAAAGAGTACCTTGCTTAAGCATTACTTATCTTTTACCAAATTCATGTTATGTTACATTCATATTACATCCATATAATTTTAAAAAAAGTTACAATTTTATGCTAACAGGTTATTAGGCGTTTTCTTGAATATCAAGGAACTTCCACCTCACATGACCAGGGAACAACCCAAATTGCAACTCCATTGAGAACCTTTGGAAGATGATTGGCAACGATGTAGCAAAGAAGAAATAGAAAGAGCTGGTTGAAATCGTCCATAGGGTGTTTAGCAAGATTTCGCCTGACCAAGTACAAAATTTAATACTTTCAATACCCAGATGATTGTTGCCCTAATAAAAGCTCGAGGAGGCAACACAAAGTATTGATTCAGTGTTTTTACGATGAGGACATATTTGTGTGTATAAAATACTCTCTTATAATTATTAAATTAGGACTTATCAGGTTTCTGCGATTTAAATACAACATTGTGGCCACTTAGTTATAAAATTTTACATTTTGTTCAGTTTTATTGTTTACATGCACTTTAAAAGATATAAAAATTATTGGCATCAAATGTTCGCATTTTTAGACTTTAAAAAGTTCAAGTTACACCTAGAAAAGCAATTACATAACATTTGAAAATACTAATATTTCTAAATGAGTATAAAGGGAAAACAATTATTTTGTGGGTGATGCAATACATTTTCGTATTACTAGCTCATTACCATGTCCAAATTCGCCCAGATTCCTGTCTTTGAACAAGATGCCAACAAAATTCGATACAATTGTAATGTATTAAAACTATAGTTTTTCGTTGCATTACTTTGTGGTATCGTTAAGAACCACCAAATTTTGATATTGTTTGTATTTCCAGCGAAGTTCTTGCAAAAAAGTCGCCAAATGAATTAAATAAATAAATAAAGATGGATCGTATTTCACGTGGCAGTTGAATGCCCAAGCTCAAGTGTTAACGAAAGGACTAGGCATCCTCAAGTGCACGAAAATGTAAAACATTTCATTAATAAAAGTAAACGAAGTTTTACTCATAAACATGGCTAAAATTTATAAAAGCGCTGCTTTGTTAATCAAAATTGAAAAATGTCCAAGAACATTGTTTATTAACAGCATTTACTTACAAAGTTAATGAAAACTGCTTGGGATGGATGGACCTTAACGAGACTCGGAGCACTCAAGAGTGCCGTAAAACAGAAACGAAGAATGTAATCCTTCAAAATGGTTCTTTTCAGTATGAGGAAATGTAAATATATAACACGAAACATCTGGCAAACTACTAATCCCAAATTGAATATATTTATAAGTTCTACATTTTCTTTGTAGAATTTGCCTGACCCTTATGGTTTTCTGGTTATACAAAATTATTGAGAATTCAATCACAATGAAGAGAATTTCACAGGCCGTTTGCAGAAAATTCAAGATATACATTTTATTTTTTATGTATATATCACAAAC
This sequence comes from Deroplatys truncata, assembly GCA_030765065.1. Taxonomy (NCBI): domain Eukaryota; kingdom Metazoa; phylum Arthropoda; class Insecta; order Mantodea; family Mantidae; genus Deroplatys; species Deroplatys truncata. The sequence continues at coordinate 130,197,370 of CM060984.1, forward strand.
ACCTGACATTTGAATCAGAGTTGTTACATACATTTTTGAGAAAAAAATAATAAAAATGCATGGATGTAAAGAGTATTTGGAGTGGGGAAGGAATTCTGAAAATCTTCATGCTGTATCCTTAAAACATGCTGAACTTAATTATAAGTTTGGTATTCCTGTGACAGGCTACTGACCCAAGGCATTGGAGGTGTAAGTCTTGCTAGGAGGAGGAGAAGAAGGTATTCCTCTGACTTTTCGATTACACTAGTCTGCATTTTCAAACTTTTTGTCAGATGATTTCCTTAAAGTAGGTTTTGTTGAATCAAATTTTTATGTTGATTCCAGAAATAACTTCCGTTTTTTTCTATCACGTCAAGTTTTTACACCAAATAAGTAATGTTTTGACAATTTTACTAATGAGCGTAGAAAAGTATTCAAATACCATTTCACAGAAAGTAGTTTTTATTGAAGAAACATTTTAAGTATACTCTCAAGAACTCCCCTAATTTATTTCATGATTACATTTTAACAAAACAAGAAGCCAAAGTGTTTCATTTAATTTTTTTCAAACTTTCTCTTCTTTGAATTCCTTGCAGATCCTTGAAGATAATTGTCCCTCCTCAACATCCAACAGTAGTCGGCCATTATAGTTTCATTCCATCTCCCCTGGTACCTCCTCTCCATTTCCTTAATATCTTGGTGAAAACGTTCACCCTGCTCTTCACTATAATGTCCCAGGTTTTCTGGAAAGTAGTCGATATGTGAATGCAGAAAATGCACCTTTACACTCATGTTACAACCCATCCTCTTGAAATTTTCCAACATTGTTTCGACAATGGCCTTGTAATTAGGAGCTTTGTTATTGCCTAAGAAGTTTTCAGTAACTGATCGGAAGGCGGTCCATGCTTCTATTTCTCTCTCATTCATTGTCTTCTCAAAATCTTCATCCTTCATTAATTTCTTTATTTGAGGACCAACAAAAATTCCAGTCTTTAATTTGTCTTGTGTAATGAAGGGAAATTTCTTGGAAAGGTACTTGAAGCAGGGTAAATCCTGTGGTAGAGCCCTTACAAATTCCTTCATCAAGCCCAATTTTATGTGTAATGGCGGAAACAATAACTTTTGTCTCTCTACAAGCGGTTCGTGCAGGGTGTTTTTAGTTCCAGGCAACAAGTTTCTCCGCTGTGGCCATACTTTCACCCTCCAATGGCTTTGAGTTGCCCGACTGTCCCATTCGCACAGAAAACAAGGCATTTTTGTGAACCCAGCTTGTTGTCCTAATAGTATTCCAATAACTTTGAAATCACCGCAGATACGCCATTTGTGTTCCTCGTATTGGATACTTGTTAAAAGTATCTTCTTGTTTTCAACTGTCACTTTCATTTGAACTGAATGTGTGACAGGAATGGACCCATACACATTCCCATTATGCAGTAACACGCCTTTCAGGCTCCTCTTTGATGAATCTATAAAAAAATCTCCACTGAGTAGGATCATGTTCAATGTCATAAAAGTGCAAACTCGTGTACGTTATTGCAGTAAACCAAGGACTCGATCTGTGAGAAAAAAGGAACTAGCTCTTGTTCTCTGTGTCTGTAACATGAGTAATGTGTTCCTGGTTCCAGAAGATTCTTACTTTTAAGACGGAAGCCTCGTAACTCTGCAGATTCCTTAGACAAATTCAAATCACGTACAAGATCATTTAGTTCACTCTGAGAGAACAGTTGTGAAGTCACGTCGTATTCAGGGCGGTAGACATCAGAATCGTCTTCGGTGATTGCATGAGGTTCACTTTCAACACCATCTTCCAAGTTCTCTAAAACAGTTGGAGGAAGAGGAGCAGGCAGATCTCCATGTAGAACTGGCCTGATGGCTGAAGGAATACTTGGATACACAATGTGCTTCTTATTTTTCGAATTGCAACCCTGAACATTAACTAAACAGAAATAAGTCTTTAAGGTGGCATGCATGATTTCTTTCCTTTTATCCACAATCTTAACCTCTCAACACAATAGCGGCAAACTGTCTTTGGAGCCCAGGCCTTGTGTTGGTCACAAAGTTTCATTTTAAAATAAGCATGATACACTTTTTTCACAGAGTGTGTTATATCAGTTCTCTGCTGAAGCACTGTGTAATTTCCACAAATGTAGCAGAAAACATTTGGATTGTTCACACACTTGGATGTAGACATGATGTATTTGTAACTTCAATCACAATATAGCACTGGTAATGCAAGCCTCTAATATTAACAGCAATGTCTAAATTACAAATAGCAACCAGCATCTACAGGTGTAACAACCTAAAGACTTAAAAGTCTGTATTGAGAAATTTCCCTCCAAGAAGTGATAAATTTCCCTTCAACAATACTCATCTACTGGCTCAACTCTACATTTTTGAAGTGAAATTGTGAAAAACTGTACGTGATAGAAAAAAAACTAAAAGCAGTTCTGAAATCAGCATAAAAAGTGAGTCAGAATCACTTATTAGTTTTCAGTCATCCGATATCATGCAGACTAGTGTTATCAGCCATGCTGTTCAGAGTGACTCGCGCGGATGTTCTTTATTTTTTTAAGACAACTTCAAAATGCACATTACGATGAAATATCAATACCGATATTTGGGTAACATTTAATAACATGGATAGAATAGTGACATTTTATATTAATACCATAGTACTATTTAACAGATATATGTATGTCGTCCTCCGTGGTCTAGCGGTACCATGCTAGCCTCTAGTTCCCAAGGTCGCAGGTTCAAACCTGGTGGAGGACGATGCATTTTTTCGGGCGTAAAAATCCTTAGCATGTCTTTCTTCGGAAGGGAAGTAAAGCTGGTCCCGTGTCGTAGATTTACGGCACGTAAAAGAACCTCAGGTCTGATGAAGAGGCCTCTGAGCAAAATGTCCAGTCTTTCACGCCGAATATAGAATGGGACGCTAAGAACCACAGCAGTTAAAGAACGTCCGTAAATAAAACTCAATTTCAATTTAACAGGTATATGTGAATTTGTCATGAACAGAGAAAGTAGTGTAATACATTAGATTTCTATCTTTCTGATGTGAATGTATAGGGTACCTTCTTCCAATACTTTAAACTAAAGCTGCAATATTATATCCTGATTTATTATTTTCGTACAAACAGTTTATAAGTGCCACTGTCAATACGTTTAAAATGTGACACAGCAAACATTGTGTTGTTTGTAAAACCACAGCATAATTTAAACAAGGTTTCAATGTGTTTCTGACAACTAACAAACGAAGGCCTACTGCATGAAGACAGTAACTAAATAAAAACGGTATCTCTACTGAAAAACACTTGACAGTCTGTTAAATTTCGAAAGTGATGCGGGTAATTACGTCATGCCAGGGGGCGGGGCACTGACCGCCGCCTCCATGTGTGGTCGGATTCCTTCTTTATCAGGCAATGCTCGATTTGTTCGTAACACATTTCCGTCAACTGTAGTGATAGTCGACATATTCAATAAGTGTGAAGCAAAACTTCTCAAACTCGTCATTTCTGAAACTGTCACATTCAGGCTATATGAGTCATAGCTAAAGGAAGGGGAAAGTAAAGGTCGAGAGATACGTTATCCATGTCCGATAAGACAGTTTTGTCCAATTCCGTTTTGCTGTCATACTTATTTTTAGCTACATTTGGGAAAATAAGTGCATCTTAAAATAAAATGCCTCTACTAACAACCCATAGTATGTAATGGGAATGACGCATTCCACCCAAAACTTCAGTATTAATTTCACCGAAATATATGTTATTTGGCTCCCTGAAAATTCCCCCTCCAAAAAAGGCGTATTTTGAGAAAGGTCTGATTGTGTCTCAACATAATTAAAAAATCTGATGTGTTACAATCACATGACTTTCCCTACTCTTGTACAAACTATTTTTACAAACTCTTATTCTCCATCTATTTCATATTAATCGAGATAAACATTTGCAGAAACGATCTTTTGACATGCAAAGAGAATTACATTTTACACATATCGACCAGTTCTAAAAATATTTGACTATCGCTTAAGGCGTACTATGTTCCCCTTGTTTTTATTTGCAAGGGCAATATAGACATGCAGTAGCCTTTAAGTATCGACATATATCTTAATAGCTGGTTGCTAGGTGCAGCACCATTCTGTTTGCCACAGATTAATGCTCTTTGCATATCCAAGACAAAAAAATGAATAACGAATTCCCATTTGAAAAAATCAGTATTGAAAAATTTAAGGGAATAACAAGCAATATCTCGAAAATGGTTCACTCAACAACAAAAATGTATATGATATAAATTGTGTATTTTAACGCGATCTACATTTTTTGTGTAGTAAAATTTTGTCTATCTCTTATGGTTTTAGCAGTTATGCAAAAGTCGTTCACAATGAAGAATACTTTTGAAGGCATTCCCAGAAAATTCAAGATATACCTTTTATTTGTCATGAAAGTATCTTAAACATATGATACTTTAATCAAAATCGTTAGAGCCATTTTTGAGAAAATTAAAATTTTCGAAAAATGTTCCATGTAAGGGGTAGTCTGGGGTGGGGGGATTTTCTGGAAAACCTTCGTGTCGCATCTCTGGAAGATACTGAACCTAAATACCAAGTTTGGTGTTTATCCGACTATTCGTTTCTAAGTTATGCTGTTCACACACACACACACACACACACGGACATGTTTCCAAAAATGCTTTTTTTGGATTCAGGAGGTCTCAAAACATATATTTCCGGTGAAATCTCGGTATCGAATTTTTGGGTGGAATACAATACTTCCCCTACTTACTATACGTAGTAGAGAAAGTAAAAATGAGAAGTCATATTAATAGACCATTTTTATTTATTTATTTTACAAGGTTCTCTTAGCCAGAGCTCATAAACTGGGTATAGCACAGATGAAATGATGGTGGGCGAACATCCCAATCTAAATTTAACACATAATATTGTAATAAGTACTATAACACAATTAAACACTATAACATATAAAAGAAGATGGAATCAAAAACCAGTTTTTATGTAATACTATAGCACTAAAGGAGAAAATACTTATACAGAGCACCATGCATCAATTTAAAATTTTAATAATATTATAGTGTAAGCAACTTTTTACTGACAAAATGATCCACATAAAGGCTGCTATAAACGTCAATATATCAGCTATCAAAATATTCCTTCTTTAAGATTTCGGTGATTTTTCTTTTAAAAGCTTTAAAATTTTGCAACTTTTTAATTCTATAAGTAGTGCATTGTATAACTTAATGGCATGTGAGGTTAAGCTGTTTAGCCGTAAATAGAAGTAATTACAGCTGGTTTTACTAGGTTCTTATAGTTTCTTGTATTAAACGCATGCTTAGAGATTACAAATATTAAATTAGTCTTTAATAGATTGTTTATTTTATGGAGGTACATTATCAAAGACAGCTTAATGCTTATTTGTAAAGGTAACATGGTATATGTTTTTTGTGTGAGTCCTATCGAATAAATTATTTTCAAGGCACGATTCTGGAGTACTTCAAGATCATGAATTAAAATGTTAGCAGAATTATCCAATAAAAATTTAAATAGTCAAAGTGAGATTGAATTAAAGCTTGTTATCTTAAATTCAGTATATTCTAAAGTCGCAACACGATTTCCAACAGTAGTACCACAAGTGCTGATAGTTTTCCGACAATTTGATTGGGGTTAACGAAAGCTTCTTTTCATGATGATTGGTTCGATACCGAAGGTTAATATTTATTATGAACTTACATAGTTTATCGGCCTCAGTCCTGTAAAATAGAAGCAATATCTTCGTCACTGAGTCGTAAACTTTATAACTTCTATTTGCAAAGAATTCCGAAACTTGGTTCCACATCATACTATTGTTCTTGTATTTTCAGGAGTTAACTTGTGTACAGCTGCTCTTATTTTAGCAATTTTCCAAAGTGCACCATGTTTGAACTGTAATTAATTATTATTGTAGTCGGGGCCTTTATGATCTCTCACAATAAACAAGCGCATTACGATGAAATACTATCAGTGTAGTAATCGAAGGCGCATTACTCTCGTGTACTACGGCTTTGTTTAGTCACCTGTCTAGCATACCCTACCTGTCATTGGCTAATGGAATAGTGAGTGCTGTTATCAAGAGAATACCCGCAAACAAATCGAAATGTTTTCGTTATTTTCGATTTTCTCAAAAATGACTCTAATCTTCATTAAAATATCATATGTTTAAGAGATTTACTTAACTAATAAAATGCATATTTTGAATATTCTGGAAACGGCTTGTGAAGTCGCTTTATTCTGTATGAATTTTGTATTGCTTTGAAGCAGTATTATTAACACTTAAATGATTTCAGTCTAATTATATAATATAAAATATAATAACAGCCCGCCTTAAAGCAATATGTGTATAAATAACATAAAATGCATGTTAAAGTCATTGTATTAATGTTTATATTATTGTGTACATATTTAATAATGTTATGTGAATGTATTAAGTAATTTAATAATGTAGGAGCTGTGAGAATATAGGTCTCAAGTTTCTAACAATGAGGTAACTTTGAGGCAATAATGAATTGGAAAGTTTAATAATGCTACTAGTAATTCTTAGAGCAACAATAATGTAATTTTTAAAACAGTTTATAAATAGCCAATCAACAACCAGAAAAAAGCTTAATTCAAATAAAAGTATTCTATAGGAGTAGGATTAGCCAATCAGAGACTTGAAATAGACGAAATTTGCAAATTCAGGCGGTAGAAGTCAGTTGCTTGTAGACAGCGTTCCTAACTGGATGCGAGACGCGTCCTCGAGAAGTTTAATAGTATTCAGTGTGAGATGAAAATTCATTACGGCGAGAATATAAAGCTTACGCGTTAAAGCGTGCAAGTAATTAATAAATAATCTCACGGCTCTCTATATAAGTGAAGTGTTATTTAATAGTGTGAAGGATGAATAAAAGGAGTGAAGTAAAAATTATAAATTGTGTAAGCCTACAGTCTTTAGCCGCATCACCCCTTGCAAAGAGAGACATGTTTCTAAAAATTAATACTGACGCAACCGAGACAAACCTAAATATATAATATTTAAAGAAAACATTAAAATACAAAATTGATTCCTAAACTTGGGGAGAAGGCCACCGGAAAGTAAACTTGGTGCTAAGATCACCGGAAAGTGAAAATTGGGGCGAAGGCCACCGGAAACTTTGTACAATACGTGATTGCAACTACTCCAAGTTCGGGTTCCCAACAACGGAAATACAATACAACTCCATAAAAAATCTAAAAAATACTTCTTCAGTTTGCAGTATAGGTAAGCCATAAACAAAACATTCGTTAAACCCAATTTATGTGAAATATAATGTTTTGAGGCATTGACCATTTTCGAGATATTCATACTTATTGGTTTGAATTTTCCAATACTTTTACATTGTTTGAAGTGCTAAGGTATCATTCTTTTGTTTCTCGGATGGCTTGCAAAGACTATGGAATTTCAAACCCTGTGTATATCACTTTATAAAGATTTGACTAACCCTTCAGTTTCCTGTATCCCTCTTGTACCTAAATTAAATGTATAAAGAAACCATTTCTGCAAACCTTCATCTCCATTAACATGCAAGAAAAATAAGCTTTTGTAAGAATAATAAATTGCTAGAGCCTAGAAGGTATATAAATACTCTGATTCACACGACTTTCTCTAGCCATTGTCCTTTATTTTTATGTAGTTTCTACAAACTGTTCTTACTAAAGCTTTTTAATTTCTCTACTACGTACCAATAATAATAAATACAACAATAATAATTTTATTGTCACTAAGCTTATATAGCAATAGATACTAGCAATACATGATTGCATTATATCATTATTAAATAATTAGGTATTAAATAATTTATATAATTACAATAAATAATAGAATACATAAAACTATACAGGAAACCTTAGTGTATATACTAAATAACCGGTAAATTGATATGAATTTGAAAGAATTCATATATACAATAAAATGGGTGTTCGGTTAAGAAGTCATACAATTTGAGTTTAAAAGTGTTGAATGGTTTGTTAGATAGTTCGAAATGAAACTTATTAAAGAGTCTGATACCTAGAACGTCATAGCTGTTCGTTACTTTAGTTAATCTGTGAAATGTCATATCAAGGTGCCTTTTGTTCCTTGTATAGCAAGTAGGGGAAGTATTGCATTCTAACAAAAAATCCATATTTACTGAAATTTCACCGGAATACACATATGTTCTGAATAAAAAAAACATTTTTAGAAAAAGATCGGTGTGTGTGTTTTGTTTGTGGTGAACAACATAACTAAAAAAAAAAATCTTTAAATGCTCAACTTGATATTTAACTTCAGTATCTTCCAGAGCGACTTTCAAAAAAATACCCTGATCCCAAATTACCCTTTACATGGAAAATGTTTAGTTATTTTTTATTTTCTCAAAGCTGGTTCTAACGATTTTGATTAAAATACCATATGCGTTAAATATCTGCATGATAAATAAAATGTATATCGCCAGTTTCAGCGAATAGCTTTAATAGAAGTAAACAACTTCCGATGTGTTGCATTCACATGACTTTTTCACTCTTTCACAAACTGTTCTTATAAGCGCTTATTCTTCTATCTGTTTCTTATTAATCGAGATAAACTTTCATTACATATTAACATATTTCCTTGTAGGTAGAAGGAACAGTAGATTGCGATAGTCAGAGTTTTAAAAAGCGGGTCGCTAGATATATGATCTCTTTGAAATTCCATGCCCCTTGTATGACCACGAACAAAAACGAATACGACTTACCATTTAAAAGAAGTATAACAGAATACAAACCAATAAGAAAGAATATTCTAAAATGTGGACATTCAGAAATCTTTAATTTAAAGAAATTGTGTTCTTTAACGAGATGTAAATTTGTTTGTATAGTAAGTTTTTTTGTATCTCTTACGGTTAACCAGTAATACAAAAGTCATTCATAAAGAAAAGGTCTTCACAGGATATTCTCAGAAAATGCTAGATATGTATTTTGTTTGTCTATGAAAATATCTTATATATGACATTTTAATAAAATAAAAATATTGACAATTTTTCCATGTAAAGGGTAGTTTGGGGAGAGGAATTTTCTTCAAAATCCTGTGTCCAATTCTTGGACGAGTCTGAACTTAAATGCGGAATTTGAAGGTTACCAAACTTTCGTTTTTGAGTTATATTGTTCACAGACAAAGAGACAAACACATACACGCACATGTACACACGGACCTTTTTCTAAAAATGCTGTTTTTGGATTTAGGGAGCCTCAAAACGTGTATTTCCAGAGAAATCTTGGTATTGAATTTTTGGACGGAATGCAATACTTCTACTACAGGTAAGCTGCAGAAAAACTAAAAAGAACTCCAATATGGTTTCCCTTATAATGATTTCTTAAAATCAAATAAGATAAAAATGTGCCACATGGGGTAAGTATGTTTAATTAACAAAAAGCTGATTAAATAAAGAACAAAAGTATTGATATATCTGAAACAAATACACACACGTCATCGACATAGTCTTTATATTACTAAATTAAATTGAGTTTTATTTATGGACACTCTTTAACTACTGTGGTCCTTTGCGTCCCATTCTATATTGGGCGTGAAAGAACGGTAATTTTGCTCAGAGGCCTCTCTATCAAGTTTGAGGTTCTTTTACGTGCCATAAATCTACGACACAGAACCACCGGCTTTACTTCCCTTCCGAAGGAAGCCATGCTAAGAATTTTTACGCCCGAAAAAAATCCATCGCCCTCCGCCGGGTTTGAACCCATAAGCTCGGGACTAGCATGGTAAGCACTACACCACGGAGGACGACACCTTTATATTAGTGTCATATTGTGATATGATGCTCGTCACTCAAATAACACCGTGGATTTTAAGCTTTTTCTATTATTCACAGGAGTATTGCCTTAACCCTTTAATATCTGAATTAGTTTCCGCTTGAAAGAAGAAACCACGGCCTAGATCATGAGTGAGCTTGACTGCGACTATAACCAGGGAACGGAGGTAATACCTCGCACCTCAACTCAAAGCGGATCTTTTGTGCTTACCACCCCTAGGAGGAACAGATAAGTGAAGCAACCGCAGTCAAGCCGGTCGAGAGAGACGCGCAGAGGTCCCTAAAGGTTCCAAGCTTGATAACCCGGTCACACCGGCAGGCTGCTAATAGAAGGCTTCCCTCTGGCGGAACTGGGGAGAATTCGACCCACCTGAGGCGGCTCAGAGAACGCTGCCGAAAAGAACTTTCCAACGAAAGCATCTGAGCTATCTGTCCACACCGACCGGCATTGCACAGTCCCTAAGCCTACCTGAAACACGAAAGGGAAAGGAAATTCGTAATAAAAGAGGAATTGCTCCAGCATTCACCTTGCCAACACGGAAATCACGTAAAACGCATGGTCAGAATGGTCGGCCCTTAGAAATGGAATTCAGGAGCTCCCGAATGCGAGGCTCGCATGCTACCTCGGAGCCATCTCGGTCGATTAGTGTTAGCTCAGTTTAATAAGAAATCCCATACCTGTTTGGTGGAATTAGATTGTTACAAGTAATAACCTGAACTTTTTTGTCTGTTTGATTTCCTAAATGTTGTACCTTACTTAATTTACAGAAAGTGATTCACCCACTCCGTATGTTTAGGTATAGGTTTTGTTAGAACCCATACACTACGATGTCGTTTCTAGTGTTGTATTGCACGTAATCCAGAACGTATGTTTAGGTATAGGTTTTGTTAGAACCCATACACTACGATGTCGTTTCTAGTGTTGTATTGCACGTAATCCAGAACGTATGTTTAGGTATAGGTTTTGTTAGAACCCATACACTACGATGTCGTTTCTAGTGGTGTATTGCACGTAATCCAGAAATCTGTTCCTCACTTTTTTTTTTGCTTTTTGTTTTTCTTGTTTTTAAATTTTGCCCTCTCCTTTCCTGTCTACAGAGACTTTCTGCGATTCACGATTTGGACTTGTTCTTGTTTGTATAAGCCGTGTATCCGTCATCAAGGGAACTCCAAAGCGTACACACTTCCGTAAGAAATTAAACTGGTATGATGCGAATTCACCATCTTAGGCATTAAAGGGGTTAAGACAGCCCCTCTTATTTTCCTTGTGCCCATAGCAGAACTACCTGGGATGAATGTTCTAGAGCTGTCACTGTTTCAAATTGAGATGATGCCCTGAGCCTCGTATGGTGATGTTTGCACGGAAGTGAGTTTGCACCCGCTATCTTGCACGTGACATAATATACGTCACAAGCCGGAAGTAGGAACAACCGTGCCTTTGTACATTACGAACATTGTTACCAACATAGCTAATTTTGCACTAGATCTAGCTATTTGCTTGGTCATTAATTATCCAAAAACTTTATACCTAAGTACATCCATCTTTCATGATATAGCTTAGAATAAGCTGAACTTTGGGGAGGGGGGGCTAGGGGGCGTTGGTCCCCCCCCCCAGTATTTTCAACCTGTCATTTTGACCTACTTTCAAAGCCATACAATTGGATTTTATATTTACATGACTGTAGTAGTTTTCAGCTAAAATATGAGCTTTTTATCACAATTAGCCTGCAATTATAAAGCGACTAGACATACTGACCTTGGGGATTCCGCGTGTTCCAGCACAGCCATATGTGTGTGAATTTATTTGGCTCACTTTTAGGATCGGAGCCAACTTAGCTTCGTGATGTATTTGAGAAGCTACGATACGTAGCGGACTGCAAGTAACTAAAGTCATCGTTCCGACTGGGGGAAGCATGATGTTGACCACATCATATTCCTGTATGAGTTGGATGATCGTCCAGCTCTGCCTTTCGCTTGTGGATGTGAGGTCGATAGCCGGTTGGTAGGCCAAGGCCACAAGGGCTGTAGAGTCACAGATATAACTTAATATATTTTAACATGTTCTGGAGTGCCATGTCATAGCGAAAAGTTGAGGACTGTTTTACTTCCTTTCTTTCTCATTAGTGTTTGTAACATTATGGCTAACATAAATCGACGTGCTTTTTGGCAGTCTCAGTGGATCAACCGTGATATTAACTATTTGAAACCATTTCTTGCGGGAATTTAACAGGAATAACAGGAAGCGGATCTAAAATTAAGAATCAGATTTCGTACGAATAATTTCTAGGGTAAGTATAAAAATACATCTAAAAGTCGTGCAAATTTTGTATTAACGATGATAATTAACTGAAATGAAATAATTCAGTTTGATAGTAGAACTAAAAGTGTTTAATGTGTTGTTGAATTATTATTATTATTATTATTATTATTATTATTATTATATGTTATCATATTACTAGTTTTATAACAATGCTTTATATCTCTGAAAGTGAGTGAAAACTACTTATAGTGGTAATTTATGGTATAAGAGATTATTAATATTTTAATATTGATTGGAAAATCAATTTTCCGAGGGAAATACCTAATTTGTCACGAAATTTCAAATATATCTTAATTTCGTGTGGCATACAATATTTTATCCGCTACTGAAACGTAAATCAGAATAATTCTTTTAACTAAAAAATTATGTAGATGTATCATGATACATGGCTGGATGAGAACATGGTGGCACCAATGCTGGTTGTCTTGGAGATGATACAAATAAACTGAAATTGATGGCTGATCGTGCTATAAGTGTGCGTACATTCAAATGTGTATGCAAAAGGTAGAAATATTTATTTCTGAAGACATTCTATAATTAATGGATCCTCTAGTGCAGTGAATTCATTGGTCTTTCTGTTAATTAGTATCTACAAGGCCAATACCGAAAAGTTTTAGAATGCCGTGTTTTTAAAACCAAATTAAATTTGTTTATATTTGACAGCTACTTTATAATGTTTTACAAGTGGATTGCCGTGTACTTTGTTCGATTTTCTCTAATGGTTTGTTAATTGTCATTTAAGGATTTCGCGTTCCCCCAAAAATTAATTTGTCTAGAGTACATTTTCGAGCTATGGATTTTTAGCATTTTAAATAGTCATTGTTTAAACAATGTGAGGATCGGCTTAGAAATGCATTTGGCAAAGAATCCGCATTTAACTCAACAATTTATAATTGGCACAGTAATTCAAAAGAGGTCGGTTCTTTCTTAGTGATGAATTTCGTGAAGGACGCCCAAAAACTGCTGTTACTGATGAAAATGTTGCCGCTGTTCGAGCAGTAGAAGATCGAAGGACATTTAATGAATTTATTCAGAAGACATTGGACATTGGTATGAGTCAAATCCAAAACAGTTTACATCAACAGTTAGACGTGAGAAAAGTTTGTTGTCGATGGATTCCACATAAACTGACTCTCGATCAAAAACAATAACGCACTGATTGGTGCAGAAAAAATTCTGGAAAAATTCCAAGGCCACACTTCAAATTTGGTTTGGAGTATCGTTACTGGTGATGAATCTTGGATTTATTGCTATGATCCCGAAAAGAAAAGTCGATTGGCTTCCGAACAGAGCCAAAGCCTACAAAACTCCGACGAATTCGCAGCGCTGGTAAGAAGATGGTAGCTAGTGTTTTTTATAGTCCATATTGCTGCTATAGCATTAGAATCAAAACGTACTGTTATGCCGATTGGTACACAATCGTGTAAAAACGCACAAGAGAAAAACAAATGTTACATCATGACAACGCATCGTCACATACAGCAAAACTAACAACTGAGTATCAGAATGCTCTAAAGTTCAGCACCATGGACCCTCCACCATACAGCCCGGAATCTAGCACCTTTTGATTTATTTTTGTTTGCAAAAATTAAAGATAAAATGCGTGGAATTACCTTTTCGTCATCAAATGAAGGAGCGGAACATTATAAAAACCTGGTTTCTGAAGTGCCTCAGGAAGACTGGCATCATTGCTTTAAGAACTGGTTTCATCGAATGCAAAAATGCATTGATGTTAAAGGGGAATATTTTGAAAAACAATGGAATTATTTAAATTTTTTAAAAGTAATCCTTATTTGATTTTCTGAAACTTTTCAGTGATACTGAAGAGTAGTTTCAGAAATGAAATAAAAATATTGTATCAATGGATTAAAACGTTTGAACTCATCACTGTGATTAAAACAAATATTTAGGTTACTAGGAACGACAAAACAAATTATAGTTTCTGCGGCGGTAGAGGATAAACGCATTTTATACTGCGTTTCACTTTGTGTATTTGTCTGGAAATGTTCCTAAAGTAATAATAAATACATACTTGAGTATTCAGTAATTTTGATCCCTTTCCTAAGGCGGCTGCGGTCAAGACCGTCTGTGAAGAGCTGTTTGTTTCTCTCCATGAAGGCCGCCACGCGACAGTTGTAGGGTTTCCTGAACCACCGCAATACGGAACTGACCTGGACAACCGGTTGTCGCAGTTTGTTTGACAACCGATGACACAAAACAGAAAGGTCCTTCGTAGTGAGTAATCGTGTTAACTATTTACGGTGTTAAGGGAATGAACGACTGACTGTAAACACCTCAAGCTTGGCATTAGGTAAGTGCTGCATGGTTCGAAATGGAAAGGATTTGTCTGTTCAACAAAAACGGTCCTAATACCGAAAAGCTTCCCATTGTTCAATTCCACAAACATTGTAGAATGTTTTCTATCAAACATTTTCTTCCAATCTTTCAAACATCTTGCAGTAGTCGAGATAGGAGCAAATATTAAGTTCCAAATAACAGTGAAGTACGTCCACGATATATTTTAGGCATAACCGAACAACGAGTTTGTCCAATTTTCGGATTCTTTCGCATCAAGTCGTGATTCTTCGTTCCGTAACGAATGTTCCAAGCGGTTAGACGGTGCTCAACTCCTTTACTCTTTTCCTGCCTCTTTCCTCTTTCTCAGTCATGCGCACGTACATTAGTATCGTATGTATACATAAATATACTACTATACTTATTAGGGCAACTCTGAATTACAAAATGTTGAAAACAAAATTATTTAGTCTTGCTAATCAGACAGCGGATTTTGGGCAAATGCCTATTGTTTTCCTTAACATAGACTTACCTCACCTTTTATATTTACATGTTTCATATGAATGTTTAGGTTCTAAATAAAGCAGTTTGATAGCCTAAAAATGCCATTTTTGACGTTAGTGCTTATTTTCCACCCTAAGTCTATTTTAAGTACCTATTTTTCCTGTGTTACATTTGTATTTCGGCTTTATTTGTGTTATTTTACACTTCATAGAATCACAATTAAATCATAAAGGTCTGCTATGAGTCTTAAGAGCCTGTACCATTAAATACAGTAAGACAAGAAGTTCTAAAGACCAACTATCCACTACCAGAGATGCAGTAATCGTCTTAGTGATAGATTGAATTCAAAGATTTGACAAAGGAAAAATTCTTAAATACATTTACAAAGTAAAAGAGAGGAAACGTTTTTAATTCATTTCAACCGAGCAGCTGGTAATAATAAACAGCGCGCATAGTTGCATTCTAGGTTACTCATCCCTACATTGGCGTCGTCCTCCGTGGTCTAGGGGTACCATGCTAGCCTCCAGTTTCCGCGGTCGCGGGTTCAAGCCCGGCGGAGGGCGATGGAATTTTTTCGGGCGTAAAAGATGCTTCCTTCGGAAGGGAAGTAAAGCCGGTGGTCCCATGTCGTTTAGAGTGCGTAAAAGAACCTCAAGTCTGATGAAGAGGCCTCTGAGCAAAATTTCCGGTCTTTCACGCCCAATTTAGAATGGGACGCTAAGAACCATAGCAGTTAAAGAGCGTGCATATAAAAACTCAATTCAATTCAATTTCCTACATTGGCTGCTTATATCTCGCAACCGGACTTCATTGTCGTCAGCATATTTCCGGAATTACTTTTAGAAAAGTTTATCAGTGGTGCTCGTGTTTGAGCTTCAAGTATTCAGTTCAGAAAAACACAATGCCGAAAATAAAACCATCTAAACTATCATTAATTCGAGAGTGGCTATATGAATTCCCACATTACTAGACTGTTGGGAAGATTGTTTTGTCAAGTTTGCAACAAAGAGATGAGTAAAACAATATATTTTTCCTGACTTCCATGTGATTAAATTAGTTGCGGATAGTAAAATTTTCTAAAACAAAATAACAGTTTTCACAAATACTAAATACATCTTAGAAATGTTTGCTTTTTCAGGTGTCCAGTATAAAAAAACACCATCTTACACAACACGCCCAAGGCGCTCTACACAAAGCAAATGAGAAAGGAGGTCTAAACCGAAGCAGACTCTCTTGACGCAGACTTCAGACATATACAGAAAAAATGAAATTTAGTGCTGATTTATGCCGTGCCATTGTAGCAGCAAACATTCCGTTCCAAACTTGACAAAACTCTGATTTCAGGAAATTTTTGGAGCACTGCCACCAATCAGTCCCTTCAGAGTGGACTCATCCGAAGACATCTTGGCAAGATATGTATGAGGATACTATCTCTGGGATAAAGGAGGAGGATCTTGGGAATTCACATTTGTGGTTCTCATTTGATGAAACTACAGCCACCCAGGCGTTATGCTACCAATTTCAATGTTGGAAAGCTTAATCCTGATGAACCCTGAACGTTCATCTAATGCTCCAAACAGTTGCACAATGTCAATCAAAATACAGTGGCTCATTTTGTGAACAGTGGACTCAAGATTACTAATCCCGATGAAGATAAGGTTTTAAAGCTGTGATAGACGCTGCTTCGTATATGCCACCTGTCATGCGTACACTTAAGGTGTTTTCCTTTCTCTTGTCCATGTCACCTGCTTGACACATCGCCTAAATGAAGTAGCAGAGCAGATCAGACTCCAATTTCCGAAGGTGAAAAAAGTAACCTCCTCTGTGAAAAAGGTTTTTGGAAGTGTTCCATTAAGAGTGCAGGCTTTTCGACAGAAGCTTCCAGGTGTTCCTCTTCCTCCAGAAAGTATGCTCGCTCGTTGGGGAACATGGTTGAATGCTACTACAGTGAGCATTTCAGAGCAGTCAAAGAACTTGTCTTCTAGTTTAGAGGATGATTCCGTTTGTGTAACCGACGCTAAGAAATGACTCATGTTGGAAATAGCTTGGTGCACATCAGGGCCTCATTTCACATTCATTGCAAATACTATCACTGTTCTTGAAAGTCAAAGGAAACCTCTTTATGAACAATCAAGCTACTGAACACAGCAGCAACTATGTGAAAGACCCAGATCTGCGGCAGAAAAAGCGAAGAAGTTGGATTCAGTTCTTCAGAAAAACAGCGGGCTGAAGAGTCTTGTTCATTGCCGCTAAAGTTTAACAGGACAGAATGATGATGAAAGTGAAATTCCAGTTTATTGCCCTTAGTCTTCGGTTGATATTCAGCGGTCTTTCTCAGGATACAAATCCATACGTTGTGACAAACGCATAAGTTTTCCATGGACAATTTAGTAAAAGTTCCATTTACATTGGTCTTTTCGGCGGCCTTTCCTTATTGCCTATTGTCAATTGTGTTAACTCGTGTAACTCTTGTCGTTGGGTTTCTTGCACTTTTGGTTTCTAATCATTAGATCATACACACACATTCACACTCTCATTCATACCCCCAGACTTTTGGGAGGATAAGAATAATCTTGGCCAGAGAAAGATTCCACCCTCCAGCCGGGAATCGAACCCGGGACTCCTCGCACAAAGGCAGGTGCTCTACCGACTGACCTACGGGCCAGCCTTAGAAAACAGTGCTTATTTACTGTGAAGCCAACTATGGTAATGAATGTTTAATCTTAATCTGCGATTGTATCTGTCATTTGTGAAATTATTAGGTTTGTTTTAGTGTCAACATAAACATTAAATTAAATTAAGGTCATTAAATCACCTACATCACTGTTTTAATGTTTGTTTTAATATCTACACATTTATATCTGTCTATTTTTAATTTTATAGAGCTAATTACAGCGGTTAAGGGGCCTATTTTAAGCATATAAAACATTACTTTTTATTGCCTAAACTTCCGCTCTCTACTAATTACTTAGCTTCAAAGTTTTAGTTTTAAAACGATATATTACACGTACGGTAAACAGTTCTACTATTTAGTATAAAATATTTTTAAAGTAGTAACTTTAAGAAAAATTATGAAAATATGGCAAAAAATATCCGATTTGTTACACTCACATGACTTTCTCCACTCTTGTACAAACTATTTTTAGAAACCTTACCCTCCATCTATTTCATGTTAATCGAGATAAACCTTTGAAGAAATTATCTTAGTGCTAATTTTCTTGTAGGTACAAGGGGAATATAGTAGGCTTTAAGCGTTAGTCAAATCTTTTAAGAGCTGGTTGCTATGTGGAGCATTCCACTGTCTTTGCAAGTCCAGGACATTTAAAACAGAACCAATAACGAATTAAAATTTTAAAAAAGTTGGAAAATTCAAACGAATCAGAGTATCTTGGAAATGGTTCACCCAAAAAAACAAAAAAAAAAAAACAAAAAAAAAAAACATTCTTTTAATGAGATCTACATTTTTTGTGTAGATTTTTTTCTCTCCCTATTACGGTTTATCAAGTAGGTAAAAGCCATTCAGAATGAAGTGGACTTTTTGGGACATTCCCAAAAAATTCGAGATATACATTCTATTTGTCATGAAAATATTTTAAATATATGATATTTCAATCAAAATCCTTAGAGCCAGTTTTGAGAAAATGAAAATTTTCGAAAAATATTCCATTTAAAGGGTAGTATGGGATGCATACTATCTTTGAAAGATACTGAACCTAAATATCAAGTTTGGTGTTTATCCGGCTTTTCGTTTTTGAGTTATGGTGTTCACAGACATACATCCCGCAGGCACACAGACACCCACACGGACCTTTTTCTAAACATGCTTTTTTTTGGATTCAGGGGGCCCCAAAACATATATTTCCGGTGAAAATACATAGTAGGGAAAGTAAAAGAAGCTATAACATTGGGACTTTTTGTGTTATAGCGACATTTTTCCCTTTTTATGTTGGCAATGGAAGCCGCGTTTCTGAACAGCAAGCAATACACTAATCTGCTTTGAGTAAAACTTTTGGTGAGCTATACTACACATATTCTTTACTTAAAAATAGAAACATGGATAAATTACGTATATAATTTTGCAGCTTTTAAGGTAATATTATTTTCATAAATAATCAGAGGAAATTTTCCCACTGAAAATCTGGACAAACCTTTGTTAAAAATTAAATTAAAAAAAAAATGTGAAGGTCACATTTTAGAGTTGCAACTCAACGTAATACAATTCCTGTGGCGTTTTAATTACTGTGGTTTCATGGACATGAGTCACAATTTCAATAAGCCAGAAAATGGGATATTGATATTCTAATTTTTCACATTGGTAGGAAAGGGATTTCTGGTCCTTATATCTGCTACGTTCCATCTGAATATGATTATAACTGTTTTTTTTAAATTCGTATTAAAGGAATTTACGTTCATTTTCATCGTACTAACCGTCTTCTATTAGTTTCCAAGACGCTAATAATTATGCATTCCAAAACAGCATCTCGGGTAATTGCCTTTCCCATGTGTGCTACAGGAGCTCAATAAATCTGAATGACAGGTGAAGTAGAATATGTTGTTGCTACGTTGTTTGTCCCACGTATGGGCGCAAATTTGAGAAAAGTTAATTTTTAGGAGTTGTATGAGTTGTATTAGTTGTATTATATTTCAACTGTTGGGTAGCCGAACTTGCAGTAATTGCAACAGCACGTATAGTAAACAGTTTCCGGTAGCCTTCGCATGTATTTTTAGGTGGCCTTTGCCCCAAGTTTAAAAGAATATTAACTTTGTAATTTGATTGTTTCTTTAAGTATTAAATATTTATGCTTGCATCGGCTGCGTCAGTATTATTATTAGAGACATGGAAGTCTTGGCAGGGCGTGATGCGACAAGAATGTAGGCTTACACGGATTTTAAGTTTTAATTCACTCCTTTTTATTAATCCTTGACACAAATTAAATAGCACTTCACTGATATCGAGAGCTGTGAGATTCTTTTATTTAATACTTGCACTTTTTAATGCATATACTATTTTCGTCTCACACGAATACGTATTTAATTTCTCGAGGACGCATCATGCATCCGGTTACTTTCACTGTCTGCAGGCAACTGACTAGATTTCAACCGTCTAAACTTGTAAATTTCTGTATTTCAACCATTGCGGAGATATTCGTTATTATTAGTTTCAATTTTCCAATAGTGATTGCCACTTTTTAAAGTGCTCTCGCTGTTCAATTGTTTCTCGCGTTGTCATAGGAAGAGTATGGAACATCATATATAGTGACATCTGATTAATGGTTCTGTTTTCTGCTTCCTCTACAACGAAATGTGTAATGAAACTGTTTCTGTAAATATTTATTTTGATTAACATGAAGTATATAGGAAAATAAGCTTTCCTAGGAATAGTTTGTAGTAACCACATAGAAATAAACAATAGTGGGCAGAGAAAGTCGTGTGAAGTAACATATCAAATTTTCCTTATACAACCTATATTCAGTAATTTGCAGCTGGAAGCTTATCAATCACTTCTTAGAAATTGAAAAACGAAACAGAGACGTAAATCTAGAGAGAACGAGCAGATGTATTCAAGCGTTGTATAACGTTATAGTCGTTCTCGGATTAAATACGCGGCTCTGGTATTCTGGGCAGTACAATGCATATTACAGTGATGGAAGCATACCGGCATTTCATTATACGTATTAAAAGCTTAAGGTGCATTTGCGGATTGGAGATGAGATGGTGGAACAAGTATACAGTTTTAGATATTTGAGATCCATCACACATAGTAACCTTAGTTTTTCACTTTCTCTATCACTTACATAAAGTATATAGTTAGAGGAAGCATTTATTCCATTAAAAATTCTATTTCGAGATGTCACCAAAAATACGTGTTTTGAGATCCTCTGAATAAAAAGAGAATTCTTAGAAAAATGTCCGTGTGAGTGTGTGTGTCTGTTAACAGCATAACTCAAACACAAAATGCTGTATAAGTAATAAACTTGGCAATTAAGTTCATGATCTACCAAAAAAGCGACTCGAAGATTTTGAATAAAATCCTTCCCATCCCAAACTACCTATTACATGGAAAATGTTTCATTATTTTTTATTTTCTAAAAAATGATTTAACGATTTTAATTAAAATGCCATACATTTAAGATATTTGAATAACCAGTAAAATGTATATGTTGGGTTTTCTGCAAATAGATTGTGTGGTAAACTGTAAGAGATAGACAAAAGCTTACTTCACATAAAATAAAACGTTTTACCAATATTTATTTCCGAGGTATTAGTAGTTCGTTTGAATTTTTAAATTCATTTGCCTTTTGAAGTGCTAAATCGCCGTTCGTTTGTTTCTTGTGTATAAAGAGTATGATATAATGACCTGGATTTTAAAGATCTAATTATTGCTCCAGCCTCCTATAGTTCCCCAGTACCAAAAACATGAATTAAACAGAGGAATAAGCTTTTGTAACAATAGTTTGTAGAAGAGTGGGTAGAGAAAGTCACATAGATGTAGTCCGCTTCAATTGTCATACCGGGAAACAACTTGGGAAACAGCTGATGATGTTAGTCCCGCAGGTTTTAACGTTGGATTTAAATCATTTTATTCAACGTTCATACTTGCCGACTACGAAGGTTAGGAAATGGTTCTAATTAAAGAAAAGCTCCTCCACCTCGGACCTCTGGGTTGAAAAACCGGAACTGACTACTTGACCACAGATGCAGACATAAGCTATTCTCAATAAAGCAATGGTAAAGGACGCTTTTAATAGAGAAAGAAACGACACTGAGGTGCTTTGTGCGAATGCGACATTGTATATTGAGAGAACTTGGGCGTTGAGACGAAGTGTGGAAAACGATTGGAAATGTGGATATAAAGAGACAATAAGTAATGAATATGTTTTAGAACAGTTGAAGATGGAAAAGCGGCGTTGAAATTGCTCAGAGAGAGAGAGAGAGAGAGAGAGAGAGAGAGAGAGAGAGAGAGAGAGAGAGAGAAATGACAGACATTGGATGAAAAAAATGCACGGGAAAGTGATAGATATATGAGACGAAGAGGAAAGCGGAAAACAGAAGAACGGAGGAGGCTGTGCTTACAGTGAAGGATTTGAAATTGGGCAACAAACTATGTGATTTATGGTGCCCCTTCTAAGGACAAAATAGCTTCACTTTACTGAAGCATAAACTGTAATATATTTTATGAGATAAAAGAGGAAAGAAAAAAAATTCAAAACATTTTGGTCCAATTTCATAGTTACTGAGTAGAATAGTTTCATTTCAGTTCATATTGTGATGAATAATTACAAGTGAGAAAATTGGGTTTAATTGTAACCTAATATTGCAACACCTTGAGTCAATAACTGTTAATTAATGTGTTAGAAACATAAAAATTTCATGTGACACACATATACACACGCGCGCGCGCACGCACACACACGACTAACAAATTCATGCACATATCCATCCAATCTTATTATACTATTCATATAAAAATGAGTTACTCTACTTGTTTACTTTGAATATATGTTTACCTAGGAATTGTTTCAAATTAAGCAAGAAGAGCTAAGGGTTACAACATGTGGAAACAGCATTCAAACGTTTATTTGTGGTAAAAACCTCTTGCAATGGAAGCAAAAGAAAGGGGAATAAAACTATTCACAAACCTTCAAACATATCCGTTACGTGACGTTTAGGAAAGATCCAAACTTTGAACTTGCAATATTTCGAAAGCAGCTAACACTACGAAAAACCTTATTTGATACAATTTGTGTATTTTTATGAGCCCTGCGTCTCTCCGATAGGTAAATATGTTTTTATCCTCTAAGACTTCTTAGTTATACAAAATTATACAAAATTAATTTAAATAAAGAGGACTCAAGAGCTATTTACAATAAATTTAAGATATCCATTTTACTAATCCTGCAAATGTCTTAAAGACTGCCTCTGTGATCGAAGGGTCAGCGTTTTGTCTTCTAAAACCAGAGGTCTCGGGTTCGATTTCCGACTGGGGGGATGGAATTTTTCTTTAATTGGAATCATTTTATACGATCTACAGAGTCTGAACCTGTGAATGTGTGTGTCTTTTCAAATGAAAATTAATAACATAAAAGTTAAGCACCTACACTCAGTGAGTAGTAATACCATCAGTTGCTACTAAAGTCAAAGCCACCGATTTGAGCATAAAAGTTAAGAGGCCTATACAAATGAAACAATAACAATCTTAAACACTTATTTTGATCAGAATAAAAAATGCAACCAAACATTTTCCATGAAAACAGTATTTTAGGGATGGGGGAATTTTCTTGAAAATCTTCGTGTTGCATCTGAAAGATGCTTAACTTAAGTACCAAGTTTGGTATTTATCCGACATTTCATTTTTGAGTTATGATGTTCATAGACACACATATAATATATGAATCTTTTTAAAAAACCTGATGTGTTACACTCACATGACTTTCTCTACTCTTGTACAAACTATTTTTACAAACGCTTATTCTCCATATGCTGCATGTTAATCGAGATGTTAATCTTATTGCTAATTTTCTTGTAGATGCAAGGGGAATTGGTAGGCTTTAAGCGATAGTCAAATATTTTAAGAGCTGGTTGCTATGTAAAGTGTTCCATTCTCTTTGCATTACCAGCAAAAAAATAAAATAAAAAAAAAACCAATTTCCATTTGAGAAAAAGTAAAAGTATTGGAAAATTTAAGGGAATAACAAGCAACATCTCAAAAATGGTTCACAACAAAAATGTATATGATATAAATTGTGTATTTTAACGCGATCTACATTTTTTTGTGTAGTAAAATTTTGTTTATCTCTTATGGTTTACCAGTTGCAAAAGTCGCTCACAATGAAGAATACTTTTGGAGACATTTCCAGAAAATTCGAGATATACATTTCATTTGTCATGAAAATATCTTAAACATATGATATTTTAATCAAAATCGTTAGAGCCATTTTTGAGAAAATTAAGATTTTCGAAAAATCTTCCATGTGAAGGGTAATCTGGGGTGGGGGGATTTTCTTGAAAACCTTCGTGTCGCATTTCTGGAAGATGCTGAACCTAAATACCAAGTTTGGTGTTTATCCGACTGTTCGTTTCTGAGTTATGCTGTTCAGACACACACACACACACACACACACACACACACACACACACACACACACACGGACATGTTTCTAAAAATGATTTGTTTGGATTCAGGGGGTTTCAAAACATGTATTTCCGCTGAAATCTCGGTATCGAATTTTTGGATGGAATACAATACTTCCCGTACTTACTATACGTAGTAGAGAAAGTAGAACTTGTATTCAAGGGACCTCAAGACATGTATTGTCGGTGAAATCTCTGTATGGAATTTTGGGCGAAATAGAATATTTACTCTAGCTGCTATTAGTAAGTGGTAGAGAAAGTAATAGTCAGACTGAATATACAGTAAAATATGACTGCGTGCAAACAGTAGAGAACTATTGCCAGTTACAAAGACATAACATACACAATGAGTTTTGTGATAAAACAAAGACAGCTCTATTTTTAAGAAGCAGGGAGGTAATGCCCAAGCTTATAGCAAAACATGTCGATAATCCTGCGTCTGTCATAGGACCCCAAAGACGCTAAGGTAACCGGGGGCTAACTGGACAGGGAAAGTGTCGGAGCCCTTCATTTTTTAATTCAGGTATTTCTTTGAGCGCTCCATCACAGGCACTCTGTGACGTACTTCAAAAAGCCCTTTTAGAGCGGCTGTGTCCGCTTTTAAGAGCGCGCTAGCCCAATATCGGAAGTGTAGATCTACACCTGTTTGTTATCGAAGCGACCCAACTGACCGTATTTATTCTTTTCCCTTGTCCCTTAACTTATGTGTGTGTAGTTATATTTTGTGCTCTTCATCTGAATTCCTAATCGAAACTTCATCAGAAGAATACCGTTCTCTGCCCATAACGATTCACACGTATCTCTTATAATGTAGGTACTTTCCGCTTTGTATTAACTAGTGTTTAGTGTTTAGAATATGCAGTACGTTCTTGGTCACTACAGCATACGAACAGTTCAAAACTCTATATTACAAGTCTATTTTTGTTATTAATGATGTGCGAAAAAATTATATGTTACATTGCATGGTTTTCTCTATCCAATTGTCTACAAACTACTCTTGCAAAAGCGTGTTCTTCTATCTACTTCATACTATTCGAGATAAATGATTGCAGAAAGGTTTCTCCACACATTTTTATAGACACAAGTGGAATGCAGGAGATTGAAGGCTTTAAAACGTGAGTCGCTATATAAGATTTTGAAATTACACTGTTAGCATGGCCACATAAACGAATTGCGAATTTGTACTTCAAAAAAGTATAAAGTATTTGAAAAGTCAAAACAATAGCATCGAATATCGCAACAAAAAATGTAAATTGTGTGTTTTAACAAAATCCATCTTTGTCTCTTACGATTTACAAGTTATGCATAATTATTCGAAGTTCATTCCCAATAAAGAGAACTACATAGGCTATTCTAAGAAAACTAATATATACATTTTATTTGTCATGCAAATATTCTATTTAATCAAAATCGTTAGACATTTTTGATAAAATAAAAAATGTCGAGGGCTGCCCCGTAGCTCACTTGGTAGAGCACCTGCCTGCTGTGTGAGGGGTCCCGGGTTCGATTCCCGGCTGTGGGTGAGAATTTTCTCTATTCAAGATTATTCCCTATCCTCTGCAGAGACTGGAAGTGTAAATGTGTGTGTAATCTAATAATTAAAATACCCAAAGTACAAGAAATCGAATGACAAGCGAATACAAGATAACACAATTGCTTATGAAATAAGTTTCAAAGGAAAGGCCGACCATAAGACCAATGTAGTTAAAGGCGGGGAACTAAAAAAAAATTTGAAAATATTTCCAAAAAATCTGATGTGTTACACTCACATGACTTTCTCTACTCGTGTACAAACTATTTTCACAAACGCTTATCCTCCATCTATTTCATGTTAATCGAGATAAACGGTTGTGGAAATTATTTTATTGCTAATTTTCTTGTAGGTGCAAGGGGAATTGCTAGGCTTTAAGCGATAGTCAAATATTTTAAGAACTGGTTGCTATGTGGAGCATTCCATTCTCTTTGCATATCCAGGACATGTATATAAAGACGAATAACGAATTCCCGTTTGAGAAGAAGTATAAGTATTGGAAAATTCAAACAAATAACAAGGAATATCTCGGAAATACTTCAATCTACAAAAAAATGTATATAACATAAATTTTGTGTTTTAACATGATCTATATTTTTTGTGTAGAAAAATTTTGTCTATCTCTTACGATTTACTGGTTATGGAAAAGCCATTCAGAAAGAAGAGGACTTTTAGGGATATTCCCAGAAAATTCAAGATATGTATTTTGTCATGAAAATATCTTAAATGTATGATATTTTAATCAAAATCGTTAATAGTCATTTTGGAGAAAATAGAAGTTTTCGAAAAATGTTCCATATAAAGGGTAGTCTGGTGTGGGGGGATTCTCTTGGAAATCTTCGTGTCGAATCTTTTGAGAGATGCTGAACCTAAATACCAAGTTTGGTATTTGCCCGACTTTTCAGTTTTGAGTTATGCTGTTCACAGACACGCAGACCTTTTTCTAAAGAGGCTTTATTTTTAATTCGGGGCCTCAAAACTTGTATTTCCGGTAAAATCTCGGTATCGAATTTTTACTTTCGAAAATGCTTTTTACTTGCTCTACTACGTAAAATAAGTAGGAAAGTATTGCATTCCACCCAAAAATTCGATACCGAGATTTCACCGGAAATACATGTTTGGAGGCCCTTGAATTAAAAAAAAAGCCTCTTTAGAAAAAGATCCGTGTGTGTGTCTGTTGATGTGTGTGTCTATGTGTCTGTGAACAGCATAACTCAAAATCCAAAATTCGGATAAATACCAAACTTGGTACAGTAGACCCTCGCTAATTCGAAATAGGATAAACCGAAAACTCAATTAATCCGCAGTAGCTGCTCGGTCCCTGCCGAATTACATGGGGGAAATCTACCGCTTAAACCGAATTTCGGATAATTCGTACTACGAACTTAAATTTGGTCCCCTCATTACGTATTCCATACGTTATTCTTCGTTTAAACCGAATATATATGGTGCTGTGCACTACGGTATTTTCCGTTACATATTTCATATAATTTTTCTCAATTTTCTTTTTCACTGTCTGGCCCCATGCTTAAAAAAAAAAAAGGCTCGTGAAATCCCGAAGAAAGAAGGAATTTCTGGGTTTGTGTCTTCTGAAGGATGGCTATGGCGTTTTCAGAAGAGGAATAAAATCAGTGCTTTCAGTGTCTGTGAGAAGGCACATAGTGTAAACGAGGAAGATACCAATGAGTGGGCGCGGGGGTTTCAATCTAAGCTCTCTCATCATCACCCAAGAAATGTGTTTAATATGGGTGAAGCAAGCGTTTTCTATAACTTGATGCCTGAAAATACACTACGTGCCAAGGGCGGAAAGTGCCGTGGAGGAAAATGCAGCAAGGAGAGACTGGCGGTGGTCTTCAGATGGTTCTGAGAAGCTCAAACCATTAGTGATTGGAAAATACAAAAAAATCTACGTTTTAAATAGTCAACCTATTCAAACTGCCAGGTCAGTACGAGAATAACGATAAAGCTTGAATGACCAAATCTCTTGAAGATTCAACAGCAAATGGCTGCAACAGAGGAGCCTTTTGCTAACTTTGGACCACTGCTCGGCACATCAGTTCGATGATCTGGAACTTCCGAACATAGAAGTTGTGTTCTTACCTGCTAACACCACGAACCGTCTGCAACCATTGGATCAAGGAATAATCGCCTCAATGAAGCGTAATTACAGACGCCAACTGGTTAAGGCTGTCATCAGTGCAATAGAACTACAAGAAACAGTTCCACATTGGAATGTACTGGAAGCTATCCGCAACAAATCTGCTGCTTGGGATGAAGTTACAACGCACACCATAACTGTTTTAAGAAGGCCTGACACCAACTGATAACACGCTGAAACCGAACAGGAAACCATGATCCACATTTGAACTTATAATGTGAATACAATTGTGCATTCTGATAATGCTCTTACACACAGTTGGTGCCCTCTTGTACCGTCATTATGGAAGAATGGACGTAGGTTGACAACATCTGTGCTGCTGAACAACCAGTCATCTACTGATGATGCAGAAGAGAATGATAATTCTTTACTCCCATCTTCTGAGGATGAACATGAGGATGAGATATCGACCCTGCGCTGAAGTTCCAGCTGCAATTTCTGTTCTCGAGAGATTTGCTGCCACTTCTGATGTCTCCATGACATTTCAGGCCGCCCTGAATGTGGTATCTTCAGAGAGTGCCATATTACGACCAATGGTCCGCCAACAACAATTAATGATTTTTTCAAATTATAGAACTAAAATGTATAATGGATAAGAGTTGTAACTAAAACATTTGTTCCGATTAAAACTTAGTGTTAAAAGAACGGTATATTTAAAGTGTTTCTTAAGATTATTGTTTATTGTATTATACGTCTCACTAATTCAATGAATGAAATATTGTTCCAAATAGCACTGTTTTAAAAAAATTACGACGAGCATTTGACAGTATAATTTCTCAATTAAACAAATGCCAGATATACCGTATACAACAGTTATTTTTACTTTTTCCTAGAAGTGGAAAACCTCATTCGTTGGTACGCTTAACGAGAGGGAAAGTGAACTCAACAGGCGTATTTTACCATTTCAGATAATACGGGACTATTTTTACAAAACCTCGTTAATTCAAACTTCGTTAAACTGAATTGGATATTTTTCGGTCTCTTGGAATTCGGTTAAACGAGGGTCTACTGTATTTAGGTTCAGTATCTTCCAAAGATGCGACACGAAGATTTTCTAAAACATTCCTCCATCCCAGACTACTCTTTACGTTGAATATTTTTCGAAAATTTCTATTTTCTCAAATGGCTCTGACGATTTTGATTAAAATATCAAGTATTTAAGATATTTTACGACAAATGAAATATATATTTTGAATTTCCTGGGAATGTCCCCAAAATTCTCTTCATTTGAACGGCTTTTGCAAAACTGGTAAACCGTAAGAGATAGACACAAAAAATGTAGATCTGGTTAAAACAAACAATTTATATAATATGCATTTTTTTGAGTAAACCATTTCCGAGATATTCCATGTTATTTCTTTGAATTTTCCAATACATTTGTCATGAAAATATCTTAAATTATTGGTATTTTAATTAAAATCGTTAGTCATTTTTGAGAAAAGCAACATTTTCTAAAAACGTTCCATGAAAAAGGTAGGAAGAATTTTCTTGAAAATCGTCGTGTCGCATTTTTGAAAGATAGACACACAGAGGGACCTTTTTCCAAAAATGCTTTTGTTTTATTCAGGGGGCCTCAAAACATGTATTTACGGTGAAATCTCGGTATGGAATTTTTGGGTGGAATGCAATACTTCCCCTACTTACTGTACGTAGTAGGGAAACTAAAAAGGGCATTTTCGATTGGGGTAATTTTCTTAAAATGTCCAATTTTTTGTTAAAATAACATACATTTAAGATATAGGCATAAATAATAAAAATGTATATTCTGTGAATAGCTTGTGAAGTCCTCTTCATTTTGAATGAACTTTTCTATAATATTATATAATTGGTAAACCAATTAGATATATAAAAATAGTTGGGAAACAGTTATTGTCACAAAATACTTATTAGACCTTGTGTACTTCAACAAGTTCCACATTTTTGTGCAGTATATTTTTGTTTATCATTTATGGTTTAGTAATTATACAAAATATACTGAATTAATTCCGAATGATGAAGTCTTTACACACTATTCGCCAAAACTTAAAGACCTCGTTTTATTTATTATTCAAGTATTCTAAAGACATTCGATATTTAATTTCAGGCATTTTAGAGAGTATCGAAATAACGAAATGTTTTCAATGTAAAGGGCAGTATGGTGTAGGTGAGTTTCTTGAAAATCTTTCTCGCATCTTTGGAAGATGCTACACTTTTTAATATGAAGTTTTGCTTTTATTCGACTTTTAATTTTTTAATCATGCTGTCACACACACGCGCGCACGCGCACAGAGACAAGCACACAACGCACGGACTCGTGAACGGGGGGGGGGGTCCATGATTCAAATTCCGCCAGGACCGTCCTACCCGTCCTCACAAAAGAACAAATGCCTGAACTCAAGCCTGGAACGTTTGCTTCTCAAATTCCTTCCCCAATCATTATTTCATTTCATGACTTTGCCGTTTGTAATAGACTGGGCCTCAAGGACTGTTAAAATAGTAATAATAATCACACACATGCCCCTGAAGAATGCTCTTTTTGGATTTGAGAGCCTCAATACATGTATTTCTGGTTAAATGTTTATATATAATTTTAGAGTGGAATATAAAACCCCCTCTACTTGCTATGAGATTGTTTTAGAGAAAGTAAGAATTCTAGCATCCAAATAAAAGGAAAAAGAAGTTATCATTGTTAATGTAGAGAAAGAACAAACGATATAACAGTTTAGATGTTCTGGCACGTGTGTGGTGTTGGCAAAATTACATTATATGCTTTGAATTAAAATATGATTATAGTGGAAGCCTTTCTTGTGGATATTTATCGTGACTTACAATAAGTATATAAACAATAGGCATTTCTACAATGAATACTCATGAAAATAAATGATAATGACAAGGAACTACATATTACACATAGATTTTTGGGTGTTTTTGCGCAACTGGGAAACCCGGTTTGTTGCAGTAGCAACCAGTTGTGAGGACGGCCGAGAGGTGGCAGGAAGTCCTTAGATCCTGAAGGGACGCTCCAAGATCGTATCCCAGCTGTTGTTAGACTTGGATCCGGCCCATTTTGGTACCCGTGCCAGATTAGCTTTGTTTTTATCGTGCGAGGCGTGGAACCAGCCCATCAGTGTTGTGTTGTTTCGGGGCTCAACAACAAGATCAAATGTCACTTATTGAACAGGCAGTGTTGGAAACTGGAGACTTCTTGGAAACTTTATGTTGACTTGAACAGAATTCGGGTGTGACTCAAGAGTATGGCTCCAAAACTGTTGAGCATTCTCCTGCAGAGGAATGACTGCAACATCCCGTGGGGGTTCAAACTCTCGGGCGGTAAAGAGCTAGGAAGACCTCTAGGGATTGTAAAGGTACGTAATTAACGTTGGAAGAGATCCACTTGTTATAGACTCGAATAATTACTTGAACATGGAGATGTGCCAATGTTTTGACGTTTCTTTTGTTTTCTCGCTGCCAGGGTCAGCTTCTAAATGTGGTGACATTTCAGTAACTGCCGAGCGCTCACAAAAGTGCATTCTGCAAATAGCACTCGACTGTAGTGCCCTAGACCTTCTTTCAAAGTTATCTGGAAATCTCTGTTGTATAGAATTCGGAAACGAACGTAAATATTAGTGTTTATAATCCCAGCTTCTACATCCATAGGTTTTGAGGTTTGGTTCCCTACTGGATAAGGGAATTTTGTTTAATTATGATCATCTTCTTCGTATCTGGACTGATGAAAAAGTGCAAATATATGTGTAAATTAATGAGGGAGCAATAATGAGTTATTTTATAAAATAGTAATTTGTAACCTTCAATCTATATGTTGGCCAAATTGTAGAGCGCTGTGATGCTTCGAAGTACTTTTGATTACCTAACACTTAAATTCCTTGCAAACATTAAATGGCTCTTGAAGTAATACTTAGTCATTTTCAGCAATTTTATTTTAATACGTTTACTCACATTCAAAGGCCATGTGATGCTACTATTTTCATACTAGGAGTCTGAAAGTTTTACATATTTTGAAAGTTATGGTTAAAACAAACAAAACCCTGCAGAATCCTATTATGCATAAATCAAATATTTTCTGAGTTATAAAATAAAAATCTATATACCTAGATGGTAAATGAATTGTGTTTACTGACTGCCTCTGTGTTTGAGTGATCAACGTTCTGGCTTTCGAACAAAAACGCCTCGGGTTCAATTACTAACTGGGATGGGATATTTTTCTCTAACCGGAATCATTGTAGATTCTGGAAGTATGAATGAAGGTTCTATGTAAAGGGTAGTTAGGCTAAGATTTTCTTGAAAATCTTCCTGTCGCCCCTTTGGAAGATTCTGAACTTAAGTACCAAGTTTGGTATTTGTCTGCTTTTGTTTTTGAATTATGCTATTCAAGACACACAGACAGATAGACACATAGATACACACTCACGCCCTTTCTATAAAAATTATTTTCTTTTTTTGGTTCAGAGGGCCTTAAAACTTATTTCCGGCGAAATATCGATATCGATTTTTTGGATAGAATGCAATACCTTTTCTACGAACTATGTACTAGTAGAGAAAATAAAAATACCCTCTCTACTACATATCTATGCTAGCCAGAGGAAGTATTGCATTCCACCCAAAAATTCAATATCGAAGTTTCATCGGTAATACATGTTTTGAGTTCTCCGAAACACACAGAAAGCTCAATAAAGAAATATTTTTTTATAAAAAATCTGTGTGTGTGTATCTGTGGAGAGCATAATTAAAAAATGAAATATCGGATAAATACTAAACTTGGTGCTTAAGTTCAATATCTTCTAAACCGCGACACGAAAATTTTGAAACAAATCCCCCTCCCCAACCTATTCTTTGCTATAGACCACGGTAATAAGACTCTCGATATTTTATGATGTCTTGAATAAACTTTCACCTTTGAGATACGCAATGTCAACCCTCTTTACAGCACGAACACAGCAGCGATTGAAACACAGCTGATAAAGATAACGCGTCATGCGCCGCCAGTTGCGCATCGGAAAAGTACCGAGGTTACTGCAGTACAGCCTGCTACGCACATAGCTGGTCTTTGGCCTCGCCTTAAAACGCCCGCACGGTACATAGTGGGACTTAACTCAAGACCCTTTATGCCGGAAATGTGTGAGGGATTTTGAAACCTCACAGCATATACTATTTAAACGCGAAGGATTCGCTATGCATAGATATGTATTCCTAGGGCCCTTCTTCTTGAACCTGAGGGTATAAGAAGGGCAAATATCAAGGACATGGTCCGTTTTATATGGAGTATTAGACTTAATGCCCAGGATAAGAGGCACAAAGGGTTCTAAGAGCCTGTGTGCAGACCTCTAAAAGAAACAACTCAAGTTTAATCATCATTCTACAAAAGCCACTAAAGGTTATTCGTGGCATTGTCCTAACACTCCTTGTCTAAATACTATTACATACTTGTATCTGTCGAAATAATAGACTATACGACGTGTTATCAGTAGGCAATGAATTTACTTTAAGTGGTGTTTGATCTAAAATGTCGGTTGATGAAACTGATATCACATGTACCTATAATTTACCATACGTAATGCCGAGTGAATGTCTAGAACATTTGAAAATTACGAGTTGCATTTACTACGGCTAATAAAACCCATGTCAACCAGATCAAACTCTGCTTGCAAGGTGCATGCAAAATCAGGGAAACCTTCCTATTAGAAGTGCAACAGGATTTCAGAAAGGGTAGATCGTGTTCGATTGCATATTTTTACAATGGCACAACTGCTTGGAAATAATTGAATCTCCTACTTAAATCATTTACTGAATATGCAAAAGCCTTCCATAAAGTATCTAAATAGAAATAGATTGTGGTAAATAATAAAAGAATGAGGATTTCCGTATAAAGTAATGAGAGCAACTCAAAGTCTTTATGGAGTAGCACTTATAGAAATTAAAGTAGATCAAGACAAATACTGCATAATATGGAAGTACACCAAGGGCTAAATGAGGGTGTCCTCAGTCATCCATTCTTTCTAATCTTTATATTGGTGACGTCATAAGATGTTAACAGCACATTCTACCTTACAATTTTAAAACAGATAATAAAAGTTTACACAGTTCTTTTTACAGTTTTAGCTTCTACCGAAAACAACCTAAAGAGCCGTCCACCAATTAAGTACAGTAACTGCGGAGTATAGCTTAGAGATATCAATTGAAAAAATCTGATGTGTTACTCACATTACTTTCTCTACTCTTGTACAAACTATTTTTTCAAACGCTTATTCTCCATTTACTTCATGTTAATCGAGATAAACATTTGCAGACTCTATCTTATTGCTAATTTTCTTGTAGATGTAAGGGGAATATATATATTTACAAGGGCAATATATATTTACAAAGGCAATATAGGAATACAGTAGCCTTTAAGCATAGGCATTACTCTTAATAGCTGGTTGCTAGGTGCAGCACAATTCTCTTTGCCACAGATTAATTCTCTTTGCATATCCAAAACAAAAAAAAAAAAAAATAAATAAATAACGAATTCCCATTTGAGAAAATAAGTATTGAAAAATTTAAGGGAATAACAAGCAGTATCTCGAAAATGGTTCACTCAACAAAAAAAATGTATATGACATAAATTGTGTATTTTAACGCGATGCACATTTTTTATGTAGTAAAATTTTGTCTATCTCTTATGGTTTACCAGTTATGCAAAAGTCGTTCACAATGAAGAATACTTTTGGAGACATTCCCAGAAAATTCAAGATATACTTTTATTTGTCATGAAAATATCTTAAACATATGATATTTTAATCAAAATCGTTAGAGCCATTTTTGAAAAAATTAAAATTTTCGAAAAATGTTCCATGTAAAGGGTAATCTGGGTTGGGGATATTTTCTTGAAAGACTTCGTGTCGCATCTCTGGAAGATACTGAACCTAAATATCAAGTTTGGTGTTTATCCGACTGTTCATTTCTGAGTTATGCTGTTCACAGACAGACAGATAGACACACGGACATGTTTCAAAAAATGCTTTTTTGGATTCAGGGGTCTCAAACATATATTTCCGGTGAAATCTCGGTATCGAATTTTTGGGTGGAATACAATACTTCCCCTACTTACTATACGTAGTAGAGAAAGTAAAAAGAAAACCATGACATGATGTGGAAAACATATAGTGAAAACTATAATAATAATAATAATAATAATAATAATAATAATAATAATAATAATAATAATAATCCTGTAGAACAAGTTTTTAATTCCCTGGGGGTCCATATAGGTAATGACAGAGTTAAAGATATGAACAAGAAAATTTGCCTATTTCGTCATATTTGTGCCACAATTACAAGAGTTCTAGAGAGGAAAGTCAGGAAAGAAACGTTAAAAGTTTAGACTTTCGGCGGCATCATTATATATGGCTATGAATGTTGGTCCTTAAACAGGGAATCTTTAAGAAGATTTGAGGCAACAGATGAAATTCTTGAGATTTCTGGCGGGGAAGTCTTGGGTTTCTTTCCAAAATGAATTACTATTCAATTCATAACTATTGTACAAAAACAGAAATGAAGATATATGTAAAGAACCAAGGATTTTTAAAATAACAAATAAAAGAGAAGAGTATCGAAGAAACTGTCATGAACATATCTTCAGAATGAGTCATGATGACAGAGTATTGGATTGTAAAACCTACAGGACGATGAAATCGGGAACCACCTGTTAAAAAATGGATCCAATAGTTATAAATTGGAGCCGGAAAAGGTCAACCATTGGCTTAACCTGAAAGCTCACAATGGTGATAATAATAATCATAACCATAAAACGAAATATTTTAAATTCTTACAATAAATGATGGTACATTAACCTTATAGCATTGGGCACTACAGCTATGATTTGTCTTACTAAAGATAAGTTAAAGGTAACTCTATACACCAGACCAGCGATAGTCGTAAATTGTTTATACCTCCAGTATAAAATTATTTGTCCAACTCCATAAAATAAGAGTTTGTGCGACTTCAGATCACATCCGAGGTGAATATTTGAATGGTGAAGCCATTTCTACAGATTTGGGAAGAGGATAGAAGTAACTGGGAGTCAAATCTAGCGAATGTGCATGTGGTAACACAAAGCACAAGTCGTGCAACTTTGCAATCGCAATTGAAGTGTATGCCGCTGCATTGTCTTGATGGAAAATAACGTTGTTCTTTAACTACCTATTTTAGACATCTGGCCTTCATAGCATCCTTCAGCTGTTCCAGCAAAGCTGCATAGTACTATCAGTTGATGGTTTTGCCCTTTTACAGGTAGTCTACAAATACCAAACCCTAGGTATATTAGGCCGTCACCTTTCCTGCTGTAGAAGCACACTTGCCCTTCTTTAGAAGCGCTTTCACCCACTTGCACCTGTGGTTTAGCCTGCTGCTTCATTTCTGGCGTGTGGTGGTAAATCCATTTTCCGTCTACAGTGATGTAGCGTCGCGAAAGGTGGTCAAGTTGTGTCTGAACATGTCCAAGAAGTTTATTCAGATGGACTTCTGGTCGGTGATTAACAAACGCGGCACCCGCGTGCAAGTGCTCGTACAAAATATTCCGGACACGCTCTAATGAGATCTTGGCAATGTAAGAAAGTTCACGTTACTTGATTCGTTTGTTGTTTAACATGACATTGTGGATTTTCGCAATATTCTCTTCAGTAGTAGTCCATTTCTTTATCGTGAAAAATAATGAAGCTTCAAAAGTGGAATAGAGTTCCTTTTTACTTTCTCTACTACGTAAAGTAGGGGAAGTATTGCATTCCACCCAAAAATTCTATACCGAGATTTCACCGGAAATACATGTTTTGAGACCTCCTGAATCCAAAAAAAGCATTTTTGGAAACATGTCCGTGTGTGTGTGTGTGTGTGTGTGTCTGTGAACAGCATAACTCAAAAACTAACAGTCGGATAAACACCAAACTTGGTATTTACGTTCAGTATCTTCCAGAGATGCGACACGAAGATTTTCAAGAAAATCCCCCCACCTCAGACTACCCTTTACATGGAACATTTTTCGAAAATTTTAATTTTATCAAAAATGGCTCTAACGATTTTGATGAAAATATCATATGTTTAAGATAATGTCATGAGAAATGAAATGTATATCTCGAAATTTCTGGGAATGTCTCCAAAAGTATTCTTCATTATGAACGACTTTTGCATAACTGGTAAATCATAAGAGATAGACAAAATTTTACTACACAAAAAATGTAGATCGCGTTAAAATACACAACTTATATCATATACATTTTTCTTTGTTGAGTGAACCGTTTTCGAGATATTGCTTGTTATTTCCTTAAATTTTCCAATACTTATACTTTTTCTCAAATTCGTTATTCATTTTTACTTTCTCTACTACGTATAGTAAGTAGGGGAAGTATTCTATTCCACCCATAATTTCGATACCGAGATTTCACCGGAAATACATGTTTTGAGACTCACTGAATCCAAAAAAGCTTTTTTGGAAACATGTCCGTGTGTGTGTCTGTCTGTGTGTCTGTGTGTCTGTGAACAGCATAACTCAAAAACGAAGAGTCGGATAAACACCAAACTTGGTATTTGTGTTCAGTATCTTTCAGAGATGCGACACGAAGGTTTTCAAGAAAGTCCCCCCACCCCAGACTACCCTTTACATGGAACATTTTTCGAAAATTTTAATTTTCTCAAAAACGGCTCTAACGATTTTGATTAAAATATCATATGTTTAAGATATTGTCATGACAAATAAAATGTATATCTCGAATTTTCTGGGAATGTCTCCAAAAGTATTCTTCGTTATGAACGACTTTTTCATAACTGGTAAACCATAAGAGATAGACAAAATCTTACTACACGAAAAATGTGGATCGCCTTAAAATACACAATTTATGTCATACATTTCTTTTGTTGAGTGAACCGTTTGCGAGATATTGCTTGTTATTCCCTTAAATTTTCCAATACTTATACTTCTTCTCAAATTCGTTATTCATTTTTTACTTTCTCTACTACGTATAGTAAGTAGGGGAAGTATTGCATTCCACCCAAAAATTCGATACCGAGATTTCACCGGAAATACATGTTTTGATACTCCCTGAATCCAAAAAGAGCATTTTTGGAAACATGTCCGTGTGTGTGTCTGTGTGTGTGTCTGTGTGTCTGTGTGTGTGTCTGTGTGTGTGTCTGTGAACAGCATAACTCAAAAACGAACAGTCGGATAAACACCAAACTTGGTATTTAGGTTCAGTATCTTCCAGAGATGCGACACGAAGGTTTTCAAGAAAATCCCCGCACCCCAGACTACCCTTTACATGGAAGATTTTTCGTAAATTTTAATTTTCTCAAAAATGGCTCTAACGATTTTGATTAAAATATCATATGTTTAAGACAATGTCATGAGAAATGAAATGTATATCTCGAATTTTCTGGGAATGTCTCCAAAAGTATTCTTCATTGTGAACGACTTTTGCATAACTGGTAAACCATAAGAGATAGACAAAATTTTACTACACAAAAAATGTAGATCTCGTTAAAATACACAACTTATGTCATATACATTTCTTTTGTTGAGTGAACCGTTTTCGAGATATTGCTTGTTATTCCCTTAAATTTTCCAATACTTATACTTTTTCTCAAATTCGTTATTCATTTTTTTATGTCCTGGACTTGCAAAGAGAATGGAATGCGCCGCATAGCAACCAGCGTTAAAATATTTGACCATCGCTTAAAAGCTACCATATTCCCCATGCATCTACAAGAAAATTACCAATAAGATTGACATCTCGATATCTCGATTAACATAAAGCATATGGAGAATAGGCGTTTGTAAAAATAGATTGTACAAGAGTAGAGAAAGTCATGTGAGTGTAACACATCAGATTTTTTTATGTCCTGGACATGCAAAGAGAATGGAATGCGCCACATAGCAACCAGCGTTAAAATATTTGACTATCGCTTAAAACCTACCATATTCCCCTTGCATCTACAAGAAAATTATCAATAAGATTGACATCTCGATATCTCCATTAACATGAAGCATATGGAGAATAAGCGTTTGTAAAAATAGTTTGTACAAGAGTAGAGAAAGTCATGTGAGTGTAACACATCAGATTTTTTGTCTTGGATATGCAATGCGTATTAATCTGTGTCAAAGGGAATGGTGCTGCACCTAGCAGACAGCTATTAATAGATATGTATGTGCTTAAAGGCTACTGTATTTATATACTGCCCTTGTAAATATATATTCCGCTTACACCTACAAGAAAATTAGCAATAAGATAGATTCTGCAAATGTTTATCTCCATTAACATGAACTAGATGGAGAATAAGCGTTTGTAAAAATAGTTTGTACAAGAGTAGAGAAACTCATGTGAGTGTAACACATCAGATTATTTTGTCTTTGATATGCAAAGAGTATTAATCTGTGGCAAAGGGAATGGTGCTGCACCTAGCAACCAGCTATTAAGATATATGTATGTGCTTAAAGGCTACTGTATTTCTATATTGCCCTTGTAAATATATATTCCCCTTACACCTACAAGAAACTTAGCAATAAGATAGAGTCTGAAAATGTTTATCTCGATTAACATGAAGTAGACGGAGAATAAGCGTTTGTAAAAATAGTTTGTACAAGAGTAGAGAAAGTCATGTGAGTGCAACACATCAGATTTTTACTTTCTCTACTACGTATAGTAAGTAGGGGAAGTATTGCATTCCACCCAAAAATTCGATACCGAGATTTCACCGGAAATACACGTTTTGAGACCTCCTGAATCCAAAAAAAGCATTTTCGGAAACATGTGTGTGTGTGTGTCTGTGTGTGTGTGTGTGTCTGTGAACAGCATAACTCACAAACGAACAATCGGATAAGCACCAAACTTGGTATTTAGGTTCAGTATCTTCCA
This sequence comes from Deroplatys truncata, assembly GCA_030765065.1. Classification (NCBI taxonomy): domain Eukaryota; kingdom Metazoa; phylum Arthropoda; class Insecta; order Mantodea; family Mantidae; genus Deroplatys; species Deroplatys truncata. The sequence continues at coordinate 130,237,011 of CM060984.1, forward strand.
GAGATGCGACACGAAGGTTTTCAAGAAAATCCCCCCACCCCAGACTACCCTTTACATGGAAGATTTTTCGAAAATTTTAATTTTCTCAAAAATGGCTCTAACGATTTTGATGAAAATATCATATGTTTAGGGTAATGTCATGAGAAATGAAATGTATATCTCGAATTTTCTGGGAATGTCTCCAAAAGTATTCTTCATTGTGAACGACTTTTGCATATCTGGTAAACCATAAGAGATAGACAAAATTTTACTACACAAAAAATGTAGATCGCGTTAAAATACACAACTTATGTCATATACATTTCTTTTGTTGAGTGAACCGTTTTCGAGATATTGCTTGTTATTTCCTTAAATTTTCCAATACTTATACTTTTTCTCAAATGCGTTATTCATTTTTTTTGTCCTGGACATGCAAAGAGAATGGAATGCGTCACATAGCAACCAGCGTTAAAATATTTGACTATCGCTTAAAAGCTACCATATTTTCCTTGCATCTACAAGAAAATTACCAATAAGATTGACATCTCGATATCTCGATTAACATGAAGCATATGGAGAATAGGCGTTTGTAAAATTAGGTTGTACAAGAGTAGAGAAAGTTATGTGAGTGTAACACATCAGATTTTTTTATTTCGGTTGCCATTAAACTATTAATATGAAGTACGTATTTAATCACTGCACGACATTGATATTTTCCGTTTTTCGAAGAAGCCGCAAGCTTGTTTTGTTCATACTATCCAGAATTTCATGTTTTTCCATTTCCAAACCAGTACGTCAAATTTAACTTTTCAGTTCAGTTAGTTTTCGTATTCCAACACCAGCAGTATGAATACATAATGGCAAATCTACTACGAGAATAACACTTCATAAGCATTTTTCTTTCGTATTTAACGTTTCTATGCTAATTTTAAAATTTGAATATTTCGTAATAACTCGCCTTAATTAATTTACTTAGTCATTTCTTTTCATAATGCTACTAAACTTCTGCATTTCCATACTCAACAATGCGTTGCAATAGGTGATACTTACTCCAACAATGGCGCCACTACATGAGAAGCTCAAAGGTTACCAACATGTATTACATGAGCTCATTTCAACTGCGATGAACATATGAAACACATGACTGCGTCCATGTCCAACACAATATGCAGTGCACTATTTAATCATTATATAGGGTGATTTATGAAGAACTGGCACTTTTATTTCTTTAGTTGTTTCAAAACGAGTTATGTTAGCGACAACTTATTATTCCTGAAATGCAGAGGAATTTTAGGAGATTATTTACCTCTATAGCAAATGTTGAAAATGTCCTCCATCCTACACGTCGTTCCATGTTACTGGCCACTCGTTGGAGGACTCTGTTGTCAATAGCTTGAATCTCCTGTATAATGTGCTTCAGATCGTCCGATGTGTGGGGACGTGTGGCATAAACCCTGTCTTTTAAGTAACCCCATAGAAAGAAGTCCGGCGATGTCAAATCCGGAGATGTCGGTGCCCACAGATTCTTGGAAATTATCCGGTCGTCAAAGAAACTTGCAATTACTGCCATGGATTTATTTGGCGTATGTCATGTAGCGCCGTTCTGCTGAAAACATCCTTGACTCAGCCTTACTCGTCTAGTTGCTCAGCAAATTCCATGAAAATCCGTCGGTACTCTGCAATGTTCACATTGTTAAAAAAATATTCTCTGTGCGGATATTGCGCACCAAACTTCGATTTTAACCGGGTGCATATCTGAGTCCGCATAGCCGGATAAATGGAACCATACTTCATCTGTGAACCATGTGATGGACAATATGGCAGGATTTTGCACAATGAACGCCTGAAACCAACGACAGTAATTCAGTCGTCTATCCTTAACTGGTTCCTGTAACTGATGGACAACCGTAATCCTATACGGCTTTAGGCCTGCACTTTTCACAGCTCTCTGACACATTGAGTAGCTGTCCTGCGACATACGTCCTAATTTATTTTTGGGTGACTGATCCAGTCGTGCTCTTACGTCAACAACCACCGTAGGAAATCTAGATGAACGAGTTTTGCCTTTTTCACTCACCAGAGATCCAGTTGTTTCCAATTTGTTTACCAGTCCCAGTATTGTGTTTCTTTGGGGAGGATTCCGGACACCAAATTCTCTCTGGTATGTCCTTTGAGTAGCTGTAATTGAATTCGTAATCCAGTATTGCTTTACAAGGAAGGGTCGTTCGTTTAATATGTACTCCATTTTCACGCGGACTAGAACAAAATCTCAAAAACAGTTGCCGGCGATAAAACTAACAATTACGAATAAAACATGAACAGCTGCGCATCTAGTGACAGCCAATCGAAATCCAGAACATTCTGCTTAGTTTGATGCTAAAATTGAGGCATTGAGTGAATTTCGAACAGAATAATTAAAGAAAGAAATGTATCCGTTCTTCATAACCACTCTGTATAAAATGTTTCGACATAGTATAAAACAGAATATTGTACGTAACTGTAGGAAACTGTTTTTCCCCTATACAGATACGTAAATAACTATTGCAGCTCTATAACAACTAAACAAATCAAGGCTCTTCTATCGCATTGTATGTTGCGCCGTTTAAAAAGTCGTACTTACCCTTGCTGTTGAATACTGCACCATTTCTTGTGTCAGGCCGAGAACTTTACGAACCGACCTCATATCGTAATAAGTCCTTATAATCTTCTCCTTAGCTTATCACTCTGTTAAAATATTTGCTATCTGCTGTGTTGGTGTTGCTTTTCCAATTCATAACCTTTCACTAGATTTATTTCCTGTTTTGTAGCTTCGCCAAATCTTCCAGACGCCTTTTTGAAGTTTGTGTTTGTTTCCATTGCACTAAATGTCCTTTAAACCTGATTGTAAAGGAACATGGAATAATAAGAGTATGGTCCTCAATATTATCGATCGATATAGAGAGTCGTGATTGGTTGGAATCTGACACTTGCTAGCACATCATTGATCTATATTAAATGACTGATATATCAGTGGAATGATCTTTACAAACATGAGATTTCAGTGGCCCCTTTCTGTAAATAAACCACTAGGAAAGAACATGACATGGGCTAAATCCTAGGAACAGAAATTAGTGAATTTTAATTGCGTGTATTCACTCAAAATTCCTTATTATCCCTGCTTTTGGAAGCCATCTATTTTATTGTTTACCGAGCTGTGAAGTACAAATATAGATTATCTACCAATTATATTTGTTATATTTTTACTTCCTCTACTTACCTATAGCAAATAGAGGGGATATTGCATTCCAACAAAAAATTCGATACTGAGTTTTTAGCGGAATCCCCTGAATGGTTTGGGATCCCCTGAATCCAAAAAGTATTTTAATACAAATATTTGTGGTTGTGTGTGTGTGTGTGTGTGTGAACAGTAGAACTCAAAATGGAAATGTTGAATAAATACCAAACTTCGTATTTAAGTCCAGCATCCTCCGAAGATGCAGCACGAAGATTTTCAAGCAAATAACCCCATCACAAAATACATGGAATGTTTTTGGTTATTTTTTATTTCTGCTCTAAAGATTTTGATTAAAATACCATATATTTACATATTTGCCTGACTAATAAAATTTTAACTTTCTTGAAGTTAAGTCTGCCTCCTCAAAGTCTTCTTCACTTGGAAGAATTTTAGACAATTTTGTATAATTCGTAAGTCATAAACTCGTAAGTTTATTTCAAATAACTTTTTTGTTGCATCAGCGATTTCCAGGATATATGCTGTTATTGATTTTTATTATTCAATAATTTGTTAATTTTTTGAGGTGCTGTCACCATTCAGTTTTTTCTTCTTAATGTCATGCGGAGAGTATATAATTTCGAAGCTAGCATGTAACGACCCACTTTTTACTTTCTCTGCTACGTATAGTAAGTAGGGAAGGTATTGCATTCCACCCAAAAATTCGATACAGAGATTTCACAGGAAATACATGTTTTGAGGTGCACTGAATGCATATAAAGTATTTTTGGAAACATGTCCGTGTGTGTGTCTTTGTGTCTGTGTGTGTGTCTGTGAACAGCATAACTCAGAAACGAACAGTCAGATAAGCACCAAACTTGGTATTAAGAGTCAGTATCTTCTAGAGATGCGACACGAAGGTTTTCAAGAAAATCCCTCCATCCCAGATTCCCTTTACATGGAACATTTTTCGAAAATTTTAATTTTCTCAAAAATGGCTCTACGATTTTGATTAAAATATCATATATTTAAGATACTTTCATGACAAAGTGTATATCTTGAATTTTCTGGGAATGTCTCCAAAAGTATTCTTCATTGTGAACGACTTTTGCATAACTGGTAAACCATAAGAGATAGACAAACTTTTACTACACAAAAATGTAGATCGCGTTAAAATACACAATTTGTGTCATATACATTTTTGTTGTTGAGTGAACCATTTTCGAGATATTGCTTGTTATTTCCTTAAATTTTCCAATATTTATGCTTTTTCTCAAATAGGAGTTCGTTATTCATTTTTTTTTTGTCCTGGTGATGCAAAGAGAGTGGAATACTCCACATAGCAACCAGCTCTTCAAATATTTGACTATCGCTTAAAGCCTACCAATGCCCCTTGCATCTACAAGAAGATTTAGCAATAAGATTAACATCTCGATATCTCAATTAACATGAAGCATATGGAGAATAAGTGTTTGTAAAAATAGTTTGTACAAGAGTAGAGAAAGTCATGCGAGTGTAACGCATCAGATTTTTAAAGATTTGACTATCCCATCAGACTCTTGTATCCCTCTTGTATCTACCACGAAATGTGTAATAAAACTATTTGTGCAAACGTTTTCGCGATTTATATGAAGCAGACAGAAAAAATAAGCCTTTGAACGATTAGTTTGTAGAATAATGGGTAAATCAAGTCCTGCGAATGCTACACATGCACTATAGATAGTAGATAGAGAAAGCTATACTGCACATGAAATTCCTGACTTGGTAATGGAGCATAGACATAGTTTAAGAAAAGCAAAGCCTGGAACAGAAGAGCAACATAAGTAGCAAGTTAACATTTTGTTGATTGGTTTAGAGAAGAGAGTGGGAGACAAAAGGATCTGGCACGGGACGCGGCTTGTCGATATAAATAAAGGTCTGCTGTTAAACGTTTAGCAATACGAGGATTAGCACTTGCGATTCAGAAATACTTTGTGTGCTAGTTCTACTGTAGTTTCTCTCGTCATAGTGATCTCTTGCAGAATTGAAATAAAACCCTGTAGCTGAATGCCCATGCGCAAATCCAATATAGAGGAATAAAAAAGATCATTTGAACTGAGTCAGGTAAAGAGTAAATGATCACATGGGCATTTGCAACATAAACCTAAGGAGAAAAATCTGATTCAAACGCTAACATGACTTTCTCTACCAATAAAAAATAACTTATCGTTATACAGAGTGGAAATCAAATCACTGGACATAGGAATGTAAGCAACACCTAAAACCCTGCTCCATATAACTTTATCCCATACGGGGAACCGATGGTGAAAAGTTGTCAAAATGATAACAAATACAATTTAGGATTTTAAACTTATTATACGACCGATTCTCTAAGAACATTTTGTGTAATTATTTTTACTATTGGAGTGAAAATGAGAGCTACGTGACGATTTAAAGAACGCTGAACGGAGGAAGTGGCTGCACATTAGAGGCTTTTTATGATATTTTTACGCTTTGTAGATGCCTTTTTGCTAAATTAGCTGCCCCTGTGTTAATCAGTTTCAAAATCATATATTTTAGGTAAACATTTACACTATTTAATATAAAATACTTAAGTATAATTTCAGACCAGTTCTGTGAGTAAATTTCCGAGTACCTTTTTCTCGGATGTATTTTGGACATTTTTCAGCATTCTTCTACAAACTTTGGAAGTAGTTTCCCGAATATATGCTAACTACAATTTGCTATGCAGTTGTCAGTATAACGCAAATGTGTTATATCACTAAGCTCATTTACGTTAATAACTGAACATAAATTATTTTTTAAATCAATTAATTTAAAAGTTTATTTCTTAGCAAACTTATTTTATAGCTCAATAAACAACACAAATCTTAAATGTTATTTAAAAATTATGAAATTTGTATCATAAGGAACATTTTTTTCGTAAAATAGTTTAAATTTGTGTTTTAAAACGCATAATCCAGGAGTGTCTTAACATAGTTGTATGCACTAAACTTTACAACCGCACATCTTTATACGGACATAAGAAGTGGTAAAACATTCAAAACACTCAACAAAATAATTTACGATTAAGAAAATTCACAGTCCCCTTAACTGTCATGTGCACTAGTCGCCTCTCTTGGCTGCTGTTGTGGAACAGGTTGTTGTGCGATTCAAACTAGTTCGTTATTTAACATGATCATTTATCTTAATATATTCGAAGAGAATTGTCAGGTTTAAATTTTCATAACGATATGAATCAAATATACTATGCAACAGAATTAATACACCTCGAATGGTCATAAATTTTTATCAACAAATAGGTTCGAAAAACCTTCGGTTTAAACTGCCTCCCAGGATGACGAAAGCACGTGCATCTATCATGAAAGAGTGTCTTATAGCTGTTATCGCCTGAACTTGCATAGCATATGGTTGTTTGTTAGGTGTACATTAGCCAATCAGGGGTATGGGGAAGGAAAGGGAGCGCGGAAGAGCACTTATCAACGGGCGAGGAGGTTATGAGCAGGACCCAGATTTTGATGAGCAAAAATGTTTGAAAATGACCTATAAAATTACTCTAAAACTGTTGAACAATGACATGACGATTACAAAAAATGACCTAAAACCCTAGGCTTATTTAATTTATTAAAATTATTGCACAGAAAGTTAAAATTTAATTTGCACATGAATATAACTGCTATACAAGCAGAAAAAGATAGATAAGAAAAATATAGAAAAAGATAGGGTGCGGAGAATTTAAAAACTAATTAAAAATATACTTTGTTCGATATTTGTTTGAAAAATTTGAAAAGAAAATTTAAAAAAATGTTTTTGAAGCAGGTCTTTCAAAACCGTAGCATTAAGTTTTTTGAGTTCTCAGATTGTACAAAACTCGTAGATAATGAAGAGAACTTCACAGCCTATGACGCGACATAAGGACAATAGCATCCTGAGTGTACACACTCATTAACGCAAAAGAGGGAAAACTGACGTGTCTCATCCCTAATTTGGGACGTGAATTCATGACTGTAATGATACCTGCTCCCATGAAAATAGCCATCCTTCCACCACAACCAACCCTTTCTAGACTAATTATTGAATAGGAATGTGATTTTTTTCCCCAAAATGCGAGTAAAGAATGTACAAAGTTACTCTTATTTCTCAGGTGAATAGTGAAAAATTCTGTTGCTTGAAAATTTATTCTTATGTAAAATGTCAATAATATAAAACTCTCTATATATTCAATGTAAATGTCAGAAAATGACTAAATAAAGGCGCAAAGGGCAAGAAAATCGCAAAACAATGCCGTAAAATCGAAAAAAGCCCTAAAACACGGAATTGCGTAAAATGGCAATAAATGACCTAATAAATACGCATTTTCATAATCTGGGATCCATGATGCAGATTTATGTTCACGTTAGCAATACCTATAATGCAACAGTTAAAAGATGGTATGTCATCAGAATCCGGGGCCTACTCATAATGCTTCATATTTTCAGTGATCTCTTACAGAATTCGAATAAAACCCTTTCTTTAACCAAATTGCTATGAAAAAAAATTCAATACAGAATAACTAATTAGTATTGAGTTTTTATAATAAATGTTCAGGTAAAAATAAATTTCGTTGCGCTAGGAAAAAAAAATTAACTTGCATTTCTGCAGGGGAGGAAAAGCAGAGTATGCCACCAAAAATGTAGGTATTTCCTCAATCCATAGCTTGGGCACCCCATTGTGCACACTTCACTTTATTTTGTAATGTCAAACTTTTATTTTATGCAGTGTAAGTCACGCATGTCAATGCATAAATGTCTAGAAATGAAAAGACGTTTTGCATGAAACCTTTCCTGTAACTACCCATTATATACCATTGTAGTGTTTACCTAACCTTAAAAAAATCTGTTTTGATAATTAGGCACCTACATGAAGAGTAAGGTAATGGAATAAAAGTTGGTTGGTTACGGAGCTCCTAGGCTTTTTACCAAATTTATTATGAAGTACAAAGCGGCTTTACAAGAAACAGCTCAAACTTCCCATAAGATGCTAATGCATTATTTACTTAGCCAAAAGAACCGCTCTGTGATAGTTATACCAGATGAGAATGTAATGAAGAGGTTAGGTTATAGGACTGCTTTATATCAAACAGCAGTTTAACAATAAATAATTCTTGTAACTGCCCTTAGGTGCTAGTCCAATATTTCTTTAACCTAAAGAGCCACTGCTATTATCATGATGAGATAATGGAACGAAGGTGGCTAGGTTATAGGGCTGCTGACCTTATTCGCCAATTTACTATGAAACACAAAGCATTTTACATGAAATATCTGTCTGTAGCAATCCATAAAGTGCTGGACACACAAAGCAGTTTTGGTTAAATGAAATACCTCTCAAAACTACAATACTGCATTAAACCTAAAGAGTCACTATATGATAGTTACACAAGGATTAAAAACGGTAAGGATATGAAAGTTAGGTTCTGCAACTTCTAACCTCATTTTTCAGGGTTACGAAAATACAAACAGTTCATAGAAATTAGTAACGGATGACTATTAATTGTTGTTGCTATGACAGAATTCTTGTTAGGACTGAAGCTCTCTTCTGATGGTCCTGAACTATTTCTTTTTCTCTTCGTCTGTTAAAATTTGAACACATAAATTTCTTGGTTCATTTCTATAGCCCCCTTTAACTGCTATGTTCATATCGGGGACTTTGATTGAAACATTTAATGGTGTTTTTACTCTTTGAACTTTTAGGTTAGGTTACTCTAGGTTTTCGTCGTGTTTAACTTATTTTCACACGCACATTCACTCTCACATCCACAATTCCAGACACTATGGAGGGTAGGGAATATTCCTAATTAAAGAAATATACCCATCCCCTGTCGGGAATCGAACGCGGGACCTCTGGGTGCAAAGTCAGCTTACAAATGCTTTGTTTTGCCGGTTGTAGGTAATTTCCCCGGCAGTTAGGAACACAGCACTTTAGCACAATGCCCAGACCATGTTTACACTTGCGTTCAACAAATGTATTAAATTTCACTTTGAAAGATCTACTTGTTATATACTATTAAATAAAAAATCTGATGTGTTACACTCACATGACTTTCTCTACTCTTGAACAAACTATTTTTACAAACGCTTATTCTCCATATACTTCATGTTAATCGAGATAAACATTTGCAGACTCTATCTTATTGCTAATTTTCTTGTAGATGTAAGGGAAATATATATTTACAAGGGCAATATGGAAATACAGTAGCATTTAAGCACATACATATCTCTTAATAGCTGGTTGCTAGGTGCAGCACCATTCCCTTTGCCACAGATTAATACTCTTTGCACATACAAGATAAAAAAATGAATAACGAATTCCCATTTGAGAAAATAAGTATTGAAAAATTTAAGGGAATAACAAGCAATATCTCGAAAATGGTTCACTCAACAACAAAAAATGTATATGACATAAATTGTGTATTTTAACGCGATCTACATTTTTTGTGTAGTACAATTTTGTCTATCTCTTATGGTTTACCAGTTATGCAAAAGTCGTTCACAATGAAGAATATTTTTGGAGACATTCCCAGAAAATTCAAGATATACATTTTATTTGTCATAAAAATATCTTAAACATATGATATTTTATTCAAAATCGTTAGAGCCATTTTTGAGAAAAGTAAAATTTTCGAAAAATCTTCCATGTAAAGGGTAATCTGGGGTGGGGGATTTTCTTGAAAACCTTCGTGTCGCATCCTTGGAAGATACTGAACCTAAATACCAAGTTTGGTGTTTATCCGACTGTTCGTTTCTGAGTTATGCTGTTCACACACACACACACACACACACACACACACACACACACACACACACACACGGACATGTTTCCAAAAATGCTTTTTTTGGATTCAGGGGGTCTCAAAACATGTATTTCGGGTGAAATGTCGGTATCGAATTTTTGGGTGGAATACAATACTTCCCCTACGTAGTAGAGAAAGTAAAAATCAATTCAGATCCACATCTGCAAATGTGAGCAAGTCAAATCATTGCTCTTTCCGGCGGCCATATTGCTATATTAATAGTATACAGCAGTAAGTCAGGCCTGGTCTTCTAGGAGGTGTTGGTTTATAACATGGTAAATCAATTTTTCTCAGATACTCTCTACCTTGTTGATTTTAGATATAAATATTATAAGAACATTTTTAAGTCATCATTCATTTTGTTCCATTATCGTGAGCTATTTTACTCATTACAATTTTGTAACAAATGAGAATTTGATAAAATAAAAAGATTATGGGAGTTTTCTCCTATTAATGTTTTTTTGGGTTAATTTATTTACGATTAATTCCTTCTCGAAGAACCATCTTTATAAAATTTAATTACTTAAAAGGATGGGCTCTTGTGATGGAAAGAAAAAACGAAGAATCGCAAATTGCAAGCGTGCAAGTTGACTTGGGAAAGTGTAAGTACGCAACATGAACATCTACAAATAAGTTTATGTAACACAATCTGTATATTTTAATTAGCTCTATATTCTTTGTGTAATATTTTTGCCTATCTCTTATGAGTCCCCAGTTAAACCATAATTTAAGATATCTATTTTATTAGTCGTGCAAATATCTTAAACATGTGGTATTTTAATCAAAATCGTTGAAGTGATGTTTGAGAAACTAAAAAATAACGAAACATTTTACTGTAAAGAGTGGTTTGGAGTGGGAAATTTTGTTGAAAATGTTCGTGTCACATTCTTAGAAGATACTGTTCAAACTTAAATATCAATTGTTTTGGCTTATACTGCTCTGGAACACACACAAATGCGTGCAAGAATTTTGCCTAAAATTCTTTCTTTCGTTCTTCCCTTTTTGGAAAGGTTTAGGTGGAATTTAAAACGTGTATTTATTCCTGGCGAAATCCTAATATTGGATGTTTGGGTAGAGTAGCATACTTCCTCTACCTACTATTATAGATAGTAGACAATGTAAAAAAAAAAGTTTATTAAGAAAATCAGCAGAACCCACAGCTTTACCTTTGCTGACGAAGTGCTCCCTCCCCCCTCCCCATTCCCGCGTCACTATCCGTAGCGCATTTGTTACAGATATGGTACTCCAAAAATGGACGTAAACGGCTTCTCTGAATACTGTAAAAATTACAACATAATAATTACTGTAACACAATGCTGAATGTTTAAAAGCATATGTGATACAGAATACATTTTGAGTTTGTTTTATGAACAATGTAATGCAATAGCTGCAGTATTTTTTACTTTCTCTAGTACAGAGCTATCTATAGAGGATAGGGCAAGTAGGCATTCTATTCTCTCCAAAAATTCCATATCGAGATTTTACTGGAAATACATGCTTTAAGATCCACTGAATAAGAAAGAAAGTAGTTTGGGAAAAAGAAGTCCATGTGGTTGTGTGTATTTGTGAACAGCATAACCCAAAAACGAAAAGTCAGCTCGATAGCAAGCTTAGAATTTATTTCCAGCATCTTCAAAAGAGATACTCATAAGTGTGTGGAAATAGGGTGTGAAATTTTAAAGCTTAATTTTCTGGTAATCTTATTTTCTTGGGTTTTTGCCTCCTAAAATATACAATTTTTGTTGCATTTCTTTCAAATTTTTAGTTTACATTATTTGAAGACGGGAGAATTTTGTATAATTTTGTATAACTTGCGAACTATAAGAGATGAAAAATCATTTACCGAGAAAAAAATAAAAAAAGAATTTCGTTAAAACAGAATTTATCTAAAATATTTTTTGTAGCATTAACCATTTACAAGATATTCTTTGTTATTTGTAAGCTTCCAGTAGCTTCATAGATTTTTAAAGTGCTATCATCATTCATTTGTTTCTCGCGATGTCATGCAAACAGTATTAAATTTTAAACCCCGCTTCTTAAATATTTGACTATCACTTCAGCCTCCTGTAGGTGTCCTCCTTGTACCTACAAGGTAATCTGTAACGAAATCATTTATGCAAAGATTTGTCGATTAACATGAAACGGAACAGGATTTTTTTAAAGAATTAATTGTAGAAGAGGTATAAAAATAAACTAAAGTGATTAGAGAATGCTATATGAATGTAATATATAATTTTTACTGGCCCTGTGTACATATTAGCATTCTATATTTTTCTCTCTAAAAATTCCTGTTTTATGTAAAAAGAATATTTGATGTGTACATTCACATGCTTTCTCTATTCATTCAACAAAGTATTATTAGAGAAGCTTATTCTTCTTTCTACTTCATGTTAATCGTGAAAAACATTTGTAGAAATTGTCTTATTGCATGTTTCATGGTAGGTAAAAGGGGATTAGGAGAATACACCGTTAATCAAATCTTTTAAGAGCAGGTCGCTAGGTGATTGCGATGAAATTCCGTTCTCTTTGCAATGCAGAGAGAGAGAGAGAGAGAGAGAGAGAGAGAGAGAGAGAGAGAGAGAGAGAGAAACAAATAGGGATTCACCTCTTGAGAAAAGTGTAAATATTGGACAATTCAAACCAATAACAAAGAATATCTCGGAAATTGTTGGCGCCACAAAGCTTGATACAAATTGTCTGCTTTAACGAGATCTACATTTTTTGCGTAGTAACATTTTGTCCATCTCTTACGTTTACTCGTTATGCAAAAGTCATTCGGAATGAAGAGGACTTCAGAGCTTATTCCCAGAAAATTCAAGATAAGCATTTCATTTCTCATCAAAATAGCTTAAACATATGGAATTCTAATCAAATTCGTTAGAGCCATTTTTGAGAAAATAAAACATTTAGAAAAATTTTTCCATGTAAAGGCTAAGTTTGATTGAGTGGATTTTCTTGAAAATCTTCTCACTTGCTTGAAAGATACTTAACTCTAATGTCACGTTTAGTATTTAACCATTTTTTTGTTTTTATGCTGATCACACACACACACACACACACACACACACACACACACACACACACACGCGCGCGCGCGCACACTCAAGGACATTTTTTAAAAAATACCTTCTTTGCGTTCATGGGGCTTCAAAACATGTATTTCCGCTGAAATCTCGGTATCAAATTTTTGGGTTGAATACAGTACTTCTACTCTGTAACTACGTAGTAGAGAAAGTAAAAAATAGATTGCGAGTAAAACTAAAATTTCTCGCGCCTCATAGCAGAACAGGTAGGTTGAGAGAGGTATTATAGCAGGAGTCTGTCCCTTTACCGAACAGATAGAGCGGAGTTATTTAAGAGGCTTTTCTTTATTTACTTTGTCTCATTGTTTATAAGTTAATCAATAGTCTTTTTCGCTTTGGTTTAAAAGAAAATTAATTTTAGAGTAATTGCTTTAAAGTGCTAGAGGTGGCTACACAGTGCCACTAAAGCCTGTTTTACGGTACGTGACTTTTATTGTCCTTGTTTTGTAGATATTTTAAATCGGTTCGAAGAAACGCTGTGGGTCGCAGGTTGTTACCTCAGAGAAACGTGTTGCAACTGTTTCGACTAAGTTGGCACCCATGCTTGTTGCTTCTTGAACTTGTGAGAGGGCAGTCTCTCGAGGTTGATCATAACTCATATAAACAAACTCTTCAGCGAGCATAAATCTGTCATCAGATAGCAGTATCACAATAAATTACTAAAGATGAACATACAGGGCTCTTATTTTTAGATTGTGACACCATCTAATTGAGTATTTGTTAAAAAGGCAGATGTTCGAAACTTTTCAGTGGTACTGTGGTAAAAAAATTGTAACTTCCAGTTTATTTTCACTTTCTATACCATCCATCTAGAGGTAGAGGAAGTATTGCGTTCTACTTAAAATTCCGATATCAGATTTCATGGAAATGCATGTTTTGAAGTACACTAATAAAAATTATTTTTATAAAAACGTCCCCATTGTATGTGTGAACAAGATTATTAAAATATCTGATTTGTTGCATTCACCTGACTTTCTCTACTCAGTATCCTTTTTTTTTATCTTTCCACAAATGATACAAAACCTTTTTTTCTTCGTCTAATTCATGTTAATCAAGATAATCGTTTCTACAAATCTTTCATTATACATTTCATTATAGGTATAAGGGAAATACAGGAAGCTGAAGCGATATTCAAACATTTAAAAGGTGACTAGGAGTAGGAAAGAAACCAAAGCGACTTAGCACTACAAAAATCAAGAACAATGAATAGTTCGGAAATGGTTAATACTACAAAAGAGTGTATTTGACATACATTTTTACTTTCTGTGCCACAGTAGGTAGAAAAGAAATTGGGTTTTATTAATGAATGCTCTTTAACTGCTGTGGTCCTTACGGTCCCATTATATTGGGCGTGAAAGACCGGAAATTTTGCTCAGAGGCCTCTATCAGGCTTGAGGTTCTTTCACGTACCGTAAATATACGACACTGGCTTTACTTCCCTTCCGAAGGAAGCCATGCGAAGAATTTTTACGCCCGAAAAAATCCATCGCCCTCCGCCGGGTTTGAACTCGCGCCCTCGGGAACTAAGAGACTAGCATGATAACCACTACACCACGGAGGAATTGCATATCACCCAAAAATTCGATTTCGAGAGTTCATCAGAAATACATGTTTTGAGGCCCCCTGAAATCAAAAAGCATTTTTAGAAAATCGCCCGTGTCTGACCAGCACAACTCAAAAACGAATAGTCGGATAAATACCACACATGGTATTTAGCTTCCAAAGATTCGACACGAAGATTTTCAAGAAAATTCCCCACCGCAAATAACTCTTTACATGGAACAATTTTCGAAAACTTCGATTTTTTAAAAGATGGCTATAGCAATTTTGATTAAAATACCATGTATTAAACATACTCGTATTTACATGACAAATAAAATGTATAACTTGAATTTTCTGGGAATAGCCTGTGAGGTTCTCTTCATTCAGAAGGAATTTTGTATAATCTTGTATATTTACTAAACGTTTAGCGACAGACGAAAACGCACCATACAAAAAATGTAAATCTCTAAAAAATACAATTTACTTAAAATACGTTTTTCTGTGAAGCCATTTCTGAGATATCTGTTATTAAAGGTTCCAATTATTCTATACTTCTCATTCTTTTAGTCCCATCGATTTTCAGACGTTTCTCGCGATTGCATGGAAACAGTATGGAATTTTATGGCCAGCATATAGCGTACAGTTCTTAAATATTTGACTATCGCTGTTCTTTTTGTATCTAATGAAATGTGTAATGTATTTATTTTTGCAAAGGTTTGTTTGGATTAAAATGTACTAGATATAAAAATAAACTTTAGTAAGAATAGTTTGTATACCCACTAATAAAGATAGATGGTAGAAAAAGTCATATGAATGTATCACATCAGATTTTTAGAAAAAAGGTCCGTGTGTGTGTGTATCTGTGCGTGTCTTTGAGTGCGTGTGCGTGCGCGCGCGCCCGTGAACAGCATAAATCAAAAACGAAAAGTCCGATAAGTACCAAACTTGGTATTTAAGTTCAGTATCTTCCAAGAATGCGACACGGAGTTTTCAAAATTTTTATTATTTAAAAATGGCGCTAACGATTTTTATTAAAATACCATATATGAAAGATATTTGCATGACAAATAAAATGTTAATTTTGAATATTTTGGGAGTAGTCTTTGAAGTTCTCTTCATTCGGAAGCAATTATGTACGATCTGGTATAACTGGTAAACGTTAAGCGATAGAAGAAAACGTATTATGCAAAAAATGTAGAACTTTAAAACACACAATTTATTTCAAATAGTTTTTTTGGGAGGGGCATAAGCCATTTCTAAGATATCCGTTATTAATGGTTCGAAATGTTCATTTCTTGGTCATTCTTCAGTCTTTTCTCGTGATTGCATGGAAATAGTACGGAATTTTAAGGCTAGCGTATACTCCCTGCTCTTAAACATTTGACTCACTGTTCTCTTTGTATCTATAACGAAGTGTGTAATGTAGCTATTTCATGCAAAGGTTTATTTGGATTAAAATGTAATAGATATAAAAACAAGCTTTATTAAGGATGGTTTGAATACCCGCTAATAAACGATAGAGGTTAGAGAAATGTGAATGTATCACATCAGTTTTTTGTTTTAATGACATCTACATTTTTGGAGTGCTAAGCGTTTCACTATTTGTTACGCTTTACTAGTTGAAATTATGCAAAATTTATTCCGAATGAAGAGGATTTTACAGACTAGTCCCAGAAGGTTGAAGATATAGTTTTTATTAGTCGGGCAAATATGGTAAATATATGTGGATATTTTAACCAACATTATTAGAGCCATTTTTGAGAAAATGAAAAATAACGTAAAATATACATGTAAAGGATAGTTTGGGTTAAGAAGAATTTTTTTAAAAACTCTTCTTGCTAATCTTCGGAAGATGTTGAATTTAAATACCAAATGTTATATTTATTCGACTTTTCGTTTTTATGTTATGCTGTTCAAACATACACACACACGCGCGCGTGCGCGTACGTACAGACGGCAACAAACACGGAACTTTTCGTAAAAATAATTTTTTAGGATTAGGGCGGCCTTCAAAACATGCATTTACGGTGAAATCTTGATATTTAATTTTTAGATGGAATGCAATATTTTCTCTATCTAATAGGTATAGGTAGGTGATATATCGAATATCGAAATATAGGAAATATCGAATAAATACCTAGCAAACTTCGTATTTAAGTTCGACATTTTCCAAGGATGCAACACGAAGATTTGGAAGAAAATTCCTCCATTTAAAGTTAGCATTAACATGAAAAATGTTTCGTCCAGGTTTTTCTAAAACTCTTGAATATTATCAACTGTATTTCCAAAGTTTGCTTTAATTATCGTTTCGATTCAAGGTTGGACACGCATCTTTATTTCATGTAGCTCGTTACAAAGTAGCGAGATAAATAAGTAGAGAAACAAACAAGCTAACGAAGCTACTTTCACTAGAAAGGTCGCTGCAGTGGTGTTGTCAAGTTGCCAACATTGTGTACAGTCTATTTCCACAAATCTCCGAATAACAGGTCATCAAAATATTGCGTAAGCCAGGAAGTATCCGGCCGTCTTATTGTTAGGGCAGCAGGTACCTACACAGCTGTCAATCTGGGTGCCAACTTTGGCTCTGTAAAATCGCTAGAGTGTATTAAAATCATTATAGCTCATTGGTATTTTACACCTTTTTCATAAAGTAACTACAAAAATACTTTTTTTAAAAAATTGTTTCATGACTTATAACTTCATTTGTGCAGTTTATTCAAAATTTCAGAATTTATTATCTTGGTAAGATAAAGTGAAAAATATAAATAAACAATAAATAAGTAAATGAATAATAAACACCTGATGCGCCACGCTCGCACAACTTTCTTTGTCCATTTCAAATTTCACATAATTTTCATCTTAGGTTATTCACTATAAGCTTTTACTATAAATAATCTAAATTTAAATCATATGAAATTGGCCGCGTGCACGATACCAAAAACAAAACAACTGTGCACACATTTTTTTAATGACAATAATGAAAAAATAAGAATTGGTAAGATGCATTAAAAATGCCAAAATCAAAGCTCAACCTGGGAAAACCTAAAGCTGTAACTGCGAATGTTTCGAAAAACGGCTAATATTACAAAAGCAATTATTTGGCCTAAATTGTATATTATTTCAATGAGCTAACGTTTATCGTGTTGGCTGTGTTTCTCTTAAGCGTTGCTAGTTACACATACAAAATTCATTCAGAATGAAGAGAACTTCGCAGGTTCTTCGTAGAAAATTCCATTATTCATGCAAGTACGTTAAATAAGTGATATTTTAATCAAAGTCGTTAGAACCATTTCTGAATGTGAAGTAACTCATTTTTACTTTCTCTACTACGTATAGTAAGTAGGGGAAGTATTGTATTCCACCCAAAAATTCGATACTGAGATTTCACCGGAAATACATGTTTTAAGACCCCTGAATCCAAAAAAAGCATTTTTGGAAACATGTCCGTGTGTGTGTGTGTGTGTGTGTGTGTGTGTGTGTGTGTGTGTGTGTGTCTGTCTGTCTGTCTGTCTGTCTGTCTGTCTGTCTGTCTGTCTGTGAACAGCATAACTCAGAAACGAACAGTCGGATAAACACCAAACTTGGTATTTAGGTTCAGTATCTTCCAGAGATGCGACACGAAGGTTTTCAAGAAAATCCCCCCACCCCAGACTACCCTTTACATGGAACATTTTTCGAAAATTTTAATTTTCTCAAAACGGCTAACGATTTTCATTAAAATATCATATGTTTAAGATATTGGCATGAGAATGAAATGTATATCTCGAATTTTCTGGGAATGTCTCCAAAAGTATTCTTCATTGTGAACGACTTTTGCATAACTGGTAAACCATAAGAGATAGACAAAATTTTACTACACAAAAAAATGTAGATCGCGTTAAAATACACAATTTATGTCATATACATTTCTTTTGTTGAGTGAACTGTTTTCGAGATATTGCTTGTTATTCCCTTAAATTTTCCAATACTTATACTTTTTCTCAAATTCGTTATTCATTTTATTTTATGTCCGGGACATGCAAAGAGAATGGAATGCGCCACATAGCAACCAGCGTTAAAATATTTGACTATCGCTTAAAACCTATCGTATTCCCCTTGCATCTACAAGAAAATTAGCAATAAGATTGACATCTCGATATCTCGATTAACATGAAGTAGATGGAGAATAAGCGTTTGTAAAAATAGTTTGTACAAGAGTAGAGAAAGTCATGTGAGTGTAACACATTAGATTTTTTTCAGGTAGACTGTAGTTTAGAGTGGGAATTTTATCTAAAAATCTTCACCTGGCATGCTTAAAGAATGTAACTCAAATATGAAATTCGTTATTTATCCAGATTTTGTTTTAGAGTAATGGTTCCTCACACATACAATTAGTATTTTCGGTGAAATCTCTATATAGAATTTTTGGGTGAAACACAAAACTTCCTCTACACACTTGAGTGGTCGAGAAAGTAAAAAATTAGGTAAACAAATATAGTATTTTAAAAGGTAAATCTATAAGTCCAAATGCAGGCTTATGATAGGTATAGCTATGAGGGCAGTCCCAGAAGTACCCGACCTGACGTATATATAGCGGTTGTTCCTTCAAACAAAATATAACTACCACCCTTATAATGCTTAAATTTGAAGCTTGACGATGCTACGTTGTTTAGTAATTCTTTGGCAGCCATTAATAGTGAACTCTCAGCGAATTTGTAAACATGGATAAAACTGGTCATCATTATGTGATACAATACTTTCATTTGAAAGGTCTTAGTCCAACTAATATTATCTAAAGCTGAGCTAGATTCTACTCTGGGTGGCAGAGTTTAAGCGAGGCTGTACAAGCTGCCAAGACGCACATCGCAGTGGTCGGCCAAATGAGGTGACCACACCAAAAATTGTGAAGAAAACCCACAAAATGGTATTGGATGACCATGGACTGAAAGTGCTCGAGCTAGCAGACATCGTACGCATTTCAAACAGTGCTGTATATGGCACACTAGCTGAAAATTTAGACATGAGAAGGCTGTGCGCAAGATGGGTGCCGCGTTTACTGACAATGGAACAAAAGCAACGTCGTGAGGATGTTTTAGTCGAGTGTTTGGCGATGTTTCGCTGCAATAAAGCTAGTTTTTGCGTCGATTCATAACCATGGATGAAAAATGGATCCATCACTTCAAACCTGAAGTAACAGTCAAAACAGTGGATTGAAAGGAGAGAATCTGCTCCAAAGAAGGCGAAAACAGTTCCAGCTGCAGGCAAGGTCATGGCGTCAGTTTTTTGGGATACGCGTGGGATAATTTTCATTGATTAGCTTCAAAAAGGAAAAGCAATCAATGGCGAATATTATGCAAACTTATTGCAGCGTTTGAATGATGAAATGAAAACAAAAACGGTCGCATTTAGCGAAAAACAAAGTTCTGTTTCATCAAGACAATGCACCAGTTCACACATCCATTACGGCCATGGCCAAAATCAATGAGTTAAAGTTCGAATTGCTTCCTCATGTACCCTATTCGCCAGACATAGCCCCCTCTGATTATTTTCTGTTTCCAAAGTTAAAGAAATGGCTTGGTGGTAAAAGATTTTCCAACAATAAGGAGGTGGAGTTTGCAGCTGATGTCTATTTTGCAGTACTCGACGGTTCTCACTTTAAACAGGGTATCGAAGCTACTGAACATCGCTGGGTAGTGTATCGAGCTGAAAGGAGACTATATAGAGAAATAAAGATGTTTTTCCCAAAATTGTTGTGCTTTCATTGTTAGGTCGGGTACTTCTGGGACAGCTCTCGTATATCATGAACGTCCATTATTTTACTCTCATGAAAATGTTATTCCTT
This sequence comes from Deroplatys truncata, assembly GCA_030765065.1. Lineage (NCBI taxonomy): Eukaryota > Metazoa > Arthropoda > Insecta > Mantodea > Mantidae > Deroplatys > Deroplatys truncata. Next base: position 130,257,476 of record CM060984.1, read on the forward strand.
AAGCAATAGCTAGGTGACTATTTGTGGACTGCGCCGTTGAAGGACACCAGGTGACTAAATAGACAGATCAAGCCTGTTTAGACTTTCAGTGCATTCAAGTGTAAATTATGATCTAAAGTCCCAGAGTACATTACTACAGGCGCATTATAAAAGTAAGGTATCCGACTGGACCTTCAGGTCTTAAGTGATTCAATGGAGGGTGACGCCTCCCGCGCTGCGACCTGCAAAGATCTATTGCGGCTACCACTCCAAGGAGGAAGGGATAAGATGAAGGAGCCACAAGAGGCTACAGACCATAGGTAGATAGGACACAGAGATACGCAGAAGTCTCTAATATTCCAAGCTCGCAGGTGCGATGAACGACCCACCAATCAAGCAGTCCTCTGGTGTCCACAGAAGTACCTACTCTTTCCATTGGCTATGCTTCTGCGCAATATTGGACCTTACTTTTCAAAGAACTTTTCGTGGACGTCCTCAAAATCAAACAAACCTTTACATTCAATCCTCTGAAATTAAATAGTTTTATTTATGGACGCTCTTTAACTGCTGTGGTCCTTAGCGTCCCATTCCATATTGGGCGTGAAAGACCGGTGATTTTGCTCAGAGGCCTCATTATCAGGCTTGAGGTTCTTTTACGTGCCGTAAATGTACGATACGGGACCACTTTCCTTCTGAAGGAAGCCATGCTAAGGATTTTTACGTCTGAAAAAAATCCATCGCTCTCCGCCGGGTTTGAACCCGCGACCTCGGGAACTAGAGGCTAGCATGGTAACCACTACACCACGGAGGACCTCCCAATACTTTTGTATTACTTTTACTTTTTTCAAAAATAAGTAAACATTTTAATAAAATATCCTAATTTTAAGAAACGCACATGGCGAATAGATGCACATCTTTAATGCTCTGAAAATAGCTGGTGAAATGCTTTTTATCACCTAACTCGAAACCGTAAAAGATAAAGCTTAGTACAGGAAAAATTTAGCTCTATAAAACAAGCAGCTAACGTCAAATGTATTCACTTTCTCTACCACTTATCCATAGTAAGTAGAGAAGCTGCTGTATTCCATCTAAAATTTCAGAATTACACGTTTTGAAATCCCTGAATAAATAAAAAAACGCTTTTTCAGCAAAAGCTCGGGTTGTGCGCGTGTGTCTGAACAGTAAAATCCAAAAATGCAATTCGGACGAATGCCAAAATTCATAATTTAAGTCCAGTATCTCTCAAGGATAAAACGAATTATTCACAAACCCCGGCAACCCAAACTACTTTTTACATGATTTTACTTGCATTTTCAATTATTTCTCGTGTTGTGGAAAGAGTATGGAATTTCAAGCCCAGCATATAGCGTCCAGTTTCAAAACATTTGACTTTCGCTATGCCCTTTGTACCTATAACGAAATGTGCAATGCAGCTATTTCAAGAAACGTTTGTCTCGATTAAAATTAAGTAGATATGAATATAAACTTTCGTAGGAATAGTTTATATATACACTTACAAGCGATACAGGACAGAGAAAATCACGTGAATGTAACACAAGATTTTTTCAGTATTTCAAGCCATATATTTCTGAAATGTTATGTTCATTCTTTTTTATTTCCCATCTGCCGAAACAAAGAGTATGGTATATGAGGAGCAGCATTTAAGGAGCAAGCTGCCTTTCTTTTAAAACATCTGACTATCCCACACTTGCGTCCTAAATGCTTCTATATAGCTACAACAAAATGTGTATTGAAAGTATGATTAATGGTTCAAGAAGTAGAAGAAGCTGCTTTTTTACGAATAATTTGCAGAAGGGATATTAAAATAAGTTGAAGTGAGTAGAGAAAGTCATGCCTCACGAATTTTTTTGTAGCTTAAAGACATATCCGAAATGTTCAGATTTTAAGTACATAATATTTTGGGACTTAGTGTTCATTCTTTGGTTTCTTATCAATTACTGCCTAACATATTATTTTATGAACAGCAGACCGTTGTTTACAGCTACAACATATTACAATGTGCATGCTATTATGTGAGTTAACATAGTTCTATATAGGTTACTCATCTCGTAAAGCAGGTAGAAAAAACATTTTTAGACACCTGTCAATAAAAGTAGAGCTTTTATCTCGAACCACTCATATTAGAAATTGAAGATTATAATAATTAGTGGAATGAAATTGTTATAACGCTCCACTGTTACCACCCGTGCTTTTTTTCGATGGATTTCTTTTTATTCTTAAGTTTAGCTTCCAGGTCATATTGGATTATGAATGAAAAGGACGAAATGACGCTCAAATGACACCAGGGTCCATAAAGCTTACAGTTACCCGACATTTATCTTTTAGGATAAGAGAAAAACCCCGAAAAAATCCTTATCCGAGTAACTCACCCTAACCGAGATTCGAACTCGGAACTTCATGACTGTGAGGCAGACATTCTATTGCCATACCACAGCGTTGAGCTCCAAACGAAATAATAGGTGTATTAAGCGATGGACTTACATCGATTAATGTAATGTCGGGTTATTTGAATGGCTCGGAAAAGGATTGGACAGAACCAGAAGAAATTATGTAAACAGCGGTGAGAATAACGATAGAACTGTTACCAAAGAAGTCGAGGAAAGCAGCACGATATTGCTTACAACAGATTTCTTCAATGGTGTTATCAATACCGATGCCCCTTCTTCTGCACAAGAAATAAATATTAAAATTTGTAACAGTATCACAATCAACATCACAATTACATCAAAGGATTCTTATTATTATGATTAATAATAATCATAATTATAATAATAGAAATAATAATAATGTTAAACTATATGTTTATTAATTACATTATTGTTACACTTATTCTGTTGCCACAGTCTTCTTTTATTACAGAATGTTACGATGATTGTGTAAGCGAACATATTGTCAGCACTGATACTATGAAGATCAAACAACAACGAATGCTAAACAACAGACTAGAGCTCACTATTGCGCATGTCTGAATGTATCCTGCAATTTCCACTGGATACTCAATATTCAAGACTGTAAAAAACACAGTAAAAATTTCTACTCAAAAAATGAAACTCCTCTTTTAACATTTGTATCATAAATAACTATTATGTGAACTGGTTGCAGAATCACTATTAAATATAAATGTACAGATAAGGGCACTACTACTACACTTTAATATCCCCATGTCTTTATTCGATTCACAGTAAATTCTAGAAGACACTGAAGTGAAATTTGCAAACTTAGGAAATACAATAATCTTTAAGTCTATAAAAGCAAACGTTTCTGAATTATAGCCAAAATAAATTTTCTTGCTACAGTTTTAAAAATGTATTAAATTTGTTTTTGCCTCTGTAGAGATACTCCTAAACCCTGCAATACATTTTGATAAATTCTTCATTCTGTGTAAAGGTGTTTATTTATCGTTTTATAATAATAATAATAATAATAATAATAATAATAATAATAATAATAATAATAATAATAATAATAATAATAAAACAATCGCAGGTTTGTTCCTCAGGCGTTCTTAAAATGTATTAAGTTGAACTTAACTACAAAATAGCATAGCCATGCACTTTGCTCAATTTTTCCTTTCTTTCTTTCTTTCTTTCTTTCTTTCTTTCTTTCTTTCTTTCTTTTTCCCTTATTGAATTTTATTTTGGTATCCATGCTCTTGTTCAAGAGTGTCATTATTTCGATTTAATGGCTCTTTCTTGTTTATCTTGGGTATGGATTGACTTCAGATGGAAGCCGTCACTACCTTAAAAATATTCTAGCTATGCAGATTAACGGAAAGAAAATTTTTATTTTCAACTTCCAGAAAGAACGAAGATACCTGATGATTTTCAAGATTTTTAATTATGTTAGTTTTTTGAAAAGTACTCCGATTTTTTAATGTCTTCTTGTAAGGTCTTTACAGAATCATTTTGCATGGATTAAGTACAACAACGTTTTTGGTAACACCTGAAAACGTGGTGAAAATGGGTTTTGAACTGACGGGGAAAGAGTATCGAAGTCAACGGATTATCGACGTTGCAATTAACTTCCTTATTAAAATCCCAGTGTCTCTGAATTCACAGATTTATATATCCGTCAGTTTAAATAATATGAGTATTTAAGTATTTCGGTGACATTGTCAGCTGTTAGGTATAGGATTAAAAAATGTATTCTACTAAATGTATCATACATGAATAGGTTGAAAAAAGTTTCAAATGATTAAAAAGTAATGAATTAAAAAATCTGGAAAAAAACGCCACAACACGTAAACTGTAATATATATATAATTTTTTTTTGCATATTAAAAATCAGAGTTTTCTCTGTTAGTTTGGCTGCTAAAAATTATTGGTTGGGACGAATACTTTAAGTCACTTATTGATACTGCAATGAAAGCAACAAAGCAGAGTAACAGTTTATTTGTGAAAAACAGGAAACATTATTTTCTCCATGAACACCAAAGATGTGCGAAGTTTTTAATTAAGCGCAATCTTATAGTGGTGTGTTACCGCTTTAAGATCATTGTGTAATATAACGACATTAGTCCTCCGTCAATGAGCGCCTCTGTTGTAGCATGGTGGAACTAAGCAGTATTGCCGGCAAGCGGTTAACGGCGGCTCAACCGACAACTTGGAAAGTTACCAAGTGCTGCTTCCTTATGGTGAATATATCAACCGTTTGTACTTGTGCAACGAATAAATCGGAAACCAAAATAAATGTATTGCTTGCAACACAAGAATAGAACCCTCTCGGAACAGCACAATAATTGACAGTTACATAATCGTTGATGTGGACACCGACAAAGATTTGTTAAACAATTAGTTCTATTTATACCTACTCCTAAGAGTTCGAAATGAATAAAATGTTGGAAGTGCAGTGTTATCCTACGAATATCCACTTATTCAATAACTGATAAATAAAGATGTTGATTAGTAAGGTCTATACGACTTTTAAACTCGTACGAAGAATTCTTTAAGTGTAATAGTTTCTCGAAAACTGATTTCCAAGCTCTGTAGTATTGTACTAACTGCCTTACCCACCAGATTAGTCAAATGGTGCAGAGTTGTACCTAACGAGTTGAAATTTTGACTTGGGATAGCACGTTTAGCGTAGCTTATAATTTTCGAATAGCTCTATATGCACAAATTTTGTCACACTTGGCAAAACGGTGCAGTGTTATATATACGGAGTTGAAAATAAGGGTAATGCATTTCTTTTTAATTAATTGTACTATAGGATTGAAAATAAGCGTTGGGGAAGTACTTGGAAGTAAGATAACCTATTTTTTTGTTAGGTCCTATTGTTTAATGTACAATATTTTGACCAGATGGCTTAAACAATGCGGATCTACATAAGGGTTTCAAAATATGTTAGAGGTAGTTTTTGATAGTTGTAATGTAGCCTATAACTTTAGTTGTGTCCTGGAATGTCAATCCAGGTAGTCGAGCTTATTGTTTTGCTAGATTCTAAATCAAAATTTTGTCAAAATCATGCCAAAAGCGCTCCCTAATAACACTGTTCAATGAAATCAACGGGAAATTCGGTTATATGAACGTGATACACAATTCCCCTTCCCCTTCAATCACTCAATTTTAAAAAAATCTTGTGTTACACTCACATGACTTTCTCTACTCTTGTACAAACTATTTTTACAAACTATTATTCTCCATCTATTTCATATTAATCGAGATAAACATTTGCAGAAACGATCTTTTGACATGCAAAGAGAATTACATTTTACACATAGCGACCAGTTCTAAAAATATTTGACTTTCGCTTAAGGCGTACTATGTTACCCTTGTTTTGTATTTGCAAGGGCAATATAGAAATACAGTAGCCTTTAAGCATAGGCATATCTCTTAATAGCTGGTTGCTAGGTGCAGCACCATTCTCTTTGCCACAGATTAATGCCCTTTGCATATGCAAGACAAAAAAATCTGATGTGTTACACTCACATGACTTTCTCTACTCTTGTACAATCTAATTTTACAAACGCCTATTCTCCATATGCTTCATGTTAATCGAGATATCGAGATGTCAATCTTATTGGTAATTTTCTTGTAGATGCAAGGGGAATATGGTAGCTTTTAAGCGATAGTCAAATATTTTAACGCTGGTTGCTATGTGGCGAATTCCATTCTCTTTGCATGTTCAGGACATAAAAAAATCTGATGTGTTACACTCACATGACTTTCTCTACTCTTGTACAATCTATTTTTACAAACGCCTATTCTCCATATGCTTTATGTTAATCGAGATATCGAGATGTCAATCTTATTGCTAATTTTCTTGTAGATGCAAGGGGAATATGGTAGCTTTTAAGCGATGGTCAAATATTTTAACGCTGGTTGCTATGTGTCGAATTCCATTCTCTTTGCAAGTCCAGGACATAAAAAAATGAATAACGAATTTGAGAAAAAGTATAAGTATTGGAAAATTTAAGGGAATAACAAGCAATATCTCGAAAACGGTTCACTCAACAAAAGAAATGTATATAACATAAGTTGTGTATTTTAACGAGATCAACATTTTTTGTGTAGTAAAATTTTGTCTATCTCTTATGGTTTACCAGTTATGCAAAAGTCGTTCACAATGAAGAATACTTTTGGAGACATTCCCAGAAAATTCGAGATATACATTTCATTTCTCATGGCATTATCTTAAACATATGATATTTTAAACAAAATCGTTAGAGCCATTTTTGAGAAAATTAAAATTTTCGAAAAATGTTCCATGTAAAGGGTAGTCTGGGGTGGGGGGATTTTCTTGAAAACCTTCGTGTCGCATCTCTGGAAGATACTGAACCTAAATACCAAGTTTGGTGTTTATCCGACTGTTCGTTTTTGAGTTATGCTGTTCACACACACACAGACACACACACACACACACACATACACACAGACACACAGACACACACACGGACATGTTTCCAAAAATGCTTTTTACTTTCTCTACTACGTATAGTAGGGGAAGTATTGCATTCCACCCAAAAATTCGATACCGAGATTTCACCGGAAATACATGTTTTGAGACCTCCTGAATCCAAAAAAAGCATTTTTGGAAACATGTCCGTGTGTGTGTCTGTGTGTGTGTCTGTGTGTCTGTGTGTGTGTCTGTGTGTGTGTCTGTGAACAGCATAACTCAAAAACTAACAGTCGGATAAACACCAAACTTGGTATTTACGTTCAGTATCTTCCAGAGATGCGACACGAAGATTTTCAAGAAAATCCCCCCACCCCAGACTACCCTTTACATGGAACATTTTTCGAAAATTTTAATTTTCTCAAAAATGGCTCTAACGATTTTGATGAAAATATCATATGTTTAAGATAATGTCATGAGAAATGAAATGTATATCTCGAAATTTCTGGGAATGTCTCCAAAAGTATTCTTCATTATGAACGACTTTTGCATAACTGGTAAACCATAAGAGATAGACAAAATTTTACTACACAAAAAATGTAGATCGCGTTAAAATACACAACTTATATCATATACATTTTTTTTGTTGAGTGAACCGTTTTCGAGATATTGCTTGTTATTTCCTTAAATTTTCCAATACTTATACTTTTTCTCAAATTCGTTATTCATTTTTACTTTCTCTACTACGTATAGTAAGTAGGGGAAGTATTGCATTCCACCCAAAAATTCGATACCGAGATTTCACCGGAAATACATGTTTTGAGACCTCCTGAATCCAAAAAAAGCATTTTTGGAAACATGTCCGTGTGTGTGTCTGTGTGTCTGTGTGTGTGTGTGTCTGTGTGTGTGTCTGTGAACAGCATAACTCAAAAACGAACAGTCGGATAAGCACCAAACTTGGTATTTAGGTTCAGTATCTTCCAGAGATGCGACACGAAGGTTTTCAAGAAAATCCCCCCACCCCAGACTACCCTTTACATGGAACATTTTTCGAAAATTTTAATTTTCTCAAAAATGGCTCTAACGATTTTGATGAAAAAATCATATGTTTAAGATAATGTCATGAGAAATGAAATGTATATCTCGAATTTTCTGGGAATGTCTCCAAAAGTATTCTTCATTGTGAACGACTTTTGCATAACTGGTAAACCATAAGAGATAGACAAAATTTTACTACACAAAAAATGTAGATCGCGTTAAAATACACAACTTATGTCATATACATTTCTTTTGTTGAGTGAACCGTTTTCGAGATATTGCTTGTTATTTCCTTAAATTTTACAATACTTATACTTTTTCTCACATTCGTTATTCATTTTTTTATGTCCTGGACATGCAAAGAGAATGGAATGCGCCACATAGCAACCAGCGTTAAAATATTTGACTATCGCTTAAAAGCTACCATATTTCCCTTGCATCTACAAGAAAATTACCAATAAGATTGACATCTCGATATCTCGATTAACGTGAACCATATGGAGAATAAGCGTTTGTAAAATTAGATTGTACAAGAGTAGAGAAAGTCATGTGAGTGTAACACATCAGATTTTTTTTTTATGTCCTGGACATGCAAAGAGAATGGAATGCGCCACATAGCAACCAGCGTTAAAATATTTGACTATCGCTTAAAAGCTACCATATTCCCCTTGCATCTGCAAGAAAATTACCAATAAGATTGACATCTCGATATCTCGATTAACATGAAGCATATGGAGAATAGGCGTTTGTAAAAATAGTTTGTACAGGAGTAGAGAAAGTCATGTGAGTGTAACACATCAGATTTTTTTATGTACTGGACATGCAAAGAGAATGGAATGCGCCACATAGCAACCAGCGATAAAATATTTGACTATCTCTTAAAAGCTACCATATTCCCCTTGCATCTACAAGAAAATTACAAATAAGATTGACATCTCGATTAATATGAAGCATATGGAGAATAGGCGTTTGTAAAAATAGATTGTACAAGAGTAGAGAAAGTCATGTGAGTGTAACACATCAGATTTTTTAATAAAGAAGATACACACTGAAGAAGTTCTCTGTAGGTTTCGGGGTACATTCTGTAATAGGGCTGGAATTTTACCGGATCTTTTAATAAACCCTGCGCTAGGACATACCACCATACTAGGCACATGAAAAATTAAAAGCATTTTTGGAAACATGTCCGTGTGTGTGTCTGTGTGTGTGTGTGTCTGTGAACAGCATAACTCAAAAACTAACAGTCGGATAAACACCAAACTTGGTATTTACGTTCAGTATCTTCCAGAGATGCGACACAAAGATTTTCAAGAAAATCCCCCCACCCCAGACTACCCTTTACATGGAACATTTTTCGAAAATTTTAATTTTCTCAAAAATGGCTCTAACGAGTTTGATGAAAATATCATATGTTTAAGATAATGTCATGAGAAATGATATGTATATCTCGAAATTTCTGGGAATGTCTCCAAAAGTATTCTTCATTATGAACGACTTTTGCATAACTGGTAAACCATAAGAGATAGACAAAATTTTACTATACAAAAAATGTAGATCGCGTTAAAATACACAAATTATATCATATACATTTTTTTGTTGAGTGAACCGTTTTCGAGATATTGCTTGTTATTTCCTTAAATTTTCCAATACTTATACTTTTTCTCAAATTCGTTATTCATTTTTTTATGTCCTGGACATGCAAAGAGAATGGAATGCGCCACATAGCAACCAGCGATAAAATATTTGACTATCGCTTAAAAGCTACCATATTCCCCTTGCAGCTACAAGAAAATTACAAATAAGATTGACATCTCGATATCTCGATTAATATGAAGCATATGGAGAATAGGCGTTTGTAAAAATAGATTGTACAAGAGTAGAGAAAGTCATGTGAGTGTAACACATCAGATTTTTTTGGATTCAGGAGGTCTCAAAACATGTATTTCCGGTGAAATCTCGGTATCGAATTTTTGGGTGGAATGCAATACTTCCCCTACTTACTATACGTAGTAGAGAAAGTAAAAAATGAATAACGAATTCCCATTTGAGAAAATAAGTATTGAAAATTTAAGGGAATAACAAGCAATATCTCGAAAATGGTTCACTCAAAAAAAAAATGTATATGACATAAATTTTGTATTTTAACGCGATCTACATTTTTTGTGTAGTAAAATTTTGTCTATCTCTTATGGTTTACCAGCTATGCAAAAGTCGTTCACAATGAAGAATACTTTTGGAGACATTCCCAGAAAATTCAAGATATACATTTTATTTGTCATGATAATATCTTAAACATATGATATTTTAATCAAAATCCTTAGAGCCATTTTTGAGAAAATAAAAATTTTCGAAAAATGTTCCATGTAAAGGGTAATCTGGTGTGGGGGGATTTCTTGAAAACCTTCCTGTCGCATCTCTGGAAGATACTGAACCTAAATACCAAGTTTGGTGTTTATCCGACTGTTCGTTTCTGAGTTATGCTGTTCACAGACACACACAGGGACATGTTTCCAAAAATGCTTTTTTTAGATTCAGGGGGTCTCAAAACATATATTTCCGGTGAAATCTCGGTATTGAATTTTTGGGTGGAATTCAACACTTCCCCTACTTACTATACGTAGTAGAGAAAGTAAAAATGTTAAGCCTCCCCGTTTATCCCTTTGGAACGAAAATAATTAAAATTGTGACATGTTTACAACAAAAATGCCAAAAATATCCTCTGAACTCGCATTCAGCGAAAGTGGGTGGAAATTGTCATGAATATGAACTCCTCCCTGATCGCTCCAATTTTAAATTGTTTGGAAATACTCTATAGCCTGTGTCCTTTGGGAGAATAGGGGTTTCCACCGGTGAAACAATAAGAGAAATAAGTTTATGGTTTTCGACATTACCTACCCTATTTACACAGACACACAAACACCCACAAACTTTCTCTCGTTAATATTTAGTATGGATTTCTAAACATTCCTATCAAGGTTTGCAATAAATTGCATGTTTGGTATGCTTTAGTGGTTCTGAAACCGTGGAACGCGACCCCAAGGATGATCCAAATTATAAGTGGGAATGCGCATTTTTCTCTACAGGCTACAGGCAGGCTAATGAAATGTTGTTATTAACAACATAAGCAATGAGTTGTGATTGTTTTGGAAGTGTTTTAATCAACTAGTTTTCTTCCCAAGGTCTCTTCCACTGCCAACGTTTCTCCACTTTCCGCCCAATATTGTCTATCAGTTGTATCCTTTCCTGCCCTGAACGATTGTTATTTTTTCTAGCGCAGTTCTTCAAGGGTAGTTAGAAAACTTGAATTCTCGGACTCGGAATTTTAACGACAAATCAGAGTTGACACTCTCCTTCTGTAACTGGATGGAATTTCAAGAAGATGCTGCTTTGAAACGTACATTCAAAAAGGCAGCTTATGTTAATACTTAAACAGTTTCAGTCAGATATGCGTCAATAAATAACCATCCAGAGCATCATAAATTGGTAATAAAATCGCGTGCAACTTTTGGTTCAAAACACTCTTGTGCATCTGCAATTTCAAGAATGAACTTTATAAAGAACAAATTTACATTCATTATTAACTAATGTAACGCTTATACTTTCACTAATTTGTATCCAAATTTCAATCACAGTGAAGCAGAAATTATACTTAGAGGCTATTACGGAGAGTAAACAGACAATATTATTTTTATGATAAAATGGGATGATGTCGCAAATTATTCAAAGAAATCACCATTATTATAAATCGAAATTACTATGAATCTATGTAATTACTGAGCATTTGGCACATAGTACACCTACTGTAAAACAGTTTATTAACATTTGTTTGGATATGACATGACTTCTTTTCAGATATAAAGAAATGAAGGTTGCCTAAATTAAGGTATTATATAAACATCAATATTGGCCTATGTTAAATACTCCAACTTATTTCAATCAGAAAGTGGTACAATTTTCGTGTATATATAGGCTATGACGAAATAGATATTTTAGCTGGCCTTGACGACAGCAAATAAAATAGACAAAAGGTGCACGTTTAAGGGGGGTGATGGGTGAAATTTATATTTTGCACAATAGCTACATACTTAATTTTTGTACACGTATTTGGGATGTTAAGTGGAACTATTTGGCAGTGTTTCATTTTTGTATGTCAATTAGTTTTTGAATTATCCAAATTTTTTTTCAAAGTATTTGCAAATTTCAAAATGAAATTAACTCCACAGTTTTTGAAAAAAAACGCTTGAAATAATTTTTTAAAAACCAGAAACTCATTTAAAAAAACTTGACCCATGGGTTTTATAATGTGTTAACTGTAAGGGAAGTTACAAAAATATGATCCGCATAACAAAAATCTCGAAATTTTTGCAATCACTACACACATTTTTTTATCTCAAAAAGTACTAAGTTAATCCTGAATCCCATGCATCAGTTTTTTATTTATTTATTTATTTATTTATTTTTGTGTTTAGCTTTATAGAATGTACAGTAAAACTTTCAGCCCTCTAACACCTGATTTGTGGATGTAATTTTGCTTTGAATGAATAATCGTGCAGCAAAAATTAAAGTGAGGAAAAATGAGTTTAAAAGTTTGCGTACAGTTATAATGGCTTACAGATCTTCCTAGAAGTGTCCAGCTTAGATGTGTAATTTGTACTCTTTTTTTACTTTCTCTACTACGTATAGTAAGTAGGGGAAGTATTGTATTCCACCCAAAAACTCGATACAGAGATTTCACCGGAAATATATGTTTTGAGACCCCCTGAATCCAAAAAAAGCATTTTTGAAACATGTCCGTGTGTGTGTCCGTCTGTGAACAGCATAACTCAGAAACGAACAGTCAGATAAACACCAAAATTGGTATTTTGGTTCAGTATCTTCCAGAGATGCGACACGAAGGTTTTCAAGAAAATCCTCACCCCAGATTACCCTTTACATGGAACATTTTTCGAAAATTTTAATTTTCTCAAAAAAGGCTAACAATTTTGATTAAAATATCATATGTTTAAGATATTTTCATGACAAATAAAATGTATATCTTGAATTTTCTGAGAATGTCTCCAAAAGTATTCTTCATTGTGAAGGGGTTTTGCATGACTGGTAAACCATAAGAGATAGACAAAATTTTACTACACACAAAAAAAAAAATATAGATCGCGTTAAAATACACAATTTATGTCATGTACAATTGTTTGTTGTTGAGTGAACCATTTTCGAGATATTGCTTGTTATTCCCTTAAATTTTTCAATACTTATTTTCTCAAATGGGAATTCGTTATTCATTTTTTTGTTTTGGATATGCAAAGAGTATTAATCTGTGGCAAAGAGAATGGTGCTGAACATAGCAACCAGCTATTAAGAGTAATGTCTATGCTTAAAGGCTACTGTATTTCTATATTGCCCTTGTAAATATATATTCCCCCTTCATATACAAGAAAATTAGCAATAAGACAGAGTCTGCAAATGTTTATCTCGATTAACATGAAGTAGATGGAGAATAAGCGTTTGTATAAATAGTTTGTACAAGAGTAGAGAAAGTCATGTGAGTGTAACACATCAGATTTTTTCATTACAAGCACTATAAATCAGTTCTAATTTAAGGCATAAGTCAAACCTTTCAGTGCCAAGTCCTATACACTAACACTTTTGATTGTGGTCATTACACTTCAGGTCATTCACCAATATGAAAGTAAATGGTGTCCACTAATATATATTTACACTCTTCATTATTTACAACAGGTATATGTTTACAATTATCCTCCAGCTGTTTCTGCTAAAATTTTTCTTTTGTTCACCACATTCTTGCTCATCTAACCTTTCATCACTGGTATTATTTGCATTATTTACACTTGTTTCTGGCTCATGCATGTGAAACAAATATAATTTGATGTTCTACAACATCTACCGGCAGAGCTGCAGTTACTATGTTATACCGATCACGGTGGCTCAGTGACAAGTCAGAAACTAACCTTCGCGGAAAAAGGTCCCACAAAAATCGGTAAAAAAAAAGGGGGGGAATTTTTTGCTCTATGTAGCTATTTCATCATCTGCCACGCCTCCTCAGGGGCATTTAAGGAACGCAGACCTTTAAATATGACGTAAATAAAGCAATTTCCAGAGAATGTAGTGTTTTAAAACTTTGTAAATATACACTTCAAAAATCAAGTATTTTTGGTACAAAAACCACAAAATGTGTAATTTTGTCATTTTTGGCCACATTTCCACCCGTTTCCCCCTTAAGGTAAATCAAAATTAGAAAGAACCATGTTTCTATGTACAAGTGTCCATTAACTACAGTATCATTTTGTTTATTTTCTTGTTTACATGTTAATATGCTAAGTCACATAATGTTAATACTATAAATAGATTTTATCATTATAACTGCAGACACTAGCTAACAAATTTACGACAAACGTTGTCCAATGAACATGAAATACTTGGGCAATATCATTCAATAACACACAGAGAAGAAAATATGTTAAAATCGTGGTAAATACAAATCATCCTCTTTGTTATCTACATATCTTGATACCAAAGAATGTTAATCGAAAGCAACTATAGGTATGAGTCGTTAATTAATAATTTATTTGAATTACTTCCATTATTGAAAATATAAAGCAGAACGCTTACAATTTACGTCTTGTTCGAAGGGAAAAGAATTATCGTCGAAATACAATAATAATATTAATTTGATAGTCGCCGCGTATACATAAAAGATTTAAGCGTCGATTATAGATTTATAGTGGAATTCTGTTTAATTAGGGATACAATTATTACTCTAGCATATTGAATACAAGAATAGAATTCCATAGACTGCGAATGAATCTGCTTTTGCTACGTATTACGAGGAGCGTTCAAAAATTTGTCGACCTGACCAAGAAAACACAGGTTTTTAGAGAATTTATTTTCAACATGTCCCTTTGTGCAACTTTAGTGCAACGACTTTCCAACTTAGTAATACCCTGTGTAAAATACCCAAGATTTGTTCAACTGTGCAAAATAAGCGTCTATCTCAGCTTCAGCTCTTCATCCGAAGTGAATCTTCTTCCAGAAATTGTTTAGGTTTGGAACAATAAGGTAATGGCTGGGAGCCAAACCTGACGAATATGGCGGATGTGGAATCACCTGGAAGCGAAGATCATCCATTTTTGCAGAAACAACCCCAAATATGTGTGTGAAGACGCATTATTGTGATGAAAGAGAACTGCGTGGACGTTTAATATGTATTTTATCCTTCAGTTGTTCGAGTAATGAAACAATACTCCCCGGTGATGGCTCTGCTCTTCTGGAGGCAGTCTATGAGCACCACAGTATGAGAATCCAAAAAAAAACCGTAGCTATGGCTTTCCCTGCAGATGGAACAGTTTTTGCTTTCTTTAGTGCACTTTTCACCTGTTGCCACCCTCTGTTTGGGCAGCTCCTTCGTCTCTGATGTGAGGTAATGAATCTATATTTCATCTACTGTTATGAAACACTGGCATTGGGTTTAAACAAGTTTAACAATAAAACTCTTTAATGACAATAACAAGAACAAGATTAAACATCAACTAATCTACCAGCAGTTATTTAAAGAAAAGCTAGAAAAATACACATCCAAACTCTGCATCTATACGGATGGTTCTAAAACTGAAAAAGGCAACGGATGTGCTGTGATATATGGAGATATCATCCTCCAATACAAATTACCATCCTTGTGAATTATATGCTATTAAAAAGATACTAGAATAGGCTCTGGAAACTGCACATAGTGACTCTAATATAATTATCAGTGACTCTCTATCAGTCCTAAACGCAATACAAGACACTTTCTCTACCAATAGTATTGTAAACGAAATACATAATCTTATTACCATTCTTTATAACTTAGAAAAAGTCACTCAATTTCATATGGATACCGTCTCATAAAAATATACCCGATAATGAAAGAGTCGATACTGCAGCAAAACAAGCTACAGAACTACCAACACAAGATACTGATAACAAAATACCTCTCCAAGATGCAGTTACACGCTTTAAGAAGAAAATACACAAAGAATGGCTGACCAGCTGGATGAACAATTCTACAAGTAAACTTTATGATGTACGTGGAACTTCAACTCAAGATTATCCAATAAGACAGCTAAGGGGCCAAACCAATTTGTAATATCCCGACTACGAATTGGGCATACTAAAATGACACACTCTTATTTGTTAAATAGAAGCTCTCCACCAATTTGTGAAACATGTAAAACAGCATTAACAGCATTATACTAATATGTCCAAAATTTGAAAATCAACGTAGTCAGGTTGATATGCCCAGGAATATTTCTGCAGCACTCAGTGATGCAAATTTCATCCAGAAAGCAATTATTTTTCTTAAATTAATTAATATCCATCAATACATTTAACCAAATTGTAACCTGTATGTATAATTAATGTGCAAGTATTATACTATAATCCAATAATGTAAACAACTGTACATGAAAGGTCGTGATAAAACCTAGGAAGGCTAAAACGACCCTAAATAAAACTTAAAAAAAAACCACTCTTGAGAAATGTTCATTTGAAAGCAACTTTGGTCCATTGTTAACAAATGCGGCATGCAGCGAGCGGAAAGCTCTTACACCCAGAACTTCGTGTATACTGTAGTGGACACGACCATTTGAGGTCTTTGCATGCCAGTCAACTAGCATATCTTCAATCGGCGATCACTGAATATGGCAATATGAATTTTTGCCACAATCTCGTCAGTCGTAACGGTTTTGGGACGCTCTGATGCGCTGGATTCACGACCACGCTTAAATTCAGCAGCCCACCTTTACCATCGAAAACAAAGAATACTTTAATGTCGAAACTAACTCCTTTGTACTCGTATTTGTGTTGGAGTTAAACGTTTCAAAACCAAGTGCTTTATCACAGGTCATATTTAATTTTGTAGAAAATGTTAACACTAGTTTGTATACACGATCGTTACAATAAGTGACTCCACTTATGCGTCTAAAACTTCACAGTACGCCATCTAAACAACTATCATAGTAATTGGACAATCTTCACGATGTCTCTGAGTCAGGCCGAGAAGTTTTAGAACACCTATCGTATCATTGGGATGGTCATATAAACAAACACTGCCATTAGCACAGTATTTCCGAGTTCTGATTATTAACATTTACTATTTCCTTTCCTGAGCATCATCGACTCGATCTCTACGTTTCAACTGCAGCAACATCAGCCAACTGCTAATCATTATGAATTTAATGATCAGGGCCGGACATTTGAAGCATATGCCGCCCTTACAATAACTGATTAATAGTTAAACTTGTAAATAACGAATAATTTTATGAGAACTCTGTGCGTTAAGGCTTAATGACGTAGTACCGTATCCCTTTTAGTACTTAAAGCGCTCAGTTGATATAGAATACTCTGAATATTATTTTTATGGGAAGAAATTACAACTGACCTGCCTGAAATTTATTTTATTGTTTGACTTCCTTTGATCCTCATGTAATATATTTCTAGCTAAACATTCCTCGAAAGTCGCTATGCAAAATTGTAAAAGGCGCAAAAGAACATTCCATTGATCTCGAGATTAGCTTGTTTACAGATATACTGACAATTCTTGTTACAAGCATTGTTCATTTCATCTGTATAGGTATATAATGTGCTTTCTTACTCTTTCAGGTTGATGGTGGAACGCTGGCTGCTCAGTACCTATCACCAGGAGACATCATCCATGTTATTCAAGGTCAGAATGCCAACGTGTTGCTTCACATCGAGGCCGAAGAACTAGTGCGAAAGTCTGGAAAAAAACTGGAACTCTTGGTTCAGAAAGTGGAACGTCCCTATATTCCCTCAGGAATCATCAGCCCTGAGCCTATCTTTGATATCCCGCTCGCTTTCCATATCGTTCCTGGATCCCTACCAATCGCTCGAGCCATTTCTTCTCCTGTTGAAAGATCTGAACCTCTTCCGGATCTTGTGCCGAAGTATGTTCCTCCCAAAACTCCACCACCTGTCCCGCAAGTGATAAATAGAGATCAGTCAAGACCTTTCCCAAATACACAAGCCTGCAATGATCCAAAAACTTATGTCAATACAGGCTTCAGAAGTGCCAAAGCTCTACGTCAACATTTTGAAAGGGTTATTTCTCAAGACTGCAGCGACATGGTGAAGTCAGCCTACATGCCTCAGCCTGTCAGAGATGAGAGTGATTATGTGAGACCTAGAAGCGTTGACTTGACGCCTTGTCAGAGTTCCTCGTCTTTTGGCAGTGCAACTGACTGTAGTGACGATGACTACTTCTACAACATCTGGGGAGAAAGAATGGAGAAACATACAGAAGAGCCAGTGTTCACAAGTAGTCAAAAGGATTCTCCGGAACAAACGCTTCAGACAACGTCTGAAAGCGACAGTGAAACGGTTGATGACAACGAAAGTGTATGCAGCACATCAACTGAAGAAACCCAGCATTCCCATTCCAAAGATATCGATGATTTGGTTCAAGAAAGCAGCAAGCCAGAAGCATCGTCCCAAGTGGCTGACTCTGTAGAGCGTTCTTCCAAGGCTGGTGAAACTGAAGAACAGTCCAAGCCAGTGCGTTCACCGTCCCCCAGTGCCAGTCGTTCTTTATCTCCTGAACTCTATCTTCTATCAAACAGAAGTGATAGTCTCTACAGACTAGTCCTCAGCAAATCCTTGAGTCAATTGTCCCCGGCTGACTTTGAGAAGATGAAGTCTGAGAATAGCAGTGAAAATGGAGTAGAGGATGCTGATGACGGAGAGGAGGAAGAGACTGATGATAGTACTGAAGAAGAAGATGACGAGGATGACACCACCACAGAGGAGGAAGCTAATTTCGGTGAGTAAACCAACGGAGTCGGTTTTGTAAAGAGTTGATTCACTCTGTATTGAAATTAGATAGGTAAACAAGAGTCAATTCTTAGCTCCTCTTCTACTAGTTCATCAATTCTGGAAAAATTCACACAAGCAATCATAACAAAATTTATTGCGCGCTGCTTGTGTATTTACTTACGGTTTTTGTACATTCCACTAAAGCATGTTGCTTAAATTCAATTATTTCCTTACAACCTCCCTGGTGCACAATAGTTCGGGAACGCGAACGAACACGAATACGACAAAGTGGCATACGCGATGCTTATTCAGTCGAGAACAGGTACGGAAAACAGGAATCCTAACGTCCGTTTGAAAATCGGAATTAGTCGGCTTTTAAGGCTAGTCGACAATAAATTCGGAATGACAACCAGAAGGTGAAAGCGATAGAGTTAGCATTTGAGGTTCTTAAAGTAAAAGGCCGATATCGACAGTAGAAATGAAACTAAGAATGGAAGCACGTGCAGCTGATGGGTTATATCTTCGTTTTGTTTTTCCAAGCCTGCTAGAAAGAGCCCTAGCGTGTGTGTAAGGTGGAGCTCTGCACGGGTTTATGACAAGCCCTCGAGCCTAGGCCGGACCCGCGGGCGGGTTTCGGCCTTAATTTGAAAAATGTTTGCCGGGCTTGGGCTTGAAAATAAGATACGAAAAAATTAATTTATCATATTCAACATATGGATTTTATTTGTCATGTAAATATCAAAATCATTAGGGCCATTTTTGAGAAAATAAGAAACAACGAAACTTTTCCATGTAAAGCGAAACAAAGACGAAAAAATGTTTCACGAATTTTGTTTTCTTTCTTTCTTTTTGGTCTGCGATGTTGAGATGCCGGAAATAACACAATTTTACTATCGCAGCAATCACAGACTATAATATTAATAGTGCATAGTAATAATAAGTAAATGCTTGCTTTGGCCAATTGCGGATAACGTTACAACAGCACGGCAGCTGCAATCTCCACCTCCCTCAGTCCACCCACACCCAGGACATCTTGGGCAGAGAGCAGTAATAGGAGCGGCATATGATGAATAAGGCCATATGCCGTCAACGCGCTTACTACGAGGGCGGATCGAAAAGTAACGCACAATATTCTTTTTACAAAAAAGTTTTAATAGTCAAAACAAAACAAAAAGTCACAAATGAACTTACATATTTTACCTACTTTTCGACATAGTCACCACGTTTCTCAGCACATTTCTCCCATCGTGATAAGTTTCCATATGCCCTATTCGTAGAAGTCCGTTTCCTTGGAGTATAGCCATCTGCGGACTGTTGATTTCACTTCTGCATCTGTCGCAAAGCGTTGACCGACCAGGAATTTCTTCATGGGACCAAACAGATGAAAGTCCGACGGTGCAAGGTCCGGACTGTATAGTGGATGCTGGAGCACCTCCCAACCAAATTTCTGACGAACAGCAGCAGCAACATTGGGGCGAGCATTGTCATGATGAATTTTGACATCGTCAGCATTCATGTTGTGGCGTTTGTCACGAAGGGCACGACGCAATTTCGGCAAAGTTTTCATGTAGGCTACAGCATTCACAGTGGTTCCGTATTCATCAAAGTCCACCAATACAACACCATGCATATCCCAGAACACGTCACAAGTACTTTCCTAGCAGATTGAGTCACTTTGAATTTTTTATTCACTGGGGAACCAGCATGTTTCCACTCCATACTTGCCTGCTTGGTTTCGGGCGTGTAGTGTTATGCCCACGACTCACCACCAATGGCAATTCATTTCAGAAAGTCTGCGGTGTACCGCGTTAGGTGATCCAAGCTCGTCATCATTCGCTGGCCCTTGTGGTTGTCTGTCAGGTTGTTAGGCACCCAGCGAGCACTAACTTTACGAAATTTCAACGTGTCATGAACAATATCGTACCGGAAATGTTGAACTGTTGCGATAAGGTTCGCAGTTGCACACGCCAGTAGTTCAAAATTGCCGCCTCAATGCCTCTGGCATTCTGCGGAGTTGCAGCTGTTACCGGCTTTCCGGAGCGTGGCGAATCATTAAGGTTCACACGGCCCTCTAAGAGGAATTGCTACGGTCCATACAATCATCCCCATACACGCCACGCATGTCCCTGCGTATATCACTCGGTTTATGCCCTTTGGCCCACAAATATCGAACCACATCTCTCTGCTCTTCACACGTGGACGACAGTAACATGCGCGCTATCTTTGTTGCGTAATTCACGCTTCTCTCGCTAGAGCTGGACATGAAACGAAAAATGCCCTCTGTAGTGAAAACTTAAAACTATATGTGTGAAATTGCAACGTTTCAGCTGCGCATTATTGTGCGTTACTTTTCGATCCGCCCTCGTATATACGGATTCCAGCACCTCAGCAATCACTACTGTAAAGCGGTTCCTCAACTGGTTCCAAGCCTGGGGATTCGTATTATTTCTTTAACTGATAAACTATAAGCTATACGCAAAAGTTGTTACACAAAAAATTTAGATCTTCTTAAAACACACAATTTATGCTAAATAAACTTTTTTAAGACTTTATTAATTCCGAGAAATTGGTGTGAATTTTACGTACGAATAAGCAAGTAGTAACAACCATGTTTCATTTATTTCTCGAGTCGGTCAAGGAGTATGAAATTTCAAAGCCGGCAGAGAGCGATCCGCTTTTTAAAGATCGACTTCCGCTTAATCCTCTGTAAATCTCTTGTACCCACAACGAAATGTGTAATGAAATAATTTTTGTAAACTTTTTCTGGATTAACATGAAGGGGATAGAAGATTAACTTTTGTAAGAAGAGTTTGCAAAAGAGGTATAAAAATAAACCATATTAGGTAGAGAAAGTCATATGAATGTAACACATTTAAATGACTCACTTTTTTCACGATTGTTGATGATGTTTCCAAATTCACATCACCAAGTTCGCAACTGCTCTATTGAAAGGATAAATAGTCATCTTTAATCTTTGCAAAACGTCCAGCGAATCGTTGTTGATCCTATTAGAATCGTCTGTCACAGATACATGGACCCTTCTTTACTCCCCGTAGGCCTCGGATCAAACATCCATTATATCTTATGACTAAGGCTCGGAAGTTGGAGCCTTCTGTGCCTAAGTGGCAGGTATTCAATGTCAACAGGCACCTTCTACCACCACAGAAGTACTGGCACTGAGTACATGTTGTGTTAGCTTTATTTACGTTATACCTGTTGTCCAGGTTGACCGCAGAGCACACCGGTTCCAAATTCCGAGCCTTACTTGTCACACTTGAGTAAAAATTTTGTTCTACAGATTCTCTTTGCAACATGGCATAAGCGGAGATATTCCTTGCAGACTACGAAGAGTTTGACTCCTCGACAGAGTGGGTACGATATGACAGCGACAATGATGACGATCAGCGAGATGGTGAAGGCTGCTGGGAGGTTCCCGCCTACCTGCGGACACAATCAGCGCCTGTCAGCAGAAGCAGCAGTGAAGAGACCATATCTTCACGTCACACAGCTCCATCTTCCTTCAGGGAACATCGTAGCAGGTAGGGAAATGCATTTCTACTACCTATTTGTATTGCATGCTTGTACGTCTACATTAAGAGGAAAGTTCTTATATTGAAATGTTCAGCTAGGAGTAGTCAGACGAAAGGGACTCCAATAACTGGAACACAGCATGCACCTAGACCATAATGGGCCCCCTTTGTGCTTCAACGTGACCCCTGGGAGGAAGGGGAGACCTGAAGGGCGGCCAGATTTGGACGACGATGTGCGTTAGCAAGGACGAGGTCCCTAACGATTCCAATATGGCACTGGCACGGGTAGTCCTGTCTTAGCCACCCGCAGCTTGGGGTTCCTGGCATAGACGAGACACTCCCAGGAAGGAGCAGTGCCCCAGCAGTCCCGCCAACCGCCAAAGAAAAATATTTCCAGAGTGCAATTTCCACCGTCCTGCCTTAGCACACCAACCACCGTTGCCTAGTCCTCCAATCCGGATGAAATGATGGGGGCAGGAAGTGATAGGAAATTCCAGGTATAAAGAGAACCACCTCAGCATTCTCCTACCGATACGGGGAAACCACGCTAAAAGTCAGATCAGAGTGGCCGGCTCGACGGAAATCGAATCCGAGATCTCCCGAATGCGAGCCTCGCACGGAGCCGTCTCGCACGGTTGGAATGTTCGAAATGTACAAACTACTCGTATATCAGAGATGCTAGAAATGTAGCTTTACAGATATATAGTTCATTTAATAAGGTGCCAAAAGGTCTGATATCATATAATTTTATTTACCGCAAATGCTTTTTGGGGATTCAAATTTCTCACAATCCCATAAAAAAATCTTATGTGATACATTCACATGACATTCTCTGCCCTCTATTGTTTATTAGCGGTTACTAAAGCTTATTTTTCTCCTACTACATCTTAACCCAAATAAACGTTTGCAGAAATAGCTTCAATACACATTTCGTTATATAAAGAGACACTCAAATGTTTAAGAACTGGACGCTGTAAATTCCACACTGTTTCCTTGCAATCGCGAGGAATATCTGAATGTTAACAGGACTTCAAGAAAATGGCCAAATAATGAACAATACGAACCATGCATGTAAAGGATAGTTTGGGGAGGAGGGTTTTCTTGAAAATCTGCATGCGTATCTTTGGAAGGTAATGAACTTAAATACCAAGGTTTTTTTGTTTGTTCGGTTTTTCATTTTTGAGTTATGCTGTTTACATACACACAGACAAACAGCACATAGACACACACACGCACACATGGATCTTTTTCTAAAAGATTTTTTGGATTCAGGGGGGCTTCAAAACGTGAATTTCCGTTGTAATCCCGGTATCAATTTTTGGGTGGAATGCAATACCTTCTTAACCATTATGTACGTGGTAGAGAATGGAATAGGTACACTGACCAGGACCACATACAACTTATTAGCTGAATTGTGACCATACTGATAATAATCGATTCAACCCAAATTAACATGTGACTCTGGGCATAGACATAAATATTTTCTTTTAAAATGTCGTTAAAAACTACACTTAACTTTAATTTTAAACCGTATATACAAAACTGCACAGCTTGTCCAATCAGGTCACAAATTTTGTTCACTTGAGCTATAGGACTGGCGAAAATTATGGGCTGTCTTACAACTTTAAAAAACTATGTCTGCTCATATTTTCAAACGCTTACGTCCCATTTGACCAATCTGTAAAAGGTGTGGATACTTGCGCTTTAGCTTCCAGCGAAAATTGTAGGCTTCTGACAAGTTTCAAAAACTACCTCTATCCTTAGTTTCAGCCCCTTCTAGTATTTCAGTGTGACCTTACGGACAGAACTTTATACTTATGCCTATGCTGTAGGGCGCTGCAAAAATTGTAGCTTACAATTTCCAAAAAATGCTTTTTCCTATATTTTCAACCTCTAATACAGCAATTTGCGCCGTTTAACCTATTTGGACAAAATGCTATTACAGTAGCATTTTCCTTATTTTAACCCCTTGTTCACCTACTTAGTCGGCTTTCCCTCCCTCTAGGGCTTACTTCTCTTAGGACTTACAACCGCGCCTAGGGTCAGAGGCCTGTGGAGAAGCGGACGAACATTGAATCAGAGAATGAAGAACCAGAAACGGGAGATCGGCCCATAGCCAGGTATGAGAATGAGGAAGAACATATGAAATAAAGGCGAAATGGATAAAAGGAAAGGTGATTATGGAGCAATGGGTGGAAGGAATGGTAGGAGAAAACCCACCCAGACGCCTCTTCACCCACCACAAATCTCATATGCGGGCCCCTGGGATCGAACCCTGGGCGCCTTGGTGGGAGGTGAGCGGCATACTCGGTCAGGCGCCGCCCCCAGAACGCATACATGCAACGTATTACAACTGCACTATAGGTGATGGCACTGGTGTTACATGAAATGAAGTATAATTGTGAAAGGAAGTTTTCCAGGCGTAAGTTTAAGGTACCTCCACAGCATTTGCCAGTTATGAGGAAAACCTGAAAAAAAATTCGGTCAGGAATAGTCTGAGTACCGTCGAGGTATCCCAGCTAACCCCAAAAAATGCTGCGGGAAGAATGTTAAATTGACTCCTACGAATATTGTAAAAAATTGGCTTTTTAATCAATTTGAATTTAAAGATAATCCAGTAAACAAAGGATATCAATGAATAAATCCTGCTAGACAGTCCTGGTGGGATTTAAACCATGGACCTCTCATTCATGAGTCTATGTACGAGGCGTATTCCAAAACTAAGGTCCGTTTGGTCATAATGATAACATCGCTCATGAGACAAGGTGCCTACATATATACTTTACTTTTCCACATAATCGCCGTTCACGCTTGCTGTAGCTCTGCACCAGCTTCTTTAACCCCTCGGCATAGAAGTCTGTCGCCTGGGACTTGAACCAGTTGGTA
Source organism: Deroplatys truncata (assembly GCA_030765065.1). Classification (NCBI taxonomy): domain Eukaryota; kingdom Metazoa; phylum Arthropoda; class Insecta; order Mantodea; family Mantidae; genus Deroplatys; species Deroplatys truncata. The sequence goes on from CM060984.1 coordinate 130,282,588, forward strand.
ACGCTCGCCTTGATTTCATCGTCGGTTTGAGGAAATAGTTGCAGGTCTGGACTGTTCGGTCAAAGAATTCCCAACGAAACTCTTGAATCTTCTCTTTGGATTTGGCAGCCGTGTGCGGGCGTACGTTGTCATGCAGTTGGATGATACCAAGCGACAGTTTCCCGCAGTGTCGATTTTGGATCCCACGTCTCAGTTTGGTAAGCGTTGCACAGTACACGTTGGCTGTAATTGTTGACTCGCGGTCCATGAAATCAATCAATAGGACGCCCTTTTCGTCCCAAAACACGGTAGCCATTTTGCGATTCGTGTACGGCAATTACTTACACTTTCTTGGTTTAGGTGAACCGGAACGGGCCACAGCATTTCGACTCTGCGTTTGTGTACGCTATCCATGTCTCATTACCCGTAACAATGTGGGAAAACAAACCATCTGCATCTTGTCTATACCGCTCCAAAAACTGTCGTGCACTACGCATTCGTTGCTCTTTGTGCTGACCGGTGAGCAGTTTTGGCACCCACCTTGCACAAAGTTCTCGATCCAAGCTGTTCAGTGACAATCCTGTAAAGTGATGTTCGAGTAATATTTGGGAATTCATCAGCCAGACCACTAATCGTCAAACGCCGATCACTTCGAAGTTTTTGGTTCACTTGCTCAACGATGTCGTCGGTCCGAATACTGGGCCTACCAGCATGCACATTTATGCGGCCATTTCGAAATTCTCGACACCAGTGTCGAACCTGTTTGTCACTCATTATGTACGGTCGATACCGAGGTATAACTCACGATGGATGTCCGCAGCTGACGATTCTTTTGCCAGCAAAAATCAAATCACAACGCGCACTTCCCAACTGGCGGGATCTACGATTGTCGCGGCCATTGTGATATGCTCTCACAGACTGGCAAACACCTACTGCGTCACACCAACACTGCGGTAGGTTCCTCAGGAGTCGGTAGACAGTGCCTTAGGCGTAAAACGTCATTCAGGCATACCATCTGTTAAATATTGTTCATCGGACCTTAGTTTTGGATACGCCTCGTATTAACGACTTCGCCTACCCGTTTCGGTGCAACACTAAGTAAGACAGCTGCACTTACATGTGTGTCTAGACTAGAAATCACTCACTTGAATCGCATTTAGTAATCGATATCACAAATAAATCAGGCTGGGTCCACTAGTAGGCTTATGTAAGCTTACGATGTAAGACGGCGTCGATGTCTTTGGTGCTTTTAAGGGTACTCCGTAACGAAATTGCTAATTTCTGTACAAATTCAACAAATTTAGCTGAAATGTTTATCATAGATTTGTTCAAATTTCAAAATTAATTTTTATGGTCCCATCTAACCAACTTCCCAAGAAAATCATTATAAAAATTCTGATGTGTTACATTCACATGCCTTTCTCTCCTGTATCGCTTATTAGTTGGTATACAAACTATTCTTACTAAATCTTATTTTTATATCTGCTACATTTTAATGCAAATAAACCTTTGCAGAAATAGCAGAATACACATTTACTTTCAGATACAAAAAGAACAGCGATAGTCAAATGTTTAAGGACTGAACGCTATATGCTGGACTTAAAATGCCATACTGTTTCCATGCAATCGCGAGAAACAAGGGAATGTTGAAACGACTGAGCAAGTAATGATTAATTCGAACCATTAATAACTAATATTTCAGAAATGGCTTATGCCACAAAAAACATGCCTGAAATAAATTGTGTTTTTTAAAGCGATCTACATTGTTTGTGTAGTACGTTTTCGTCCATCGCTTAACGTATACAAGATACAACAAAAGATTATACAAAATCTGGTCGAATGAAGAGGGCTTCATAGGCTATTCCCAGAAAATTCAAGACATACATTTTATTTTTCATGTAAATATCTATAATATATGGTGTTTTAATTAAAATCGTTAGAGCCATTTTGTTTAGAAAATCAAACATTTCCAGAAATTTTCCATGTAAAGGGTAGTTCGAGTGGAGGATTTTCTTTAAAATCTTCGTGTGCATCCTTTGAAGATGCTGAGCTTAAATACCAAGTTGATACTTTTCCGACTTTTGTTTTTGAGTTATGTTGTTCACAGACACGCAACTAACCTTTTTTCTAAAAATGTTTTTTTTATATGCAGATGGCTTAAAAACTGTATTTCCGGTGAAATCTCGGTAACGAATGCAATACGTTCTCTAACTACTTTGTACGCGGTAGGGAAAGTAAAACTGAAAATTCGAGTCTTATGTGAAATGCTTCATTAATGAAAATTCGGAAATTAAACTATGATAGATGTTGCATATTATTATTCCTCGAATATAGTTATTTACAATCAAAGTTTGAACATTAAAACCTTCCTATAAACATTATAAAGTTTATAACACTTAAGTTTTTAAAACACAGAAGCAGGGCTAATTTTAAGGCACCTCTGCGGTATTTACCAGTTATGAGAACTGAGAAAAAACTGTAAAAAAAACTTCAGTCATCGGATACGGTCCTGGCTGGATTTGAACCGCGGACTTTACGCTCAGACTCCCTGCTTTAACGAGCTCGGCCACCGTGTCGGTGAATAGCTTGCGGAATTTCTAAGAAGTGCGAATGGGGAAAGTCGCATGACTGTTGCATACTTTTTTTCCAAATAGAATACGAAAATAGCTTCTATAAACGTATATGCAAGCCACGGTTAATGCCCGCATGCGAGCAGATATTAGCAAAACTGTATCGATACACACACACACACACACACACACACACACACACACACACGCACACACACACACACACACACACCTGTGCAGTGAAGTGATACATGCGCCGGCTCTGAGTCAATCTGCCAGAAATATCTCCCCTTTGACGCAGTACCTACATGACTAACTGTAAACACACGAATACCGCTTTTGTCAGAGTCAATTGTAGTTTTCAACACTGCCGGCCAGAAATCACAGAGAAACTATCTTTATACAGGGGTTTACCTAAGTAACGCATAGCACCAATAAAACTAAAATTAAATAATGTTTTAGCAAATGCTAAATTTAATATTTAATATTTTAAGGGTTTTTGGAGACTTTATATATGTCTGATATGCTCTTGGACTTTTATTTCTAATCTACTCACAGTTGCCTGTGAAATAGTCAATTTGGATGAATCTCATTGAAGAGTACACGTACTTATTGTGTACATCTTCTATCACCAGCTCGTATCATCATCAGAATTCCAATCTTTCAGTTGCTGTAATTTTTTTTTAGATACATCATGAATAAAAGGTATATTAATATCGCTGTAGCTTTTTGGTAATATCGCGACGATTACTGTAGATTGGTGGGTTCATTTGAGTCAATGTATACCAGATAGATGGCCCTAGTTGGTAATCGTCTTCCTGTACCATCTATTTTAACGGAATGTAGATTTTGGGATCTGGAACCCCGCTGGCTCTTTTTTTTTGGTTGCATTTATACCCCGTCTTATTGGCGGCCTTTCCTTTGGAACTTATTGCCTATTGGCGATGGTGTTAGCTCGTTCCCAGCCGGGAATTGAACCCGGAACCCTCTACCGACTGAGCAACTGGACCAGCCGCTAGCTTTTCTTTTAGTGTACACGTAGTCATTGTGATGCTGGACAGATGGCCTTAGTTGTGTTGTCCTCTTCCTGTACAGTCTATTTTTGTTTATATATTTTGTTGTGTAACTTTGGGCCATAGTATTGAATATCCCTTGGCTGGTACACGGGATTTGAAGCCGCGAAATCTCGAATGTGAGCAGTACAGTTACCGTCTGAGCCTCCTCACTCGGTGAAACAGTTTTCTTCACTCAGAATCTGATACACAAGAAAATGACTAAATTGCTTCCATAATAACCAAACTTTTTTGCATGAAACAAATGTAACGTGTGCGACTAAAAAAGTTGTAGGCGACCTTTCAGAAAAGAAAAGTAAAATAATTTTAAAAAAATGGGTTAGCTTTTAAAAATGTTGTCGATGACATTACATCCCGTAAAATAATGACTGAAAATCGTAATGTTTTAAATAAAATATTTCTCTGAAATACTAAAATTTGTCGTGTCCGAGAAATTAAAAAGAAATGAATTAATTTTAGTTACATCCCATGTCTTAAAAATAACTACTAATCTACTAAAAATAAACAGGTATTTCAATTTTTATGTTCACGATGCTTTAAATGTGTCTGTAACATACTCCCAATTGTCTACGTCTGGCTCACGAACCTCCGTTAGTTAATCTGGGCTCGAGTGGAGTTGTGTTCGATTTTAAAAACAAATTATGCTTTAATATATGCGAAATAGCATGTTTATACACTAAAATAAATAACGACACATTTGTGCTGGAGTTTGGTCTTTGGATGATTAATAGCAGAACAAGGTGGAAAAGTGAAGGCGAAATGCTTATACCGGGAGTGTCAAGATCATGCCAGAATAATCTGCGATGGTGTTCTTTACACGGGACGAACTCGGTAAAGTAACAGGTAGCTAGCGGGATAAATGACCGTAAGTGGCAAGAGGGTTTGAATGTCTTGGAGCATGTCACCATATGCAACACTGGTTTACCTATTTTAACCCCGTTCGATATAAATTTCCCGTATTTCTCAATTGCCACGTGCCCTAATCACCTCTCATTGGCTGCTGTCGTGGAATAGATTGGTGTGCAATACGAACTACTTCCTTATTTAATATTATCGTTTATCTTAATATGTATATTCGAAGAGAATTGTCAAATTTACATTTTCATAACCGCATGAAAAAAATACACATTACGTACCAGAGTTAAAGCATCTGTAATGCATATAAATTCTTAACAAATAGTAAGAGGATCCTTCGGTTTAAACCTGCTTCTCAGGATGACGAAAGCATGTGCATATCTATCATGACAGTCTTTTATTGCTCTTATCCGTGATGTGGGGATAACATGTTTGCCTCACATTCAAGAGGTCTCGCATTTAGATATCGGTTAGGGTGAGTAACCCGGATAAGGGTTTTTTCTTGAGTTTTTTCTTATGCTATAAAAATTAATGTCGGCTAAGTTAAAGCTTTATGGACCCCGGGTTCATCTGAGCATAATTTCGCCAATTTCATTCATTCATGCTAAGCTAATATTCCTGAATGCGATTTATTTAAAATTTCTAGAAATGTAAGAGCAGTTTATATAGGGAGAGTTTGCCAGAAATGTACGATTTTTAGGATTGTTTTCTAAAATGTCTGCTGAATACCAGAACGCTATGTGTACATTTACGATCTTGCCTGGATGTAGCATACTTTTCTTTAGTACGTAAGGGCCAAACTGCCACCTGTGTATTAGAACACACTTAACATTAAGGTATAGCTGCACATTAGTCCACCAGTTACACTTTAGTGACTATGAATGTATAGACTTGACCATCCAACCCACTATAAATTATTTTTGCTTCATGTATTCTTGCGAGTCAACTAAAATTTTTAATTCCGGTTGGGACAGCAATAATTATAGTTGCTTCTGATTCATGGCTATTCGAGTTGCTACAAATTACACATTAACTAAACCCTATGTCTTATAAGTTTGCCCGCTAACATGTATTCTTCCGGGCTCTGAATGTGTGACAAACAAACCCTGTGCAAGTAAGGTAAGACGAAAAAGCGATATGGACACTCTTCATTTTAGATGCCCGTGTTTTCGTCATTCTGAGAACCGGTTTTAAACCGAAGGATCTTCCTACTTATTTGCTGATAAGTATTTATATTCGTTCCAGATGCTTTAACGCTGTCACGTAATATGTTTGATTCAAACGGTTATGAAAATATAAATTTGACAGTTCTCTTCGAATATATTAAGATAAATGATCATGTTAAACAAATAACTAGCTTGTATCGCACAACTTATTCCTCGAACAGCAGCGAAAGACAGGTGACTAGTGCACGCGATAGTTAAGAGAGATGGGGCAAAGTTGGGTTCAAACATGAACCTGTCAGAGAGCAAACGTGATCGGTATCAAACTTCTGCTCATTAACACCCTATATAAAAAAGCCTAGGACACCAGATATATGGCGCCCGTGCACTATGAAAGTGATCTTGCCAGACAGTCTTGGCTGTTGCATCTTTTCTTGGCTTCGTTCCCCGTCCCTGGTGGAATCTTCCGCTGTATGCCTCGCTTGTTTGGGGCCCGCTGGGTTAACACGCTTCCCCCCTCTCCCAAAAAATTGCGACTTGTAGATTTTTTCCTTTAAAAAGCAGTATTTTTCAAGCCGATAGATTTAGCAAAGATTTTACTGCGTCTGCATCATGTGTAAATATCGTTAAAGGTGATTCAATTAGTTTTTTATGTTGCAAAATTGATCATACTTAGAAATTTAAAACTTAGGGTTGATGCGCTATATTCATATACATTCTCTACCCACTATTGTTTATTTTTATACACAAAGGATTTGCAGAAAGGGTTTCATTACACATATCGTAGCTACAAGAGGCTTACGGGAGGTTGAAGGGATAGCCGAATCTTTAAAAGGCGGATCGCTATATTCTGGCTTTGATGTTCCGTTCTCTTTGCATGACATCAAGAGAAACAGCTGAATGGTAACAGCACTTCATAAAAAATCTAAGGTGATACATTCACAGGACTTTCTCTACCCTCTATCGTTTATTAGTGGGTACACAAGTTATTCTTAGTCAAACCTATTTTTCTAACTACTAAATTTTAATCCAAATAAACCTTTGCAGAAGTAGCTACCTTATACATTTCGTTATAGACACAGAACAGCGACAGTCAAATGTTTAAGTACTGGACGATATACGCTGGCCTTAAAATTCCATACTGTTTCCATGACATCGCGAGAAACAACTGAATGTTGAAAGAATTGAATGACCAAAAAATGAACAATTAGAACATTTAATAACGGATATCTCAGAAACGGCTTATACCACAAAAAATTATTTTAAATACAAAATGTGTTTTAAAGAGATCTTATTTTTTGTGTAGTACGTTTTCGTTTATCGCTTAACGTTTGCCAGATGTACAAGACTATACAAAAATTCCTTCCGAATGAAGAGGACTTCAAAGCCTATTCCCAGAAAATTTACATTTTATTTGTCATGTAAATATCTTGAATATATGGTATTATTTTAATCAAAATCATTAGAGCCATGTTTTAGAAAATTAAAATATTCGAAAAATGTCCCATGTAAAGGATAGATGGGGTGGGGCCATTTTTTTGAAAATCTTCGTGTCGCAACCTTGGAAGATACTGAACTTAAATACCAACTTTGTATCTATCCGACTTTTTGTTTTTGAGTTATGCTATTCACAGTCACACTGACACAGACAGACACACGAACATGTTTCCAAAAATATTTCATTTGGATTCAGGACGCCTCAAAACACATACTTCCGGTGAAAACTCGGTATCGAATTTTTGGTGGAGTGCAATACTTCCCCTACTTGCTATACGTAGTAGAGAAAGTAAAAATGTATCAGGCGTTTCAAAATTTAAGCCAATGCAGGGAAGATCTCGGAAATTGTTTGATGCCCCACAAAAAAAAACAAAAAAAAAAAAACATATTTGACAACTGTGTTTTAACGACACCTACATTTTATGTCAGTAAGTGTCCGTCTATGTCTTATGGTGTACCAATTGTACAACATTATACAAAATTCATTCCGAATGAAGATATTTTTACAGGTAGAAGATTCAAGATATAGATTTTATTTGTCATCCAACTATATTAAACAAACTGCATTTTATCAAAACGATTAGAGCGTTTTTGAGGAAATCAAAAATAACTAAATATTTACTTTGTAAAGGCAGTTAGATGTGCGGAGATTTTCTTGTTAGTCTTCGTATGTTATAAATCAAGTCTGATATTTATGCAACTTTTCGTTTTTGAATTGTGCTGCTCAGACACAGGCGCGCGCGCGCGCACACACACACACACACACACACACACGCACGCACGCACGACCTTTTTCTAAAAATCCCTTTTTTATTCATTAATTCGGACGATCTAAATCGTGTATTTCCGTGGAAATCTTTATCAATTTTTTGATGGAATATAATACTTCCTCTGCCTATTAGGTAAGTGGTAGAGAACGTAAAAGGTCTAATAGGTCACACTCACACGACTTTTTCTACTCATTATCATATAAGTATACCTTATATATATATTTATTTATTTATTTTACTATTCATATAAAAAGTGATTCTGCTATCCACATTACCTTAATCACGATAAAATAACTGCCTAGAAATGATTTCGGATTAGGCTATAAGGACTGAACACTAAATTATAATTAGGTTCGATATTTCTGCATATTAAAAATGAGAATTTTCCCTCCGCTAATTTGGCTGCTGTAATTTTTACTTTCTCTATTACGTAAAGTAAGTAGGGAAAGTATAGCATTCCACCAAAAAATTCTATACCGAGATTTCACCGAAAATACACATTTTGAGGTGCTCTGAATTCAAGTAAAGCATTTTTGAAAACATGTTCGTGTGTGTATGTATCTGTCTGTGTGTCGATCTGTGAACAGCATAACTCAAAAAGTCGGATAAATACCAAACTTGGTATTTTAGTTTAGTATCATCCAAGGATACGACATGAAAATTTTAAAGAAAATCCCCACACCCCAGACTATTCTTTATATGGAACATTTTTCGAAATCTTTTATTTTCACAAAAATACCTCTAACGATTTTGATTAAAATACAATATGTTTAAGATATTTTCGTGGCAAATGAAATGTATATCTTGAATTTTCTGGGAATGTCTCCAAAAATCCTCTTCATTCTCTATGACTTTCGCGTAACTAGTAAAGCGTAAGAGATAGGCAGAATTTTACAACACAAAAACTGTAGATCTGGTTAAAACACAGTTTATGTCGTATACATTTTTTTTTGTCCAGTGAACCATTTTCGAGATATTCCTTGTTATTTGTTTGAATTTTCCATTATTTACAGATTTTCTCAAATGGAAATTCGTTATTTGTTTTTTAATGTCGTGTACAGAAAAGAGAAGGGAATGCTCCACATAGCAACCAGCTCTTAGAAGATTTGACTATCCCTTAAAACCTACCATATTCCCCTTGCACCTACAAGAAAATTAGCAATAAGATAGTTTCTGCAAATTTATATCGATTAACATGATGGAGAATAAGCCTTTGTAAAAATAGTATGTACAAGAGTAGAGAAAGTCATGCGAGTGTAACGCATATTTTTTAAAGTGAAGTCGAATACACCCTGGAGTCTCCTTAGTCGCATTTATTCCTCCATAGTTACAAGGAGAAGAACTTTTAAATATAAATTTACGAAATTGAACAAAACGAAATTTTATAAAGTAATGACTTTACCACCATTGCTTTATGGCATTGAAACCTTGTACCTACTCAAAAGAAAATTAATAAAATTCAAGCGCCAGAAATGAAATTTCTTATGAGCGTGAAAGACTCACAAGATGGATAAAATAAGCAATGGCGATATAAGAGAAGATCTGAACATAGACTCAGTAAGTAATAAGACAATGATTAGGGTACAAAATGCCAAGAACGGAAAATAAGAGATTCCCAAAATAACACTTCTCGCGGTGTGCCCTGGAAATGCTAAATTGCAGCTAAGTAATTTATCGCGTTTGCAAGAAAGATGGTAATAAACACCTGTGCCGTATTGGCTTACTTCAATCCCTGCCCGCTTCCAACCAGAAGCTAGAGAAGATGAAGAACCTCATTCAATAAAATTGTTTCCTTATTTCCTGTTCTGTTTTGTATTTATTTTGAGATCTTTATCTCCTCATTTGTATATGAATTATTCTATATTACCACTTACCTGTATGTTGCCATTGTTATAGCTAAATGGTAATCTCAAAAGCTCTGCATTTAATAATTAAAAAAATGATTATATTCCGAGTGGAAGAAGAGATCGAAGGCCACCCAGGAAACACTGGAGATGTATGAAGCATATTGACTAATTCTTGAATAGAGGAAGAAGAAGAACTTGAAAATAACAGTTAGCTGTTTAAATCACAAATCAGTTTTTTTTGAACTCTCCAGTTCTAGTATTATACTACTTCTCAAGATAACATGACACTATCTTTCTAATTACATTCTGGCGACAGAAACATCAATTGTGTGCCTAAGTTGGGAACCATTTGAATTGTAATGTAAATATTTAGAATTTCTTGCAGTTCATTTTCCACTTCAAGGTCAAGAACTCTTAAGTCATGGACACTAGTTACATGCGAGGCATGATAATTAAGTAAAATTTGGTTTCTATGAAAACAAATATGATGTAGTGTGTGTTTATAAATAATTATCTAAATGCATTGTTTGGGTAAAATCTTTAATCTTGAAATGTCATTACTTTAGTTAGGGAGGCAGGACAGGTTGTTATAATTTATCTTGTGGTTATGATCCGCTATAATCCAGTAACGGAGAGTAACACAGATGCATTTACATTTATCGCTACTAGTAATGGATAACTATCAAACTAAGGCTTAGTATGTCAATGATTACCTGTAATCGTTAACATGAAGTAACTGCGTCAGTTAAAATCAGGGCCCTATTTTGTTGACCTAAAAATGTTTAAGAAATGAACTATAAAATGACGAAGTTTTTAAAAATGACAAATAGTTACAAAAAATTACATAAAACTACGATTTATATAAAATTAGTTTACAGAAAATTATAAATTAATTTATACATTGCTATACTTATATACAAGTAGAAAAGTTGGTACAAGAATAACGATGAAATGAATTGGAAAACTAATGAAACATATATTTGTTCCATATTCTTGTTTGAAGAATATAAAAGAAAATTAAGAAACGTTTTTGAAACAGGTCTTATAAAACTGTAGCAGTGGCCTCTTTAAGTTCTCAGATTACACAAAATTCATTGCGAAAATGAAGAGGACTTACAACCTGTGACACACCATAAGGACAAAGACAACACAACCTGATTGTATGAACTTATTAATGCGAAAAACGGAAAACTGACCTGTCTCACTCCTGTTTACGGCATGAATTCATAATGGTAATTATTTAATACCCTGACAATGGCCACCCCTCCACCCGCAAGCAACCCTTTCCAGGCTAACCATTAAGTAGGATTGAGTTTTTTACAAAGATAAGTTACTCTTATTTCTCAGTTGGATGAAGACATTTTGATCGACCACACTATAATACGCTGATTAATGTGAGTAACTGAACAGTAATAGCATCCATAATACTTCAGCGACTCATTATGGTCTTACTCGTTGGCGCGCGCAGCTCCCCTATCGCCCATACCTTTTAACACCCTCAAAAGCAACAGTCCACTGGGATCCATTCCCCAGATAAACAATGAAATATGCCTATTCAGAATAAAATAAATGTTCATTGTCATTTTAATATTCTAGTAAATCGGGTTCGTTTCTATTGCTTCAATATGTGTTGCTTTCACGTTACCTAAAAAGAATCAATAAATACCGCGTGGACTCAACAGTGCTGATATCTGTTGCACTACTCGCAGACATGCACAAGGTGCTCCTGCCATCAATGTTGCCATCCGATCAGCATTTAATTACACACAATTAACAAGGTAAGGTATTTTTTTTTTAAAAAGAAACTCAACATTTTGAAATTAGTGTGGTCGACCAAAAACAGCCGCATACGACAAGACTAACGGTAATTAAGACGCTCGTATGAAATTTATGAAACTCGTGTCTTAATTACTACCATTATAGTCTTGTTGCATAATATACTATTATGATGTTTGAAAAGTTATCTTCTTGTAAAATGCCAGTAATATACAAATCTTTATAAACTCAGTATAATTACTAAATAAAGACGCAAAGGGCAAGAAAAGTACAAAAAATGACGTAAAAATGTCCTAAAAATAGTAAATGTCATAAAATGAGCAAAAACGATCTAATAAATTTGTATTTTCATAATCGTGGACCCATGATAAGGATTTATGTACACGTTAGCAATACCTATGATGCAACAGTGTCATCAGAATCCGGCCCTGGTTATAACCGTTACACGAAAATAACGTTGGTCACAGCACTGTGCAACATGCACGTATACAACACACAGCTGGTAGGCATTTAAATACGCTTGCTGAAATATTTGGCGTGTTTCACTAGCACGCGAGGAGTTACCGCCCAGGCAGTAGTATCATAAACTCTTATCTCACAGGAAAGGAATACCTGTGCAGTCACGTGTGAAATTCCTGAGAATGACCTTGTTATGGAAATTAATACTGTAAAGTCTGCCACTGCAATACCGCCGAGCAAAGTAAAGGGTTTTATATATCCACAGAGGTTTGCAGGGAAAACCGCCTTCGCCTTCCAGACTTTCATTACTTGTAACACTATGAGTGACATTATTTACCTACTCAGTTCACAAACATGACATGCATGACTAAGGCGATATCAGGAATAAGTAAATCATCATCATCAACACTTCATGGTTTAGGAGATGTCTCCCGTTTCGGCCTCATACTTCCCTCCATCGCTTCAAGTCTTCCTATATTTCTGTAACCTGGTGATTTGTACATATATGTTTGAAATGGAATGTGGGTATTATTATTATTTCTTAGTACATGATTTTTACCTTTTTCTCCGTTTGTTAATGTTTTGTCATTTAGGGAAAATATACTTAATTCTTCTCTTATGTCCTCATTTCTAATTCGGTCTAATCTTGTACACCCTTTTACTGTTTGCAGATATTTCATTTCTGCAGCTTGAATTGTATTCCAATCCCTCTTTTTTATAGTCCATGTCTCCGAACTATGCAGTAAAACAGGAACTACCATTGTCTTCTTTTGTTGTCCTCTGTGGTGTAATGGTTACCATGCTAGCTTCTAGTTCCCAAGGTCGCGGGTTCAAACCCGGCGGAGGGAGGGTGATGAATTTTTTTCGGGCGTAAAAATCCTTAGCATGGTTTCCTTCGGTAGGGAACTAAAGTCGGTGGTCCCCTGTCGTAGATTTACGGCACGTAAAAGAACCTCAAGCCTGATAAAGAGGCCTCTGAGCAAAATTACCGGTCTTTCACGCCCAATATAGAATGGGACGCTAAGGACCACAGCAGTTAAAGAGCGTCCATAAATAAAACTTAATTTATTTTACCATTGTCTTGTAAAATTTTAAATTTGTTTCTCTTCGAGTTTTTCTTTTCAAAGTATTTGCTATTATTCCACAAATGTATTGGAACTTACTCACTTTATTGTTTATTTCTTCCTTATTTGTTTTATATGCTATATTGCAACCCAGATAGTTAAATCTTCTTATTTATCATTTAAGACTACCTTAGATCTTATAATTTGCATTCCTCTGAATGCCATTACCTTTGATTTCTCGACCGAAATTTTTAAAATATAATCTTGAGTCAATTTTTGTAATTTATAGACAGTCATTTGCTGCCTATTTTCACTGTCTGAATTAATACCATGTCATTCGCAAAGAATAGCGTATTTACTGTGTCGTTTTTATTTAATGTTATTCCAAATGGTATTTCTTCTTTTAATTTTAAATAAGTAAATATAATATAAAATTCATCTATAATTACTATATTCTGCAAAAAGACTATAATGGTGGTAATTAAGATGGGAGTATTTCATGAAACGGGTGGTAGCAAGTTTATCATTTTCATACGAGCATCCTAAGCACCATAATATTAAAGTTGCACGCGACTATTTTTGGCCGAATTTTTGAATTTACACAAAAAGATCTTATGTTGTTAATTGTGTGTAATGAAATGCTGATCGGATTGCAACACCTTGAGCGTGTTTGGAGTAGTGCAACAGATGGCAGCACGTTGAGTCCACGCCGTATTTATTGTTTTTGTAAGCTAATATGAAAGCAACACATATTACAGCAAAGGAAATTAACTCAATTTATTAGAATATTAAAATTGCAATACAGAATTTGTATTACTTAAAATGCACATATTTTATTGTTTATCTGGGGAATGCGTCCCAGTGGATTGCTGCTTTGAAGGTGTTAAAAGGTATGGGCGATAGGGAAGCTGGCGCGCCGCCGAGTAAGATCATAATGAGGCGCTGAAGTATTATGGATGCCATAACAGTTCAGTTACGTCACACGTAATGAGCGTATTATAGTGTGGTCAACCAAAATAGTTCTTTATGATACAAATGTTAAAAGTGGAGATTTATTTTGCGAGTTGGAATGTTTGCGGAACGAGGTTGAAAACCAAGTGTAGCGATCCTACGAGCAAAATAAAATCCCTTATAACTGTCATAGTATACTATGTTTAGACCATCCTGAATATTAAATTATAAAGTATCCAGCTGAAATTTTTGCGGAAACAGCAGTAGACATTCGGACATGCATAGGTGTAGTATGTTGTTGTTTGTCTTCGTGTTGTTTGACCTTCATAGCACCATTGCTGACAACATGATCACATCCACAATCATAACGTTATATAATATGTAGCAAAAATAAATCAACTGAATAGGTATAACAATTGAATTATAAACATTATTTTATTTAACATTATTATTCCTTTGATATAATTGTGAGGTTAACTGTGCAATTGTTACAATTTGTATAATATTAATTACTTGTACAGAGGAAGTAGCATTGGTATTGCTGCCATCATTGATATAATTGTTTGGATTGGAAACAATTGGAAGAATCTATTTCCGACTCACTCAAATAACTCGCCATTATATTGATCGATACAAGACCTTAGCTTAATATGGATATAATTTCCATCTCAAGAAACGCCGTCCTCCGCGGTGTAGTGTTTAACATGCTAACTTCTAGTTCCCGAGGTCGCGGATTTAAACCCGGCGGAGGAGGGTGATGGGTTTTTTCGGGTGTAGAGATTCTTGGCATGGCTTCCTCCGGAAGGGAAGTAAGCCGGTGGTCCCGTGTGTAGATTTACGGCATGTAGAAGAACATCAAATCTGATAAAGAAGCCTCGGAGCAAAATTACCGGTCTTTCACACCCAATATAGAATGGGACGCTAAGGACCACAGCAGTTAAAGAGCGTCCATAAATAAAACTCAATAAAAATCGGAAGAAACAAGGGTGGTGACAATAGTGTTATAAAAGCTTTATTGCACTGAGTGCTATAATCTTTAATAGGTGTACGACTGAGGGGAACAGATCAATCAGCTATCACTACCCAGGAAGAACGGATGAAGTGAAGGAACCACAGCTATAGGCAGACAGAGCACAGAGACGCGCGGAAGTCTCTGACAATTCCTGGCTTAAAGACGTGACCCATTACTAGTGAGTTCGGCAGAGAGGGCAATGAACGACCCTTGTAACCAGGCATCCCTCTGTTACGCCACGAAACCTAGAAGCACACCTGAAACATGAGAAGGTAACGGAAGCAAAGGGAAATGAGGGAAAGGTATTCGTAGGAGGTAAGAAACCGCCCCATGTATAGGACAAACGACGTAAGACTCGAGGGTGGGCGGTCGACGGGAATCGAACCTGAACCTCTCAATTGAAGCCTCACTCGTTAACGCGGAGCCACTCGCTCGGCATCATATTTACATACGTATTTATAACCATCAATATAAATTATACGCTGGATCGAAATATTAAGGATATAAACAAAGAAATCCATTTTTACATTGGTTCAGTCAGTCTCCCTCAAATTCGCAGATTTTTATCCAACTTCGATTGTTGTTACGTCTGGTAACTATTTCTGACTGAAGTACTTTCCCCATCTTGTGCTGAAGAGGACTTTGGCAGACGTACACCTGAATTAGGTCACGAGACATCTTCAAAGACTTTGTTATACATTGTAATTGTTACGTGCTCTTCCACTTGTACAGAAAATGTACCTTTCTCTTGGCAACCGCCTCGTAACAGTTCATTGTCTGTCACAAAGTGAGCGATACAAAGCCAGGACGTCCAACTTGTCTTTCCTTCATTATTAATGCTACACTTCACAACTGTAAAACGCCCACGGTGCTAAAGTAAATCAACAAACAAACAAACGCCTTAGGTATTCTCCCGGTGGAAGTATAGAGTCTTCCAAAAATCATTTCAAACTTCAAAGTATTGTAAATCTATATTGATATTATAAGAGAGAAAATGTACACACACACACACACACACACACACACACACACACACACACACACACACACACACACACACACACACACACACACACACACATACAAGATGTAACAAAAATATACGGCACAAATTGCAGGACACATTCCTCACACGTAGACGAAGAAATTATGCTATATGAACATGGGTCTGGAAACACCATGTTTCCATGTTACAACTCATTTTCTCCAACTCATTAATCATGGGAAACACACACGAACAGAACGTTAGAATCATGGGGAACATGCACTCTTGGTTACGTCTGGTTACATTGCCATTATCGTAGGTGCACCGCCAGTATTTTGTTTCACATGTCCCTGTTGTCATTCGACTTAACGTCATTGCTTGTTTACAGGTAAATTCAACTGTTCCAGTGAGTAGTACGACCTTGGCAAGCACACGGGTTATTACGTACTAGTACTGTACACAAATCCAGAGAAGGCAGATGCCCATTTGATGTATGGATTAGCAGACGGCAAAGGCGCTTGCACTCAACGTTTGTACCGGGAGAGATTTCCAGGACGAAGGTGCCCCGACAGGAAAACGTTTGATCGTCGTTTTAGGGAACATGGGGCATTTAAGCATGATACTCGCGACCGAGGGAGGCCTAGAAGGACGAGGACACCGCAACGGGAGGCGGCAATTTTTCAGGCAGTTGACAACAACCCTAATGTCGGTACAAGACAAGTAGCTGCAACAATGAATGTTGACCACATGACTTTGGCGAGCGTTACACGTGCAGACACTATCAGCAGCTGATCTTCCTGTACGAATGGTTGATGCAACAAAGTGTCAACTCTAATTTTAGTGCAACGGTTCACAGATGAGGCGTCGTCTCAACGAGATCAGTTTGTAAATTATCACAATCGGCATGTATGGGCTGACGTCACTTCTCACGCAGCTGTTGAAGCAAGTCATCAACACAGATTTTCTGTCAATGTTTGGGCCGGCATTGTTGGTGAGTGATAGTGCCTCACGTTCTTCCACCCAGGCTCAACGGACAGTTACCATAATTTCGTAGAGAATGTTCTGCCTGATCTGTTAGCAGATGTGCCTTTAGCTGTGCGACAAAACATGTACTTAATGCACGATGGAGCACCTCCTCATTTTAGTGTTAAGTGTCCGTCGGCTTCTAAATGACAGATTCGGTGACAGATGGATAGGTAGAGGTAGACCAATTGCCTGGCCTCCACGCTCCCCGGACCTAAACCCACTGAACTTTTATTTGTGGGGACATTTGATTTCTCTTTTGTATTGAATCCCAGTACCAGATATTCAGAGTCTCCGTGCCCGTATTATGGAAGGCTGCGAAACCATACGCAACGTTCCAGGAATACATCAGCGCATCCAGGATTCACTACGACGGCGGGTTGATGCATGTATCAATACTCACGGAGGGCATATTGAACATCTCCTGTGAGAAAGAGTTGCATGTGGTATGCTGGTACGTTCTATTCTTGTGTGTTCCCCATGATTAATGAGTTGAGAAAATGAGTTGTAACACGGTAACAATGCGTTTTCAGACCCATGCTCATATAACACAATTTCTTCGTCTACGTGTGAGAAATGTTTCCTGCAATTTGTGACGCACATTGTTAGATCCTGTATAGGCGCGCTCACGCATGCTTTTTCCACCATTGAAGAGCCCTGTTCTTCCCTGACAGATATCAGACGCCTCTAATTTCAACTCGTAATGACTAAAACACTAAAAAGGAATGATGTGCTACATTCAAATGACTCTTGATAATCAACATCACTTATTTTTAGCTCTGTTCTACAAATTCTTACAAAACCTTATTTTTCTATCTACTTCACGTAAATCGAGATAAACGTTTGCAGAAACGGTTTTATTAAACATTTTAGTTTAATAAGCAGTCGCTACATGCTGGCTTTCAAATTCCATACTTATTGCGTCACATAGCGAGAAACAAAAGAATGGTTACATTACTTAAACTGTATACATTATTGGAGAATTAAGGTCATTAACAACGAATATATGGAAAATGGTTAATACCACACGAATTTTATTTGAGGTAAGATATGTGTTTTAACGAGATCTAGATTTTTAGTGCAGAATCTCTATCTGTTATGGTTTACAAGTTATTAAGCATTATAATAACCCATTGAGAATAAAAAAGATTTCATGGTCTATTCGCAGAAAATTCAGTATGCACATTTTATTAGTTTTCACGTATCTTAAACATGTGGAATGTTAATATAAAACATTAGAGCCATGTTGGAGTAAATAAAAATAAAGACCTGTAAAGTTTAGTTTTTGTGGGGGGGATTCAGTGGACTTCAAAACAAGTATTTCCGGTGAATGTTTGGTTGAAATGCAATACTTCATCTACTGCCGTAAATAATTGCTTTAGAAATGTAAAACGATTTACAAGGTCTGAACATTAGAATCATTTGGATCATAATGGAAAATACTAGGCTTTAAGTTTCCAATTTGTCATTCCACTGTGATTGCTTGCAAGAACTAAAGTAATATACATAGATGACCGTGATGTGATAGCCAAGCGAAGACAGAGCGAAATAAAAGAATATTGAATCCTGCTAATAATGGCAGATCATACATAACCTTTGAAATTCATTTCTTTAATTTTATTGACATTTATCAAGAGTGTAATGGTACAGAATAAAAAATATGATCAAACCTTTACTCCGATTCTAAGAAATCTGTAGCTAAATTTCCGGATGTCGAAATGTTTTAATAAGCAAGTTTTGCTTTAAAATAAGTAAATTTTACTCTGAATATTCCAGATCATTCATTATCAATATTCAAAAAGAAGGAACAGACTTTAAATATTTATTTCTAATGGACGACAATAGATGGCGACACATGCAATACATCACTAAATAGAGGAAGTTCAAAATTTTATTTTGTGTGTTCAAAATGAGCACCGTTTGTTATGCGAGGATGACCAGTGCTTTTCCATTTGTATATGCAACCATCTTCTACGAATTTATTGTATCAATTGTAAATTTTTTATGAAGAGGTGGCTCTTTGTTGAACTTACAACGAAATGCACGCTGCAATGAAACAATGGATTCACTCTTTGCATACTGCAGCACACAAAACTACTTTTCCTGTGGCGTTATCATTTTCTCGCAAACAAACCCAGTGCCGCTGTAGGCACTGAATGGAACTAATAGGTGGGGCTTAAAACTTTGAAAATTTTTCTATTTAATGATGTGTCTTATGTGTTCTATCTATTATAGTTTATTAGAAATAAATATTTAAAGTCTGTTCATTCTTTTTGAATAACTCTGTATACTCGTATATAAGGTTCGTTCCATCACGGTCTCTGACTTGTTCCTGTGTGCCCGTGATTGCCTAATGCGCAAGCGTTGGTTTGGTACCGCTTGCCAATCAGAAGTTTCTTGAAACACCTGAATACAGTACGCGGCCGCATTCGGTTTGTTGGAATGCACTGCCAATCAGATGATTTTGATGCGTATCAACAGTAATCTCACGTGCTGATAGTTTTCGATAAGCTAATTGAGGTCGAATGAGTGTTTCTTTTCAGAATTATTTCAAGGTCACAGGTCGAGAGTTTAAAAGCGAAATTAAATTATTAAAGAAAACTACATAGCGTGAGTGAAATTTGGCTAGATAATTTAACATTATTCCGACGACTGCCTCTGTGGTCTGGTGGTTAGCATGTTAGCGTCTAAATCCAGAGGTCCCGGATTCGATTCTAGGTGGACGATGGGAATTCTTCTTTAACCAGTAACATTCTCCATCCTCCCTAGAGTCTGGAAGCATGAGAATGCAAATGTTTGTGCGAATTTAATGTTTATAAAGAAAACCCGGTATAAACAAACCCAAAGATACACAATAGTAAAAGCGTCAACATCACTGCCCATGAGAAATTGTTCCAAAGGCAAAGCCGCTGATATGACTTTAGATGTTAAAGCGGCATATAAGTTATGGAAAAAAAAAAAAAAAAAAGAATCCGACACTTTTAGACAATGATTACATTTCCTCAGGAAACCAGATATTGTAGATGTATAAGCGCCATCTATGAATGGGCAATGGAGACGAGCGTGATAAACTTGACTTTTTAGGTAATCCATGAAACTCAACAAACATAATATCATTAACTCCTAATAGACACATTTATTTCTCTGCACTTTTCAGTTAATTTTTTCTTGCCGAACACTGATATCTAGCTACACTATATGTAAACGTTATAACGAAGCTATTTTATAATCTGATTCCAAACAATTACACTATTCTTATTGATATTAGAAGTACCAAATTTTCAGTGTCTTCGCTTGTTTCATCAATGTTTTCGGTCACAAATGTAACCACATTTATTTCAAAACAAGTTCCTGTTAGGAGAAAATAAAAGTGAATATATAACAACGATGATATAAATGAAAAGCCGTATTTGTGACATTGTAACACTGATAAGTTCAGCAAAACAACGAATCGAAAGCGAGATCATGCGGACACAACACTTCTAAAAATAAAGTAAAGGCAAATAAAAGAAAAAAAAATCTTCTGTTACACTCGCATTACTTTCTCTACTCTTGTACAAACTATTTTTACAAACGTTTATTCTCCATAGGTTTCATGTTAATCGAGATGTTAATCTTATTTCTAATTTTCTTGTAGATGCAAGGGGAATTGGAAGGCTTTAAGCGATAGTCAAATATTTTAAGAACTTGTTGCTCTTATTCCATTCTATTTGCATTACGTGGACAAAAAAATGAATAACGAATTCCCATTTGAGAAAAAGTATGAGTATTGGAAAATTTAAGGGAATAACAAGCAATATCTCGAAAATGGTTCACTCAATAACAAAAATATATATGGCATAAATTGTGTATTTTAACGCGATCTACATTTTTTGTGCAGTAAAAGTTTGTCTATCTTTTATGGTTTAGTAGTTAGCAAAAGTCGTTCACAATGAAGAGTACTTTTGGAGACATTTCCAGAAAATTTGAGATGTACATTTCATTTGTCATGAAAATATCTTAAACATATGATATTTTCATCAAAATCGTAGGAGCCATTTTTGAGAAAATTAAAATTTTCGAAAAATGTTCCATGTAAAGGCTAATCTGGGGAGGGGGAATTTTCTTGAAAACCTTCGTGTCGCATCTCTGGAAGATACTGAACCTAAATACCAAGTTTGGTGTTTTTCCGACTGTTCGTTTCTGAGTTATGCTGTTCAGACACACAGACACACAGACGCACACACGGACAAGTTTCCAAAAATACTTTTTTTGGATTCAGGAGGCCTCAAAACATGTATTTCCGGTGAAATCTCGGTATCGAATTTTTGGGTGGAATGCAATACTTCCCCTACTTACTATACGTAGTAGAAAAAGTAATACTATCGCGTATTAGTTTATGAGCACCATGCTATGTACTACTCATATAATTAGATCCTCAATGCTCAGCTCAGTATCAATAAGTTGGTTGGTTGGTTGGTTGGTTGGTTGGTTGGTTGGTTGGTTGGTTGGTAGAAGACCGTCCGAGTTAAATCAAGGGAATATAGCAGGAAATGAAGCAATAGTAAAACCTTTAAAAAGAAGTGCCTTACCTGGCTTTGGGTTTTCACTCCTCGCATGACATCATGAGAAACAACTGAATAGCGCTTTTTGAAGCATCGTATTTAAAAATTTAAACCAATAAGACCGAATATCTCGGAAATTACTAATGCTACAACATTTTTGTCATAAGTATGCGCTTTATCTTTTGTGTAGTAAGTTTTTGTCCAACTCTTATGGCTTACCAGTTTTACGTACTTATACAAAATTCATTTAGGATTAGGAGAAACTTCACGGGGTCTTTACAGACATTTCAAGCTATCCTACAGCTACTGCAAATATTTAGTAAACACAAAATATGGTGTGTTAATCAAAATCATTAAAGCTAGTTTCGAGAAAATAATAAATAACCAAAGCTTTCCATGAAAACATTTTTTACTTTCTCTACTACGTATAGTAAGTAGGGGAAGTATTGCATTCCACCCAAAAATTCGATACCGAGATTTCGCCGGATATATATGTTTTGAGACCCACTGAATCCAAAAAAAGCATTTTTGGAAACATGTCCGTGTGTGTGTCTGTGTGTGTGTGTGTGTGTGTGTGTGTGTGTGTCTGTGTGTGTGTCTGTGAACAGCATAACTCAAAAACGAACAGTCGGATAAACACCAAACTTGGTATTTAGGTTCAGCATCTTCCAGAGATGCGTCACGAAGGTTTTCAAGAAAATCCCCCCACCCCAGACTACCCTTTACATGGAAGATTTTTCGAAATTTTTAATTTTCTCAAAAATGGCTCTAACGATTTTGATGAAAATATCATATGTTTAAGATAATGTCATGAGAAATGAAATGTATATCTCGAATTTTCTGGGAATGTCTCCAAAAGTATTCTTCATTGTGAACGACTTTTGCATAACTGGTAAACCGTAAGAGATAGACAGAATTTTACTACACAAAAAATGTAGATCGCGTTAAAATACACAACTTATGTCATATACATTTCTTTTGTTGAGTGAACCGTTTTCGAGATATTGCTTGTTATTTCCTTAAATATTTCAATACTTATACTTTTTCTCAAATTCGTTATTCATTTTTTTTATGTCCTGGACATCCAAAGAGAATGAAATGCGCCACATAGCAACCAGCGTTAAAATATTTGACTATCGCTTAAAACCTACCATATTCCCCTTGCATCTACAAGAAAATTACCAATAAGATTGACATCTCGATATCTCGATTAACATGAAGCATATGGAGAATAGGCGTTTGTAAAAATAGATTGTACAAGAGTAGAGAAAGTCATGTGAGTGTAACACATCAGATTTTTTTGTAGTGGTATTTTCTTCAATAGCTTCGTGTAGCATCCTTGGGAGATGTTGAACTTAACCATACCAAAAGTTAAATGAAATTGAGTTTTATTTATGGTCGCTCTTTAACTGCTATGGTTCTTAGCGTCCCATTCTATATTGGGCGTGAAAGACCGGAAATTTTGCTCAAAGGCCTTTTGATCAGACTTGAGGTTCTCGTAAATCTGCGACACGGGTCAACCGGCTGTACTTCCCTTCCGAAAGAAGCCATGCTAAGGATTTTTACGCCCGAAAAAAATCCATCACCCTCGGCCGGCTTTGAACCCGCGATCTCGGGAATAAGAAGCTAGCATGGTAACCACTACACCACGGAAGATGACGTAACCGTCCAGGTAATGTATTTATTCAGCATTTTGCATATGGGTTCCACTGTTTATACACACATATATGCGCTCGTTGACGTTTTTCTAATGAACCTTTTACGCATTCGTCTGACTTCAAAACATGTATTTAAGGTGAAATCTCTATCTTTTTGGGAGGAGCGCAATACTTGGTGCACCTACTATAGGTAAGCAGTATAAAAGGCAAAATAAATAAATACAATATAAAATAAAAATATAGATAAAGTGATTTATTCGCACAGGTCACCTGGTAACATTTATTCTGAAAGGATAGCACCTCGGAATACATTTTGTTTTAAATCCAAATGCTCGCCAATCTGGTTTGACCGGAAACACCAATGAGCGTGACCAAGTAATAAACACGTCATTGTAATCTCTCAATCTTGGCACATCTAGGGCTCCTCTGGGCCCAGTTGATGGCACCCCTTGCCAGGTGACGCCGATTTATTGGCTTGTCTTTATTTACCGGTTGTTTTTCGCCTGATCGGCAGTAGACGCTGTTGGGTCGACGTGCAAAAATTGTGCGAGTGTGGAACACAATGGAAATAGAGCGGAGTGACCCAGTTAGCGGCCTGTCACGCCACGCGCAAGTCTGGGACCTCCTCAACAAAACATTTTTAAATAGCCTCCTCAACCCCAAACCTTGCAATTTTAACAAGTACTTTTATCCAAACGATTCTTCCAACATTCAAAAGAAATCTATGTTTTCTTTTCGCTTCTGCAAAAGAAACCAGACTTGGTGAGTAGGGAGGATGCGGTATAGCACTGTGCTTCCACTTGAAGGAGGAGTTATCGCACTGCTACATACATTGACAGTATTACCGGCCCACTCAAAGCGATAACATCGGCATTCCTTTGATTCACATAAATAGCTGCAAATGCCAACAACACTTGAGGGGGTAGTGTAGCTGCATAATAAAGAAATCGATTGTTTCTGTATGAGAAAACAATCGGTATTATCTCTTAGTAATAGGGATATGGATTAGAAACTAAGGAAGATTTCAGCACTATGGCCAGACTAGGCCTATTGCACCTTCTAAACTTCCGAGAGGAAGGGGCGAGGTGAGAGAATACGAAGGGCGGGTAGATAATAATATGATCCGGCAGGCGCAGTCCCTAGCGCTTTCAGATTGAACATCCCAGGCAGAAGGCTACACGCTTACGCCGCACACTATCGTCCACCGCGCCTAACCCATCTACCCTACAAATAGGTCAGAAAAAGGTAGTAGCATATAATCCACTACAGCATTCGCCTACTGCCTACAAAATCGACGAATACCCAAGGACAAGGTGCGTGGTCCAACGCAAATCTAAGCCAGAATCTCCCTAATGCGAGCCACAGACACAATTTCCTGAACCATCCCGCTCGGTAATTTTAGATCTTTGTATATAAATGAAATTAAGAAATATTACCAAAAGAATAATAATACTAACTTCTAAAAGATATCTTGTTCAGGGAGGGATTCCTCACAAATAGGTGTACACTGGGAAGGCAAACGTAAAGGTACGTATCACGGAAGGCTCCTGGAACCGGGGCAGAGGCCCGCGCGCAGGCCAGTCGTCCCTTTATGCTTCAGATCTGAATGCCAACAAGCATGGGCGGGGTCCCTAAGCTTAGTCAGAACGTATCCGCCGCCGTCCGCTCCCTGGCCACAAGCCACCAACTCCCAGGGACTCCCGGAGCGGAGACCACCCTGAGGAAAGACCTAACTGAGCGATACCGCAGCGAAGAAACCTTTACAGAGCGCAAGCCACCACCCAGCCGCAACCCACCGTCGCTGGTCCTAGAATCCTGAAACAGATGACAAGAAAAATGACGGGTACAGGAAATGAGAGGAAGGAGAGTCGTGCTAGAAGATGAACCATCCCAGCATTCTCCTGGCGACCTGAGGAAACCACGTAAATTCTATGGGCGGGAGTAGTCGGTCCCCGGGGATCGAATGCGGACCACAGACGTAACCGTCTGAGCTATCCCGCTCGGTTAGATTCGGTTGCTCTAATTTCAACATGTTATAGCTGCTCTTGCCATCTGGATAACCATCTCCCATTGTCACTCTATCCTTTTGGCTGGTAAGAAAATAGAACCTTTGGTTGTTGTTGCATAATGTACTGATGAGGCCCTGGTAGTCAAAATTGTCTTTAAATAAATGGTCAACATTTGTGACAATAAAAGTACTAGTAATAAGATATAACGCTAGTTTTAAGTTATAAACGCTACGTTTGTTATACTAACTTGACTAACATTCAAAGAAAGAACATTGTGCAGAAGTAATATTTATATTAATAAACAAATAACGGCAACATAATTTGAAGAACGCAATACTAATTTTCATATGCAAATTCTTTCCTGGTAATGATATTGTTTTTTTTTTAATTAAAAATACTACAGCGCTGCAAATCTACTTTTTATACATTGCAATGTTAATATTATATCACCATACTAGAAAACCCAAACAAAGCATATGTGCTTCGTCCTTTTTATATTAATTTATCTATTTGTCTTTTTATAATTCTGTTGGTGCGTTTAAATTATTGAAATATTTCATTATTAGAATACACGCACTAAAGTAGAATGCACAGCAGTTAGAAAATGAAAAAGTTCAACTGAAGAATAGTCATAACGCGTCAGTCGTTATCGCTGGTTAAATAAACAACCATAAGCAAGAATAAAACTTATTTTTTTAATTTAATTATTTAAATAAAATAACGGACTATATAAAAATTAAAACTTATTTTTAAACAATTAGATTAAAAAAAGAGAAAACAATGGATCTAAACAAAAATTACTTTAAAAAAATTAATTAAAGTAAAATTCCCCTCGACGTAAACAGAAGGAAAGGGCGGCTTATCCCTCTCAGGGTCCTGGTTCGAAAGATAACAAGTGGGTTGAGGTGGCTTAACTTTTCAAGCGCAGTGCTGGAGTGTAGGTTTTGGAGACGAGTTAATCATTAAAGCTAATCTATGTCCTTAAAACTAGGTTTTGTAGGATTAACTGACTTGTATGTATATTGTAGTATGTATTTTATAAACATAAACTCCGTTCATGTAGTAGTAGTGGTAGTGGTAGTAGTAGTAGTGGTGGATTGGGGCACCTTTTCTCCACTACAGAATGCTAAAGATGTGAAACAATTATAACATATTATTATCTTCGTTATAAGAGGTGTTCAAAGTGCGTACAAACATGCCAATTATGAACAAATCATTGGGCAATCGTGAACCCGAAATATTGGAAAACGCACGGCGGATAGTCTTCTAATTCGTAACGAAATGGGCATTTTTGCATAAACTTTATCTTTAAAGATTCTCCACTGATCTGGAAAGATAGCCAATTATTCTGCAATAAAAAACATATTCTAATACGAGGCAGCAATTTACTTGGTCTATTTTGTTTTCTTTCGTTAGTGCTACCTCGTTAATTCCTCCTGGTTAGACAGTTGGGTATATATATATTTTTTTCTTTTTTTTTAATACGAACCCAGCCGGTTTAAATTTTTCTAACAAGGTATAAATTGTGGATTTGTTATAGACGCAACAGCAGGAAATTTCCGTACAAATTCAAGCTGAGAGTCCACATGTGACTTTGCTAGAGCAAATCTTTACACAATAAACATGATAACTATACTAAGCTTCACATAACGTTATTACCACTAAACATCAAGCCAAACAGCGTTATGCTGAACTTCAAATGCGTTTATCCTCTGTATACGTGTGAGCTAGACTGCTGCAGAGCAAATTCATTCACCGCGTTACCTGCCACGAGTCAGACCCGGCGGCTGCTATTCCGTCATTCAAGATAAACCGGGTATTTACAATAAATACACAATTGAACCTTACTTAAGATAATCGTAACCAAAATAGTTTGATGCATTAAAATAGCGTTAGACAACACTAGTATCGCACCTGTTTTATAAGATATTTTTAGATAGCCATTCGAAAATCTCTACTGTATTCCTATTTTAATGAGAAAAAATTGTTGAAACGTTCTCTCGTATTCTCTTTTATTTTAATCTTGCAAACTTCTTGGTAACTTGAGAGTATTAGACTCGCATGCGGAGAGATGGATTTCAAAGTCTTTGAATATGCATAGACAACGGTGATTATTTTACTGGTTGTTAGGCAGTTCTTAGGTGGAGTTCTGCTGATCATGTAATTTTTAAATATATAATTATTTAAACGATAGTGATAGATATTATTAGAAAAATGGGTGATTCGGTAGATCGGAAATGAATTCGGACTTAGAAAATGCAATAGAACCTGCGATGAGTATGCTGATCCGATTAAAAAGAAGGAAAGACAGATAGAAAGAAAGAGAGAAAGAGAATGAAATAAAGAAAAGAAATCGGTATTTCTAATAAATATATTTAAAAGTATCTACTTTTGTGCACGGAAATTCAGTTATAGGCCCATTAATTTATGGATGCTAAATTCAGTGACATTTGGATATTAAAATGGGAACTGACAAGTTATTATGAAACTACTGTCTAAACATACTTAAATGTTACTTGTAATATGTATAAGACGTTCAAATCCCACAGTTAAGCAGCAAGCAATGTTTAAATCGCCACAAACTAAATTAAAACAGGAGTTGTTATTATTGAGCAACATAGTATATAACATTACTTTACGGATAAATACACGATATCTTCAAGGTAATTAAGAGACATGAGTATATTTAGAATATAATTGCTTCAGTAATCAGTCCACACCCCGTTACTCTCCAGCACCTTATTCAGGCATTTAGGAAATGAATTAAATTTGCATACCAATGAACGAAGAAGCGAGTAGGTGCTATTCCTAGCAACTTCGTACCCTTCAGTAGGCTACCATCGATGACAATGAATATACGTTTAAAAAAAATCTATAGATTTTCGCATACCTATTACAGATTCCTAAGTTTGCCTTATATACCTGTACTAGGTGAATAAAAAGCCATTTTTCTATCCATGCCATGTTATTCACGATGCATGTTTGTTTAGAAATAATTTCAAATTAAGCAATAAGCACATATATGGAGACAAAATGTTTATAGACGGAAGAATAAATTCAGAACTCACAATAACCGCCTCTTGTGAAGTAAAAGAAAAAGGAAGAAGCGGAAACTTTTAAACATCTTGCTGAGATTACATTATTACATTTGAAGCGTATGTACAGCATGTGATATTTCGAAAATGGCTAACGCTACGAACATTCACGTTACTTTATCTGTACTACCTGCATTTTTCTGCAATCTATTCTTATAAAAACTTAAGTTTCCTATCTGCATTAATCGAGATAAACGTTTGCAGAAATGGTGTCGTTATACATTTCCTTGATGGTGCAAGGGGAACGTAGGAGGCTAAAGAGATAGTAAAATGCTTAAAAATGTTAGCTTTGAAATTCCATACCACGAGAATGGATACTTAGCACTTTAAAAAAGGATAAAGTATTTGAAAAAGTAAAACAAATAACAAAAAATATTTTGGAAATGCTTAATGCCACAAAAGAGTTATTATATATTGTGTGTTTCAACGGGATTTACTTTTGTTTTTATTTTATTTTTTGTGAGTGCAGTAAGTTTTGTCATTTCTTGCGATTTGCCAGTTATACAAAAGTATACAATATACATTTCGAATCAAGAGGATTTCACAGGCTATTCGGAGAAAATTCAATATACCTATACATCTTATGTAATACAAATATGTTAAACATATGCTATTTTAAATAAAATCGTTAGACATTTTTGGTTTAGAAAATCAATAACAACGAACCAGTTTTAATGTAAGGGTAGTTTAGTGTAGGGGAAGTTTTTTTTTTAATCTTCGTGTCTCATCCTTGCCAAATGCTGAACTTAATTACGAAGTTTGGCGTTTATCTGATGTAGTTTTTAGTAAGATGTTCACAAACACAGGCATTTTTCTAAAACGGTTTTTTTTTTATTCAGGCGGCTTCAAAACATTTCTAGTGAAATCTCGATATCGAATTTTTGGTTGAAATGCTCCGTCAGCTTACTATAGGTACTAGTAGAAAAATTAGAATTTATAACACAAATTGTATGCGTTAACAAGTCGTGCATTGTAACATATGATATACCCCTTCATATACTGGACATTTTGCCTTCATAGTCCCAGTCTTTATCCCACTTAAACATTATTACACCTAGACCTGTTCTAAAACAAACCAATCTCCTCTTACTGCTTTATCATTAACTTTATTTTCTTTTCTCCACTCATTTTTATGTTTACTGAATAATAACTATTTATGATCCAAGTCTTAAAAGTGGAGTGTTTGCTACACTCGTCTTTTAGCCTTCTTCCGCAAAATAAAACTCCACTTTTAACATGTGTTGTCATATACTATTTTTTAGACAACCCTGAATAATTATAAAGCATTCAGCTGAAATTTGTGTGGAAGCATGCATTCAGACATGCGCATAGATGAGCTCTAGTCTGTTGTTGTTTAGCCTTCGTTGCTCCACCTTC
The DNA here is from genome assembly GCA_030765065.1 of Deroplatys truncata. Lineage (NCBI taxonomy): Eukaryota > Metazoa > Arthropoda > Insecta > Mantodea > Mantidae > Deroplatys > Deroplatys truncata. Next base: position 130,312,295 of record CM060984.1, read on the forward strand.
GTCTCATATTCAGGATGCCTAGTATAGCGGCGAAGAAGAGAGAAATGAAATGTAGTAATGAGATGATAGGAAGATTCGTATATCAAAAACCTTCGATCAGATTGATTGCCTTAGGGGTTTGAACCCGCGACCTCTCGAATGCGGGCCACAGAGACGTTATCTCCTAAACCATCCCGCTCGTTACACTATCATAACATTCTGTGATATAACTGGTGTGCAAAACCTAAGAACGAAAGTAATCTTCGCATGCTGTGAAATTGCCAAGTAACATAGCTCGATGAAACTTGAATCATACATAGAGGGAACTGCTACGGTATGCTACAGTAGGCAGCTAAACGAAATATACAATGAGACGAACAGAAATGCCACTTTTATTCATACACCATAAGCTACACTACAGTCAATACGACATATGATTGTTCCCTAGATTTACAGAAACAGATACACGGTGCTTAAAAGGGTGTATGATCACCACGGACAGAAATGCATGCTCTGCATCGTACTCCCATGCTGACTATATGGTTGATAAGCAGTTCTTGAGGTAGGGCGTTCTAATACCGAGCTGAGCCAATCACAGGCCCCGACTGCTCAACAGCCCCAATCCCCGCCCACAGTGGCGGCACAACACCAACCGACGGCCGCAGCAGTGACCACAACACCGGCTACTGCCACGACACACACACCGGTGTTCCCAGCAATATCGACGGCCTCATTAGCAGGCTTTGGTGATATGGAATAATTCCGGACCCTATCCCTGTGGTTCGGTGATCTCATCAAAAGGGCCCTACCTGCACTCCGGAACTGCAAATTGCAGCTAGCCAACCCGCAGTTGAACCCCATACAAAATCACACAGTCATGCTCGAAACGCTGGAGCATTTGTTCCCTAATTCAGCTTCGTAATGGCTACCAGACTCGTCCGGAGGCCATTACGAGCTGCGTTCTGGAACGCAAACGGAGTAAGCGGGCATAACCCCAGCGTACTTGAGTTTGTTAACTCCTACGGAATTGATATTCTAATGGTCTGTGAGACATACTTGATTGCTGGTACTACTTTCTCGCTGCCAAGTTACGTCACCCATCGGCAAGATTGGGTCGGCCGACCGGGGGGCGGTACAGCTATATTCATCAAAAACCATATCACGCACACACCCTTCCCTCACCCACCACTACAGCATGTGGAAGCCTGTGCCATTCGGCTTGCCATTGGCGGGCTAGACACATTGCTGATAGCGGTTTATGACCCTCCAGATCATCGCTTCTATGAAGCAGATTACCGAACCCTACTTAACCTACACCCAGTGGTTTGCATTGCAGGAGACCTCAACTCGAAGCACGGGCTCTGGCACAGCCGTACGGTTAACCAGAAAGGCCGTGGACCCTACTGCCTCATCAGCGGAGACGACCCAAGCCTAATCGCGCACGGACCGAGAGGGCCTACGTTTCATCCGGCCCGCGGCAGACCGGATATTCTCGACATCATGATCACAAAAAACATTTCCATTCCATCTAGAGCTCTCGGCGATAAACGAGCTGGATTCCGACATGACCCAGTCCTGGTGGATTCCAACGTTTCAATGCCAGCACTGGTCAGCCCAGACTGGGTAAACGAGGTCGACTGGGATGCAGCCGTCCAAGAACTGAACCGTTCTGTCGACCCGCGGCCACGTATCGACTCCATCGATGCGCTGGAAGCTGCGGCGGCAGACTTCTCCCAACAGATCCTGTCTGCGGTACGTTCACACATCCACCGCATCCCGTCTGTCATCCCCAACCCGAGAACCATTCCTAACGAACTCCGGCAGCTGCTAAAAGCCAAGGCAACTGTACGGAAGCCATGGCAGCGTTTCCGCCATCCCAGGATAGGGGCAGTATACCAGCGGTTTAAAACCCTGGCAAGGCGACTGCTCCGTGTGCACAGGAAGGTGGCCTGGGAAAGAACAATAGAGACTGTAAACCTACAGGAAAAGAAACCATGGCGGATAATCAAATCCTTGAGGAAGGATAAAAACCAGTACCAGCATCCTCTACACGACACTTGCGGGAGACTCGCATTTGAGCCCCGCGAAAAAGCCACGGTGTTTGCAGACCATCTGGAACTTCAATTCGAGCTGCGGGAGGACCCCCAGGACGAAGACTTCACTGAACTCGTGGAAGCGACTGTGGAATACCTCTATGAGGTACCACAACCGCGCCACGAGGAGGTCCATCTTCCCATAGTCACCCCTAAACAGGTGGCTTCCGAGATCCGAAAACTCAACCCGAACAAATCCCCTGGACATGACGCTCATGCTCCAGCACCTTCCCAAGAAGGCCGTCATCCATTTGACGCGGATTTTCAATGCATGCCTTCACCTCCGTCACTTTCCAACTAGTTGGAAGGAGGCGCGGGTGGTATGCATTTTAAAGGCCGGCAAGGATCCGGTCTTTCCATGCAGTTGCCGCTCCATCAGCTTACTCCCAACTGTCTCAAAAGTCTTTGAGCGGTTGCTCCTAGCCCGCCTTACACCTCTATTTGAGGAAAGGCAGCTCCTCCCGGACCATCAGTTTGGTTTTCGCCATGGGCAGTCCACAACCCTGCAGCTACTGCGATTGGCCGAGAAGTCCTCCCTGGGCTTCCAGGAGAACTTCAAGACCATAGCAGTGCTGCTGGACGTAGAGAAGGCCTTTGCCACAACGTGGCATCAAGGCCTTTTGTACAAACTCAAGGAGTCAGACATTCCTCCCGCCTATCTCGCCCTGATAAGCAGTTTCCTCCGGGATTGCACATTCAGGGTGAGAGTGGAGGGGAAGGATTCCTCAGTCCGTGCCATAGCCGCTGGAGTCCCGGAAGGCAGTGTACTGTCCCCGCTTCTCTTCGCGGCCTACATGTCGGACTTCCCCACGGAACCCAGGACTTTTACGTACCAATATGCCGACGATGTCCTCATAATGGCACAGAACAAGAATGCCCGATTGTTTCCCGCCACTACAGTGACAGCTTCGAGCCATTGGGAGGTGGAGCGAAAAGTGGAGGATGACCATCAGCCCGGGGAAGAGCTCTGCGCTTCTCCTGGCGAAGGTCCGTCGGTGGCGGCCCGAGCGGCCTCTGAGGTTGCGGCGGAGGAGAATCCCCTGGGTTACCTCAGCCAAATACCTCGGAGTCACGCTCGACCGCGGCCTCACTTTCGCGCCACATGTCAGGGCAAAGGTCGGCCTCGGCCATTCCGCGCTCAGGCAGCTGTACGCTGTATTCCGCTCCACAATGCCCATACGCCTCAAACTACGCCTATATCAGTCGATTATCCCGCCCCTGATTCTGTATGGCTGCGAGGTCTAGGGATCGGCGGCAGCGACCACCATCCGCAGGCTACAAACCGTCCAGAACAGGGCGCTTCGGATGATCTATGATACCGAGCGTAGATTCCTGTCACACATCCTACACATCCATTCCGGTCTCCCATACATCGTGGACGTGGTGCGGGAGAGAACCCGTACCATGTACTCGAAGCTCACATACCATACCAACCAGCTGGTGACCTCTTTAGGCCGCTAAGACCACAAGGCGCCAAGGCGGAGAAATAGCTACCGGTTGCCGAAGGACGGCTTGGGCCCCCGAGGCTGAGGTCTGCCAATCCCTCATTCCAAAAACTTCCCCAAGTTAAGCAAAAATGGGCCCGGTAGCTGGCTGGATGAGTGATCATCTAGCAGCGACCCGCCCTGCTGCCAACTTGAATACCCCTTCCCATTACCTAGTATTCCCATCTTGCTTTGCTGCCTAGTCGGCCTGCTTAACTTGACGACCCCACAAGCGGTCGCCCAAGTTAAGCACCATTGGGCTTGGTCATTACATGGTCGCTAGTCCGCCCATGAGGGAACACCGAGACCCAGCCAATGGTAGCGCAGAAAGCTAAACCCCGCCCATGACATTGACAAAAATCAAAAGCTTGTGTATATTCTTTATAACCTTCTCTATCGCACAGGTAAAGCCGCTTACGCGGGTAGGTACTGAGGCGATCACATTCCGCCCAGGTGAACCTGGGCGACCTGTTCTCGATTGCTGGATTGCTGGAGGTAGGGCGTTCCATTACTCCACCAGCGCTGTTGACAACTGTTGGATGGCCGTTAGTGCATATGGATGTGCTGCAGTGCGTCTCCCCAAAGCATCCCACACGTATTCGATGGGATTTAAATCGGGAGAACGGGCAGGCCTATCCATTCACCGAATATCCTCTCGTTCCAAGAGATCCTCCACCTGCGCCGTTCGATGCGGTCGCGCATTGTCATCCATAAAAATGAAGTCAGGGTTACTTTACCCGATCATGTGCACCCCTGAAAAGACGCACATGGGGAAGGAGTAAAGTATCACAATAACGTTGACAAGTGAGCGTACCGTGTTCAAAGATTTGGAGGTCGGTGCGCCCATGCAACATTATGCCTCCCAAAACCATAACACCCGGACCACCAAAACGATCATGTTCAAGGATGTTCCTGGGTTCACTACATGTTCCCACCTCTTGCCATATGAGAGTACTCGAGAATCACTACTTAGACTGAATCTGCTCTCATCCGAGAAGAACACGCGACCCTATTCCTCGTTGGTCCAATTTTGATGCTCTTGGGACCATCGTAAACGGTGCCACCGATGTACGGAATGTCAATGGAACACAACGTACTGGTCGTCGGGCAAGAGACCACCTCTGTGTAGTCGCCGTGCCACTGTGTATCGTGAGATTGCGTGCCTAGCTGTCCCGTTAAATATGGTTGCAATTGCACCCGCTGTTTGGCGTGGATCCCTTCTTGCCTGTTGCACAATGTAGCGGTCATCTGCTGCTATAGTTGAGCGTGGTCGACCACCACCTCTCCTTGGGACAGCAGTGCCTCTGGTTTGGAAGGTTCCCCATACACGTGAAACAATGCTGTGAGCAATTCCAAACTCCTGTGCAATACTCGCCACACTTCGCCCTTCTTCCAGTTTCCCGATGATTCCTCCCCGTGTGAAGTCATCCAAATGGTGTCACGGGGTCATGTTGCAATGAAGAACACCACTACAGTGCACCGTAACAGCTCGCTAATTGCCACACACCGTCTTGTCCTGTTTCGTTAACTGCCCCATGTTGCGGGACTAGACCTATTTGGCACTATAGGTTCGCTACACTCACGCCATATGACGTCCAGCTTTCTGTGTACGTGTGAGAAACTCTGGCAACATGCTCCCGCACCTTCATCTACTACCACCAAGGAGTTCATTTGTTATGTTACTTTACCCAGCTCGTCCTTAGGTTTTGCACACCAGTATATTACCTTTTATAATTGAAGAAAACTGTTGTATGCAATGTCGTACTATTTCATTGACTTCTTTGGTAAAAATTCCAACGTTATCCTCTTCACTGTCTGCATAATTTCTCCTGGTTCCGCCGAATCCATTTGCGAGTCATTCAAATTATCCGCTATTACACTAATCGACAGAATCCCCTCAGTTAGATTATCTTGATATATATAAAAGTCAGTTTGTGTGTGTGTGTGTGTGTGTGTGTGTGTGTGTGTGTGTGTGTGTGTGTGTGTGTGTTCTTTATATGCTTCTATACCGTTGCACCATTTCAACCAAACTTGGTACAAACCTTTGACACAAGGCGAATATTACTTAGAATTCGAAATTCCTCCCCATTTCACACGATTAGTTGTTTAATTTTATAATGTCTACAAAAGCTCGCAAGACGAGAGAACCAAATATTTAAAACACTTTTTTTGGGAAGAATTTTATTAATATAACTATTTTGGTAGAAGAAAGTGTAATAGATTTATTTTAAATAAAAAGTTATTTGGTATACGAGTAAAAGTAATTCTATTTTCGACCGTCTATATCCTTTTCTTCGATGATCGTAATAGATCGAATATTGCCAACATAAGAATAATTTAGGCTTTTGCAGCCCCACAAAATAGCAAAGGAACAGCAAGTTCACATATTATTTGCTGATCTCCTTTCCGACATCTATCCTGAAGTAACAACGCAGTCAAATAAATAAATTAAAACATTGCGTGGTATGATTAGGCAAATGTAAAGGGCTACAATCCTTGGTAAAAATTTAACATTTTGAACTTATGTTGGACTGTGATAACAGCAACAGCATCTAAGCAGGCAAAATACCATCTCTTCTTATTCTTTTTTATCTTCATATGGTTATTTATTGGGTATTGATATAAAATAGCACAAAAGCATTCAACATAATTGCATTAATTACAAAAGTCTCTATGGTGCTCAAACATTGTTAATATAACGCCCTGTATTACGATCTCCGGTTAAAAGTCATGGTTTGTAACCTATCAGTTATCGCTACCTGAAGGTTAGGTGCATTGCCGCGTATTACAAACGCATATCAACCGATGGTTAGTAACCCTAAGGTTTATGATGCTGGGCGAGAAGTTGGCAACACCAAAGAGATATGTATTTCTCCTTGGCAATAGTTTTGTGAGTGATTTCACTGTTTATACAACGCTATCTCGTGGTAATCTGCAACATTATAGCGTCATTATTGGTCATTAGTAACAAGGCGAGCGGACAGACTATTATAGATTGTGAACGGTTTTGGAGATTTTTTTAGAGAATTTTGACATGAACATAACCTAAAATGTAATTTATATACATGTCATTGAGCATACAAGATGCGGTTCTAGTACGTTATTGGATTACTGAGCTACAATAGGATACCGTAAACAATAGTTATAATTACCTTTTTATTAGCTTTTCCGTTCGCGAAAGCTATTATATTTATAGAAAAGCAACTTCGATGGTTCTAATGTTGATTCGGATTTACACATGTTGCCTGACATTTAAGTTCAACACAATATTCTTAAGTTTGTTGCATCTTTCTAATACCGTTCCTCGGTTATTCTATTTGGAAAACTATGCCACACTTCAAAGTTTCGTTAAAAATAGTGTTAAGAGTTTTGACGTAAACGTTTTACGAATATCACTTTAATAACCGAAAACCATAGTCTTTTGACGCAAACATTTCATGAATATCACTTAAAACTAACGTGGAAAGCCATTCGACAATTTTAAAAACCAACCTAAATATAAACTAACACGCAAAATACGTTTACCTTTGCCCACACTGCTTGTCATTTAACCTAAAATGTTTGGCCTTCCAAAAACAATCCAAGCACAATGGTTAGTTCCTTACGCCCTGACAGTAATATTTAAGACTGGGTGTTGGAGTGAACTATTCTAATGTATAGATAACATTTCCAAAAACTTGGAAATATATTCTGAATCACTCTCAATAATCAATCTCTGCCGGTGGTACGCCATGTTTCATTCGGAAATACGAGTTAACTCCAAGGTATCATCTTTATCCACCACTTGAGGTGGTGGTTAGTTTACCTCCAAAAATAACTCCCGGGTAGCCCTTAACCAAAGATTGTAATACAGTCGCAGTACGTAACTCTCAGGTAAATCTTACCCCAAACCTTAACCGGAGATCGTAATACAGGCCGTTAAGTGTTATAATCATCAACTTCTAGTTTGAATGTGGCTCGTGTTAAAAGCTCTAGTATTTGTGCCAGCTGTCTAAAAATATACTTTTAAATCAGGGATTATTTTAATCACTGTGGTCCTTGGAAATATCAAATAGGCCTATAGGTTGCGACAAAAACAGATTTGTTGAGTTAACGAGACACTTAAAGCAAGAGCCGCTCTAGGTTTTGTTAATTTACTATAAAATGCAGTCTGCATGACCAGCTTTATATTTGACGGTTATTTGTAGGACATTATGAAAGTTGTAGAGTTAATATAACAGCTGCCAAATGGTTCGCTGCCTTCCGGTGGTAATTTTATCGCTGACGTTTCCCGCATATGATGCCAACCAACACCGACTGCTTGCGTCTTGTTCACGCAGACCTTACGTCTGTATCGGGATATACTATTCATTTATAGTGATTGCTCCTTGTACAGAGTCGACTATTATTAGATTTTAATTTTAATTAAATAATTGAATATCTCATTTACTCGTCGAACATGAAGAAAGGAACTGCGCCTTCCCATATCAATAAAGAAATTGGAGAATATTGTATTATTTAAGTGGAGTACTCGGAAATACTTTATATAGTACCAGTCAATTCAAATCCCGTATATTGTGAAAATATTTATTTGTTTGTATATGATTAATTAATGTAATTACTTTTAGCTGACATTTTTACCACATATCTTTTCAACATAATTATGGCATAAAATTGACCTCCATGGTACTATATGCCAAATTTTCAAACAAAATAATCCTCCAAAAATAGAAATCATGTCTCACCTAAAATGCCCCACGTGATAAAAATTTGGAAATCTTAAACTTTCAAACTTTGGGTATTATTCCTCGAATGTAGTTTTTTACAATTAAGGGTTAAATTTTGTTGACATTAAAACCTTTCTTGGATAAAAATAATAAACATACATCATCTATTAAATTATTAAATGCCGCAAATCCAAAATTATTCCTGATATCAACAAATGCTTATTAGAACTCTTCATTCTTTCATAGAATGTATACTGAAACAAATTCAACAAAAGTTGCAGCACGGGGAGCGTTTTAAGGCGTCAAATACTAAGAAAACATGATTTTGACAAAAAACAAATTTTAAAAGTTTACTCGGTATTTGTCTACCTGCGCACATCCATTTCAACTTCGCATATGGACTTTTAAATACGCAAAGAGTAAAGCCACATTGATTCTGATTTTACAACGTTTGGAGAATTTTTTTCCATGATTTTTTTACAGCGACCCACGTTTTAAAGATTTGGCTATTGCTTCAGCCTCCTGCATACCCCTGTATATATAAAAAATAATCATTTATAAAAACCGTTTGCAGCTGGGGTAACAAAATGCATATTAAGAGGTAACAAATCAGATGTAAAACCCTGTTTCTTATAATCTTGCCCCACTGACATGTACTTTTCCTCGCTCCTTTTCCTTCCCTTTTCCCTAATTGGCTAATGTACACCTTTGAAGGGCGATGTATAACAAACAAAATGCAAGGTCAGGCGATAAAAGCGGTAAAACACTTTCATGTTAGATGCACGAACTTTCGTCATCCTGAGAGGCAGTTTAAACCGAAATGTTCTCCTATCTAACTGTTGATAAGAATTTCGATGCATTACATATGCATGAACTCTTGTTATATAATATGTCTATTGTATTTATACTGTTATGAAAATATAAATTTGACAATTCTCTTCGAATATATAAAGACAAATGATCATGTTAACTAAAAAACTAATTTGTAACGCACAACAACCTAGCTTTGTAGTGTACGTGATAATTACGAGATACGGACACAGTTATATGGAATACCGTAAGATGGGGTTACTTTGTGACAGATTTTAAGGTTTTTCAGCCGGAGGGCTGGTGAGTTATAATAAAACCCAAAATAAACCGTTACACAATATTTATACATCCTTCCTCAATACACTGATGTATTGTGCAGATCCACATCTTTAATAACCACAGACAAATAGTGGTTGAAAGTTGTCACAAAGTTGCCCCGCCGAGCGGGGTTACTTTGTGACAGCATTATTTTTTACCTTGAAAAGTAACAGGAAAAATAATTGTCACAAAGTTAGACGATGAAAGGTTTATTAAAAACTTGGTACAAACTTTGGTAAATGTTATTTTACATTACATAAACTTTTTCACCTCAGTAAGGATTGCACCGTAGTATTTCACATTTTGGGTAGCTTATTCGATTTCTTTTACCTCGAACAGTCCTCGGTTCCCCACTGGTTTCGGGGGGTTGATGACATACAAAACCTCTTTCCTAGAGTATAAAATTTCATCAGCGCGGGTCGGCCATTTCCAGTAGATTTTTGACTGCTCCATGGCACTCACCATGTATCCCTCATGCATGATATCAGTCACTTTTCCGGGGAAAAGTTTACCCTCGAAAGTGACCACCACAAAATCCCCCACTTGGAAAATATCTGTGCCGTTGGTTTCGAGGACATTGCTGGTATTTGGGAGCACTGACAACGAAGCATTGCCTGCGTTTGACGAATCTGAATCCTCTTCCTGCCATTCCATGCTCTCATCAGAATCGCGAAGAGAAAACGTGTCACTGCTGTTTTCTGTCTCTTCGTCTGTCATCTCTACAAAGGAAGTCTTCTTACGGTAGGACTTTTTAGCCATGCTTGAAGATTGTGCCTTGCTCCCTTTCTGCCCAGAGGATTCCGTTGTTTCTTCACTCTTCTTGGCTTCTTGGACGTCGGCAGCACCGATGCTTTTTCCCGGCGGGACATTTAGCATTTTGCGTCTCTTCGTAACACGAGCTTTTGTCACTTCTATCCTTCTTTTGTTTAACTCTTCCAGGAAGACCTCACCCACATTGTTGGTCATCCATCCCAAACTTTCCTCTAGAACTGCTTGTGGAAGCCGCTGCAGAATTTTATCCTTATCCAAAGGAAATATTCCGGTCTTCCGGAATCCCGACTTCAGATTCTCCTTAGCACTCGGCTTCAGAGCTGCCATCAACTGTCTGAGAAGACGTGGGAATTCGTCCCTCGGCACCGTGGAACATCTGCTCCCAGAGGTAGTCTTTTTCCAGGTCGTCAATACTTCTCTCCAATGGGATTTTAGAGGCCGAAAAAATGCTACATCGAGTGGCTGCAGTAGATGGGTTGAATTTGGTGGGAGCGCGATGAACTTTATGCCATTTTCTTCGCAGAGATGGAGAACATCTAGACTTATGTGGGAGCTTAAATTGTCACCTATGATAGCTTTTAAACCTTCTTGCTTCTTCAGAATTGGAAGCATAAGTGAAACAAACCAATCCTCAAAAACTTGGTGGTCAAACCACCCTGATTTGGTGCGGTTATATCTAGCACCTTCCGGTCCATTTTCTGTCCAAGTGGACCACAATTTCTCGGCTTTATAGTTCACATAGAGTGGAGCCAATTCTCCCACAGCATTTCCGCATACCATAATTGAGGTACATGCCTTTGATGCATTTTGAATTTGTTCAGGATACTTGGTTCCTCTTCTCGTGATAACTTTTTTACTGCCAGGATCATCCACCAAATTGGTTTCGTCATAATTCCATTGGTTTTCGGGTGGGATACCCTGTAATTCCTTTTCCAAGTTAGAAAAAAACATATCTATAATTTCCTTATTGGTCGAGGCCCTGGCATAAGTGATATTCTTGGACATTCGTTGAGAGAGAATTTGTTTGTGGCGTTTCATGAAAGACAGTGCCCAGTCCTTTCCAGGAAAACAGCCATTTTTAAACACGGTCACTCTTCTCCCTGTTCTGTCTAGATATGCTTTCACCACACAACGTAGATCAAATGTTGTTATTGGAAAGCCAAACGATGACATGGCAATTGTATGAGCCACAAACCTATTTTCTTCCTCCTGTGTGAATACAGGCTGTCGACCCGGAATTTTTGCGGGTTTGTCAGTCAAGCCCCGTGCCTCTTTTGTCTTCATCCATAAAGTGTTTTTATGGATACTGAACCTGAAAGCGAAGATATATACTTAAAATAAAACAATTTACTAATTCTAAAATCAACATGTATATTACCGTAAAACTCTGCTCTCACAAATGTTACAAATGTTGACTGAACTACAAACCTTAGAGATGCTTCCCTCAGAGACATCTTCTTTGTTAGAACTAATTGCACCGCTTCATTTAGGACATTTTCCGTATAGTTCCGGTAGGAACGAGCACCTAGCTTACGCTTGTATGTTCTCATAACGCTTTTTCACCTTCCCCCACACTGGAAAATAGAAAAAAAATTGTAATTTTTAAATAACACCTGGTGGGGTTACTTTGTGACAGTGACCATGTGTCACAAAGTAGCCCCCTCACCTGTCGATATTTTGGTTATGTTTTCATATCTTCCGTAAATGTTATTAAATAAGTATTATATTACTTCACAAACTAACCAACGTATCAAGTGTAAAAAATAATTACCTATATCGGTTGGCTCCGTCAGGCGCTAAGCTTCAACAGACAAAGTATCCAGAGTTCAAGTGAAGAGCACGAAAACAGGTCTCAACAATTCAATGAAGAGCGGGAACTAATGTGGCCTGGCACTTCCGGCTGCGGCACATAGATAGCGTGACATGTTGGGAAAAATTCTGGCGCGAATTTTAACTTTCCTGGACTAATGGCTGTGGCGCCTGGTTCAAAATAAGAAAAATTGTGTCTGTGTAACAAAGTAACCCCTACAGTCACAAAGTAACCCCACCTTACGGTAGCGTTTTTATTTGATCTGCATTTGTGTAATAGTTAATAACTCTCGTTGTCTAGGCAAATATATGTATATATATATATATATATATATATATATATTGCATATCGCTATAAGTGTTGTAAATGGTTTATAAGGGGATCGAGGAAGTTTGAAAACATGAGACGAAGTCGAGTATTGTCTATTTCCGAGATTCTTTAATACAGTTCACACACACACACACACAGACACACACACACACACACACACACACACACACACACACATTGATTAAAGTCGAGCCATGAAACTTCATTGCTATCGATTAGTTTTCGCCGGGTATTAGGCAAACTTTGAGACGTTGCTATCATGGTGAAAAACTTTGATTCGGAAATTGAAGAGCAAATAGAACGTGCTACAATTCAAATCAAGGTTCGATAGAGCATATACTGCATACTGAAAGGGAATAGATAAGAAGAGTCATCCAGCTAGTTTCGCTTGGCATACTAATGTGAAAATCAGCATTATGCAATAATTAAATGCATATTGAGAAACAAAAACATAAAGACAGAGGAAAGCCTAAAAGGTTAAAAAATTAACTAACAATGAGTATATTCTATGTACACAATAATAAAACGTTGAAACTTATGGCTGAGATATAAATAGCACTACTGTAAAATGGTGGGTAGGTTAAGCTGGTTGCAACGAATGCGGGAAACAGTCTTCCCAAGCGTGTCATGATACAAAGACGACCTTCAAAAATATGTGTTACAAGAAGCGTAGCTACCCACAGTGGCGGCTGTTGTGTAAGAGCACGTGAACACCCTAATTTTTGACACCTTGCGGATTTATTGGCTATTTTTTCTTTGAAAGCTATTACACGTAACATAGATGCGGTAATTTAAAACTCACTGCGTTTAAATCTACCGTGCTTCTCCACTAAACTCAATGAGACATGGTAACTAGTCACGAGCACATCTTGACTTGTTCACGTTTTTAGGAGCTTTTGCGCATGCGCAACTGTTATGGCGTAATTACCTTATGGGTGAAATACATACGGGTCGTGCACACTAGAAGACGTGCGCTGGCTCTTACCATCCATTTCTCAGCTATAAGTTTACGTCAATGCCACTAGGAGGTAGCACACTACTGCAGAAGTTTAATTCATGTGAGAATGCAAAGGAATGGGAAGTTGAGAATCCCCGTTCGCTTTTGAATTTGGCATAAATCCCGGTAGATGGTAGCATACTGAATAGTTATGCCAATTCACTTACTGTACGGCGAAATTTAGATCTGACGCGAGTATGTGTTATAATGGGTTTCTGGATGAGTTATAGGCTACTATGTTATGTATTTAACGTTTCAATCATAGAGTGACAGAAACATTTGCGCGTTGAAAAACGGACGCATCGATTGTCTTTATAAATAGATAGCATCGGCGATTATGAAGTACGGTATTCCCTATTTAACGTGTATTTATGTTGATTAACTTTTGTGAGGACTATATGGAAGGACAGGATATTTTATAAGAATAAATTTTGTCGTTTTCCTGCTTCAGAAAATGAGACTTGGTGAGTGCTCATAAATTAGTAGTGTTTCATATTTGCCCTTTCTTTCGTGACAAGTTATGTGTTGTTATTATTATTATTATTATTATTATTATTATTATTATTGATGTTGGGAGCGGTTGCTGTTGTATCAGTTTGTTCATACTCATAACTATTATGCAGTGGATGCTATTTGAAATTCTCAGGGCTACCTGAATCTAAAATTTTGTGAACACCCAAAATGTATACTCACGAGCCTCCACTGTGCAGAATAACGCACTTTCTGGCTAAACGGTTGATTTTAATGAAATTAATTGTTTTTCCACACAAGACGTGCGTTGGACAAGGTTGAAGAGGTAGAATCAGCCAACTGAAAAATTCAATGCCATAGCCGGGATTTGAACCACGGATTTCCCGGTTAGCGTCCGGTTGCTTTAACCACTGAGCTACCATGGCAACATGCCGGTACGACATTAAATTCCCAAACTGATTCGCGTTTATACCGGTAAGTCACAAGGAGATCTCAAGTTGTATTGAGATGACATAGCCCAATATGGTGTAAGTACTTTTAAGTCCCGGGCTTCATAGTTTCGACCATTATTAGGTCAAGTACTTACAGCATTGTAAGTCGCCATTGGGGTATGTCATCTCAATACAATTTGAGATCTCCTTGTGGTTTACCGACATAAATGCGAATCAGTTGGGGAATTTAATGTCGTACCGGCATGTTGCCATGGTAGCTCAGTGGTTAGAGCAACCTCACGGAGACCGGTTTATTTTGAATTAAAAACATAACTGCGAGTTGTGCAGAAATTTAGGTGCAGCCGTTACACCTTGTACAATAAAACATATTTCTGGTTTGCACAACCCAGAACACCAAACATAGCGACATGCTTTATTCGGAGAAGAAGGTAGTTTTTATGACAATGCTGCACAAATAAACAAACATGCTGAGATTAACAGAGTAAAGAATTGCTGCTGATTCTTACCTCCAGTAACAAGTTCTGTTCACAGATACGAACGCCCAAGAGATGAACTTTGTGCGAGAGGCGGTGATTGAACCTGTACCTATAAACAACACACCGACATTTGAATCTTTCATTGAGGCGATTGTTTTAGAGTGGTCCATTAGCCGGGGAGATGGAAAGAGAGGGGAGGGCAGCGCTGGGAGAGGACAGCGCCGCGACGCGGGCGTCAGTAGTGCAAGAAGAAGAAGTCAGTGGTGGATGTGCAGGATAGCAACAGTCTATAAGGGGGAGGTGAAGTTTGTGGAATAGATATCTGCTGCACCTATCCGGATATTAGTAGGTACTGCGTGGATATCGCCGGCCATGAGCACGGACACAGCGCCTTGGAGGTGGGTAAGTCGGAATGCGAGTGGGCTATACTTGTTTGTTAAAAGACTAGGATTTCATTTCAGAATTTCCAACTTTCAATTAAAACTTCATAAATATAATAATACTCTAGTTCAAATTTATAAAAACACCAATATATTTTGGTTTATTACTTTCTCTACAACGTACATAGGGTAGAAAAGCTATTGCATTACACCCAGAAACGATACCGAGATTTCACCGGAAATACATGTTTTGAGAACTCCTTGAATAATAAAAAGCATTTTAGAAAAAGGTTCCTGTATACTCAAAAAAGTACTTGGTATTTAGGTTCAGTACCTTCCAAAGATGCGACAAAATGATTTTTAAGAAAATCCCCCGATCCAAAATTACCCTTTACATGGAACATTTTTCAAAGTTTTTAATTTTTTAAAAATGGCTCAACGATTTTGATCAAAACACCAGATATTAAGGTATTTACATGACAAATAAACTCTATATCATGAATTTTCTGGGACTAGACTGTCAATTCCTCTTCTTCGGAAGGAATGTTGTATAATTTTGTTTAACTGATAAAAGTTAAGCGATAGACGAAAACGAACTGCACAAAAAATTAAAACACAGTTTATTCCAAATAAGTAATTTTTTTGTGGCATAAGCCATTACTGAGATATCGATTATTAAAGGTTCTAATTGTTCATTTCTTGGTCATTCTCTTAAAACAACATTCAGCTGTTTCTCGCGTTTGCATGAAACAGTATGCAATTTTAAGGCTAGCGTATAGCGTCCAGTTCGCAAACATTTGACTATCGCTGTTCTCTTTGTATCTATAACGAAATGTGTAATGTAACTATTTCTGCAAAGGTTTACTTGGATTAAAATTTAGTAGATAGAAAAATAAGCTTTAATAAGAATAGATATTATACCCAGTAATAAACGATAGAGGGCAGAGAATGTCATGTGAATGTAACACATCAGATATTTTTTATATCTCTTCTACATAATATTCATATAAAAGGTTATTCGGTCTACCTCATATAAACCCAAATAAACGTTGCAGAATTTCATTGTAAGCACAAGAAGGATACACGAGGCTTGGAGAGGTAGTCAAATCTTTAAAAAGCGGGTCGCTATATGCTGACTTTGATATTCCATACTCTTTCCATGATATCACGAGAAACAAAACAAGGGTGCTTTATCATTATGAAGATATTCTAAAAGTATTGGAAAATTCACCAAAATCTCCACTAACATTATATGATATAAATTGCGTGTTCTAACAGGTCACAAATTTTGTATATTAAGATTTTACTACTTGCATTAATGTACAAAACATCAATTCAGAATGAAGAAGACTTTTCAGGCTGTTTGCAGAAAATTTTATATACATTTTATGTCATGCAAATATCTTAAATATGTGATTTTTGAATCAAAATCGTCATAGCCATTATTGAGAAAGCGAAAAATAACGAAACATTTTCAATGTAACGGGTAGCTGCTATGCGTGAATTTTGTTGAAAATCGTCGACTCGTATCCTTTGAAGATTTGTTAACAGCATTTAAAGTCCATTCTTACTTCATATGGCACCACAGGAGGTGGAGACGAAATGAAGAGATAACTGAAAGGAAATTTGGTAAGAAAGCGTTCCAGGCTCTCCTGTAAGAAAGACCCGAAACATAATTCAGCCGGGGATGACGGTTCTAGCGGGTTTTGAACCACAGATATCCCGTTCACGAGTCTCTGCCTTGACGACCTCGACCACACATGTAGATTCTTTTATAAGATGCTGTACCTAAATACCATGTTAGCTACTCATCTACTGAGTTATGGTTTTCACGGACACACAAAAGGAGCTTTTACTAAAACAAATACTCTATTTGGATTCACACAACCTCAAAACATATTTCCAGTGAGCACTCAATATCGAACTTTTGGTTGGAATATTATATGTAATAGAGAAAGTAAAACTTGGAATACACCTGTTGATAACATGATTACCATCAACATGACCTTCGCAATTCATAGATCCAATTCGACTGGCTCTCGGTTCCTGGGTTATATTAAAGAATAAGCTTCCATATCGCAAGCAACAAGTATACAGCAATGGATTATTTTCATCAACAAAAATATGGAAAACGTTAAAGATTCACGCTGAAAATAGCGTCGCGATAGAACTGCGCACTATGAATAAAAGTAATTCTCATATATCCACAATGTTTTGTAAAAAATCCAATGTTGGGCAAATGGCATGTTTTTTTGTTTGTTTGTTTCCTATTTTAAGCATTACAAAATGTAATATTTCAAAGTTGAATCTGACCTTTGAAAGAACTTATATTTCTAAACAGAAATATACAAAATGCGGGATGGGAAACAAGATAACCACAATTTCATGCACCGGAACTTACTAAAACAAACTAACAAATCTATGTAAGATTCTATTTCAATGAAATGATTTATCTAAATACTTCAGATTGGCTTTGTGCAGAATCTTAATTGCGGAGATCGCCTATTGGCGTGACGCCAATGTGTTAATCATCTGCAGACATAAGCCACTAATCCATTTCTTCAGGTTATAGGTATTCTTATCCTCTAACGACTTACGTGTCATGTGGATTCTATTTTTCAAGAATTTCAGATCTTTATGTTATGAATTGGGTTGTCTATTCATAAAGAGTCGATGGCATTTCTGGTACATTGTATATAAAATCTGGGACTATTTGTCATAATATTTCAAATTTAGTTGATATAAGTACCACCTACTACTACTACTACTACTACTACTACTACTACTACTACTACTACTACTACTACTACTACTACTACTACTACTACTACTACTACTACTACTACTACTACTACTACTACTACTACTACTACTACTACTACTACTACTACTACTTTTTGCTACTATTACTACTACTACTACTACTACTACTTTTAATACTACTATTATTAATAATAATATATTATTTATTATAATACTAAAATGTAGTAAAATGAGGGACATTATAAACTCTTGAGGTTAGAACATTAATGACTTGTAGCTACAGAAGAATCAACAACTAATACATCGTTTGTCTTCTTGATTACTTCAACATAAGATGTGAATGAAGCCACAACAAAACGACGTATGACACTGCGAAACAATTTGCTGATGCACATGTTACCTTTTTTTTTTTGTTTATATTTCCAAGAAGATTTGTCTTCATTTATTACGTTTTCCAGCGCCTACTATACAAATGAGTAGGGGGAGTATACTGTATTCCACCCAAAAATTGTATATGGAGATTTTCTCAGAAGTACACGTTTTGAGGCTCCCGAATAAAACTAGCCGTTTTAGAAGAATCTTCACGTATACATATACCGTGTGAGTCTTCTCAGCCTGCGGATTGGGAAGTTATGCAGTCCCGGCATTGCACAGGATATGCCGTAAACACTGTCCACTGTGTCGCGTCGTATCAATTTCGGCCGAAATGACTGCTTTGCACCGCTGTATGTACAGTGGCTTGCACTCGTAGTGCAACGGTGTGCACGTTAGTCTTTAGTATGAAGGTCCCAGGTTCAAATACTGTCGCTTTAAGGCACTTTTTATGTTTAGTAAATTTAATGAGAACTGATAGTTTGGCATGGAAGTGTCGCTTCACTTAGTTTAATTATCTGAATTTCATTAATACACAAATTGTTACTTGTTAGAATATGCTTTAATGAACATCATAAAGAGTTAACAAAGAAAAATAGAGTTTACAAAATGTAGTACGTACCTACAAACTAGATAACGTATGCAAACCCATATTATGATCGTTGTGAACCTCCCTGGTTCCCAAAGTAGTGCATTTAACAGTGACTACGACATCATGTCAGACCATCACAGAAATAAATCTTTACAATTTACCGGTTTCCTTCATGTGGTTGTAATAGGTGTTCGAACTGACCACCTTGCCGGCGGATGCAAGATCGCAGTCTAACCCGGCGCAACATGGCCGGTGTGATGTCACGGGAAGTTAAGATGATGCGTTCCCTGAGCTGTTGAGGGGTCTTTGGCCACTCCTGGGACTCGATATCTTTAAGATAACCTCATAAGAATAAATCTAATGGGGTTAGATCTGAGCGTGCTGGCCGCCCTATTGGTCCATGCCGTCAGATACATCGCTCAGGATAGGTGGCATGGAGATAAGCCATTACACGATGGGCCGAATGAGCTGGCGCCTCATCATGTTGGTACCACATAGTCGGTTCTACAATGGCAGTTCATCCAGTAGAGTAGGCAGCTGGTGTTGTAGGAAGTGGATATAGCGATTTCCAGTGAGTTGGCCATCATAAAAATAGGGCCTATTAGATGGTCACCGAATATACCAACCTAAATGTTGTAACCCCTTCGGACTTGTAAGGCCGTCTCTCACATGCATTGTGGGTTTACAGTGCTCCAGTAATGTATGTTGTGGCGATTTACATGGCCTGTGTTGTGGAACCTTGCTCCATTTATAAATAACACAGTTGCCAAAGAATATGGATCTTGTTCGATTTGTCGCATGATCCACCTAGCGAACGCCATTCTTCGTCCACGGTCCGGCTACAGTAGTTCCTGGTGTAGTTGAAGATAATAAGGGTGAAACTTTGCATGATGTAACGCGGAAGATTGGCTAATATTGAAATGCTTGTGAATGTCCCTCGTAGTACAATGCGGATGCTGAATGACATACAGTCACAGATCCGTCGTTACAGGGTGACCTCTTCGTGGATGTGGTGTCTTGTGCACTGTTCCTGATTCCAGAATGCGTTTCACAACTCCCCAAAACGTGTGATCTGTAGGAAGTGTTCTCTGCGGAAACCTCTGCTGGTATAGACGACGTGCCTACGTTGCGTTCTGCTGCGCTTACCTATACAGCATGTCCAGATACTCTCTATTCGAAAACATTTTTCCACAGTGAGCACGAACGGCTGGAACTTCGTATTTATAGGCAAATCCACCTTTCTTCTAGTGCATTCGGAAAGAAATCATGATTTGCTAGAACGTTCTCGAAACATGAACAGAAATGAATAAAAAAACTCATTTGTTCGCAGGCGTAATTTGAACTTCCAACCTTCACTACGACTTTCCAGTCTGTTAATCATTGCACTACTAGAATACGATAACCACAAGCATCACCGTAGCCCTAATCAGCGGGCTGGTGAAGGCGATGTCAGCATCTTAATTTCGTATCGTCATTAAAAAGAAGGGTTGCCTAGTTACCAATCTGCAGGATGAGAAGACACTCACGGTACACACAGTATAACTAAAAATGAAATTTCAGCTCAATACCAAACTTGGTATTTAAGTTCAGCGTATTTCAAGGATGCGACATGATTTTCGAGGAAATTCCCAACACCAAACTATCCTTTACACGGAAAATTTTCGTTATTTTGATTTTCTCAAGAATGGCTAACGAGATGGATTAAAAGGTTATATGCTTAATATATGGAGATGAAAAATAAAATGTATATCTTGAATTTTCTGTGAATAGCATTTTAAATTCTCTTCATTTTGTAATCTATAAGTTATAAACAGTAAGGGATAGACAAAAGTTACCGCTCACACACACACACTCCGTCTCTCTCTCTCTCTCTCTCTCTCTCTCTCTCTCTCTCTGTCTCTCACATACAAAAAAGTTATACCTGTATACATATACATAAAGTGTGTGCTTTAAAACACACAATATACCTATGCAAAATAATTTTTGTGAATTAACCGTTTCGATATATTTGTTATTGGTTTCAATTATCAAATGGACGTGGCCTAGTTACCATTCGTTTGTTTCTCGTGAATTATCCAAAGAGTATGGAATTTCAAAGTCAGCAAAAGGCGACCCACTTTTTAAAAATTTGACTATCCCTTCAGCCTACAGCATGTACCTACAACAAAATGTATAATGGAACTACCTCTGGAGCGGTTTATCTCCATTAATGTAAGAAAAATAGGCTTTTGTAAATAGTTATATAAAATAAGCGATACTGGCTAGAAAAGTTATGTGAATGTAACGCGTAGGCTTTTTAAGATTACCATAAATGAATGATTCCGATACGCGGTGTAGCCTGTCTCTTTCGTTAGTCTAGTTAACAAAACAGTGGTACATAAACAGATGGCTGCAATGTTTGCAATAAGAAAGGAAATTGTTTCAACACTGAAAGCACGTTATTCCTGACGGACATGGAAAAACATTTAAAATTGAGAGTTCAGAGGATTCTTTATTATTCTTATCCAGTTTCTAAAATATTATTAGAGGAGAATATTTTGGTGTTTATTACTAAAATAACAGATTTTTTTAACGTGCGCCAATCCTAAGGTGTAAAGCGGAGGGGTAAAACTTTAAAATTAACTTATTGGAGGTGGCTTTTATGTTCATATTATCGACTACTACTGATTTTATGGATATTATCTAGTAATATTTTTTATGTGATTCTGACAAAATTTCGGAGACGTGGTTTTTAGGACCCGACAAAAATGATAGGGTACTCGCCAACTTTTAAAACTTTCCGCTACAGTTATTTTCAATCCCTTACAACAATCCTCAAATCCTTAAAACAACTCAATCATTTACACTTGTTACAGACCCATCAAAATTGCTATTTACAAGATTGTAGCTTCAGTAATCTATAATACGTAGTTACGTTAATTTAAGGGTTTATTAACTCCACCTTTAAGTTGTCTTGAACATAGTTGTAGTTTTGTATGAATCTCTCACTATTTTAAAACATCGGCGAAATCATATTTTTACTATTTAAACCAGAAATGTTTAGAAATAACTAATGAAAACTTTGCTCGAAATAGAGGAAATTAATTTAGAGGAGTGTATTTTCTAAACTATTTTACAAACAGTCTTCTACAGAAAGTATCCAATGTAACTACAAATTTAATGCATATCAGTTAAATTAAACTGTATTATGTGCCTAATAACCCAGAAGTTTGAGATAAGCAATGTTTTTATGCACACTCGATTGACATTCTTCAAATGTAAATGCGTTTCTGAACTAAACATGGCGTAAATAGACTTGAATTGTCGAATGTTGTCCAAAGTAATTTTAAGACTTCGTTTGAGCAGTTCTGAACTTAGAGTGCTTACTCCCAATAAGACTTTGCGATGGCCGTAAATTGCAAATAATTACTTTGCCCTCTTGACAACATAACGTAAAACTGTGTTGTCGCCGAGTATCTTTTCGGCATTAAAGTCTAAACCAACACAATGCTGTTTGCAATTCATAGGACCAAGGGTTGAATGTCTCCATACGTACACTAGTGCAAATCAGTATAAAGGCACTGCGTTTCCTACTGGAGGGTAGTAGGTACAATTTATTAGCCATATGTATCTAATTTATTATAAAAGTATTAGATGTGAGCAATATAAAAGTCATGACAGAATTAATTTATATCATAAAACGAGTAACAAAATAAGACATTTGAATTTCTTGGATGGAAATTGGTATAAATGCACCCTCTGTCCTACTGGTTATTGCATTATTAGTAGTTTGTCGAACCACTTTATTCTTATATACATTAAGAAGTATCTAAGGTTTTTTTTGGTGGGGGTTTTTATTTCTTGAATTGAAATTTTGGCCCACTCTTCTGGTATTGTTCGTTTTAGCTCAGATATGGCCTGAAGTTGCCTTCCATTTCGTAAAAGATGTCTTGCAAGTATTCGCCAAAGGTTTTCCATGGGATTCAAAACTGTGCTACATGCTGACCAGGGCAAGACAATATCTGTTTCTTCAAGCCACATTTTGTCTGTAACAGAAGAATGCACAGATGCATTATCTTGAAAATTAGACTTTCTTCCCGTAGGTCGTCGTATATTTGAGTCAATTCTGTCTTTAGCATCTTAGAGTTAGTTCATTCTAATGTTCAGTCAAGCAATACATGATTTACTTTTAGTGTACAAGGATTCCCAAATCATAACACCTCTGCTACCAAAATTTCTCGTTATTCTTATTGGCTGCTCTGTTCTAAGATCATGCTCATAGTATTGAAATATATTAGGTCCATCTAAATTGCACTTATCACTGTAGATCACTTTCTCCCATTCTGAAGTCCATTACATACTTTTTCGCAAAATCCAGTCCATCCTCCTTATAAGTAAGTGTTAGAGCTAGATTACGCAGTTGTGTTCTGAATTGAAGATGTTTCTCATTTGACAAAATTTGTCTTACACGTCTGGAAATTACTGGAAACTGTGAATCAGCAACAGGTTGAGAAGAATTAACAATTTTGGACCCTTGTTTTGTTAACAAGTAACTGTTTAGATAGTTTTCTACTTCGCACATAACTTATGTTCTTTCCATATTGTGAATCCAATATAACAAAACTATCAATCATTGAACTACAAGGGTTCAACTTCTTGGCATCGGATGACTAAACAGTCCCATTTTCTTGTACACACTGATTTTTCCTTTTTCATCACATGATAACCATTTCTCACAAGGCATTGTCACAATAATGGTGTGTCCAAAACAGTCAAGCAATCGCTAGTGGTATCTGTTTACTGATACAGTAGGAGCTCATATGCAAACCCTAATACCACACAGCTCTGGCTGCAACTGAGATACCATTTGAATGCATTTGTCAGTGTACTGAATCTCATACTATTGTAGATATACTGTATGCAACAATATTCTAACAGAACATGTTCATTATACTAGAAATATCTATGTTTTTATATTAACTTCCACTATTGTACCCCAAAAATTGGCACTGTAGACATCGAAGCCCATGTCATTGCCACGGTCAGGGTTGTTGATTTTGTCAGTTGCTGATTGTTCTCATTGGACCTCGACTCTGATCAGTGTTTCGTTCTCATCTTCCAGTGAAACTGCAGCGTTTACTTGGTGGCATTCAAACCGATTTTACAATCGTAACTGGCAAACTATCTTTATTTAATAAAAATCTGAGTGTCGTATTTACATGTATTCCTGTACTCACTCTTCTACACACTATTATAGCAAAACCTTATTCTTCTATACTCGAGATTAATTTTCTACTACTTCCATTAATCGGGATAAACTTTCATTCTACATTTATCTACACATTCCTTGTATGTATAACGACACAGTAGGAAATAGGCGGACCGTTGTAATGGCTTTGAAATTCCATGCTCTTTGCATACCACGAGGGGAAAAAAGAAACGAATAGCGACTCTTGAAAAATATAAGCATTTGAAAATTCAAACCGAAAGCAAACATTATCTATGAAATGGTTAACGCTACAACTTTTTTTCTGGTCACAAATTGTGTACTTTAACGATATCTACATTTTTGTGTGTGTGTAGATTTAGTATATCTCCTGCGGTTTATCAATATATAAAAGTCATTCAGAATAAAGAAGCCTTTACAGGTTATTCCCACAAAATTGGGCTATACATTTTATTTGTCATGCAAATATCTTAAACATACGGCATTTTAATCAAAATCGTTAGGGCCATTTTTGCCAAAATAAAAAACAACGAAAGTTTCTTCATATAAAGGGTAATTTGGGTAGGGCGATTTTCTTTAAAATTTTCGTGTCTCGTGTATAGAAGATGCTGAAATTAAATACAAAGTTTGGTATTCACCCAACTTTTCATTTTTGAGTTATGCAGTTTACAGACAGAAGACATACAGACAGACACACACACGGATCTTTTTTCTAAAAGTGCTTTTTTAATTTTTTTAGGTAGTCTCAAAACTTGTATTTCCGGTGAAACTTCGATATCAAAATTTTGGGTGGAATGCAATACTTCCTCCACCTACCATAAGCAAGTAGTAGAGTATGAAAATGTGATTGCAAATAAAGAATGCTATGATATTAATACCAAGGCTATAAAGAAAGTCATGATATCAAGGAGACCAAAGGCAAACACCATGATGGATACTCTAAGGGCGATTCCTGGCCACGTTTCTAAATTCTACAAGTAAAAGGTAATGTTAAATCACACAACAACTTCTTTAATTCAACTCCTTGATCATAAAAATCCATTCACTCGTTTTCTTGTGATGACTCGAATAAAATTTACGTTGACGTATTAAATGCATAGATAAGAAAGGTGTTTGCTGGAATCATGTAGTAGAATTGTTATGAAATAGCTTGAGAGAGGTGGAAGAGAGGGAGAGACAAGAAGAAGAAGAAAAGCAAGCAGTTGGAAAAGAAAAAGCAGAAACTTACAAACAGTTCATCGGCAGCATCAGGAATTCGGTCTGTTAAATAAACACCACATACAACCCACTATTGTGACGTCACGCGCAGTTTGGTTAAATAAAACTTTGCTCTGCAGGCAAGTGTAGCGCATGCGGAGAGGAAGGATGATTTGGCTTCCGTAAATAACTTTCAAAAGTGCATTAAAAGATGTAAACGGAAGTCTGCTGGAAATTATAACAAAACAACAACGCTTTGCTACCCATTATGAAATACATAATGATTAAATAATTGTATAATCATTCCATGATTACTTACGTATTGAATCATGGAATGTTTCAGAAACAGCCAACACTGTGCAGAAAACTGACCCAAGTTTGTATTTTAATGGGTCTATTTTTTTTTGAAATACGTTTTTGTGTGTATTGTTCCTAGTTATACCGAAGTATAGAAAATTCCATCAGAAAAAGTGAACTTCAAAATTCAAGATATGTAGCTTATTCATCTCAGTTTATCAAAGATATGACATTTTAGTCAAAATCTTTTGAGCTGTTTTTGAGAAAACAAAAGTATACATTATTCACGTAAATGGTAGTTGGTGGGGGTATTTCCCGAAAATCTCCATTTCGTTGTAAGATACTGAATATAAATACCAAATTTGGTATTTATCGAACTTTTCGTTTTTGGGTTAAGCTGTTTACAGACACACACTCGAATAGTGTCTCTGTCTCTGTCTCTGTCTCTCTCTCTCTCTCTCTCTCTCTCTCTCTCTCTCTGATACACACACACACGAACCTTTATTTAAAAATGCTTGTTTTCAAAAGAAGACAACACTTTTGTTGAATTTTAAATCACAATTGAAACTTTTCCTGCGATGAACGGGACTTGATGCTGTATCATTTAACAACCGTGATCAAAGATTCTGGATACGCAATGAACTCCTCTCATCTGATTTATGTATTCATAGCTATCCCATCTCATCCTCAATACGACTTGCAATGTTGTAGATACTTGTAATTTCCGGGTTTCTAATTAAGCATAAGATTAATTTATATTTATTAACCGTTCTTTCTGGCAGTGTGGACAGTAAGTAAACCAGATTTGAAAAAATCCAACTTTCCACACACAGGCAATATGAAGGAACAATTAAGAATATTTGTGTGTGTGTTTAAACTGACCAACAAACTACAGAATATCATTGTTGTGTAGCCATTAAACTACAACCACCACAACGAGAGACAGTCTGGGATATTTCGCATATCGGGCGCAGTTGGCGAATCGTTATTTTTACATTGGACTGTTTTGTTTGGAGGTGAGTGACTGTAGAGGTATGAAATAAAACCATGCTAATGGTCGCGATATTTTAAATTGCTGCTCGTCCCAAAAGAGTAATGATCCCGGCAACACGCGCCCACCTTGAGTTATGTTCTACTGAGCTGAGCTCCGTTTTAACTGTACCAAACACCATGCCAATCACGGAGTATATATCTGTAATTGGGAGATAACATTAATGAACAAATGCAGATTAAAAAATTTTGACGCGCTATATTCATATTACTTTCTGTATCGACCATC
This sequence comes from Deroplatys truncata, assembly GCA_030765065.1. Taxonomy (NCBI): domain Eukaryota; kingdom Metazoa; phylum Arthropoda; class Insecta; order Mantodea; family Mantidae; genus Deroplatys; species Deroplatys truncata. The sequence goes on from CM060984.1 coordinate 130,339,078, forward strand.
GTTTATTTTTGTATCCCTACTCCAAACTATTCCTGCGAAAGCTTAATATCTACCGGCTTCATATTAATCGAAATAAACCTTGCAGAAATAGTTTGTTATACATTCTGTTGTAGCAGAATCGATAATCATCTCTCTATATGCTGGCCCTGAAATTACATACCATTTCCATGACATCGCGAGAAACAGCTGAATAGCGGCGTATTTTAAAAAGATGACAGAAGTACTGAAAAAATGCAAACCAATAATAATGGTTTCTCGGATATGACTGATGCCACAGGATAAGGTATCTGATATAAATTGTGTATTTTAAAGAAATCTACATTGCTTGTGTAGTAAGTTCTTGTCTACCTATATCTGATGGTTGACCCGTTGTACGAAATTATACAAAATTCCTCCTTAATGAAGGGGACTTCACAGGCTATTCCCAGAAAATTCAAGATATACATTTTATTCGTCATGTAAGTATCCTAAATATTGGTATATTAATCAAATTAGAGCCATTTTTGAGACAATCACAATTTGTGAATAATTTTCCATTTAAAACGTAGTTTGGGGTAGTGGAGTTTGTTAAAAATCTTCGTGTCCCATATTTGGAAGATACTGAATTTAAATATCAAGTTTGGTATTTATCCGGCATTAATTTTGAGTTATGCTTCCTCACAGGCACACACACATATACTGAGGTTTTTTTAAATACTTTTTTTTTTTACTTTCAGAGGGCCTCAAAACGAGGTCAGTCCCAGAAGTAACCGACCTGACGTATATATAGCAGTTGTTTCAAAAAAATGAGTATGACAGAAAGTACCACCCTTATAAAGCTTAAGTTTGACGATGCTAAGTTGTTTAGCAATTGTAAGGCAGGCAGTAATAGTGAATTCTCTCAGCGAATTTGTAAATATGGATAAAGCTGGCCATGGTTATGTGATACAATACTTTCATTTGAAAGGTCTTAGTTCAACTAATATTAAAGCTGAGGTAGATTCTACTCTGGGGGAGTCTGCTCCTTCGTTTACAACAGTAAAATATTGGGTGGCAGAGTTTAAGCGAGGCCGTACGAGCTGCAAACACGACATTGCAGTGATCGACCAAATGAGCTAACTGCGCCAGAAATTGGGAAGAAAATCCACAAAATGGTATTGATTGACCATCGACTGAAAGTGTGCGAGCTAGCAGACATCGTAGCCATTTCAAAAAGTGCTGTACATCGCACACTAACTGAAAATGTAGACATGATAAAGCTATGTGCAAGATGGGTGCCGCGTTTACTCACAATGGAACAAAAGCAGCGTCCTGAATATGTTTCACTCGAGTGTTTGGCGATGTTTCGCTGCAATAAAGCAGAGTTTTTGCGTCGATTCATAACCATGGATGAAACATGGGTCCATCACTTCACATCTGAGACGAAGGAACAGTCAAAACATTAGACTAAAAAGGGAAAATTGGCTCCAAAGACATTATCCAGTGGGATAATTTTTATTGATTATCTTCAAAAAGGAAAAGCAATCAATGGCGAATATTATGCAAACTTATTGTAGCGTTTGAATGATGAAATCAAGCAAAAACGGCCGCATTTAGCGAAAAAGAAAGTTCTGTTTCATCAAGACAATGCACCAGTTCACACATCCATTATCGCCTTGGCCAAAATCAATTAGTTAAAGTTCGAATTGCTTCCTCGTGCACCCTATTCGCCAGACTTAGCTCCCTCTGATTATTTTCTGTTTCCAAAGTAAAAAAATGCCTTGGTGCTAAAAGATTTGCCAACAGTGAAGAGCTGGATTCTGCAGTTGATGGCTATTTTGCAGAACTCGACGGTTCTCACTATAAATGGGGTATCGAAATTATTGAACACCTCTGGGAAAAGTGTATCGAGCTGAAAGGAGACTATGTAGAGAAATAAATATGGTTTTTTCCCAAATTTTTTGTGTTTTCTTTGTTAGGTCGGGTACTTCTGGGACGGTCCTTATATATACTTCCGGTGAAATCTCGGCATGAAATTTTTGGATGGAATACAATACTTCCCACACTTACTGTAAAAGTATGATAGAGAAGGTAAAGATCCTCAGAAGTTTAATAAAATAAATAAATAAATAATGACGCAGAGAGCGCAAGATAAAGGAGGGGTCAGGCAGGTGTGTGTGTAATACTGTGCACTTCAACGTGAGCTGATCATTGCAAACAGGTCATAATAGTGCACAAGAGAAGAGGTCTAAAAGTTGCCTTGAGACACTTGGGAAATTAGTAACCAAGAATAAATCTGTAAATGGACTGCAATGATACAGCAAGAAGATGAAAGTTTTCAGTAAAAGGCTAATATGCTATCTCTTCTACAAACCATTCTTATAATGCATTATTTTTCTATTTACTTCATGTTAATTGAGGATTTGCAGAAATCGTTTCACTACACATTTATTTTCGTTTCAGGACAAGGGTAATACAGAAGAGTAAAGCGATATCAAATCCTTAAAAAGTGGGCTTTGAAATTCCACGCTTTTTGCTGGACATCGCGAGCAAGAATGGTGGCCTAACGCTTCCAAAGCTGAATCACAAATTCAAACCAGTAGCAACGTTTAGATGTGTTTAAAGCTGCAAAAAGATTATACGCTTTAAGCAGATCCACAATTTTTTAGAAATCTTTTCTCCATCTCTCGTGGTTTACCAGTTACACACAATTGCACAAAATCTGTTTCATATACGTAAAGAGGTGTTTACAGGCTATTCACAGATAATTCAATTATACATTATATTTGTCATAAAAATATCCTTAGCATATATTTTAATCAAAGTCGTTATAGCATTTTTGAAAAAAGAAAATGTAACGAAAAATTGTCCATGCAGAGGATTGTGGGATTTTCTTGAAAAAAAAGTTTAGTACTCATTAAAATGCAGAAACTGTGACAAATAGTTTTTACTTTCTCTATCACGTACGTAAATAGTAGGTAGATAAGGTTTTGCATTCCATCCAAAAAATCGCTACGAAGTTTTCACCTGAAATACTTACCCCTGAATTAAAAAAAAATCGTTTTTAGAAAAAGATCGGTCTGTGTGTGTGTGTGTGTGTGTGTGTGTGTGTGTGTGTGTGTGAACAGCAGAACTCAAAAACGAAAAGTTCAATAAATACCAAACTTGATATTTAGGAACAGTATCTTTCAAAGATACGACACGAAGATTTTCAAGAAAATCCTTAAGGGATAGACAAAAAAACATGCTACACAATTAATGAAGAACTCTTTAAAACACACAATTTATTATTGGTTTGATTTTGTCAATACTTGGTAATTTTTAAAGTGCTTTTGCGATTCATTTGTTTCTTGCGATGACATGAAAAGACTTCTGGCATTTTAAAAGCATCATCCTATACTGTCCCGATTTTAAACATCTGACCATCCCTTTGTATCTATAACGAAGTGTGCAATGTTTCTACAGTGGTTTATCTCAATTAACATAAAGTGGATTTGGGTTGGATTGGGAAGCGGAGGGGATTCGGTACCGATCCAGTGAATCCGGATATTGTACCGTCGCCCCACGAGAGGGCGCACCCTGGAGGGAGGTATGAGGTGAAGGAAGACACCGAAAGGTCGGAGCCAGGAGTGGCGGCACAGCAATGACAGGGTACCAACAGTTTCCAGTATAGACGCTCTGGTAGTCACACAGGTGACAGGGGACCCCTCCTCAAATGTTCCGGTCGTCCTCCGTGGACTAGTGGTACCGTACTAGCCTCTAGTTCCCAAGATCGCGGGTTCAAACCCGGCGGAGGGCGATGGATTTTTTCGGGCGTAAAAATCGTTAGCACGGCTTCCTTCGGAAGGGAAGTAAAGCCGGTGGTCCTGTGTCGTAGATTTACGGCACGTAAAAGAACCTCAAGCCTGATAGAGGCCTCTGAGCAAAGTTACCGGTGTTTCACGCCCAATATAGAATGGGACGCTAAGAACCATAGTAGTTAAAGAGCGTCTATAAATAAAACTCAATTTCAATTTTTCTCAAATGTTCCAACGCCCCTCCAGGGGTCGGTCCTTATACCTCCACAACCAGCCTTCGGGACGGAGAAAGTGCACAGGAACACCATCCCGACACTTTCAACCCTGAAATAGAACAAACGGGGTGAAGGATGAATGACATGATTAATGGAACGAAATGTAGGGGCAGGAAATCCGGGGGATGAAAGAAAATACTCCAGCATTCACATGACAACCCGGGAAAACCGCTGAAAAAACTTATAGGTCAGAGTGGGCAGTCGCCGGGGATCGAACTGGGTACTCCCGAATGCGAGTCAAAGACGTTACCACCTGAGCCATCCCGCTCGGTTAACATGAAGTGGATAGTAAAATAAGCTTTCGTAAGAATAGTTTGCAAAAGCGGTATAAAGGCGAACGATAGTGGATAGAGAAAGACATGTGAATGAACATATCAGGTTTTTTTTCAAGCGGTAAGTCGCTATTCCTTTCTTCTGGTCATTCATTGAGCATTGAATTTCAAAGCCATTACGTAGTAACATCTAACTATCGCTTTAGCCTGCTGTATACTTCTTATACATACAATAAATGTGCAAATCTGCAATAAAAGTTTATCCCGGTTATCAAGAAGTAAAAATAGTTTGTAGAATAGTGAGTAGAGAAAGTCATGAGAATGCAAAACCTAAGATTCTGTAGTTTTCATTAGCGTCATCTGCAATGGCAAGCACATACGACTTTTTGCAGACAATAATTTTGTCTGGAGTGTAGGCTCGCACAGCAGGTACTGTATCAGAATGTGTATTCGTTAACGAGCTGTTACGGCTACGATCACACCGCCACCTAATTAGTGTCAACCTTCAAGGCGCATGTTGCAGAAGCCACAAGATTTTTAACACGGAAGTTTTGTGCACTTGGACATTCCTGGTTTGGCAGCCCTGTGTTGGTCCGTCTCTAAAAATACACGTAAAGTCTCGGCTGGTTCACTAACCATGCCACTACTGCCCACACGTCGCGACGCTCACTCCAGCCCTTATAATAGCTACGGTACTGAATTTACAAAAAGTTGCATTTTGAGACCCTTTTATTTGAAGTCGGCAGATGTTCTGTAGACGAAATCTCAGAGAAAACGGACAAGGGCATCTGCACATCCGTAATGTTGACCTAGCGTGTAAATATGTTATATAATCTAACATCTGCTACCCAACAAGATTTTCGAAAGGATTTCTCTAAATTAACCATACTTTATCTACCTAAACTAATACATATTGAGGTTATGCATATTTTGAGCTTTTTTGAAAAATGTTCCTGTGTGTGTGTGTGTGTGTGTGGACAGAGGTATAACTCAAAAATAAAATTTCGTATAAACACTACACTTGAAATATACATCCAGGATCTTCGAAACATGCGACACCAAGGTTTATAGGAAAATCCTCCACTCCAAACTACAGTTTACATAGAAAACTTTTCATTATGTTTTTATTTTCGCAAAAGTGGTCATAATGAGTTTTTTACTTTCTCTACTACGTATAGTAAGTAGGGGAAGTATTGCATTCCACCCAAAAATTCGATACCGAGATTTCACCGGAAATACATGTTTTGAGACCTCCTGAATCCAAAAAAAGCATTTTTGGAAACATGTCCGTGTGTGTGTGTGTGTGTGTGTGTGTCTGAACAGCATAACTCAAAAACGAACAGTCGGATAAGCACCAAACTTGGTATTTAGGTTCAGTATCTTCCAGAGATGCGACACGAAGGTTTTCAAGAAAATCCCCCCACCCTAGACTACCTTTTACATGGAACATTTTTCGAAAATTTTAATTTTCTCAAAAATGGCTCTAACGATTTTGATGAAAATATCATATGTTTAAGATAATGTCATGAGAAATGAAATGTATATCTCGAATTTTCTGGGAATGTCTCCAAAAGTATTCTCGTTGTGAACGACTTTTGCATAACTGGTAAACCATAAGAGATAGACAAAATGTTACTACACAAAAAATGTAGATCGCGTTAAAATACACAACTTATATCATATACATTTTTTTTGTTGAGTGAACCGTTTTCGAGATATTGCTTGTTATTTCCTTAAATTTTCCAATACTTATACTTTTTCTCAAATTCGTTATTCATTTTTTTTATGTCCTGGACATGCAAAGAGAATGGAATGCGCCACATAGCAACCAGCGATAAAATATTTGACTATCGCTTAAAAGCTACCATATTCCCCTTGCATCTACAAGAAAATTACAAATAAGATTGACATCGATATCTCGATTAATATGAAGCATATGGAGAATAGGCGTTTGTAAAAATAGATTGTACAAGAGTAGAGAAAGTCATGTGAGTGTAACACATCAGATTTTTTTAAAATACTACGTGTTTAAGATATTTGCATGACAAATAAAATGTATATCTTGAATTTTCTGGAAAAATCCTTCTCGTGAAATCCTCTTCGTCCTGAATTACTTTTGTATAACTGTAAACCTTAAGACATAAACAAAATCTCACTACACACACACACACACACACACAATATGTAGATCTGGTTAAATCACACAACTTAAGTAAAATAAAAATGTTTGTTGCATTAACCATTTCCAAGATGTCATCCTCCGTGGTGTGAATACATTTGATGTTAACTGCTTGTTTTAGAGAGCTACATTTTTCCTGTACTAAGCCTTATCTTTTACGGTTTCGAGTTAAATGATAAAAAGCATTTCACCAGCTATTTTCAGAGCATTAAAGATGTGCATTTATTCGCCATGTGCGTTTCTCAAACTTAGGATATTTTATTACAATTACTTATTTTTGAAGAAAGCAAAAGCAATACAGAGAATTGAGTCGTCCTCCGTGGTGTAGTGGTTGCTAGACTCTAGTTCCCGAGGTCGCGGGTTCAAACTCGGCGGAGGGCAATATTTTTTTTTCGGGCGTAAAAATCCAATATTTTTTTTTCGGGCGTAAAAATCCTTAGCATAGCTTCCTTCGGAAGGGAAGTAAAGCCGGTGGTCCCGAGTCGTAGATTTACGGCACGTAAAAGAACCTCAAGCCTGATAAAGATGCCTCTGAGCAAAATTACCGATCTTTCACACCCAATATAGAATGGGACGCTAAGGACTACAGCAGTTAAAGAGCATCCATAAATAAAACGCAATTTAATTTAATTTCGAAGATATTCTTTGTCATTGGTTTGATTGTTCAAATACTAATACTTTCTTGAAGTAATAAGTTGTTATTCGTTCCCCCCCCCCTCCCGTAATCATGTAAAGCATATGGAACGTCAGAGTCATCATATAGCAGTCGCTTTTTAAACATTTGATTATCGCTTTAGCATAATGTATCTTTCTTATAACTAAAAGGAAAATGTGTACACGTAAATGTGCAATAAAGGTTTATCTCTATCATGAAGCAGTAGATACAAGAATAAGCTTTCGTGAGAATAGTTCGTGGAAGAATGCGTAGAGTAAATCGTGTGAATGCAACACATCCGAGTTTTTAATAGCTTGCTTCTAAATCAGTTATAAGGTTATATAATTTTTATGAATCTTAAAAGGGTGATCGGTTCTGAATTTTCTATAAAAAATTTCAACCAATTTGACCGAATTTTTATCACATTTTTTCAACATAATTATAGCATAAACTTAACTTTCATGATTTTATGTTCCTAATTTTCCAAGAAAATAATATTTAAAAAAATCTGAGAATTCATTCTGATGTAAGATGTTCCAGGTGATGAAAATTTGGAAAGTTTAAGGTTATAAGCTTTCATATAGCTCGAATATAGTTCGCTGCAGTTAAATATTAAATTTTGCATTACATTAAAGTTTTTTCTGGAAAAATAATAAAGAATGTAACATCTTTTATTTCATAAAAATCAAACATGTACTAAATTATTAAGACCCTTAATACAGAATTATACTTGATATCAAGAAAAGGCTCTCTAGATCTCATTAATCTCCAAAGACCGTACACTGAAAATCTGAAAGAAACTGAACAAAAATTGCATTACAGGGAACAATTTAAAATGGCCAATAGAAGTCTAAGTTTTACACACATTTTCACACATCTACGTTGTTCCATAAAACGTCGCATTTGGACATTTAATGGCAGAAAATCAAAATGCAGTGTTTGAGGATTCATTTCCATGAACATTTTACAAAAAGTGTTTTTATCTAAAAATTTTGTCCAAAATTCAATATGGAGTACCATTAACATAGTTTTTGATAGTGTGGACCATAATACATTCAATAATGGGCAAAAACACAGAAAAATCTGACATGCAGAACCTTTCCTGCCCATCACAAATTCGCAAATGCTCATTTTAGCACTCATTAAATGGCGATTTTTGCCTCCACGTCTCATGTCTGTCTCCTAGGTGTTCACTTTAAATTGACTCTGGCGTAGTTCGCTCTTGCTCTACATTGTCATTATTCTTGAGAGGTTTACCTCCTCAGAGGTTGCAAATGCCTATTTCCCACGTTCTAGCAGCGTCCTATAGCGGAACTTATACATATGGAGCTCTTTTCCATCAAACAAACAACTGCTAATCTGTTTATCAGCATCAATCATGTGTTTAAAGTTTTTTTATGTCAATTCTTGGAAAATGTTTCAGTCTTTGAGTGTTTTTTTTAACCAAAAGTTGTTTACTATTCTAAACGTAAACACATTTATTTTACTAACTTCTCTTCCTGTTACTCTGCAATTAAAGAAATTAATGATTCAGAAAACCCCAAAATATTATGCAATGAACGGCAAGTTTCGAACTCCTTTCTCCTTTTCCTTCCAACCTGTAACCTATTCATGTAGCAATTGCTGCCATCTGGAGTACGGATTCAAAAACATTTGAATACATAAGGATAGCCAGTCAGCGCTGACATGTCATATTATCCAGTATGTTTGACAACGAACCAAAATAAAATGAACAGCCAGTAGAAATGATTGAAATAAGTACTTGGTTTAATTACTACAACATGTATAAACAGCGTTCAAATGTTTGTCGGAAGCAGGAGGAATAAATTCAAATACCATAGCAATGTGCTCTTAATAAGAAGCAAGTATCAGTCATCTTTCTCAGATGATGTCATTACATTTGAAGCATTCAGCATGAAATATTTCGAAAATGGCTAACATAGTGGAGAAACATTATTTACACAAACTGCATGTTTTAATGAGCTCCACGTTTTTCCTGAAGTAAACGTTTGTCTATGTCTAATGGACTCCTAGTTGTACAAACTTATCGCACAAAATAGAGGACTTCGCCGCCTCTATACAGGAAATTCAAGAGATACCTTTATTACAGGGTACAGAATAAACAACGACACCTCGCGCACTGCATCTACGGGAGTTCTATTGCGGCTACCAATAGAACCTGCATGCCTGTGTGAAGAGACCACAGGCAGACTGACCACAAAGTCCCAACAGTTCCTGGCTCGAAGACCCGTCCAACTACTGGAGCTGCCCAGAGAGGGCGATGAACGACCCGTTCAAGTAAGCAGCGCTCTAGTATCCATGGGGAATACTCTTTCCTTTGAGCAAACATCCACGTCATCTGTCTGGCACCGTCCCACGCCACGAAACCTAAAATCACACCTGAAAGATAAGAAGGAAACGGAATGAAAGGGAAATGATGGAATGGAAATTGTGATAGATGAGAAACTATCCCAGCATTCTCCATGACATGCTACCCTCACTCCACGAGGATAGTGCAGTATTTCTCGTGTCCTTAGGTAAATGATGCGTTACTTCACATGACTTATTCTACCCGCTATCGTTTATTTTATATCTCTGCTACACACTAAACGTATTCAAGTAGGTACGTTTTTCTATATACTTATTTGTAATCGAACCATTTGCAGAAATAGTTTCATTGTAGCTACAGGAGGGATACAGAAGGCTGTACTGATAATTTAATTGAATTTTATTTATGGATGCTCTTTAACTGCAGGTCCCTATGTCCCATTCTATATTGGGCATGAAAGACCGATAATTTTGCTCAGAGGTCTCTTTATTAGGCTTGAGGCTCTTTTACGTGCCGTAAATCTACGACAGGGACTACCGGCTTTACTTCCCTTCCGAAGGAAGCCATGCTAAGAATTTTTACGTCCGAAAAAATCCATCGCCCTCCGCCGGGTTTGAACCCGCGACCTCGGGAACTAAAGGCTAACATGGTAACCACTACATCACGGAGGACGACGGCTGTAGTGATAGTTACATTTTCTAAAGCGGGCTATGCTAGTGTTGACATATATTATTTCCATTACATCGCGACAAACAATAGAATGGTGACTTATTACTTAAAACAAGTACAGTTTATTTTAGGTCGCAGAACTTCTAGATCTTATATCCGTCATATGTGAAATATTACATTGAAATATTTATACTCAAATAAATACATCATACTGAAGGAGTATGTTACAGTACACAGATATAATGTATAATATACCTAAATTTAATTACTAATACATTGAAAAATAACAACGAGAATCAAGAATGCATTTATAAACATTCAGTAACTTAAAGAAAGTTTATGCAATTGGACATTGTAAGACATTTAAAATACTGCATGACAAAGTATTGGAAAATTCAAACTAATAGGAACAAATATCTGGGAAATGGTTATTATGATTTTTACTTGGCATAAATTGTGTGTTTTAGCTATATCTAAATTTTTCGTGAAGTAAGGTTTTATCTAACTGTCATGGTTTATCAGTTATACAAAACTAATTCAGAATGATTAGGAATTTCACAGGTATTCGCAGAAATTTCAGATATGAATTTTATTATTGATACAAATATGTTGTATATATTTTAATTGAGGCAGTATTTTATATCACAACACTGTGAATGCCAGAATGATTGTAGTGTAAATTAACATTATTGTATGACAATGATTTGAGATGTTTGTTAATTATAAGCATTGTTAGGAAATAAGTTTACACGGCCTCACTGAAACTGACAATAGGAGCGGGTAACAATGTAGCGAGGGGGTGAGTTGTTTATCAATTAGAAGAGGCAAACAAATGACGTCAGAATAGTGTGCCTTTCTTTAGAAATGGAGGGAATATCTTCCCTAGAACATATGTGTTCCTAATTTTGATTGGATATAAAAATAGACGCTAATGTTGGTGCGCTTTATTAACCAATAGCAGTTCGATTATAATGTTTAGGCATATCGGGGTGAGGGAGTATAAATTCCGTGCCAGAGACAAGTAACGCACAGTCCAACAGAATCGTTCACGGGTTACACGTCGCACAGTTCAACAGAATCATCCACGGGTTACACGTCGAGCAGTTCTACAGAATCTCTCGCGTCGTAAAGTTAGTTAAAAGATGTGAAATACGCGAATTAATAATGTGCGGCAAATAAGTGATTATAGTTACATTCTAAAATATAACAGTTTCAGTCTGGCGTGTATCAAGAGTAATTATGTGAAATGAATAAAGTGTGACGGCAATAAAAGTGTAAAAACAGATTCTTTTATCAGTGTTATCTTTTAGTAACAACTCCTTCCCGTTTACGCACCCTGTTCAAGAGTTTTGCTTGACTGGGTAATAATAGCTAGCCGGAGGACAAAGAACTCAAAATTCAAAATAGTAAAACAATAACAGGCGCTCAGCAAATAAGATAACACGAAAGTTACCGCGACATAATCCAAATCGTTAGAATGAAAATCCCGTGTCGCACCCTTAGAAGATGCTGAACTTAAATACCAAATTTGGTATTTATCCGACATGTTGTTTCTGAATTACACTGTTCACACACACACACACACACACACACACATACACATACACACGTGATTCTTATTCTAGAATTCTAATCAGTGACTCTCAAAACGCGTATTTCCGATGAAATCTCGATATCGAATTTTTGAGGAACACAGTGCTTCCTTTACTCTACTTTAAATAGGTGTTAGAGAAAGCAAAATGAAACATTGACACTTCACTTATCGATTCACAGATCGATATAGGTCGATATATATATTTCAAAAGCTTGGTAACGTTTGCAATTTGAGTTAATGTCACATAAAAAGTACACGATGATACATGAAAGTCAGAGTCTTAGTTCAACACCCTAGAGAAGATGTCTGCAGCCACAGAGTTATGTTTTCATTAGCGTCAGCAATATTGTGGTTTGTAACTTTACACGCTTCATTTCACTTCACTCAGCGCAAAAGAAAGTGATCTGGCAATTATCAGCTCGGATCTCGACCCCGCATTTCTTTCACTGATCTAACTACTCAAAAGCTATAATCGCATACTTATAAAAACATGTATACTGGTCATTATCAACACATAGCCAAGAATTGGAATAAAAGGGAGGGGAATCTTATGTATTGCACTCATATGGGTTTCTCTACTCACTCTTCTACAAACTATTCATAACAAAAAACCTGTTATTCTTGTAAATCCAAATAAACTTTCAATTCATATTTACACATTTCGTTGTACGATACAGTAGATAAAGTGATAGCTTTTTAAACGCCTGTCGCTATGTGCTTACTTCAATTTCAATAACAAGAAATATCTTGGAAATAGTTAACCCGGCAAAGGCTTATGGCATAAATTGTAGCTTTAAAGGGACCTACTTTTTTGGAGGGGGTTAGTAAGATTTGTCTATCTCTTACGGGTTATCAGTTATGCAAAAGTTATTCAGAAAGAAGAGGACTTCACAGGCTATTCCCAGAGAATTCAAGGCATCATTTCATTTGTCGTAAAATATCTTAAACATATGGTATTTAATTCAATATCGCTAGAATCATTTTGGGGAAAATGTTCAATTTAAAGGGTAGTTTTGTGTGGGGGGATTTTCTTGAAAGTTTTCGTGTCGCATCCTTGGAAGATGCTGAACTTAAATATAAACTTTGGTATTTAACCAACTTTTCGTTTCTGTGTTATGCTGTTCACAGATACAAATCCACACGGACCTTTTTCTAAAAATATTTTTTTTCGGGTAGTGTCAAAACGTGTATTTCCGGTAAAATTTCGGTATTGAATTTTTGGATGCAATTCAATACATATTATATTGTATGAAGGTAGTGAACTTTGTAGCTCGTTTCTCTTGAACTTTTGCATTGTTATACAAATGACTAAACGGCGTTGCATTGGTGGCTTTTTAAGCCTTAATGATGGTTTATCTCTCATTCATCTACTCTATGGAATTATTGCTTTCTCCACTACCTACGTATAGTAGCTAGAACTTTGTCACCCAAAAATTCTATGATTTCATCGCAAATAAGGCATTTTTAGAAAAAAAAGTATTATGTGTTTATTTTTGTATTTGTGTGGGGGGAAGACTTTTTGTTGTGTTTTACTCCTATTTTATAAAAATGGTCTAACGGTTTTGATTATAATATCACATGTTTAAGATATTTCCACGACAATAAAATGTACCAGGTGGCCCACGCAAGCCGTCCTTAGTTGAAGTTAGTTTATATCCGATAGCTCAGATGTCAAAAGCTTTTGCCTAAGCAGAACTCAAAGAGGACTCCATATCGGCAGAGAGGAGTCCGCTAAATGAAAGACCAGGCTTGAAAACGAACACTTTAACTGCTATTACTGGTCCCAGAGTCATTCGGTAGAGAAGCTGCCTGCTATGAGGTGTTCCGGGTTCGATTCCCGGCTGGGCTGGAAGTTGTCTTTAAACAAAAACATTTCACGGTATGCCTAGGGTATGGTGTTTGAATGTGAGAGTACCTATGTTAGTGTGTATGGGGGCGTTATCGGTTACTTAATAACCATTCGCCTATTAACAAGAATTCAGGATTGTCGCTTGACGCAAACTGAGCACACGTGTTAAGTCCTTTAGTTTTATGACAGTTAATCAGTACAACGATATGGCACCAAATGGTGCCGCAAAGTTAACAAGATTAAACGAAATTCTATTTTTAGTATATTTATGTACCCTTAAAGGTGCGTTAGAATTAAATTATTTTCTATTAGTGCAACATTCATAATAAGCATGTGCAAAAACACACCCGCCCCTTGATGAATGAATTGATGTAAAGACCTCTCGAGGACACGTTCTACCTGGAAACATCAATAATTTCTTAACATCACCTCTTTACGTAAACAAAATTATAAAAAAATTAAAAGTTAGCAGAAGACAGGTGCCGCATCTGAAAATGTTCAGAATACAGCCTTCGAGTCTCAGCTGCATTTTGGTGCGTCTCAGCACACATTCTAACCATATGTGTGTGTTCGTAATTAGTGAACGTTACCTTTTTGTGTGAATGACCAGTTCGAACCGCAAGCAGGCGACCACGTGACGCTTCTCAGTACGAAACTACGAGTAAACACATGCAGACAGTAGCACTAACTTAGTGACCTTTTCGTTTTTACCTGCACTCCCCCTATGAACATCAGTGATGCGGCAACTTCTTTTGTACCTATGTATGCGGGAAACATAAAACTGCAAAAGACAGCTTGTTTGGGTCACCTGATATATCTTGAAGTTTCTGAGGAGAGCCTGTGAAACCCTTTTTATTCGAATGGATTTTGTACAATTTTATATAACGGGTGAACAATAAGAAATAAACGAAGAATACAATACAGAAATGTAGATCTCTTTAAAACACAATTTATTTCAAATAGGTAACTTTTTTGTGGTCTCGACAAGATATCCGTTATTATTTATTTGAATTGTTTAACACTTGTCATTTTTTTTAAAAAAGCCTCCGCCATTTGGTTGTTTGTTTGTCGCGATGTCATGCAAAGAGTATGAATTTTATGGCTAGCAGATATAATTCCGGTTTGAAACATCTATAGTATACCCCTCTTGTCTTGCTACAACGAAATGCCTAATGAAACTATTTCTACAAGCGTTTATCTGGTTTAACATGAAGTAGATAAAAATAATAAGCTTTTGAAAAAGTAGTTTGTAGAAGCTGTATAAAAATAAGCAGTATGGACAGATGAAGTCGTGAATTTAACACATCTGAGGTTTTTTTTATTATCATCCTTTGGAACTGAAAACGTGTATTTCTCGATATCGACTTTTTTAGTGGTATACGATTAGTTCTTCCTTTGCAGGTAAGCAGTAGAAGAATTAAAAATCAAATTAATGTGTTGTAAACTATTGATATTTTAGAATTCAGCAATCGGTCGCATCAGTTAATGTAATGATATCTCCTGAATATCTCCCAATTTTAACTTTAAATGCCACATTTACACTATAACTATACCGGCTGGGTATATGGACAGTGTGAACAAATGGCACTTGCGTTAAGGGATATGAAACTTGTAAGGCGCACATTGGTCGAAGGTCATAACTCAGGCAGTTCCAACACTCCTACTCATAGCTGGCAGCAAACCCCCTAACCTTCTGTGTAACACACCCGCATGTCCCCGTAACAACCCTTGTAGCAGGCTACTGACCGATAAGGAAAACCAAATGCCTCAAAGGCGAATGGCTCATAATCTCCCGCGACGTCATCTGCTTGTCCAGAAATAAATTGAGGAATCTATTTCTGAGCGACGTGTAACCTTGCCAATATACAAGGATCTGCTCAGGCTTCCTCCTCCGCACGCACAAATTAATTGACGTAGAACCTTCCTGGGCAATTATAATATATAGAAATAACAGGCATTTTCTTGAAGTCACAAGCTATATCGTCCAGAACGGATCCTAAATTGTTTCAGTATCTACATGTTCATAGTTGTAATACTGCCATTAATATCTACTTTCTTTATCATCTACCTAAGATAGGTAGAGGAAAAAATGAGATTCCACCAAAAATACACTCTTTGGAATCCCCTAATTCCAACTGTGTTTTGTATGTGTGTGTGTATATGTGTGTGTGTGTGTGTGTGTGTGTGTGTGTGTGAGAGAGAGAGAGAGAGTAATAAAAATCAGAACTCCAAACTACCCTTTCCATGGAAAACCTTTCATTATTTTTTATTTTCTGAAAATTTGCTTTAAGGATTTTGATTAAAATATCATGTTTGAGACATGTATATAATATACTCTTATCTTGAATTTTCTACGAATTACTATGTTCAAGATATTCTTTGTTATTTATCTGAATTTTGCAATAACTTATAATTTTTTGAAGTGCTGTCACCATTTCGTTTGTTTCTCGCGATATCATGCAATGAATAGAACTTCAAAGCCAGGTTCTAGTAGCTCACTTTTTAAACTTTTGATTATCGCTTCAGCCTCCTCTATGTCCCTTGCAGCTTTGACGAAATGTGTATCGAAACCATTTCTGTAAACGCTTGTCTGAATTAGAATGAAGTAGATTGGTGTTTAGAAGATATAAAAAAAATAACTGGCAGACAAAGCGTTGCGAAGACACACATGACATGCTTTATTGAACGTTAGCAGCTTTTTTAAACTGTTCATGTTGTGTGTTTGGGTGCCATCTGACGGAAGACGCTCGAGCTTCTATCTCTTCCTTTGCAACAAATTGTTAGGGGTAGTCAGACGGAGGGGCCTCCAGTAACTGGAGCACAGCACAGCACAGCACAGCACGTAGGCCATAGTGGGTCCTTTGTGCTTCCAAAGTGACCTCTGGTAGAAAGGAATGAAGGGGATATCCGAAGGGCGACCAGATCCGGACGACGATATGCGCTATCAAGGACGGAGTCGTTAACGATTCCAAATGACACAATCCTGACGTTGGCTAGCCCTGCCTTAGCCACCCGCAACCTGGGGGGTCCTAGAACGAAGGAGTCTCAGTAATCCCACCAAGGTCAAGCGAGAAATCTTTCCATAGTACAAATTTCACCGTTCTGCCATAGCATACCAACCGCCGCCGCTTGGTCCTGCAACCCTGAAGCGTTGAAAGGAAATGATGGACAAGAGACTCGTGGTATGGGAATCACTACAGTATTCGCCTATCAACCGGGGAAACCGCGGAAAATCAATGGTAGAGTGGTCGGCCCAACGGGAATCGAACGCGGGCCTCCCAAATGCGAGCCTCACACGTTACTATGGAGTCATCTCACTCGGTAACAACAGATCGTTTTTACAACATCTGAATTTATTCCTCCGGGTTTCCGATAAACATTTGAATGCAGTTTCCGCATTTACGTATACCTAATCCATTACTTAATTTGAAATTATTTCCAGTCAACACCGCAATGTGAATAACGTCGCGTGGATAGAAAAATAAATGTTTAATGTATGCTATAATATAAAATATATCTTCTGCGAATTTGTAATGTGTAGAGGAAGTTATTTGACTGTGCCACGTCAGATTTTGATGGGATATGCCCCCAAGAGGAAGCCACTATGATCACTAAGCTATTTCTTAATGGAGACAAATTTTCCAAGCAGCTCGTGTTTCAGTTTTTTACAACACTAAGCCATCCATTATCTTTTCAAACGTTTCAATTAGAGAGGCTGGAGGAATGTCTCTTGATTGTGCTAATAGAATTTTCGAGCAAGTCCAGAGGTCAGCATGGACAGTTATTAGCGCCAGGAAGGAATAAAAACATGCCACAGTGACCTCTGTGACCCGCAATCTGTCTCCACATCACTTACTACTGTCATGTCACAAAATACTATGTCCTTGTTTAAGCAATTGTAGCCACATTTTTGGGGAAGATTATTACAAAGGTCTGACAAAAGTTTAAAATTTCACTTGTAAGGGTGTCCAGCTGGCGCCATGGTCTTCATGTCCGTGTGTGTAAGCAAGAAGTTACTTTGGACGTTTGCTGTGCCGAATGCCATAGAAATGAAAACAAAATCACAGATTACGAGGTTGGAAGTGGGGTCGAGTAGTATCTCAGGAATCTGTGCCGGTTGTACGGAGATGGGATTTGTTGATGTTTATATGGAGCCCAAAAGATTCCGGGAAATGTCAAAGCATGACAGTTTTAGAAAGTTAAAGTTACATTTGTACGGAAAGTAATCTGGGGCTGGCCAGTAAATCCTGGCTGAAAGCATTGCCTAACTAGAAATCACTTCTGGTTTACGTGAGTTACAGAAATCATAGTGAAGAAAAGGTTACCACAGGATGTCACAATTATGTATACGTTGTAAATAAGTTTAGTATTGTACTCAATTTAAGCAAAACAAAAAAATCTGATGTGTTACACTCACATGACTTTCTCTACTCTTGTACAATCTATTTTTACAAACGCTTATTCTCCATATGCTTCATATTAATCGAGATATCGAGATGTCAATATTATTTGTAATTTTCTTGTATGTGCAAGGGGAATGTGGTAGCTTTTGAGCGATAGTCAAATATTTTAACGCTGGTTGCTATGTGACGCATTCCATTCTGTTTGCATGTCCAGGACATAAAAAAATGAATAACGAATTTGAGAAAAAGTATAAGTATTGGAAAATTTAAGGAAATAACGAGCAATATCTCGAAAACGGTTCACTCAAGAAAAGAAATGTATATGACATAAGTTGTGTATTTTAACCCGATCTACATTTCTTGTGTAGTAACATTTTGTCTATCTCTTATGGTTTACCAGTTATGCAAAAGTCGTTCACAATGAAGAATACTTTTGGAGACATTCCCAGAAAATTCGAGATATACATTTCATTTCTCATGACATTATCTTAAACATATGATATTTTCATCAAAATCGTTAGAGCCATTTTTGAGAAAATTAAAATTTTCGAAAAATGTTCCATGTAAAAGGTAGTCTAGGGTGGGGGATTTTCTTGAAAACCTTCGTGTCGCATCTCTGGAAGATACTGAACCTAAATACCAAGTTTGGTGTTTATCCGACTGTTCGTTTTTGAGTTATGCTGTTCACAGACACACAGACACACAGACACACAGACACACACACACACACACACACACACACACGGACATGTTTCCAAAAATGCCTTTTTACTTTCTCTACTACGTATAGTAAGTAGGGGAAGTATTGCATTCCACCCAAAAATTCGATACCGAGATTTCACCGGAAATACATGTTTTGAGACCTCCTGAATCCAAAAAAAGCATTTTTGGAAACATGTCCGTGTGTGTGTCTGTGTGTGTGTGTCTGTGTGTGTGTCTGTGAACAGCATAACTCAAGAACGAACAGTCGGATAAGCACCAAACTTGGTATTTAGGTTCAGTATCTTCCAGAGATGCGACACGAAGGTTTTCAAGAAAATCCCCCCACCCCAGACTACCCTTTACATGGAAGATTTTTCGAAAATTTTAATTTTCTCAAAAATGGCTCTAACGATTTTGATGAAAATATCATATGTTTAAGATAATGTCATGAGAAATGAAATGTATATCTCGAAATTTCTGGGAATGTCTCCAAAAGTATTCTTCATTATGAACGACTTTGGCATAACTGGTAAACCATAAGAGATAGACAAAATTTTACTACACAAAAAATGTAGATCGCGTTAAAATACACAACTTATATCATATACATTTTTTTTGTTGAGTGAACCGTTTTCGAGATATTGCTTGCTATTTCCTTAAATTTTCCAATACTTATACTTTTTCTCAAATTCGTTATTCATTTTTTTATGTCCTGGACATGCAAAGAGAATGGAATGCGCCACATAGCAACCAGCGATAAAATATTTGACTATCGCTTAAAAGCTACCATATTCCCCTTGCATCTACAAGAAAATTACAAATAAGATTGAGATCTCGATATCTCGATTAATATGAAGCATATGAAGAATAGGCATTTGTAAAAATAGATTGTACAAGAGTAGAGAAAGTCATGTGAGTGTAACACATCAGATTTTTTTTTATTCAAAACATGTATTTCCGGCGAAATCTCGGTATCGAATTTTTGGGTGGAATACAATACTTCCCCTACTTACTATACGTAGTAGAGAAAGTAAAAATGGGGAAAGAAACTTCCCGTGGTGTTCCTTGGAAAGGACCCAAAGTAGGCTGAACGTCTCTTAAAATTTGTATACTCAGCACCGGCTTCCTTCTAACCACAGCGTTTTAGCATGTCAGACTGACTCTGTTCTGTACTCTTAACGTGATCTAAGGCAGTCTGATACTATTTCGGTCGACCACACTGTAATACATGTGACATAACTGAACTGTTATGGCATCCATAATAATTCAGCTACTCATTATGATCTTACTCAGCGGCGCGCGCAGCTCCCCTATCGTCAACACCTTTTAACACCTTCAAAACAGCAGCCCAAGATGGCAGAAATGGCAGGTGCGAGTGTTGAAATCGACAATGATTTAGAAAATCTAACACCTCCGGAAATTGAGACACAGACTTTGAATGTTTAGAACAGTTTACTGCTGCAAAAACATCAAGGAAGCAATATTCTAATAATTGAATTAATCTCCTTTGCTTCAGTATGTATTGCTTTCACGTTACCTAAAAAATCCATAAATACGCGTGGATTCAACAGTGCTGCCATTGTTGCACTACTCGCAAATACGTTCAGGGTCCTGCCATCCGACCAGTATTTAATTAGAACAATTAACAAGGTAAAATATTTTTGTGAAAGCTCAAAAGTTTTGGAATTATAGTGTGGTCGACCAAAAACAGTCGTATGCAACTTGACTATAATTGCAATTAAGGCGCTCGTTACCGCTCGTTTCATAAACATACTCGCGTCTTAATTACTACCATTATAGTCTTGTTGCATAATATACTATTATGATGTAGTAGTGCGTCATTTATCTAGACAAATAATAGATAGCATTTATAAGTAAAGGTTTATTAAAAAAGAAGAAACAGATTTTAAATATTCATTTTTAATGAACGACAATAGATAGCGACACATACGACACAACATTGAATAGAGGAAAGTTCAAAGTTTTAAGCCCCACCTATTAGTTCCATTCAGTGCCTACAGCGGCGCTGTGTTTGTTTACGAGAAAATGGCGACGCCATAGGTAAAGTCGTTTTGTGTGCCACAGTATGCAAAGAGTGACTCCATTGTTTCATTGCAGCGTGCATTTCGTCAACAACGTGCCATGGTGCTCATTTTGAACACATGAAATAAAATTTTGTATGTTTCTCTATTCAGTGATGTATCGCACCTATTGTCGTTCATTAGAAATAAATATTTAAAGTTTGTTCCTTCTTTGAATAACCCTATATAGCCATAGATGAGCATTCTGAAACTATAAGCATCTCTTGTTTTTTTAAATTTAAACTAGGTGTTATACATTGCAAAGTAATATACGTGCAAACTTTCACTGCAAAACTGTTATTAGCAGTCATTAGTGGTCGTTCCATACAAGTGTCAACATTCCACTTCTGACTCACCAGGTAGAGAAAACCGCTGCGTGCAAACGTCTCTCCGTACAAGTGTCACTCCGTACAAATATTCCCATGTGGTATCCTCTAACTTCTTTACCTATCAGGGACAATTTTTTTTCCTCTTTAAGATGTAAAAATAAACTTCACCAAGAAAGAGTAGCATTTTTAGCTAACAATTTTATTATAATTTTAGATTGCCTATATGATCCATTGGTCAGTATTCTGGCTTTACAGCAGAGGTCCGAGGTTCGACTCCTGCTGGAGAGGGGAAATTTTCTTTAACCAGAACCATACCTACCCTCACAGAGTTAGTAAGTATGAAT
This sequence comes from Deroplatys truncata, assembly GCA_030765065.1. Lineage (NCBI taxonomy): Eukaryota > Metazoa > Arthropoda > Insecta > Mantodea > Mantidae > Deroplatys > Deroplatys truncata. The sequence goes on from CM060984.1 coordinate 130,360,514, forward strand.
GCAGGAGCTGCTTTAATAGTGTTTAACTTATGTTCTTACTACATACGGCATCACAGACGGTGGTCACTTATGATACATGAAATGAAATAATTGGGAAAGGAAATTCGGGAATGAAATGTTCCAAGCCTAAGTTTAGGATACCACTCCGGTATTTACCATTATGAGGGTTGAGCAAAACCTGGAAAAACATAGGGGGGGTTACCTTGGTGGGATTTGAACAGCAGATCTCCAGTTCATGGTTCTGTGTCTTAACGACCTTGGGTATGTCATCGTGTCGGTAATATGGGAGTAAATGTGAGCGGTTTTCATACTAAACAATCATTAAAATCAAAACCTGCAGTTCAACAAGTTACAACACCATTATCTTTTTCTGAAGCAAATCCCCATGTAACCACAAAAGTTAAAGGGGAGGGGCTATATGTAATGAAACATATAAAACTAAGTTGTCTATTTTAAATAGATATACACTTTTTCAGTAAGTTTTTGCCTATCTCTTATAGTTTATCAGTTACCTGAACAGAATTATACAAAATTCATTCCGAATGAAGAAGACTTAACAAGCTCTTCCCAGAAAATTCAAGATATACATTTATTAATCATTTAAATACCTTAAACATATGGGCATTTTATTAAAAATCGTTAGAGACTTTTAAGAAAATAAAAAAAAAATATTGAAACATTATCCTTGTAAAGAGTAGTTTGTTGTGGGGGATTTTCTTGAAAATCTTAGTACCTCGTCCTTGGAAGATGCTAAACCTAAATACCACGATTGGTAGTTTGTCTGACTTTTCATTTTCGATTTACCTACAGAGATCAAAGATACAAACACGAGCAGATCTTTTTCTAAAAATAACTCTTTTGGATGGGCTCCCAAACGTGTATTTCTGATGAAATCTCTCTATCACCTACCCCTCTGCCTAATAGGGGTAGGTGATAGAGAAAGTAAAACTGCATTTTTTTAAAAACTTAGCCTAGAAAATTGTCTTTATTCACGATTTTAAGAGCTAAAATGTACGGTTAACATAGCGCTTCACTATCAAATGATATTCAGATCTAAAAAACATATGAAGTAAATTCCCTGTTTTCAATTCCCTTTAAGGGGACAAGGTAGTCTGAACACATGGAAATTACACCTTAAGTGTGTTAAATTACTACTGCTGTTAAACTTCTCAATGGTTTTTCCTGAAATTTTTATGAATTATTCTATAACCCATGACAATTATTTCAAGTGGTTGTTTGCATTGATATCTTAGGTACTTGAGTCCATAAAAATAATTTCATTCAGCAGAAAAATAATAAAATTTACTCTTAAAACATGTGAATTCATGTACCTACCTTTTTCTTTGATACTACTTGCAATATAGAATCATGCTTTTGTATGCTTGTTCTTAGTATAATCAATTTTCTTCTGAACCTAAATTATTTAGTTATGTGTATCACTTCACTAGGAATTGAAAAAAAATATTTGCAAAGTCAAAAAAGTAAAAATGTGGAAAACTCGTAATGTTGTTGCTTTCTTAATATCACAAATATACATTATAAAATTATGATTGTGGTTCTGAACGTTTAAGTATGTGTTGTATACATGTACGAAAATTTCAGCTCTCTACCTCTCGCAATCTCTGAGAAAAGGTACATAAGTATACAAAAATACTGTTTTGAGAAAACTGAATTTAAAGTTTAAACATTAAAATTCGGACACACTTCAATACATTGCAGATAATCATCTGCACCTTCATTCCTGGATTGCTTCAGCTTTTCTGATTGCCTTCTCTTGGTCCTGGCCCCTTGTTAATTGCTGAACTGCTCGCTGAACAAGATATAGTCGTTCGTTGAAAGTTACAAAAATGTTCTAAAAAGAGGCGTTGCATGACAGCTTTAAAGAAATGCTAACTAGCATTTAAATGGTATTTAAAAGTCTTAAAAATCTCTTAAACCCCAAAAGTATATATTTTCTGAAATTGGAAATAATAGAGATTTTATTAGTGTCTAAAACAAAAAATGTGATTTATTACCATTTCAGAGTACCTTGTCCCCTTAAATCAGAGAGAACTTTATTAGAAGTTCAAAAATTAATCAGAGCAAGGAAGCTTGTTTCTATAAAGCCAGATGGTGTATACACTTGCAGCGTATGACGGAGGTCTTTAACGGTTAGCATGACAACATCACGTCCGTAGTTTATAGGGAGTATTTGTGAATAATGTCCCTGTGGACAAATGACAGTAGTGTGCCAAGGTTCAGTCTCAGCTGCACGCTTTGCATTCCACCGCTTTCTTATTTGCGCAATCCTAAGTGTAATGTTTTAAGTGATGTAGGTGCTATGTCGTTCTTGCTAATTAAACACGCGTTTACCAACATTTGTGTGACTAAGGGTTCGTTGACCATTGAGTACAAATGAGGACTACCTGGTATTTAGGAAATAATCAAAATTATGTACTTAAATTAAAATTATAGCTCGAAAATTTGCATATAAATGTATATTTCATTTAGATACATATTCAAGAAATATGTGCTTGTATTTTGACAGAAATATGATAAAAGACCAATTTGATATTGCATATTTTTAGTGGCAAACGAATGGGTAAGGGTGGGAAGGTTTTGGCGTTTAAAATCTCTCCCAGACAGAATAAGATCTCGTATACTCACACGACTTTCTATACCAAAGACAAATTCACATAATGCATTCATGTGCATAGTTAATTACATATTCATATAAAAAAGTGATTCTTCTATCACGTTACGTTACTCACTATATCATTTTAACTAGGTATGATTTCAAATTAAGCAGTAAATGCATATTTACAGGCATACGCATTCGAAAACAGCATTCAAACATTCATTCGTACTAACAAGTCTTGCGATAGTAGGGAAAAATGAAAAAGAAAAGAATCACAAACTTACAAGCTTGTGCGTTAAATGACAGTGGTAGTGTTTGTTTATGCCTTTAAAATGTCCTAGTTAAACACAATTAAACAAGCTTCACTCAAAGGAGAGTTCACAGAATATTTACAAATAATTCAAAATGTACATTCTTTTGTATAACATCTTTAAAATATGGTATTTTAATCGAGACTGTTGGAACAATTTTTGGGGGAATCAAATAACGAAAATGTAAAGAGTAGATGGGATGTAAAATTTTCTTGAAAATCTTCGTGTCGCCTTCTAGGAAGATGTTGAACTTAAATACCAAGTTTAGCATTTATCCGACATTTGATTTTTTAGTTATGCTGTTCACACACACATTCTCTCTCTCTCTCTCTCTCTCTCTCTCTCTCCTGTATACTCTTCTATTTACAACGCAATGTATGATGAGACAATTTCTGCAAACGGTCATCTCGATAACATGAGCTAGATAGGAAATAAACTTTTGTAAAAATAGTTTATAGAAAACCAAAAACATTCCTGAAATTTTGTAATCTTAGATCCCATTCTCAACTGAGACGTAACATTAACATAACGCAGCATAAGAGCAAGCGTGAGGTAAGACCATTCACTAAGTAACCGCAGTCGTAACGCAGTCGTGGCACGGGCTTCTAGATCCGTAAATTTCATGCGGAAATCTTCAAAACGTGCATGAACAATAGAAAAATAGGCCTAATTTAGACTTTTTTTGTAGAAGCTGTATAGAAATAAACGATAATCAGTGGAGAAACATGGATTGTAACGCATTTTCTTTTATTTAAACGGTAATAACTGGAATTTTACTCCTCTATGTTGTGTCTATTCAGGGTGAGTTTGGATTCCACCGAAAAACTTCAGGGCGTGATTCCTGACTGGATACGGGACACAAAGGTTCATATCACCTTGTGTCAAAATGCATAGTTTCAGTAGATGGCACTGAAGAACGTCATCAATCAAAGATTCCTGGTACACAGTACTGGCCTGAATCCCATCCATGTCACAACAGATGTTCAAAGTGGCCTCCGTGGGATGCAATGCCGCGTCACACGTCGCATCATGGGTTGCCTCACTTGTTCGAATGTTCCGGGCTGAGTTCAATATCGTCACAGGCTACGTGGACACGCTGTTAAAGGGTCTGAACTTCAGGAACAGGCTCACGGTACATGATGCTTTTCAGAGTAAAATTCCAGGGGCTTTAAGTACGGTGATCGAGCAGGCCATGCAACAGGGCCTCCACATCCTATTCAACGTCTGGGGAAGATGTTGAGGTGTCGGTGAACATTAATGCGGAAGCGGGCTGGCGCTCCCTCGTGCTGCAGCCACATTGCCTGTCGTATTACTAAAGGCACATTCTCCAGCAATGGAGGCAGTGTTTTGCGGGAAGTCCAGGTACGTTTCTCCGTTCAGCCATTGTGGAAGAAGAACTGATCCAAGTAAGCGGTCACCAATAATCCCTGCCCAAACATTGAAGCTGAACCGCTGCTGATGAGACGCTTCAAACATTCCGTGAGGATTTTCTGTAACGATCTTGCAGGTTAATGATGCCGTTTCTACCAAAGATCACTTCATCGGTGAAGAGGACCGAAGACAGAAATCCCATAATGGTGATGGCCTGTTGCGCAAACCAGCTACAGAATCTTTCCGTTAGTGATAATCCCTAACACGTTGGAGGTGATAGGAATAATAGCGGTTATCATGTAGGATACAGATAACCGTCCTTTGTCTTATACCATGTAGGCGGGCCAATTGCATGGAGCTTGCACCAGGGTTGTTCTCAATATCATGGAGAGCATGTTCCTCCACATCTGGTATACGCACACTCCGAGGTCGCCTTGAACGTTTGTCTCTAAGGACCCATGCTCACTCAAACGCCGAAATATGGCTCCTAGTGTTGTATGATGCGGGTCTGTCCTGTCAGAGCACGTGGCTCGGTACATCCGTGTTTCCATACCTTCTTAGTCATATACAAACACCATATCGGCTTGTTCCTGAATGAATACCGGGACCACTGTGCTTAAGTTACACTCTCTGCAACATACAAAACGCACACTGTTGGCTATGAGAGAATGTTGTCAGTGCCAGCTACCGTGGAAACTATGCATTTAGAGTCAGAAAGTGATACTAACTTTTGTCCTCCATTTCCAGTCAGGAATCACTCCCTGATGTTTGTCTTGGAAAACATTCATAATGTGCAGTTCCGATTATAAAAATAAATGTGTAAATGCATTATAAGCAAGAGTTGTCAGGCTTAATCTTTTAGCTTTTATCAGCACATCTTAGGTTTTATCTTAGCTACACCGTTTTCACGCACTAACGCCATAACGCAATTTTTGTTTCACCTGTACTACAGAAGGGAATCTCATATGCAGCACCAAGAAATAATGGATGCATGATATGTTTGACATCTATTTAAAGAACGCGGGTGATGAGGCATAAAAACCGCAGTAACTCACTTTCGAGAAGGTAACTGATACCTGACCGGCCTTTTGGGGGCGCGCACTTCCATGAAAAATAACACTCCGCTTATCTTGTCTGCCCATCTTCCGAGAAGATAATTTCATTTCACTATGCTCCATCCCCCAGCTTTGTTTATAGGAATAATCCCATTTTAAATTTCCTGGAAAATGCGGAGCTATTTTTAAAGTATTACGGTCATGAACACTGATATTATCTACCTTGTAAGTTCCAAACAAAATGTACAGTAGTGGCTAAACAATCGTTGTTTCCTGTTTTCAAATTGCCCACTCTCAATTTACCAACTTCCCCCCTTTTTTTACATCCTCTAGCACTTTCTCTTAGTCCACAGAGGAAACATTATTTCCACGCAGAGGTTCAATTTTCAGATTTCACCGAAATACACGGTTTGAGGTCCTCTAAATAAAAGTATTTTTAGAAAAAGTCGTGTGTGCGTGTTCGAAGAGCATTACTCAAAAGCCAAACTAAGGTTGAGATCAACTTGGTATTCAAATTCAGCATTTCCAAGGATGCGGGAGAAGATTTTCAAGCAAATCTCTCCACCCCGAATCATTATTTTTTATTTTCTTAAATATTGTTCTAAAGAATCCTTATTTTGGGTTCAGGAACCTTAAAACGTGTATTTTCGGTGAAATCTTGATATGAATTTTTGGGTGGAATACGGTATTTGCTCTTTCTAATATAGGCAAATAGTAGAGGAGGTAAATAATAATAGTAATAATAATAATAATAATAATAATAAATAATCCGATATACATTCACATAACTTTCTCTACCTTCTATCGTTTATTAGTGGGTATACAAACTATTCTTACTGAAGCTTATTTTTCTATCAAATAAACAGGGTGGACCATTCAAGTTGAGACTGTACAATATCTCCAAAACTAGGCTTGTAGAAAGAAATGTCTTGAATAAAGGTTGCTTGATATTATTGGGGAAAGCAACTGCCATTAGTCCTGTTTTATTACGAGGGCGTTGTGATGCTCATTTTTGTTCAATTTATTTTTTTTAAATGCAAGTTTGAACTATTGCAAGTTTACTTGTTCATGAACTACATACTTACAGTATGTAGGTAGAGGAAGTTTTACATTTTCCACCCAAAAATTCTATATCAAGATTTCGCGGAAAATGCATGTTTTGCTGCCCTCTAAATCTAAAATTTTTATGTGTCTGTGTGAGTGACTAGCCAGCATAACTCAAAATCGAAATGTCAGATAAATGCCAAACTTTAAGTTCAGCATCTTCCAAGGATGCGACACGAAGATTTTACAAGAAACTCTCCTCACCCCAAACTACCCTATATATAAACAATTTTGGTTATATTTTCTAAAAAATTACTCCAATTATTTTGATTTTTATCCCATGGCGCTACAGTCCGTATAGGGCCTGAGCCTACCAACCTGATTGCCGGTCCCACGCCACTTAAGCACCGCAAAGGTGGACGATCATCTCGCCATCACGCATCCCCAGTCAATGTGGCTTTCATATTCGGGATCGCTTTCTACCGGTCCTGTACTTAAAATCGGCACCGTGTGGTTGGAATCGAACTCGGGCGTATTCTGTGGCTGGGAACCAGAACTCTACGCTCTAGCCCATGATTTTGATTAAAATGTTATATTTTGAAGTTATTTGTGTGACCAATAACGTGTATATCTTGCATTTTTCTCTTCATTCGGAATGAATTTTGTATAATTTAGTAGGTATAACTGCTAAACCATACAGATAAATAAATACCAATACATGAAGAATGTACGTCAAACACATAGTTTATATAAAATAAATTGTGCCATGAACCATAGATATTGGCTTTTCTGGAATTTTTCAATATTTTACATTTTTTAACTAATTCCTATTATTTTGTTTCTCTTATGTCGTGCAAGGAGTGGTTTTTCAAAGGCAACATACGGCTACTCGCATTGTAAAGATTTGATCTCCTTTATCCCTCTTGTATCTGCAACAAAATGTGTGATGAATCCATTTCTGCAAACGTTTATCTCGGTTAACTTAAGGAGGTGGAAGAATAAACTTTTGTAAGTATATTTTGTAGAAGACTGGGTAGAGAAAGTATCGTGAATGTAACTCATCCGACTTAAAATCGTGTATTGTCACAGTTCTTTAGGCGAGCCACTCAGCCAAGCGGACTACAGAAACTCGTCCTTGTCTCTATATTTAAAACGTGTGGTCGTCAGGAAGAGGTCAACCTAATGTGAGTTTTATGTAATAATAAAAATGTCAAGTACACAGTGGCCAAGAGCTCATCGCTCGATCCTCGACGAGGTCGAATCTTATTTCCATATTTTATTTCTCTTCCCCTATATTTTCCACAGTATTGATAGCCATACCCTTATGAACACTCCAGCATAAACAGAACTTGCGCCCTTGTTCTCCCTCTAATTTTACGGAGGTGTGCACTGGCAGTAGTAGTGACGTCAGAACTCGAGCGTTCTTGCACCGCCAAGTAACATAACTGTGTTATGGTAGTGTGGATTAGGTGCGGAGGAGGGTTTCGGCATGGAAACACACAGCCTATTATACCTCCTGAACATCCGGCGAGATAAGAGTGAAACGAAGGACATAGAGGGCGACCAGATCCGGGGCGGCAGGATCAGAAGCAGGTGGGGTCTCTAACATCTCCAGGTGTAACATCCTCACGCCGAAGGGACAACCCATACAAGCCTCCCTCCCCAGGGAGAGGTCTCACTGGAGGTTTGCCACACATCGGACGCCAGAACATAGTTACTCAAAGCAAAGTCCACTGGCACACACCTCGCTACGCCGTCCACTCGCCTGATCCTCCGACCCTGAAAACTGGCAAGGAAATGAAATGACGGGAAAGTTCGCGGCATTACAGTAGCCACCCTAGCATAGCCTAACAACCTGGGAAAACCGCGAAAAATCCAAGGTCAGAATGGCCGATCCAACGAGAATCGAATCTGGGACTTTCCGAATGCGAGCCACACGTTACCGTGGAGTCAGCTCACTCGGGTATGGTGTGGTAAGAAGTATTCTGATTCATGCTTTCTCACTGGCGGCCTTTACTTCCATCTCACCCATTTCGTATGTCAGAAATACTTATCTATACCAGAGAAAATACACGTATGTGTGGGGGGGGGAGGAAACGTAATCTCAGAAACCACGCAACCGAGTATGATGTGTTCATTATTGAAAAGCACTGTTCTTTCCGACGGACATAGGCTATGTCACCTAATTTCAACTCCTGTGTAGCAGGTGTTGCGTCGTGACCTATTGGCCTGTAACGTAGTGTTCCGGTGTACAACCATTGAATGTAGTACGAGTACTTCGAAACCACCCATAAGGCTGTAGATTTTTCGGCCCATGAATAGGACAGGTGCATCGTGATGTTGCGAGAAGCTACGATAGATAGTGTCTGTAAGTTAGGATAACCAACATTCCGAATGGGGGAAGACTTCATCATCTCCCCGTATCGGTTGGATGATTGTCCACTTTGCTGGGCGCATCATGACCCGTCAGGGCTGTCGTGTCACAGAAAGATAAAATGATTAACAAGTACATGGATGCTCGAATTACGACTTGCGGAGAGCTTTTCGTTGAGAATGCCATAAAGTAGAAAATAATATTGTTTTACTCCTCAGGAAATGCATGTAAAAAGAATCTGATGTGACATATGACATAAACACATGACTTTTTCTACCCTTTATCGTTTATTAGTGGGCATACAAACTATCCCTGCTAAAGCTAATTTTTCCGTCTACTACATTTTAATCCAAATAAGCCCATGCAGAAATGGCTACATTATACGTTTCGATATGAATACAGAAGGAACAACGATAGTCAAATGTTTAAGAACTGGACGTTATACGCTGCCTTAAAATTCCATACTGTTTCCATGCAATCGCGAGAAACAAGTGAATGTTGACAGGACAAGAGACTGACCAAGAAATGAACAATTCGAACCTTTAATATCGGATATGTCGGAAATGCCACAAAAAAACTTATTTGAAATAAGTTGCGTGTTTAAAAGAGATCTACATTTTTTGTGAAGTACGTTTTCTCTATCGCTTAAGGTTTACCAGTTATACAAGATTATACAAAATTTCTTTCAAAGTGGACTTCACAGGCTATTTCCAGAAAATTCAAAATATACATTTTATTTGTAATGTAACCGTTAGAGCCATTTTTAGAAAATAAAATAATTCGAAAAATCTTCCATTTAAAGAGTAGTCTGGGGTAGGAAGGATTTTGTTGAAAATCTTCGTGTCGCATCTTTGAAAGGTACCGAACCTAAATACCAAGTAAGATATTTATCCGATTTTTCGGTTTTGATTTATGCTGTTCATAGACAGCACACAGACACACACACGGACCTTTTTCTAATTTTTTGCGGGGATTCAGAGGACCTCAAAACCTGTATTTCCAGTGAAATCTCGGTATCTAATTTTTGGGGGAATGCAATACCCTCTTTACCCACTATGTACGTGGTAGAGAAAGTAATAAGATAAAAGCTGTGGTTATAGCAACTAAGAACAGAGGACACAGGAAAACAAAACACAATCGAATCCTACTTATGATGTTATTTTGTTTACTATACTTCTTTCTTTAATTGACATTTTATTCAAACAGTGCATATGTGTCCAGGATTTAGCATTAAAACATCTGAGTAAACCCTATTCTAATTCTACAGATAATTTAGTGAAGTTTCTGAATGCCAGAACCTTTTAATAAAATTGTTTCCAGTGTAAAAGTCACAATTAGTTATAGTAATTAACAATTATGAAAACTAGTTTTCTGATGGTTGTAAACTATGCATTTCCAGGGGTTCAAATTGCTGCCTGGAGAAGGGGAATCTTCACATTTACCAGTTTCACCCACATTTTGAATAGTGGTGTCAGGGGCTTTTATGTTATGTGAAATGCGTGGAGCCTTTATTTTATTAAATGATTACGGTACCAAGAGAAGGTACCAAAGTTAAACATTTCCCCTACTGCTATTTATCGAACGTCACTCGACCAATTGACCACTCGATAATCATTTTACCGCCAAAAGATATTTACAGACTATAGAAATATCCAGAACTTCGAAATAAGATTTGGAAGGGGAAGGTAAGGATAGAAATAAAACATCCACCGATATCCCATATTCATTTTCATGAATAAAACCGGGGATTTTTCGCCTGTTATTAAATTATCAGAGGACTTAATGAAATTACTGTTATATAGAGTAGGGAAAGCTGAGATAGCGCCAGTCAGTGGTTAATGGCTGTCACGTAGTTTACTGCTTCAGCTGTGGTATTTTGGTTTGTGCTGCCCTCTGCACATTGGCCTTTGAAACATATCCACCTATGGTAAATGGTCGCCATCGCCATTTCCTGAGGTATGTTCTGAGTGGGGACGGCGCCGTGGCGGAGTGGTTAGACCGCTCACCTCTCACCGAGGCGGCCCGGGCTCGATCCCAGGGACCCGCATGTGGGATTTGTGGTGGACAAAGCAGCGTCTGGGCGGGTTTCTCGGGGTTCTCTGGTTTCCCCCGCCATTCATTCCACCAGCTACTCCATCACCTTTCCTTTCATCCATTTCACCATCATTTCGTTTCATCTACTTCCTTCCTCCCATACCAGGCATCGGGCTGATTACCCATCCTGGATATTCTGTCTGATCCAAGAGTGTCTGCTCCTCGACGGGCCTCTGACCCAGGCACCCGCCTGTAAGTCCTGTGGGGTGTAAGTCCTACATATGAGGAGGTTAAACAGATAAAGGCGAAGAAGAAGAAGAAGAAGAAGAAGAAGATCTGAGTGATAGGTAGCATAACTTTGTTTGGCACACTTCTGATTTAATTTTCGCTTCAAGGAAAACACAGCATTCGTATCGAAATAACTGTAAATGTTTATAATGTTTTCTGAAAACTTTATGATTGAGTTATTGTTATGAAACAATAATTTGGTAACGCCGTCTTATCGAATCAAAATGTGTGATGGGGAAATGGCTATCTGCTAACGCAGAATTCCCATAGCAGATCGGCATTGCTCATGGCTAATTAACAACTGTCCCTCTCTAAGCACTGCTGTTCCATTCTACAAGAGAACGATAGGACCAGAAAATCACGTAAAGCTATTGGTAAAGAGGTATATTTCATGGAATAAGCCCCATTGATCTCTGCCGCACTGCTTTTCAGTTTGTTGAAGAAAACAAAAATGGAATCAGGACTCAAGAATGGCAGGGCGAGATTGGCTAAACGAATTTTTGTCAAGGAATTTCGTTTTAATTCGAAAACCAGAAGCTACAAGATGAACCGTATAAAAGGTTTCGGCAGCGTCGAAGTCAACCGTTTCTATTCAAACTTCGAAGAGATAATGGCAGAGCATCATTTCACTGCACCACACATTTACATCTAGATGAAATTGGCATAGATACAGTGAAGGAACCTGGAGTGATCCTACCACTAAGGGACAGAAAAGACTAGGTTGAGTGGCTAACTGGGAGCGAATCAACCGCAGTATGTGCAACGAGTGCTTCGTAATTACCTCCACTCATGTCTCTATTTTCACATCGGAGCAATGAGGCCACCGGATGCAATTTACTGGTATAGGAAAAATAGATGGTCGAAGGAGTTGTGGCTTACGATTTGATTGCAGCAATTTGTTAACCACGTAAAACTCGAAAAAGAAAATCCAGCATTGCTGTTGCTTGGTAAGCATGACATCCACATCAGAATTAAATTTTCAACGTCTACAAAAGTACCCAAGACTGCCTTTGTGGTCTCGTGGTTAGCTGCTAGCTTCCAAATCCAAAGCCTCGGGTTCGATTCCCGGCTGGAGGATAGCATTTGTTTAGCTAGGATTATTCCCCATCCTCTCCAGAGTCTGAAGGTATGAATGAGGGAGTAAATGTGTGTGTGTGTGTGTATAGAAATATGCCATCCTGAGGCTAATTGGTCCTTGACGATCAAGCTCCTTTCCCAAAAGGACCCAAATGAACTGTAATTTCTATTCCTCTACACACTTCTCATAGACTTCAGGTGCTAGATTTTACTTCCTTTGTCTCATTTAAGAAATAACTCCTATGCCGGGTCAAATTCTATTGTGATGAACAACAAAGCGGGTGATGTCAAATCAACACAAGCCACACTTTGACCTCTTCCAATTTTCATGAAGCTTTGCAAAATTGAAGCTAGTATGAAAATAATTAAATACATAGAATATTGAATCCCTGTGTCGAGTTTTTTTGTAATAGCGATATCAATTTTTTTAAAAAATAACAATTTTAGTAAAACAGCTAACCTGTCAATTGAAATACCTAATTCATGGTGGTTGAAGGTGGAGAGCTGAATTGCTAGCTAAGAAAAGACACATTATTTTTAAATAAATTACAAATATTGTGACCTTGAACAAAGTTAAATTCATCCGTTGTTGTATTTAATCTTCAATTTCTTTAAAAAAAAATTTTAAATTTTGCAAAAATTGTATGTTAACAGTAGGTACATAGGATTTTCTTATTATATACTGAACATTTCAGGTTGGAACTTTCAACAGCTTCTGAATGATAACATATTTTGTTCATGTCTTAAATACATAGTAAACATAACATAGCACAGGAATAGTTTTGTTAGATGTCTTCTGTATATATTAATTACACAATTTTGGATCAATTTATACAAAGGTTGGCTATCCTTTTATCCCAAACTCTTTAATTTTCTATCCTCAGATGGCAGTAGTAGCAACCACAGTTTATACAATGTCTAATATGAGAGTACTGGAAATTGTAGGAATTCTATCTACTACTAATCCAGAGCCTGGCAAATGATACTGTGAAACTTTTCAAACATTTTTTTCAAAATGAGGAACTTAGCTAGGTGTATGCCAGGGAAAAAAGATTGTAATTCTGTAAAAGAAGACGGAAGATAAGTGCAAAAGCAAAAACGGCTGCTTTTATGTAACTTGAGTGAAGCCTACATTTTGTTTAAAGAACACTACCCTAATGTGAAAATTGGAATTTATAAATTCTGTGATATAAGATCAAAATGCCTTGTCACTTTGTCGTCACTTGGAGCTCACTCTGTATATTTTTGCAGCATTATCAAAACATAAAATTAATGCTAATAGGAAGCAGTATCAAAGGGTTAATAGCTGGTTTAGAATGTGAGATACATTCTTACAAACACAGTCCTTCCCTACCAGGGTGTCATTTAGGAACCTGTTGCAACTGTCCTGGTGAAGATAATAATTAAAGACATTTTCTAACAGATATATTTGAATCAAATGCAGTGGATGGAGTCACATATAAACAATAGATAACAGCTGACAGGTCAACAGAAATATTTCCGTATATTCTGTTTGGAAAATTAAAGCTCTTACTGCACTATTCTTTCCTAGAAAACAACAAATGCATTTCCAAAATGAACTGAAGTTAGTGATTAATGCAAATGAATATCCTATTATGTGCGATTTTGCCGAGAATTATTCTTTTCATTCTATGACATGAAGTCCATTTTTTCACTGGAATAATTCTCAGGTGACAATACACCCTTTTGTGATTTATTCTAACAATGCTGACAACACATTAAATCATATGTTACGTTCGGACAGCTTATTTCATGACACTACAGCCGTGCATCTTTACCAGAAACGTTTAATCCAATATGTGAAGAGAAACTCCCAAATCAAACCAAAGCACTTTTATTACTTCTCTGATGGATCTGCAGCTCAATTTAAAAACAGAACAAGTTTCATTAATCTTTGTTTTCTTAAAGTACATTTTTCTTGCCTGCTGAATGGCATTTTTATGCTACATCACATGGAATAGGCCCATGTGATGGTGTAGGTGTAACAGTGAAACGTTAGCAGTGTCTACGAAATCGACTTTGAAGGCGTCACTTGATCTGCAAATTTCAACAGGAAGAACTTACACTCTTCCACATTAGGAGAGCATAGAATCAACATGTAAATAGTCTTCACAGGTACGCTGAGATTAAAAGTGAGTAGAATTAAAACAAAAATAATTTCTGATGAATATTTACAAACATTAAAAATACAGGTAAACTTGTGTGTATGTGAAAACATTTTCGGCAATAACTCCAGAAATTTCTGCAGTTTCAAAATGAAACTTATAAGACACTTAAAGTTCATATAGACCAACAACATATATTTTTTCAAAATTTTAAAATTTTTCAGTTTTTCAGGGTTGAACATTACATGCTATGACCTTGAACAGCATTAAAGGTCAAATGGTGTTATAAATGTCAAAGGTCTTTTCTTATGCTCTAAGGTAACACAAAGTTCATTTCTTTAAATGTAGTTGTTCAATGGCTACAAAATGTTTCTTATGACTTGCGTGCCAAATATGACTGACTTTTCACATTTTTAATGACTCGTAGCTCCAAAAAAGGTTTACATTATTCTTTGATATTTTTAATTTTACAATCCTTTCCATGCACATCGTCTCATAAAAATTGCATTAAAATCTAAGAGGGTCAGATTGAAAATGATGCAGAAGTCTGTTGATTTGACATGGAATGACCAAAGGGAGAAATACCTAAGCAAGATGCAGAGGTTATTACCAGAACTGTCATGAAGACGTTATTTGAAGCTAAAAATCTAATAACAAAGGAAGCAAAGAAGGCGGGGATAAAAAGAACAAGGATAAGAAGTAGAAAAGTATGCCAGTAACTTGCAAGAAAGCAAGCGAGATGGTTCCGCGGGATTCTCGCAAACAGGATTCGATTCCTGGGGTCGGCCACTCTGACCATGGGTATTTCGTGGTTCTCCCTGGTTGGCAAGACGAATGCTGGCGTGATTTCTCATCTACCACGAATTTCCCTTCCCTATTTCCTATAATGTCGCTTCCCCTTTCATGTTTCAGGTAGGCTTAGGGGCTGTACAGTGTTGGTCGGTGTCGGACAGTTGGCGCAGATACTTGCTCGTTGAAAAGTTCTTCGTGGTCCTGACATGGTAGCCTTCTCTGAGCCGCCTCAGGTGGATCGAGTTCTCCCCAGTTCCGCCAGAGGAATCCTTTTCTGAGCAGCCTACCGCTGTGATCGGGTCATCAAGGGTCATCGATAGGGACCTCTGCCGGCCTGCCTGCGGATCTACGACAATGTATGTCCCATTTGGCAATCTCTAAACACACGCCAACATCAGCGATATCAATAGATAGTGTACGTTTTAATGCCAGTGGCAATGGACCTTATAACAGCATTAAAGCCCCATTTGACCGTTTCCTGCAAACTTGCAAATCTCAGCAATATCAATAGGTAAGATAGCGTACGTTTTAACATCAATGTCAATGGCAACATTGCTACTCCATTTGACCAGTCCTGGAAACAAGCGAATATACAGGCATAGAAATTCTTAAGCAGTTGGCTTCAAGTTAACAACACGCAAACCATCATCAGTGCATAGAATGTAAACAGCAGTGGCCAGGGGTCGCTGAGGACAGGTGAAGCACGGTCTTATGAGTGGCCTGCGCACGCCAACAGATTGTACGAGGGGTGGGGAATTGTTGTTATCTTGACGTCCGCTAACAATTTAACCTAATTTCTTTTTGTCCTGACTTTAATGCTTGGAAATTCCTACGCCTTGTGATATTAATAGGTAAGATAGTGCACATTTTAACACAAGTGTCAAAGGCAACATTTGCTGTTGGTTTGACCATTGCTCTGGAAATACGGATGTCAATGGTATCAACAGATAGGATAGGGTACGTTTTAACCTCGGTGCCAATGGCCTCTAGGCCAACATTACGGCCCTATTTGACCATTCCTCTGTAAACATGAGGATGTCAATTGTATCGATAGATAGAATAGGGTACGTTTTAACCTGTGCCAATGGATTCTAGGCCAACATTATGGCCCCATTTGACCATTCCTCTGGAAACATGGTAATATCAGAATAACAATAGATAAGATAGTGTACGATTTAACCTCAGTGCAATGGACTCTCCCAGAGCAGCATGGCGGTATCTGTAAGTGGGCGGCTCGACATCAAAGACGACATTGAAGCTGTTGAGAGACTATTTCTGACTACGCCGACGACCTTCTGCTGGTGCTTATAACTGCAACCAAATGGCTATTAAACCAATGTTATGTCTGCTTCTTTTGATTATCATAGCTACTGGGACATTGTAGTGAAATTTTACAGCTTGTTCCATACGACTCAAAAAGTGTCAAGGCATAACCTAAGCACTTTAATATTGTTTACATGCTGGTACAGAAGAGTCTGTATGAGTGTGAGACACTTTCGACAGATTTGTTTACTGAGATATGTACAGTGACTTCTGAAAGTATTCGTCACCAATTTAAAACAAATTTTAGAAGCCAAATTAACAAAGATAAAACTCCCATTTGCAATATGCAGAAAGAACACGCGCTATTGCAGGTTACGTGAGCTGGCGTATGTAAAGATTTTTCATTTTATTAGACATAATTTTTTGAAAACTGCACGGATTTTTCAGATTTTTCATGTGCGGTGTTTACAAAATTATTTTATATACATTTAATAAAGAAGCTTTATGCTTTCTCTACCACTTAATTATAACAGAGGAAGTATTGCAGTTCATCCAAAAATTCGATATGAAGATTTCATAGGAAAACATGAGTTCTGCAGATTCCAAGGATGGGACACTAGAGTTTTCAAGAAAATGTCCCTACTCTAACAACGCTTTACATGTATTTTGTTTTTGTTATTTACTCAACTTTGACTGTAACGATTTTGATTAAAATATCACATTTATAAGATATTTGACAAAGTCTTGAATATTTTGCGAATAGCCTTCAAAGCCCTCTTCACTCCAAATGAAACTTGAATTTTATATAACTGGTAAACCATAACACATATGTAAAATTATTACACGAAAAAGGAGGTATTTTTCAAGTATACTATTTTTATCGAATAAATGTTTTAGCATTAACCATTTCCGAGGTATTCATTGATCTTGATTTGAATTTTCAATACTTAATAATTTTTAAGTGCTAAGTTATTATCCTTTTGTTTCTCGTGATATAGATGGAGTAATCGCTTCAGTCTCCTGTACCACAAAAGCTGAGGCGTTGATGAGGAATTTCAGTAAAAACCAAGATACCTCCTGACTTCAATATTTTTATCCTCCAAGCTCATTTTCACGTAATTTTAATAACGATAAGTAATTATTAACATATGTAAAATAAATTTTGCTTTCGCTTGCACATTGTTCGTTGCATCTATATCTACGCTTGGTAAGTGATTGGTTTAACACACACACACACACACACACACACACACACACACACACACACACACACACACACACACACCTATATTTAATTTATGAAGTGCCGCCAAAACTTCAAGCGTTTAATTACATTTTCTTGTTATGTTAAACCTTTTACAAAATTTAAGCAACTTCGAATATAACCAAGGAACCTGAGTTGTACCCTGGTTGTTGCGCTAGCTGGGAGAGAAATAGACATATAGCCCATTCCTTCGACAAGAGATGAACTTGTCATAATAGCAGCGTGTGTCTCAATATTTCATTGACCGTTTAGGCAACCTATATATACAATTCTTTTTTACTTTTTCTACCATCTATCTATAGTAGGTAGAGGAAGTATTCCATATCGAGATTTCACCAGAAATGGACGTTCTGGGGTCTACTGAACCTCTCTCCCAAAAAATATTTTTTAATAAAGTTTCGCGATTGTGCGCGCGCGCGTGCGTGTGTGTGTGTGTGTCTGTGTGTGTGTGTGTGTGTGTGTGTGTGTGTGTGTGTGTGTGTGACTCTGTGAACAGCATAGCCCAAAAATGAAGTCCGATAAATACCAAACTTAAAATTTAATTTCAGAAAATTTTCAAGTAAATTGCCCACTTAATTTTTACATAGAAACATTTTCGTTATTTCGTATTTTTTCAAAAGTAGCTCTAAGGATTTGGATTAAAATACTTGTGTGTGTATTAAAAATTAAAATGTGTATCTTGAAGTTTCTGCGTATAGCCTGAGGAGTGCCCTTCAATTTGAATGAATTTTGTACACCTTTGGATAACTCGGAAATCTTAGGAGATACCTACCAAAAAGCTTACACCAGGAAAACTGCAGAGCTTGTTGAAATACATAATTTGTGTTAAATACATGTTTTCGTACCTTTACTGTTTTCGAAATAATTAAAGTTGCATATTCACAATTTTTCAAGTACCTACATCATCTGACGGACATGCTTGAAAGTTTGGGATTCTTCTTTTGTCTTTCCATGGCAGGAGTTTGTCTGGTTACCACAAAAGTTTAATTAAATTGAGTTTTATTTATGGACGCTCTTTAAGTGCTCTGGTCCTTAGCGTCCCATTCTATATTGGGTGTGAAAGTCCGATAATTTTGCTCAGAGGCTTGAGGTTCTTTTACGTGCCGTAAATCTACCATACGGGACCACCAACGTTACTTCCCTTTCGAAGGAAGCAATGCTAAGGATTTTTACGCCCGAAAAAAATCCATCGCTCTCCGCTGGGTTTGAACCCGCCACCTCGGGAACAACAGGCTAGCATGGGTCAGTTACCACATCGAAAATACAGTATTTGAATAGATACTTTTTCGGTATGCTGTAACTGACAAAACACTTATTGCTTAATTTGGTATCATTGCTTGTCGCAAATATATCGTGAGTAACGTAACGTGGATAGAATAATCACTTTTTATACGAATATTATAATATATGACGGGAATATGGAAGTCTGTCATTATGTACCATAGGATGTGGACACAAATGAAACATGAAATAACTGGACAAAAAAGTTCGGAAAGAAAACGTTCCCTAAATATCTCGGCCACTCTATCGATGCAGAGCCTTCGTTTGGTCGCTTGGTCGGCCAAACGGGAATTTTCTTGGCACCGGGAAGCATGTTGTTGATTTCGGATATTCAAAACCCTTTAAATTCAAGCGAATAGATTTATCATGCAAATTACAGCTACAATAACCACATACCTTCGTCATAGAAGATAAAAATTATGTCCTTGTGCCGTCACACATCCCTCCAGACATTTTAATAACATTTGTATTAACACTCATTAATTCTTTATGGCCCATATAAATAAAACCATACTTTGTGCGTAAAAATAAATAATACAAACGGGGTCGATAGAGCGATCACTAACATTATCCAACAACTAATTGCAGAAATTAACTTTACTCACATTATCACGTGGTTGCAAACCCTGAACTAAAGTTCTCTTATAGGGTTTTGGTTTTGAAAGTTTAGTGGCATTCCAAGCCAATTTTTGCGAAAATCCTGATTCCTGTGAAAGTCTTCTGAGGGATTTCTTTGGACTCGTTCCAACTTTTCTCCGATGTCATCTATTTTTCTTTTCTGTAAGAACACGGCGATTTAATTTCGCTTCTTTTCTATTATGGAACATGAACAGCAGGGAATCTGTATATAAATTGCCATCTCACTTCTCTGTAATAGTTTGTTACCACATGGGAATCATACAGGAAAATTCTGTGTTCTAAAGTCTACCAACCTTTTGGCATTATAACAATACTAATACACTATAACACTAAATTACCATGCTAGCCTCTAGTTCCCGAGGTCGCGGGTTCAAACCCGGCGGAAGACGATGGATTTTTTCGGGCGTAAAAGTCCTTAGCATGGCTTCCTTCGGAAGGGAGGTAAAGCCGGTGATCCCGTGTTGTAATTTTCAGCACGTACAACAACCTCAAGCCTAATAAAGAGGCCTCTGAGCAAAATTTCCGGTCTTTCACGCCCAGTATAGAATGGGACGCTAAAGACCACAACAGTTAAATAGCGTCCATAAATAAAGCTCAATTTTTTATAACACTGAAACACGTGGTTTCGCTACATACTAACCTCTGACAGACAGACACAGACTTCGAATCAACTGATTAGCCGGCTCACGGAGAGGAGGGAAAGTGGGAGGGAAACAGAGCAATGTAGGAAAAATAATTACCCGGAACAAGGTCACGCGTCGAAACGAAGGCTCTCTACAATATGAAAACCACAATTATTTCTGTCGTTAAAGTTTCTATATACTACATAGAAGCTATATACTTCTATATTCCATTACTGTTAGTAGCTGATTTAACTGGAAGATAATATATTTCAAGTTTATAATCAATCTCGCTGTTGCATGTCAATATAAAAATTTAAGCCAAGATGCTACATACATATTTTAAAATCAAATCCATTATGTTTAGTTTAAATGTTTACAAAATATCAGTTACCTATTAGAGGAAATATTGTAGATATGTTATTGTCAATCCAACGAATTAGTGAACAGAATTTGGTGAACCTATATTTTAGACGGTAGACGTATTATCCCATAGAGCCAGACGCGTGGGTGATCGATCAGCTGGAGGGTTGTTTATCGGGGTTTTCCCCAGTTTTGAGAAGGCGGAAGTGAGTATATTGCACGTGTGGACCTCAGCACTAATGAGACGTGTGCCCCACTATGTAGGTCCTACTGCAGAGGTCCACTTGGCAAGCGCCACTGCAAGGCTAAATCTGTCTCGAGGCTCTCCCGGAGCGACAGGCTAGGTACCCACTGCACAAATTCAATTGTTCCTGACGAAACCTTTGTGTTTGTAGACAATTTTAAAGTTTTTCAATAAAAATGTGTAGCATTCTCCTAAAATACTCAATTTCAAAGTCTTAATACTTTCACAGACCTTTATCGGAGGTAATTATTTGAATCACGGTTTAGAATTTTAATGGGAAGCAGCGACAAAAGAAACCGAAACTTTCGATACAAAATTATTGGAACATTTTACTCCACACCACCTTTAAAGTAAGTCCCCTGGGCACTTACTTTGAAGGCGCAGCAACCTACCTCTGCCACCGTTCCTATCGTATCTTAAAAACAATACTGCCCCATTTTTGTCAGTAATCGTCGAGGGCTTTTTGCATGCGTCATATCTTCGACTGAAACGAACCTCCGCCCCTTGAAGACTTACTACACCCCACGCAGGCAGGACAGAGAAATTGCCTAAACAACATCACTCTGTCATATGCGCTTATGGACTTATGCCACACTCCAGACACGTAAGGCATAGAGGTTACAGAAGTTGAACGGCAATCAACTAAAATTCGGCTTATTACTTCCTCTACTGCGTATAGTAAGTAGGGGAAGTATTGTATTCCACCCAAAAATTCGATTCCGAGATTTCACCGGAAATATATGTTTTGAGGTACCCTGAATCCAAAAAAAGTATTTTTAGAAACATGTCCGTGTGTGTGTCTGTTTGTGTGTTTGTGAACAGCATAACTCGGAAACGAACAATCGGATAAACACCAAACTTGGTAGTTAAGTTCAGTATCTTCCAGAGATGCGACACGAAGGTTTTCAAGAAAATCCCCCCACCCCAATTACCCTTTACATGGAGCATTTTTCGAAAATTTTAATTTTATCAAAAATGGCTCTAACGATTTTGAATAAAATATCGTAAGTTTGACATTTTTATAGCAAATGAATTGTATATCTCGAATTTTCTGGGAATGTCTCCAAAAGTATTCTTCATTGTGAACGAGTTTTGCATAACTGGTAAACCATAAGAGATAGACAACATTTTACTGCACAAAAAATGAAGATCGCGTTAAAATACACAATTTGTCATATACATTTTTTTTTGTTGGGTGAACCATTTTCGAGATATTGCTTGTTATTCCCTTAAATTTGTCAATACTTATTTTCTCAAATGGGAATTCGTTATTCATTTTTTTGTCTTGGATATGCAAAGAGTATTAATCTGTGGCAAAGGGAATGGTGCTGCACCTAGCAACCAGCTATTAAGAGATATGTATATGCTTAAAGGCTACTGTATTTCTATATTGCCCTTGTAAGTATATATTCCCCTTACATCTACAAGAAACTTGGCAATAAGATAGTCTACAAACGTTTATCTCGATTAACATGAAGTAGATGGAGAATAAGCGTTTGTATAAATAGTTTGTACAAGAGTAGAGAAAGTCATGTGAGTGTAACACATCAGATTTTTTTATTCTTGATTTTCTCAGAATGGTTCTAAAGATTTTAATTATATACATTTATGATTTGCACGACTAATAAAATGTATATAATGTATATCTTAAATTCTCTGGAAATAGCCTGCGAAGTACTCTTCATTCTGAATTAAATTTTTATAGTTTTGCATAAATGGTGAACTATAAGACAGAAAAAGTTACTACACGAAATATGTAGATCTCAAACACACAAATTAAGTGAAATGACGATTTTTGTGCCATTAACTATTCCTTAATTATTTGTTTCTCTTGTTGTGTTCTTTCCAATAATGTATATATTTTCAAGTGCTTAAGCCACTATTCTTTTGTTTCTGGTGATATTGTCCAAAGAATATTATGGCATTTCAAAGTCAGCAAATAGCGCAACGCTTTTTAAAGATTTAACTATCACTTAAGTATTTGTACCTACAACCTAAAGTGTAATTTGTCGTCCTCCGTGGCGTAGTAATTGCCATGCTAGTTCCCGAGGTCGCGGGTTCAAACTCGGTGGAGGGCAATGAATTTTCTTTCGGGCGTAAAGATCCTTAGCGTGGCTTCCTTCGGAAGGGAAGCAAAGCCGATTGTACCATGTCGTAGCTTTACGGCACGTAAAAGAACCTCAAGCCTGATAAAGAGACATCTGAGCAAAATTACCGGTCTTTCACGCCCAATACATATAGAATGGGAGGCTAAGGACCCCAGCAGTTAAAGAGCATGCATAAATAAAGCTCAATTTAACTTTAATTGTTAATGTGTATTGCAACAATTTCTGCAAACGTTT
Organism: Deroplatys truncata; assembly: GCA_030765065.1. NCBI lineage: Eukaryota > Metazoa > Arthropoda > Insecta > Mantodea > Mantidae > Deroplatys > Deroplatys truncata. The sequence goes on from CM060984.1 coordinate 130,383,619, forward strand.
ATATTCATTAACATGAAATTAAAAACAGGTTTTTGTAAAAATAATTCCTAGAGGCTATATGAAAATAAACGTAAGTGGCTAGTGAAATTCATGTAAATGTAACGCATAAGTTTTTTTAATATAGCATTATCAACATATGATTTAAGCTGGTGTAAACATATTTGTGAAGTCATTAAAACTTAGGAGTTAATGTGGAAGTTCAGAAACATATTTATAACTCCTCATTTTGACTTCTCCCTCCCCCGTCCTTAGAACAAAACCCATTTTCAAAGTGTTTTTAGGTATTTTGAAAAAAATCTGTTCTATATAACTTACCACCATTTTTTTAATAAGTCCCCTTGGTTACCCAGTTTATCATTACTGTATGATTACTGTTTTACATTACCTTTATTACCGCAATTACACACACACACACACACACACACACACACACCTATGCCCGTGGCGGGACTCGAATCCGCGGCCCTCAGCTTGGCGGAGCGCCGAAACTACACACTCCAACGACCACGGCTACGCTTTTACACAAAAGCGAATTTCCTTGACCTTCCATAATACTGACGCAATGGAAATGGATTTCACAAATTCTGCAGATAACCCTTCTTTTCCAAGTGGCACTATAGGACTGTAATATATCATTGTTTTAGGCCGTTATAAGTACCGGGCTACCTGTTGATAGGGTTGCGTGTGGGATATCTTGCTATGACAGTCCGAGATCCGTGGTTCGAGTCCCTACTGTAGAATTGAACTTTTTAAGTCTGATTCAACTTACCAACTAAAATAGCTATGCATACTAAATTATGGGATGTTTCCGCTCATTTAAATCCATGATAGAATAAATTACGTTGGTAACGGAGCCTATTTCTCTCACTTAATTGTTTACATAGGCTAGGCTAGTTAGCATTACTTTCTCTACTACTTATTCACTTATAGTAAGTAGAGAAAGTATTGCATTCCACCCAAAAATTCGATACCGATATTTCACCGGAAATACATGTTTTGAGACCTCCTGAATCCAAAAAAAGCATTTTTGGAAACATGTCCGTGTGTGTGTGTGTGTGTGTGTGTGTGTGTGTGTGTGTGTGTGTGTGTGAGAACAGCATAACTCAGAAACGAACAGTCGGTTAAACACCAAACTTGGTATTTAGGTTCAGTATCTTCCAGAGATGCGACAAGAAGGTTTTCAAGAAAATCCTCCCACCCCAGATTACCCTTTACATGGAAGATTTTTCGAAAATTTTAATTTTCTCAAAAATGGCTCTAACGATTTTGATTAAAATATCATATGTTTAAGATATTTTTATGACAAATAAAATGTATATCTTGAATTTTCTGGGAATGTCTCCAAAAGTATTCTTCATTGTGAACGACTTTTGCATAAGTGGTAAACCATAAGAGATAGACAAAATTTTACTGCACAAAAAATGTAGATCGCGTTAAAATACACAATTTATGTCATACACATTTTTTTGTTGAGTGAACCATTTTCGAGATATTACTTGTTATTCCCTTAAAATTTTCAATACTTATTTTCTCAAATGGGAATTCGTTATTCATTTTTTTTTTGTCTTGGATATGCAAAGAGTATTAATCTGTGGGAAAGGTAATGGTGCTGCACCTAGCAACCAGCTATTAAGAGTAATGTGTATGCTTAAAGGCTACTGTATTTCTATATTGCCCTTGTAAATATATATTCCCCTTACATCTACAAGAAACTTAGCAAAAAGATAGTCTGCAAATGTTTATCTCGATTAACATGTAGTAGATGGAGAATAGGCATTTGTAAAAATAGTTTGTACAAGAGTAGAGAAAGTCACGTGAGTGTAACACATCAGATTTTTCTTTTTTCTTTTCCCCTCATGGTCATGCAAAGAGCATGGAATTCCAAAGCCGATAAAATAGCGATCCACTTTTTAAAAATCTGACTATCGCTTTAGTGTAGGTTTCCTTAGCTACAACAATGTGTAATGGAATTTTATCTCGATTAATGAGTTCTTAAACGTAAAAGATTTTGTAAGAATATTTTGTAGACGAATGAGTAGAGACATTCATATGAATGGAACACATCAAATATAATACGTTCAACATATACTGTAGCGCAAAAAAAAAATCCTACAGTACGCTTTGACGTTTTTAAAAAATATTTCCTGGATTCTGCAAATTTTACGTTACTGCCATTTATTCTACTAATAATCGGATTGGTTATTCGGAAGTTGGATGAAAGTTTGAAATGAACATGTAAACGAGCGCAGGGATTTCAAAGTACCAAGTTCATTGATATTCCTTCCAAGAGCCGAGGTAAAACCGAAAACAAATTCAGCCTAACCGGGATTCCAATCTGCACCCGCAATTAAGAGATAACATTACATCTTTACTACAGCTTTGTTTCGTTTACTGCGTTTCTTACTTGACTGTACTTCTTAACGGAAACAGGTAACAAACACTCTAGTCTGCATACTGGCGCCATGGTCGAACGCGCCGTGAAATTCTTAGTACATATGAATCTGGACCTTCAGGTTGGAGGTCAGGCGTCAAACTGGCGACCTGTCTGCAACGAGAGCCACAAATGTACTTGGTTATTTTTTCTGTATTCAAGGTTCCTCTTAAGCAATCACCTCTGCTAAGTTCCTCGTCTAAATTAACCAAAATATGTTTGAATATCCTAGCAATAAAAATTGAATGTGTTACATTCACATTACTTTCTTTACATATTATCGTTTATTTTCTTATACTTATGTCTTCTACAAACTATTCTCATAAAAGATCATTTTTCTACCTATTTCACGCTAATCTAGATGAAAGTTTGTAGAGATGATTTAATTACACATTTGATCGCAGACACAAGTGGGATACAGGAGCTGAGGCGATGATCAAATGTTAAAAAAACAGTGCCGTTATGTGCTGGCTTTAAAATCCCATACTCTTTGTATGGCGTCACGAGAAACAAAAACCGTAAAAGTATTGGAACATTCAAACCAACGCCAACAAATAACTCTGAAATGGTTAATGCCACAAAACATTTATTTTGCATAAATTTCTTGTTTGTATTAGCGAGATGTACATCTAAAAAAATCTGATGTGTTACACTCACATGACTTTCTCTACTCTTGTACAATCTAATTTTACAAACGCCTATTCTCCATATGCTTCATGTTAATCGAGATATCGAAATGTCAATCTTATTGGTAATTTTCTTGTAGATGCAAGGGGAATATGGTAGCTTTTAAGCGATAGTCAAATATTTTAACGTTGGTTGCTATGTGGCGCATTCCATTCTCTTTGCATGTCCAGGACATAAAAAAATGAATAACGAATTTGAGAAAAAGTATAAGTATTGCAAAATTTAAGGAAATAACAAGCAATATCTCGAAAACGGTTCACTCAACAAAAGAAATGTATATGACATAAGTTGTGTATTTTAACGCGATCTATATTTTTTGTGTAGTAAAATTTTGTCTATCTCTTATAGTTTACCAGTTATGCAAAAGTCGTTCAGAATGAAGAATACTTTTGGAGACATTCCCAGAAAATTCGAGATATACATTTCATTTCTCATGATATTATCTTAAACATATGATATTTTCATCAAAATCGTTAGAGCCATTTTTGAGAAAATTAAAATTTTCGAAAAATGTTCCATGTAAAGGGTAGTCTGGGGTGGGGGGATTTTCTTGAAAACCTTCGTGTCGCATCTCTGGAAGATACTGAACCTAAATACCAAGTTTGGTGTTTATCCGACTGTTCGTTTTTGAGTTATGCTGTTCACACACACACAGACACACAGACACACACACACACAGACACACACAGACACACACACGGACATGTTTCCAAAAATGCTTTTTTTGGATTCAGGAGGTCTCAAAACATGTATTTCCGGTGAAATCTCGGTATCGAATTTTTGGGTGGAATGCAATACTTCCCCTACTTACTGTACGTAGTAGAGAAAGTAAAAAGGAATGGTTTTCCATCTAAAGGGTAGCTCAGAGTGGGAAGATTTTCTTGAACCTTTGCGTCGCATTCGTGGACACGTTGAACTTAAATACCAAATTTGGTGTTCAACTGCCCTCTTATGCTGTTCATACACACATGCGCAAACACACGGTCCTTTTTCTAAAAAAGTCTGGTCGCCTGCGGTGAAATCTCGTTATCGATTTTTTTGATTGGAATTCAATACTTCCTTTACGTACTGTAAAGAAAGTAATTAGCAGGGTTAGGATTTTTAGGTGGAAATTTCAGATGAAAAAAAGGAAGGAAAAAGGTGCCCAAATAAGATGAAAAAAGTGACAATAAGGTGTGGTTTATTTAAGGGGATGCACAACTGAAATGCTATTTTCTAAACTATCCATTCAATTGGGCTGAAATTTTAACCACATGTTAGTCTTCTTTAGGTATAATTGTTTTGTGAATTACAATCGAAAATCTTAATTAGTTTTCAAGTTATTAATTTTCAAAATATAAAATTATGGGTATAAGTAAAATGGAACACATATGCATTTTCAAAAAAAAAAATTTATGTTGCTTCTATGTCAAGAGAGCAAGCTGAAGAGACGTTAATTGAAAGTTAAAGAATAAATTGGAATGAAACTTAAAAGAAAAAAAGGGAGGAAAAGGGATTATGGGCATGGTTGGGGGAAAATGGAATAAAGGTGCCAAAAAGGGATAAAGGTCCCAAAAAAGGGAAAAAGATGCGAGAAAAAATGCCTCTTTTCGCAACTAGAAACAAAATTTCACACTGTGATATCTTTCCGCACAGTTTTAACTTACCCTAAGAAAAAAAGCTGCGCACCTAAAAATCCTAACCCTGGTAATAAGCCTTTGAAAGAATAGTTTGTAGAAGAGTCGGAAGAGAAAGTCATGTGAATGTAACGCGTCAAGTGTTTTATACCATTCCTATAAAATATTTGAAAATAAACAATCATTCGCTTCACACAATTTCACGAGCGGGCTGGCCTAAACTATATTCACTCTTAGGTTGATCCGCGGCAAAACAAACCCGCGTGATCAGTGCACCGTGGTGCAGCACGGTAGCAATGCACCCAGGAAAGTAGTCCTATGCCAATCTCTGAATTTTAGAATGAATTTATTCTTAAATAGTATAATATATTATACAATTACCTAAGGTTTTATTTATCGCTGATTTATACCGTAAAACAGCTACAAGTCCCACGATGCAATTCGTATGAGTCACCTGACATCTGGGTAGGCGCAGAATATTGTTTACAGCCAGAAACCAGCAGTTGTGTTTAGCATCGTGGAGGGCGGTGAATTTGCTCTTGTGTTTTCGTCGAATTACGTAAAGCATTAGCCGCGCAAACCATTGACTAGTGGTGAAAAAACAATAGTGTTGAATCTTTATTATAAGTTATGTGAGAAATATCCAACTCTTTCCGCGAAACCAATGGTGAAATTAACTTCTGAGTTCACCGGTGTTTCGAGTACAAGTATAAACAGTACTTGTGCAGAAAAATCTGTAACGAGAAAAGTGGTTACACCCGGAAAAAAAAGAAAGCACGTGAAATACGCGATGCAAGAATGTAGTGATTTTAAGAAGAATGCAATTCGCGTAACAGTGCACAATTTCTTTTTTAAAATGAGCCGCCAACAGTTAATAAAGTGCCGCTTCCACAGAGCGAATAAATTAGGTTATCGCATACCTGTTACTTTATTTTAGAATTAACTATTATTATATGTGCAAACGTTTGTTTTGTTGCAACTATCAATCTCATCATCTTTAACCCTTAACAGAATATGCTAGTCACCGTTTCAGTTGTCGAAATAAGGACTCTTCTTTTTTGCACTACGTGCCGCTTGTACTGACCACATGGTCTAAAAGTGTGACAGTATTTCTAGTGCGAATGGTGGAAGGATACATTATAGCGGTGCACTGGTCACCTGGGGTTTGTTTTGGCGCGGATCAACCTAAGAGTGAATATAGAGTAGTAGCTCAGTCGGTAGAGCACCTGCTTGCTGTGCGAGGGTTCGATTCCCGGCTGAGAATTGTTCCCTAACCAAAATTATTCCCTATCCTCTCCAGAGTTTGGAAGTATGAATGAGAATATGAATGTGTGTGTGATCTAATGAATAAAACCCAAAGTTTACCAAAAATCCAACGACAAGCGAATGCTAGTTAACACCATTGCCTATAGGCACTATATGTTCCAAAGGAAAGGCCGCCGATAAGACCATTGTAGTTAAAGGCGGGGTATGAATAGAACTTTAAAAAAATATAAACATCTCACGAGCAAGACAGATTTGTGTTATAAGCAGTTGGCTATTGTCTCAAGCTGCCGTGGATATATGCAGATATTTACCACAATTAACTAGCAGTGGATAGAGAAACCTTGCTGTTGATATGATCAGTCCACCTAGTTACATACAATGAACTGTAATTACGTGCAGATGCTCTCATATTGTAACCTGTTTTAGCCGAGATTTACGGCGTAAGGTAGGGAATCTGTCAAGCCGTGAAAACCGGACGACCTGCAATTGCAAGTACCTCCTCCTTTAACATTTAATTGGTGTCAAGTGGTATAATTCATTTTCTAGCAGTTCAAGGTCCTAATGTTAATGACTAAGACCTCCCAGCTCGCCGATCGATTCTCCTACAGACTAAGCTGCAAGGTCCTATATGATGAGCTGTTTTTCAAGACCGAGAGCATTGGAACGAAACTGGTAACAAGTGGAACAGAGAAATAAAGATAAACAAGAGTGCCTCTGTAGTCGAATGGTCGGCGTTTTGGCTTCTCAGCACAGAAGCCCACTACATCTGTAGTAGGTATGGGAAGTATTGTATTCCACTTAAAAGTTTAATGTCGAGATTTCACAAAAAACTATGTTTTGAGGGCATTTGAATCCCAGAAAAGTATTATTTGGGGAAACTCTGCTCGCGCGCTTGTGTCTGTGTGAACAGCATAACTCAAAAACGAACAGCGATAAATACCAAACTTGGTATTTAAGTCAGTATCTTAAAAATGCGACAGGAAGATTTTCAACAAAATCCCCCCTCACCACAAAATACGTTTTACATTGACATTTTTTGTTATTTTTTATTTTTTCAAAAGTGGCTTTAAAGGCTTTGATTAAACTACCATATATTTAAAATATTTACATGTCAAATTAAACGTATATCTTGAATGCTCTGGGAATAGACCGAAAAAGATTAAATTTAGTTTCATTTATGGATGCCATTTAATTGCTGTGGTTCTTAGCGTCCCATTCTATATTGCGGGAGAGAGACCGAAAATTTTGCTCACAGGTCATGTTATCAGGCCTGAGGTTCTTTTACGTGCCGTAAATCTACGAAGGATTTGCTCTTATTTTTTGAGTGAATATTCAAGACTTTTATTTGTGAGTATATTAATATGTATTATTTTAGCATGGCTTCCTTCGGAAGGGAAGTAAAGCCGGTGGTCCCGTGTCGTAGATTTGCGGCACGTAAAAGAACCTCAAAAATTAAATTGAGTTTTATTTATGGACGCTCTTTAACTGCTATGGTCCTTAGCGTCCTATTCTATATTGGGCGTGAAAGACCAGAAATTTTGCTCAGAGCCCTCTTTATCAGGCTTGAGGTTCTTTTACGTGTGGTAAATCTACGACACGGGACCACTGACTTTACCTCCCTTCCGAAGGAAGCCATGCTAAGGATTTTTACGCTCGAAAAAAATCCGTCACTCTCCGCGGGGTTTGAACCCGGGACCTCGGGAACTAGAGGCTAGCATGGTAACCACTATACCACGGAGCCTGATAAAGGGCCCTCTGATGCAAAATTACCGGTCTTTCACACCCAATATGGAATGGGACGTTAAGAACCACAGTAATTAAAGAGCGCCCATAAATAAAACTCAATTTAATTTTTTGTATCTTTCTCAATAGTTTTCATTTCCATAGATATTGCTGTTTTAGCCTGTTCTGTGGGTGTCCATGACTCACTGCCATAAACAACTATTTGTTAAATTACTGTTTAATAATTTTAAATACTCTTATTTGTACTTATTTCCTAGAGAGAGAGAGAGAGAGAGAGAGAGAGAGAGAGGTTTAGACCACTGGTGATCTCTTCCGACTCCAAATTAAAGCTGCTCCATCCATCTTCTAGCAGGTCTTCCCAGGCTTCGTTGTCCTCTTGTTTATAATTTAGTGCTCCATTCTGCAGACATGTTTGTACCAGTTTTTCCTGTATTCTGCTATTTTGTCCGTTAGTTTAAATATTCCCAGTTGTTCTCTGATATTTTCAGTTCTCTGTTTGTTCCATTAGGGTATAACCTGCTATAAACCTTAATAATTTTATATACATGTATATATATATATATGTAATATTACTAAGAGTATGTAGACAGCACCGAGCGGGATGGCTCAGGCGGTAACGTCTGTCGCCCACATTCAGGAAGCCCCGGATTTGATCCCCGACGACCGCCCACTCTGATCCATAGTTTTTCAGGGTTTCTGCCGGGTCGTCAGGCGAATCCTGGAGTAGTTTCATCCCCCGAATTTCCTGTCCCTCCATTTCGTTCCATTAATCATTTCATTCATCCTTCATCCCGTTTGGTCTGTTTCAGGGTTGGAAGTGTCGGCGATGGTGTTTCGTTGCAGCGTGGCTGGGGAAAAGGATGATCTCTATGAATTTTCTCCGTTCCTCGGCTTTCGGCTGGTTGCCGGCATATTAAGACCGCCGCCTGTGTGGGGGGGGGGGGTTTCGACCCTGTGTGGGGCGTGGTGTCCGACTGCCGGAGCGTCTCAATCTGGAAAATTTAGGGACCCTGTCACTGCTGTTTCCGGCCGCCCGGTGTCTCCCTTCGCCTCATTCCTCCCTCCCGGGGGAGACCCCTCGTGGGCCGTCGGTACAATATCCTCATTCCTGAATCGGTGCAGAACCCCCTCCGCTTCACAATCCAATCTAATCTAATGTTGACAGCGGTTACCCATTGTCATTCTTTCTTTAATTTCCTTCAATTATGTTTTGTTTATAGTATTTAAAAGATTTGACAACCTCATATTTCTCTCCGTTTAGACAATCTGTTATTTCTGTTAGTTGCGTTGCTCTAAATAGATGTTGTCTAGTTCGGTTGAAGATTGAGTTTACAGCAATCTTGGCATTTTTTTTTAGAGTCCAATATTAAAAAGCAAAGTCCCCTTGTTTTATATCCGTGAATGTATTGAATTCTTCTGAAAGCCTATTGTGAATATTCACTTTATTTAATGCGTAACCTCTTGAAATTAATAAGCCTGTGAAAAAGTAATAGATATTACTTACTAAAGGATGTTATATGTAATCTGAAACCTAACATAAACACATACGTCATCTAAATTAATCCCAACATATACCAGTGCAATTTACTGTACCACTATACTACTGTATTATTTATAAAATTAATTTCTGTACATTTTTCAGCTGTCACCTGGATAAGGCAGCACATTAAGACATGCAAGACAAATAATGTTAATAACAAAGGCTTCATGTTGTATCATTTATTTCCTTGGAAACATTAACCCCTTTGGCACGTGGCCTGTCTGAGCTGCACATAGTTTTTACTTTGTTTTATTGCGCAAGCTCACAAGTACAAGATGAGTCATCAGTCACCTTCAACTCAAGTGACTCAACAGATTATCTCGTAACTTTTACTCCACTCATAAAAGTTTCCAAATCTACAGATTTATACACTTCAACTATTTTGTCTCCAACGCAAATAAATGCCAGGCAACTCATAAAGCAACCACTGAGATGAGTGATTGAAGTTACAATAACGACAGGAACAAGCATTCGCATACTTTGAGTGAATCTTAATATTACTTTCTCTACTACGTATAGTAAGTAGGGGAAGTATTGTATTCCACCCAAAAATTCGATACCGAGATTTCACCGGAAATACATGTTTTGAGGCCCCTGAACCCAAAAAAGCATTTTTGGAAACATGTCCGTGTGTGTGTTTGTGAACAGCATAACTCAGAAACGAACAGTCGGATAAACACCAAACTTGATATTTAGGTTCAGTATCTTCGAGAGATGCGACACGAAGGTTTTCAAGAAAATCCCCCCACCCCAGACTACCCTTTACATGGATTTTTTTTATTGTTTCAAATGTAGAGCCACCTATAGTTAGTCATATCGGGGGCTTTGACTTGAGAAAAAATTGACGGTGTTATAACTCGCTTAACTGTAGGATATTTTCTTAACGCCGGTTTCATTAATTTTTACTTTCTCTGCTACGTATAGTAAGTAAGTAGGGGAAGTATTGTATTCCACCCAAAAATTCGATACCGAGATTTCACCTGAAATATATGTTTGAGGCCCCCAGAATACAAAAAAAAAGCATTTTTGGAAACATGTCTGTCTGTGTGTCTGTGAACAGCATAACTCAGAAACGAACAGTCAGCAAAACACCAAACTTGGTATTTAGGTTCAGTATCTTCCAGAGATGCGACAAGAAGGTTTTCAAGAAAATCCCCCCACCCCAGATTACCCTTTACATGGAAAATTTTTCGAAAATTGGAATTTTCTCAAAAATGGCTCTAACGATTTTGATTAAAATATCATATGTTTAAGATATTTTCATGACAAATAAAATGTATATCTTGAATTTTCTGGGAATGTCTCCAAAAGTATTCTTCATTGTGAACGACCTTTGCATAAGTGGTAAACCATAAGAGATAGACAAAATTTTACTACACAAAAAATGTAGATCGCGTTAAAATACGCAATTTGTCATATACATTTTTGTTGTTGAGTGAACCATTTTCGAGATAGTGCTTATTATTCCCTTAAATTTTTCAATACTTATTTTCTAAAATGGGAATTCGTTATTCATTTTTTTTGTCTTGGATATGCAAAGAGTATTAATCTGTGGGAAAGGGAATGGTGCTGCACCTAGCAACCAGCTATTAAGAGATATGTATGTGCTTAAAGGCTACTGTATTTCCAAATTGCCCTTGTAAATATATTTTCCCCTTACATCTACAAGAAAATTAGCAATAAGATAGTCTGCAAATGTTTATCTCGATTAACATGAAGTAGATGGAGAATAAGCGTTTGTAAAAATAGTTTGTACAAGAGTAGAGAAAGTCATGTGAGTGTAACACATCAGATGTTTTAACTACGAAACGATCAACAGAATTTCAATAAAAATGCAGTTTTGCATTGTAATGACCTGCAATTGTGACTCGCACTTGCTGTTTTCTCTTGTAGAAACGGAAATGTTGCAACATAGTTTGTTTACGTGCCGATGTCCCAAGCTTGATGTGGATTGGGCAACACAGAGAGAATGAATGTTGTGCCAGACTAAAAGCGTTGTTTTACTAGTTCTTTCCTTCCTTCCTGCCTGTTCTATTTCGGAGACAAGAAGATATTCTTAGCTTTACGGGAAATCGCCTCAATTAAGTTCATTGCTCTTAATCGCCTTTACGAGTCCGCATCTTTTTATATCCTAAGTTACGCATTTCTGCCATCTAAAATAAATTTAGTGGCATTCATTGATGAGTTTGTACCTCTTACTGTTTAATGAGATTACTATTGTTAGCATATATATGTAGATGTGTTCTTTATTATTAAACTAACGGGTACTTTGAGTTAGATCCCGTTTCTTTTATGATAGTTATTTATATGTGTGCACTGAGGATGACAATCGAAGGGTAAGTGCTTTCTGAGGGCACAATCATAAATAAATACAGAATTTAGAAAATAGCTGTAAGTAAATTAAAAAGTCGATTCGTTAGTTGGGTATTTCCTAGGAAACGTTGCCTAGAACTCTGCATTTAATAAGCAAAACTCATTAATTCCGAATAAAATGGAGGAATCTGGTGAAATTCGTGCTGAAACTGTAACTAAAATTAAATAAACAAAAATAAGCTACTGCCAGGGGAATCTAGACATTGCACAGTAAGGAATGTACTAGTCTTAAGTTGGTTGAGAGGAAATTCTATGGATAGCATTAACGAAACAGAACATCGGGGATCTGGCTAAAAGTTTCTTCTATTCATTGAGGCCTAAGTATTACGACGAACTTCAGCAACTCTATTAACAAACGCAGGAGCAAGTATGAGAGAGGGAGGGTAGAAGAGTGCATTTGTATTTGTTGCTGAAGGATGTGTAGAAGAGAGTATGGCATCTAAAAATGGCATTTCCAGAATGCTACCTGGAACTCCTACATCTATGTCTATTAATAATGTACAGGAGCCATCTCTCTATGTAAAAGAAGAGCATGACTCAGGATTTATTAAGCAACATCACCATCGACTCTTTTTAAATTGTAATTTCTATCGTAGCGAATTAATTACAGTGAATTATGTATTAAGGTTTTTAATGAAGTTATTTATACCGAGGGTGTGGCGTTACGTTTGAGACTAATTAAGCGTTTAGTTTTTGTATCAAAATAATTCCGTAAAATTGCATAAATTGAATGCATTAAAATAGCTCGCTTTTATTATGTTACCACAGTAAATTCTTTTACTCCCTCCAGAGCATTAAAAATCCTAAAGGCCCGGAAGGATATTGGCAATTCTTTAACATAGCCCGTTGGTAAACAATTAATATTCAATAAACTACTTACTTAGTCGGCTTACCTTTCTCGTGTGTAGGATTTACATACCCTAGGACTAGGCTATGGCATTAAATTTTTCAATAAGCTTATTCTACATTTCCAATCTTGTATAACACACGGCTTGTGTGGAAGAACAATTAATTCCAAAATATACAGTAGCTTAGGGGAGAGGACTTGCTTCAAAATCTTCATTTAGCATCCTTGAGAGACACTGAACTTATAGTAGGTACCTAGTGTAGGTAAAAGGAATATTGTATTTCATGCAAAAATTTAATGTCGAGATTCCATTAGAAATGCATGTTCTGAGGCCACCTGAACCCCAACAAATAATCTTTAAAAAAGATCTGTGCATGTGAGTGTGTGTCTGTCAGTAGCATAACTCAGAAACGAAGAAAAGTCGGATAAATGCCAAGTTTGAGAAGAGAAAGTAAACATTTAACTAAAAACTGCAATTTTTACCTTGCGTTAATTTTTTTTTTTTTTTTTTTTTTTTTTTTGCATAAATCTTGTGCCGTCTGAAGTGAAGAATTTATCCCTAGTAAGGAATAAGGTTTCCCTTGTTGAATAGAGGGAGAAATTCCATCACCCCACCCCCTGGGTGAATTCTAACCCAGGACATCACTCGCCGAAGTCTAGACATAACATTAGCGACCATAACTGTACTCGGAGCATCGTCCCAGTGGCGGGATAAAACCTGTTCCCGGGTTTTCTCCAAACTGCATATTTTCTTTTGTTGTATACTCAACTGTGTGACGTCACTACACGTGTAGGTGTGGGCGTCTGTTAACCGTCAACAAATTCCTGTGCAACCTCACCGTTTGTATTAGTTCACTATGATAATTGTTACTGAGACTAACTTCGACCAGTAGAGCATAATACCTGCATAATAAGACCGAACTGAAACTTTCTGCTATTTTTTGGATTTTGAAAAAATAACCAATGTTTTTAAAGTGTATAATGGATTAACGTAAAGCTTAGAGTTTTAATGTTTTGTTTTAACGTAGGCACATTGCAATTTATTCAAGAACGGCAAAACCGGTTATATATCTTGGTATATTGCTTAATTTTAGGTACTAAATTGACAATAGCCTATACAGTACCTTAAATACTTCCGCCAAAACTGGGGTGGCTTTTATAATAAGGTACGAATTCAAAAACCTGCAATATCTCGTTACTATTAAATTTTAGGTAAGAATATATCTTATGGAGGTACATACAACTTTCTCTACCGACATATTTGCAACCGTGACTTGCATATTATGACAGTTATTAAAAAGTGATGCTTTTATCTATGTTACGACACTTATAATATACTTTTGCTTCTATTTAGAGTAAGAAAAGGAAGTATTGCATTTCACCCAAAAATTCGATAGCGAGATTTCACTTGAAATACACATTTTGAGATCCTCTGAATACAAAAAAAAAATTAGTAAAAAGGTCCATGTGTGCGTGTTTGCGTATGTCTGCGCAATCTCGTCTCTATGTATGAATGTGTGTGTGTGTGTGTGTGTGTGTCTGTGAACAACATAATTCAAAAAATTAAATGTCGCATAAATACCAAATTTGGTATTTAAATTCAGCGTATTCCATGGATACAATAGAAGATTTTCAAGAAACTCCCCCACCACAAACCACCGTGTAATGAAAAAACATTTCTTGATTTTTATTTTTCAAAAATAGCTGCAACAATTTTGATTAAAATAACATGTTTAAGATATTTGCATGACAAAGAAAATGTATATCTTGAATTTCCAGTGAATATCTGTGTAGTCCTCTTCATTCTGAATTAATTTTGCATAATTTTATACTACTTGTAAATCATAAGAGAAATTTACTACACAATAAATGTTGATCTCGTTTAAACGCAGTATTTATTTCAAACAATTTTTATAGCATGTGTAACAATTTTCAGGATATTATTTGTTATTAGTTTGGAATTTCAAATATTTCATACTTTTTCAAGTTCTAGGTCGCAATTTTTTTTTCGTTGTCATGCAAGGAGGGGAATTTCAAAGCCGTCTCGTAGTAACCCACATTTAAAGCATTTGGTTATCGCTTTAGCCTACTATTTCTCCCTGTACCTATAACGAAATCTGTAATAAAAGCATTCCTGCAAACACTTTTGTGAGAATATTTTGTAGAAGAGCATGCAGCGGAAATATGTAACACGTGAATTTTTTTTGTCTAGAACTTATTTAAAAAGTATTTAATTGCATACAGCTGGGAAGATTAATTACATCCTCCGAATTTCCTGTCCTTCCATTTCACCTCCTTACTCATTTCACTTCACTCGTTATCTTCTTCGTTGTTTCAGCGTTGTAAGTGTCGGCAGGAGTCTCGGCGTTGCATAGCAAGGAAAAAGGATGCTCTCTGTAACACTTCGACCCCCGGAACGGGGGCGGTCTACGAGTCTCGGCCCCCCCAAGTGGGAGTCCTTTCCCTCCTGCAAGCCTGTAGGGGCAGGGGAGCCGGTTGTACCAGCAGTCACCGAGAAGTTTTAACCTGGAAAATGTAGGGACCCTACCCTCTGCTCTGTCATGCCTCTGATCGGGCCGTCCTCTGTCTCCTCTCAACTCGCCCCTCCCTCTCGGGAGCGTCCCGTTAGGGGCTTAAGCACAAAACATCTCCTTAGGTAGAGGTACTATGTTCCCCTCCGCTCCTAGCCATACGTCATAATTGCATACAACATGCAGAATAAATTTTTAAATGTTTATCGTAAGCAAGAGGAATAACGACTTTTTGCAAAGAAAAGGAAAAAATGCCAAACGCTTTTGTCAGATGACCTCCTTACGTTTAAAACAAATCATGAAATACAGTATTTCGAAAACGGCTAGCATTACGAGATAAAATATATATTTCACAAATTGTATGTTTTAATCACTTCTACAGTTTGCATCGAATAAGTTTTTGTCTATTTGTTATGATTGTCTAGTTATACAAAATTATGCTATTAATAAAGAGGACTTCATTGGCTATTCAAAAAATTCAACATATACAGTTTATTATTATGCACAGCTGTTGCTAGTGTAGTTTGTTGTAACTTGTTACTAACGATTTATTTCTTTTGTTGCAGGTAATTTCCAGCGTTTTTATCTGCACGTACTTTTAGTAGCAGCGGATATGGTAAGCTGGTTTTCAATGCACCATAATTACCTGAGATTTAGAGTTATTAGATGACAGCGTTTGTTAATTACACAGACTCTCGGCGAATTATGTGCCAGTCACCTGCATTCATATGCGGCTTAATATTCACTCTGTGGTGTTCGGCCAGAACATGATTTCTCCAAAATACTCTTTGAGATATAAGCATTTGCCCTAGGCCCTACAATTACAACTTAACTTTTTTGTTCAAAAGTTTAAAATTGTATTTTATATTTAAATTAATAGATTTCAGTGAAAATAGCTGTGCATTATGAACCTTTTATCACAATACCTCTATAATAACAAGGCGATCAGATGTATTGACCTCGAGAGGAGTGACGTAAACATCAACACTGTTTTTTGCCATATAATATATTTTAACATGTACTAGAGTCCAGTCGTAGTGGAGGGTTGCAAACCAACTATTAGCTTTTACTTGCTATGTTTCTCATTTATGGCTAACACAATTACACCGACCTGCCCTTTATCAGTCTCAACGGACAAACCGTGGTACACTATTTAAAGCTATTTCTCTCGAATGTTTATGATGAATAACAGGAAGAGATGGAAAAATAAAAATAATATGAATAACTTTGAGGGTAGATATTAGGTTAAAAAGGGTATAGGATTTCGGCTCCGTGACCTATTGCACCTATTAAAGCTCCGGGAAGAAGGGAGAGGCGAGAGAGAACGAAGGGAGGCCAGCAGCTGCGCGCGGTCCCTATCGTTTCCAGATTGAGCATCCTCGGACGCCCCTTCGTTGTCTTCCCATTCTCTCCTTAAGCCCCTTGTACAAGATCAAACTTTTTTCAATTCAAGAGTTTGCAAGAAAAATTATTAAATATTACAGGTATACCGTACGACTAATTTCCATAATATGGATAAAAAATTCTTTAAAAAACGTTTTCAGCACAAGATATGGTTACATAAAAAGGGAACAAAGAAATTATTATTACCTATTATTATTATTATTATTATTATTATTATTATTATTAGCCTTGGCTAAGAATAGGGGATATATAACTTATGGCATTATTAACATAAAAAATTGCTGCCAATTGGAGAATGTTAAAAGAAACAATTTCGAAATTAACATACAATACAAAATGGTTACATGCGTTTATACGCAGAAAACTAATAATAAGAACATAATTCAGTGAACAAGTTATCGCCATTAGAGGTTTTTATAAAGTGAGTATCGAGTATGGATGCAAAAAATCAGTATCGTATCGAGTAACGATAAATAGTGGTATCGTCCCACCACTACTTTATTTTATTATGTTTTAGGTTTATTCACAACTAATACATTTTGAACGACAAAATGGATCTCCTTCCTACTCAATAGAATTGCTCTGCCTTTATGGCGACATATAACGTTTTTCCTCTCACCACTGATGTTTTTGCAGATATGAGGATTGAGTTGGTATAGAGGAAAGTTCAAAATCAGATACGTATCTTATTATTACTTTCTCATCCACCTTACAATTGCAGGAAGAGAAAGTATTGTATTCCACCGAACAATTTCATGTCGAGTTTTCTCCGAAAATACACGTTTTGAGTTTCTCTGAACATGTGTTTAGGAAAACGCCGTGTATGTTTGTGTGTCAATGAACGCCATGACTCAAAAACAAACAGTCGGATAACTAGCAAACTGGGTATTTAAGTGAGCCTTTCCCAAGGATACGACACGAATATTTTAATCGATTTTCCTCCAACCTAAACTACCATTTACATAGAAATTGTTCGTTTTTTTTCCTAACTATGGCTATATATATATATATATATATATATATATATATATATATTTTTTTTTTTTTGAAGCCGCACCCTTTGCTTCAATATCTCCTTTTGATTCTGCTGCCGGTTGCTACAGTGATTTACAGATATGATATCTTTCTCTCAGGGTGTGCGTGGGCGTAGTGTAAAGGAAACGCCAGTTTAAATTAATTGAGAAATTTAATTGATCTAATACTTGAGCTACTGAAGCGAGTTGCCGACCTTTGAAGATAAAGAAGAAACTGATTATGAATCGTAGCACTCGAAACTATAACAATTGAATTATTATACCTGATAATTTCTACAGTATCAATTTTACAGTTTGAAATAACTATTTCTGCAGTAAAAGAAACCAGAAGCTAAACTGCCGTGAGTCGCTAAAATGCTTACCGGCAAGATCGCTCGCAACAACCGCTAAATCTTACTCACATAAGCGCGTCACTGTGCGCTTAAAATAAGCAAGTCTCATAATTAATTAAATAGGTCTCAAAAGAGAGTGTCACAAATGTATGCACGAATGTGTCTGATTAGAATGCACGCTCTTATATTACTTAAGCTCCGCCTACATATCGCTACTCCCACCAACGTTATTACATACGCGTCCCAATCATAAAAAATCCTATGTATGCGTCTCTGAACTGTTACTAGGCCGTACCTCTCCGACTCTTAAGAATTTGCTTCACGTTTTTCTTTCACAGAATTTCTGACCTACGTGACTTAGCAAACGTACTGAATTTATAACCTAACTGCATTCCAGGAATCTTTATACTAACGCGTTCGCTCCTTCGGCTATTACTAATAACTTTGCTCGCTAATTACCTTTTTCTTTTGAACAAATCTTTCAACTCAAGCTTGTTACATTATATGTATAGCTCATTAAAATATGCGATTTGTCATTTTTTTTATTTCGTAGCGTTAGCCGTTTTCGAAAAACTCGTATTCCATTTAGCAAGTTTACACTTTTCGCAAGCGTGAGTGGATTATCTAACGGATACCCTTAAAAGTTTGTAATACTTTTTTATTCCTCCTTCCTTTCTTTTGTTTCCACCACAAGAGCTTGTTACAGAAATAAACAAAAATGTTAACGCTGTTTCTGAATATTGCAGTTCACTTCTCGCTTAATTTGAAAATATCCCTAAACAAAAGTATATCAGGAGCAACGTAACTTGTATAGAATAATAGCTTTTTAAGTGAATTCTATAATACATAATCGATATGTATGAATTTGTCATTGGTAGAGAAAGTCGTATGGTGAAAGATGCGTTATTTTTTCTAGAACTTGGAGATAAAAACAATGGGTCTACATTTGGTGAATAGGTACAAAGGTAGAGTAAATGCATGACAAGTCATATTCTATATAAGTTTCCTTGTTGAGTAATTGATGAAACTTTTCGGTCAGAGACAGGAGGTAGAGAGAGGTCAAGGTCTCGGAGTAGGACAAAAAATACAACTTGAGTTCCTCACTTTCACTTGGGTACAGTCATCGGAAAAGAATTCCAGCAAAGAGGAAGTAAAAATGTCCACACACACATAGTAATATATTTCGTTACTGGCATCCTTTTAACATTCAATAGATCCTCATTTCTGTTCCTTACTTTCTCCACTGTTTTCATATAATCCTACATGAACTAGCATCCCACACTTTCACTTGGCATGTCAGTAATATAATGTTATAAGAATTATGTTCATGGTGTCAAAACTATTTTCATTGCTATATGCATAATGGTAAAGGTACTCGGTACTGGAATTGCTAGTATCTATAAATCTCCACCAATTCAGTTTAGATTTTTCTTACCATATGTTCAACGTAGTTGTAATAAGTAAATTTTCGTTGTCCTATTTACCTAACTTCACAAGGAAATAATGTGCAAAACATGAAAACCGAGTTATATGTGAAATGTGCCCATGATGAAAATATGAAACTTCTAAACCTTAAGTTCCTTACATATATTACATTTTTATTTACATTTAAAATTTTCCTAAGGAAATAATAAAGTATGTAATACTAAACTTCCCAAAAGATTAAAATTTTATTAAACTTATATATATTCTGAGAAACAAAAATAAAGCATTTCACACTTTTAATTTTCAAAAAATAAATAATATATTAAATTATTATAACCCTAAATCCAAAAGTATGATTAATACTAAGAAAATACTCTTAAGATCTGTTCATCCACCGTTTAAGAACGCCTACCGGAAACTTATGAGAAGAATAAAAATTGCTACACGAGAAACATTTTAAAGTGGCAAAAATTTACGTAAGACTAAGAGGAAATAAAGGTGCGGATTTCCATTCAAATTCGTGTTTTGGCATTTAAATCGCAACAGAGCACACTTAAATTGAGTTCTGGTTCTAGAATGGTTTTTTCTATGAAAATATTGAAGTAATTTTGTTTGTATATTTAGTAGACACTCTTAGAACATTTGTTTTTTTGTTGTATATTTAAGCGATAAAATTTGTGGAATACACGACCCTGAGATTAAGAGTCCCATGCTCTACCGACTGAGCTACCGGGCTAGACAATAGAGGTAGTTAGTTAAGGGGGGCATTAGAGGTACTTACTTTCATTGCAGTAGCTTGTAGGTGTATAGGAACTAACACCCAACATCAAGCTGAAATCACGACCCTGAGATTAAGAGTCCCATGCCCTACCGACTGAGCTACCGGACTAGACAGTAGAAGAAGGTAGTTAAGGGAGCCGGCCCTCGTAGCCGTGGTCGCTGGAGTGGCCGCTCCGGCGCTCCGCCAAGCTGAGGGTCGCGGGTTCGAGTCCCGCCACGGGCATGGGTGTGTGTGTTGCGGAAATAAGCGGTATGAAAACAGTAAAACACAGTAGCATAAACTGGGTACAAGGGAACTTTAAAAAAAAAAAGGGGGAGGCATAAGAGGTACTTACTTTCAGTGCAGTAGCTTGTACGTGTATAGGAACTAACACCCAATATGAGACTGGAATCCACGACCCTGAGATTAAGAATCCCATGCTCTATTGACTGAGCTACCGGGCTAAGCAGTAGAAGGTAGTTAAGGTAGGCGTTAGAGGTACTTACTTTCAGTGCAGTAGCTTGTAAGTGTATAGGAACAAACACCCAACATGAGACTGGAATTCACGACCCTGAGATTAAGCGTGCCATTCTCTATTGACTGAGCTACCCGGGCTAGGCGTAGAAGAAGCTAATGAGGAGGCATTAGATGTACTTAATTCTAATGCAGTAGCTTGTAGCAACTAACGTCCATTGTGAGGCTGGAATCCACGACCCTGAGATTAAGCGTGCCATTTTCTATTGACTGAGCTACCCGGGCTAGGCGTAGAAGAAGCTAATGAGGAGGCATTAGATGTACTTAATTCTAATGCAGTAGCTTGTAGCAACTAACGTCCATTGTGAGGCTGGAATCCACGACCCTGAGATTAAGCGTGCCATTTTCTATTGACTGAGCTACCCGGGCTAGGCGTAGAAGAAGCTAATGAGGAGGCATTAGATGTACTTAATTCTAATGCAGTAGCTTGTAGCAACTAACGTCCATTGTGAGGCTGGAATCCACGACCCTGAGATTAAGCGTGCCATTTTCTATTGACTGAGCTACCCGGGCTAGGCGTAGAAGAAGCTAATGAGGAGGCATTAGATGTACTTAATTCTAATGCAGTAGCTTGTAGCAACTAACGCCCATTGTGAGGCTGGAATCCACGACCCTGAGATTAAGAATCTCAATCTCTACCAACTAAACTAGCCAGCGTAGGAAGGTAATGAGGGAACCATTTGAGGTACTTACTTTCACTGCAGTAGCTTGTGAAATGCACACGTGTACTGCAGCTGTGTTAACCCGCCACTTGATATATTACAGCTCCGAGACATTCCAAAGGGAACAGTAAAAACTCCCATATCAATCTTATAGAGACTAACATTTAAATTCAACTGGAGTCATTTGCTTCCTAAATGCTACCAACAGTTTGGTGTATTCATTTCTCGGAGGGGGGGGGGATAAGTCCAAAAGTTTGACATGTTATAATGCACATAGTTATTGATAGATCATTCCATACCAGAATGGAATTGAAGGTTAATGGTAAAAGTTAAAAAATGTTAATTTAACATATTCGACTGAGGCACGCACAGAATAATCTTCAGTAATACCACGAGTGCTGATAGTTTTTTGGTAATTTAATTGAGGTTAACGAATGCTTCTTGTTGTGATAATTATTTCGAGACTTAATGACGCCAAGCATGACTTTGAAAGCTCAATTAAATTAACTAAGAGGTATTAGCAACAGGGAGATTCGGTAAGATAATTAAATGCGAAAACGATGCCTTTTTTTCTTACTATAATTATTGAAGTAACTTACCTGTTTTTCTTTTTTGTATTATACGTCGTTAGATCTTGTACCGCTTCTTTTATATTTTTAATTCGCAGACCACCAAACCACGCCATTTTTACAGTTTGTACTAACCGCCATTACTGAAGAGGAAAATGCATAAGAATGGGCTTCGTATATCCCTAGTCGAATCGAAACAGAGATTATAGGAATAAAAAAAATGAGTGTAGAAGAAGAGTGTATTAGTTTTTTGAACACCATCTTTAAAACTATCGATTAGTGGAATAAATCACTGAGACCACACGTTGGTTGAAAGGCGCTCGCGTGTAATTATCGTCATAATTTCTTTTTCTCCCTTTGAGCGTAAATTATGTTTATTCTCAATGCTAAAGTAAGGACAAAACCAGTGATAGTTGTAATAATTCTTAAGTATAGCTCTATTTTCAAAACTGTATTTTTTAAAACTTTTATATATTAATAACCCGGCTGTCCGCGAGAAAAAGGCAGATCTCATTAAAACACGATATTTCTGTAGAAAAAAATGCATGAAACATTTCCGAGATATTTGTTACTATTGGTTTAAAGCTTCCAATGCTTTATATTTTTTTATGCTCGACCATGCCAAAATCTAGTATTTAAACGACTGGTAGCAGTACTTTAATGGGCCTCATTAAAGTACACCTGTTCATTAAAGTATTGGTATTCGACCAATCAGAAGTAGCCACGTAACATTGTAAAAGCGCAAGTATCGCTTATTCTGCGTAGTACGTCTCACAACGCTAGCAACTTTGTTTGACACAGGCGCTACAAGGTCATTGTATTGTAACCAGATAAAGGAATAACGATTGTAACACATCACTCAAACCAGAAACGAATACTTATGAAACCTTTAATTTAGATACATGGTCGAGCATAAACAGTCGTATGAAACTTAACTATAATGATGATTAAAACCTCGTATGATAATTATTAACCTCGCTTCGCTCGCTCGGTTAATAATAATACTCGTGTTTTAATTACTACCATTATAGTCTCGTTGCATAATATACTATTAAGTGCTTGGTCCCCATTCTTTTATTTCTCGGAAGTCATGTGAAGAGTTTTTCTTTGAAGAATTTCAAAGCGAACTACTCGCTTTTTAGAAAAAAAAATTGACTATCGCTTCAACCTCCTATATCCTTCTTGTGCCTACACCGAAACGTGCACTGAAATAATTTCTGCAATTATTTACCTGGATTAACATGAAGTAGGTAGAAAAACAAGCTTTTGTATGAATAGTGTGTGGGAGAATGTGTAGAGAAACTTGTGTGAATGTAAGAAATCAGATTTTTTTACATGCTATACATTAGTACTTATGCACATTCATCTGTTATTGGGCTTAAAGAGCAATATGAACTCCATTATTTTGGATTACACTATACAGCATTTCACGGAACCCAAATGCAGGACATTTATTTTAATACTTCCAAGATACGTAGCCTGAAGCGCATCTTTATGCGACATTTCTTATGGCGGCTATGAATATTGATGGGCAAGCCTTTCTCCGGCCTTAAAACGAGAAACAGGTGGTCAGCTTCACAGAGGAATTTCCGCTTTCCATCCCATTAACTGTCATTAGTTTGATATCCCTAAGTTTCGTTGCTAATGACTTCATTAAACTGATACGATGCACCTACCTAACGTGCCAGTGTGAGATACATACTTTCACCTGGAGAACAAATTTCGTATTTTATGTTTCAGACCAAAATAGAGCATAAGAGAACGCAAGGTATTAGAACTCATCAATAGCCAATAGTGACATATTTACCTCATTACGTATAGCGCTCTCAGGTTACCTTTGGTGACATTCTGTTTGTTCAATTGGCATCAATACCAGCAACTGCGCCTAAGTAAAAAATATAGCATGCTAAAGATATGGCCATAGTTACCCAGCTCGGACGGCAACGTCTGTGGCCCGCATTCGGAGGTAGTGGATTCGATTCTACAGCCAACCTACCTGATCCATGGTTTTTTTTAGGGATTTCCCTGGATCGCTAGGCGAATGCTGGCAAGGTTCATTACATCCCTCGGATGTCCTTCCCACCAGTTTACCTCCATTCTCGTTTCACTTCACCTTTCATCTGCTTGGTCTGTTTCAGGGTTGCAAGTGTGGAGGAAGTCTAGGTGTTGCATGCCAGGGGAAAAGGATGCTCTATATAACAGTTCGTCCCCCGGAATGGGGACGGTCTCCAAGTACTGGGCCCCCCAGTGGGATGTGTAAGCCTGCAGTAGGAGAACTGGTTGTACCAGCTGCTATCCGGGGAGTTTAAATCTGGAAAGGCAGGGACCCTGTCGTACCTCCGGCCACCCTCTGCCTCCTCTCATCTGATTCCTCCCTCCCGGGGGCGTCCCATCAGGGGCTTAGTCACAAAAAATCTTCGTAGGTAGAGTAGGTCCTAATCCTATGTCCATAGTTGGTGTTAATTACTGCTGCTATGTTGGCGATACAGGCATTATCTTGCAGCACGCTAACTGTTGACTTTAAAGCAAATAATCCTTGGTTGGATAGAGGCCATTGTGTTACACGTGTGCGTTTATTTTGAATTGTTTTAGTGCTTACTAAAGTGTTCTACACTTTTTAATTGCTGTTTTCACAACAGTTTCCCATTAAATGCAATACGATGCGATATGTAGTGCTGGGAATTGATTTAACCAACTTGTGTTGTTTCAAAACAAGATTTGATTTACTCACTTGAAGCTAGTAATTCCCATTGTAAGGTTGGCAGTACTTCAGCTTAGTGTAAAGTCTGCCACTTTGAATTCTTAGGAACTGCCATTTAATTGTTTCCCCTATAGGTAAGATCGGAAATATGAATCACAGGAACAAACCTACAACTCTGTATAAACATTAGTGCATTTCTCTTATTTTTTTCGTGTATGATTTGTATAGCGCCCTTTAAATCCTATGATCGTACCGGGGGTTTGATTTAAGAAATCACTCGTTGACTATATTATTTAACATATTCTTAATAATTTTTAACATTAAACACACTGACATTCACTTCCACACGCGTGCTTCAGTCTCTACAGAGGGTAGGAACGATTCTAACTAAAGAAAACTTCCCTGACCCAGCCGGGAATTGAACCCGAGACCTCTGGGTAATTTCCTCTGGAACGCTAACCACTCGTTCATAGAGGCAGTGAACTCTTCCTCTTTCTCCCGCTCTATCCGCTTTGTTATTGGTCAAGACTGGCTCAATAAACTTCCTCTATGTCTATCCTTCCACTGCGCCGCGAGGGTTTGAGTTGTTTCCTTGTTTACAAGGAGAAAAGTGCTGTGATCATCATAACTGTGTGGCATCTTTACAAATGGGCGGGAAATTCAAAACATCTTATGTAATACACCCTCACGACTTGCTCTATTAATGTAAAATTCACATTTTATATCCTTCATATAGAGCGGTAGCTATATAGTGGAGCCATAGATCGCGTGTATGCATGCTGCGCCTGCAGTGACCTCGGTACATTTTCGCTGCGCACAAGTGGTGAACGACCGCTCAAGGCTACGTTTATTAGCTGTGTTATACTCGAAGTGCGTCAGTGGTTACCTTCTGTTCGTGCTGTAAGCACTAGAGTTTGTGCATCTCAAAGGTGAAGGTTCATTCAAGACATCTGCGTTGCGTGTGATTTGCTTAAGAGTGTTCTTGTTGTTATTGTTGCTGCTTTGTCTTGTTATTAGTCCATTGAAATGCCTACCGACAAATTCATGTTTGAACAATGAATGTGTATGTACGATACATATGTAAAAAAACGAATCATGTAGATAGATGTATACATACAATTTCAGGAGAAATTTCCTGGTATTCCAGTTCCAGGCAAAGAATCTGTTAGACGTGTGGTTAAGAAGTTTAGGACAACGCCAAATGCTAAACCTAAGAAACGGGGGGGGGATTGAGAAATGGGTGCATCATACGAAGCTAAAAAAATAAAGTTTATAGGAACAATCCTCACAGCAGAACGAACTTCAGGACAGTATAGGCTGGAGCGTGCTGCTCTGTTTCCCGGCCACGGAATGCGCCCGTGTTCGATCCCACCTATGGTGGTGCGGATTTTAGGTCCCGGTTATAGGACCAGTGGCCACTCAGCATCGTGAGGAAAGTGAGGAGCTGCGATAGGCAGCGGTTCTGGCCTCGCGAGCCAACCACACCACCTCCCCGTATCGGTTGAATGATCGCCTACCTCTGCCGTGTGCATGTGGGCGTGAGGCCGGAGTCGGGTTGGCAGGCCAGGCTTTCAGAGCTGTAGCGTCATAGGATTTATTTATTTTTATTTTTAAGGACAATGTAAGAAGAAAAATTATGAGAATTACGCAAGACGAACTTATGCGTGCGAATGAAAATTTCATTGAAGATGCCAGGAGTGTCTCAGTGCAGATGGGCATCACTTCCAACCCACTTATAAGAAGGTTATACACTCATTATACACGGGACATTATTTATATTTTGAGCCTAATAATTAAAACAAAGTAATTAATAATTGAAAACTGATTTATTGTTTTTCAAAATATTCTCCTTTATGATCAATACACTTTTGCATCCGTTTGAACCATTTGTCAAAGCATTTATAAGCATTTTTCTTGAAACACCTCCAAAACATGGTTTTTGCAGGCATCAACGGCTTCTTCTGCCAACGAAAATCGTTGTCCACGCAATTTATTCTTTATGTTCGGAAACAAAAAGAAGTCATTGGGTGCCAAATTAGGTCTGTATGGCGGATGGCCCATCAATTCGATTTTTTGAGCCTTCAAATACTCTGATGTTAGACGAGATGTGTGCGCGCCTGCATTGCCTTGATGAAGAGCGATCCTACGGTTCTTGTTGGTTTTCCTTACTTCACCGAAAATTTCCGGCAAACAAATGGTTGTGTACCATTCCGCATTGACCGTTTTACGTTCCTCTAAAGGCATTGTTGCCACATGGCCAGTTTTGCTGAAAAAGCAGGCGACCATTTGCTTCGAAGTGCTTCGAGTTTTGTTGGATTTGCTTCATCTCGAAACACCCATACAGTCGACTGCTGTTTACGTTCTGGTTCATACGCATAGATCCATGATTCGTCACCTGTTACAATCTTATATATGTCTTTTGAGGCACCGCCATTGTATTTCTTGAGCATTTTTGTACACCAATCGACACGAGCATCTTTTTGAGATTGCGTCAAATTATGTGGGATCCAACGAGAGCAAACCTTTTTCACGGCTAAATAATCTTGCAATATTTTATATATGCTGATGGAACTAATGCCTAGGGTTGCACCAATCTCACAATATGTCGCATGACGATCTTTCATTATTAGTGTTTGCACAGCATCAATGTTTTCTGGCATAACAACTGATTTTGGACGACCTTCACGAACTTCATCATTGAGCGAACGGCGGCCACGATTAAATTCGTTATACCAGCGTTTCACAGTGGCAAAGGATGGAGCTTCGTCGCCAAATGTGGAAGTTAGTTGATGGATGCACTCTTGTCTTGATAATCCACGTCGAAAGTCGTAATAAATCATTGCACGAACATTTTCACGAGTTAATTCCATCTTTTTGTTGACACACAATTTTCAAGTTAGTGTAAACAAAACAAATGACGCTCTATTGACAAAATGTTTGAAGTAGATTATGGTAAAAAATGTCAAACTTTCCATTCGAAACGTCAAATGGCACCTGCAACATTCAGGGTTGCCAAGGCTCAAAATATAAATAGTGCCCCTTGTAGTGCATGTTACTATCACTCCTGAGTAAGCAACGCGGAAAATTTAAAACGGACTCCCCCAGTGTAATAGTGCGTGGAGCACGCCTACGCGCAATCCGCGACCCCGCAATATAGCAAACGCTCTATATTTTATAGTATTCAAATCAAACGTGTTTCTTCTATCCCCTTTATTTTATATATTTTTACTCAGGAACGAATTCAAATTAAACAAGATGTGTTTAGTTGCATGGAAAACAGCATTCAAATCTTTATTCATGGTAACAAGATCTTGTGACGGATACGTTACATTCACATGAGTTTCTCTACCACTCTTCTACAAATCATTCTTATAAAGGTTTACTCTTCTTTCTACTTCGTGTTAATAGAGATAATAGCTTGCAGAAGTAATTTCGTTGTGGGTACATGCAGGAAGCTGAAGCGATAGACAAATCTTTAAAAGTGAGTATATGCTGGCCTTGAAATTCCATACCCTTTACATAACTTCATGAGAAATAAAAGGCTGACCACTTCAAAAAATGACCCAAGTAGATATTGAATAATTAAAACCAATAACAACGGATATCTCGGAAACGGCTGATACCACAAAAAAGAAGAAAAAACTTGTTTGAAATAAATTACGCGTTTTAACGGCATCTCAGTTTCTGTATAGTTGGTTTGGTATATCCATTTTGATCTGCCGGTTATACAACATTATCCAAAATTCGTTTCGACTTCATAGACTATCCCTAGAAAAACAAGATACGCCTTATGTCAAAATTGCAAAACAAACAAACAAAAAAAGAAAAGTAAAAACAGATGACCGTTCGACTACAGAAACAGTCCAGTTAGGAATTTTCAATGCTTTTACTGAACTTCCTCATTAACATCTGAGTTTTACGTTCACAAATTTATTTAACCGTCAGTTTAAATCAAACCAGTGTCAGTGACACTGTCAGGCGTTACATAAAAACATTAATGTACTTAAATGAACATAAAATCATTTTAAGAACCACACCATAACGTGAAAATATTAAAAAGCCGCTGTACTTAACAAAAATAAATATATAACTACTGAGGTGAAAAATCTGCAATAGGGCCGGAAAACTTAAACTGTAATATCCGTTGTTGTTGTTGTTTTTTGCTCATTAAAGATGGAAGTAGTATTTTTACTTTCTCTATCAGTACATGCTAGGTAGAGAAGGTATTGCACTCCAACCAAAAATTCAATACCGAGATTTCACCGGAAATACCTTTATGTTTTGAGACATCTTGAATCCCAAATAAAGCATTTTTAGAAAAAGGTCCTCGCAATTGTGTGTGTGTGTATGTATGTATGTGTGAACAGCACAACTCAAAAACAAAGTGGGATAAATATCAAACTTGGATATAGCGTCCAGCTCTAGAACATTTGACTATCACTATTCCCTTGTGTCTACAACGAAATTTGTAATGTAGCTATTTCCGGAAAGGTTTATCTCGATTGGAATGAAGTAGAGAGGAAAATAAACTTTAATAAGAATGATCTGTATACCCACAAATAAGGATAGAGGACAGGCAAAGTCATGTAAATAAGATTTTTTAAAGTGAAACTCAAAACTTTCTGGAGTTGCTATAGTTTGAATCAAATAATTTTTTGCATCATTCTCTAACCCCCATAGAGTCTGGAAGTATGAATGTGACGTGAGTATGTTTAGTAACACTAAAATGCTAATAAAACCGACGTTAAGAAAACCTAATGTTCAGTGAGCAATAATACCAAAAGTTGTTAGGTCACAGCTTCCTAAGTTTCTATAGAAGTTAAAGGGGCCTATGTGAATGAAACAATTATTTTTACTTTCTCTACTTCTTACATAGTAGGTAGAGCGGTACCTATCATTCCACCTAAAAAATCGATTCCGAGATTTCACAAAAATTACATGTTTTGAGACTTCTTGAATAAAAAAAAAAAAAAAGCATTTTTACAAAGATCCCCGCTCGCGCGCGCACGTGTGTGTGTATGCCAACAGCATAAGTCGAAAACATAAAAGTTGGATAAATACCAAACTTAATATTTAAGTTCAGTATCTTGCAAAGATGCGACACGAAGATTTTCATGAAAATTCCCCCACCCCAAACTACCCTATACATGGATATTTTTCGAAATGTTTTATTTTCTAACAAAATGGTTATCATCTTGATTGAAATACCACAAGGTACATTTAAAATATTTACATGACAAAATGTTATCTTAAATTTTCTTGTGAAGCCCTCTTCATTCGGATTTTTTTTTGTGTAATCTTGTATAACTGATAATGTTAAGTGATAGACTAAAAGTACTAAAAACTCTCTTTAAATCGCACAATTTTAAATAACTTCTTTCGTGCTATAAGCAATTTCCGAGATATACGTTATTAATGGTTCGAATTGTTCAATATTTAGTCCGTTTTCTTAAGTTCTGTCGAATTTACTTGTTTCTCGCCATGTCATGGAACAGTATGGATTTTTAAGGTCAGCATATAGCGTTCAGTTCTTAAACATTTAACTATCGCTGTTCCCTTTGTACCCTAGAAATATGTAATGTAGCTCTGCAAAGGTTATCGAGCAACGTCTGTAGCCCGCATTCGGGAGGTCCCGGGTTTGATTCCGGGTGGCCGCCAGCTCTGACCATGTGGTTTTTCCTGGTTTTCCTCTTATCGCCTAGGCTGGGGTGGTGTATTCTACCACGATTTCTACTTTCCCTCATTTCCTGTCATTTCATCTCTCTCACTTTCATGTTTCAGGAAGTGTCTCCGGGTTCCGTAGTGCGACTGTTGCCGGGCAGATGCCACGGTTGCTGCGCTTTATAAAAGATTTTTCCCCGTAAAGCGTCAGGGTGCGTTGGCCTTCCTGCTAGGATCGCTTCGTCGCCCTCTGGCGAGATTCTTCGCCTCTGCTGGTGAAGGCAGGTGTTTCAAAACAGGAAATTATAGTGACTTCCGTGCCTCTCTGTGGATCTGTCTGACTGCGGATTTGCTACCTCCTGCGGCTCCTTAACTTCATCCCTGCACCCCGGGGAATTTAGTCTCAATAGGTCTAGTGGTCGCTGTGGCGAGGTATTGAATAATATCTATCTCTGCAAAGGTTTATCTCTATTAAAATGCTGTGAAAATAAACTTTTGTAAGAAAAATTTGTATATTCAGTAATAAACGATAGAGGGTAGAGAAAGTCCTGTGAATTTAAAACATTAGATAACGTTAGCCGTTTCTGAAATCTTCGTTGTGGTATGTTTACATTTCGTAAGTAGATTTACATGACCGCATAGATCCACGCAATTTCTAAATTTGCAGGAACTGAATGTTGTTTCTACATGTATGTAACAAAGCAGATGTTGCTTAATTTGAAATCGTTTCTAGTCAAACGCTTGTCGTGAACAACGTAACGTGGATAGAAATTTCAATTGTTAAAGAGATACCCGCGCATTTGACATGGGCAGAGAAATCAGAGTGAATGTTGCACCTCAGATGTTTTATTTTTAAGCCAAGGTTAATTTATGTCTAACACATTTCATTTGCCGTCGTGCAACACCGGATAATGCAGCTGCATCAATAGCTCGTACAATAAGCAAAAACATGACTCATGAACTTTCTTTATTTCATTGGGTACTATGTCATCCAATTGACTTACATAAAGTGGTCCGGTCAGTCGTGTTCACTGACCTACAAGGAAATATGGGCTCAATTTGTCAGACTCGGAGAGGACCCACCTGGATTAGCTAAGGGTGAAAGTCTTGCTCGGCCGTAGAATATGTCTCAAGCAAAGAGCATGCGTTTCTTAGCTAAACATAGCAGATGCGATTACAGATAGGCTATGGGCAGGAACAGATTCTGATAACATGTCATCTTTTAATTGTTCCATCATAGGCATTGCTAACATGTACATAAATCCTTACCATGAGTCCCAAGTTATGAAAATGCATTTTATATAATTTTTTTCTCGATTTTGCGTCATTATTTTGTCATTTTCTTGCTCTTTGTGTGTTTGTTTAATCATATTCTTGCAATGACATTGAGTGTATAACAATTTTATTTAATTGATATTTTACATAAGGATGGCTTTTCAGAAATCAGAAATTTCAGTATTCAATTCAGAAATAATACGTAAGAGTAACTTTGTACATCCTTTACTCGCATTCTTGGGGGTAAAAAGAAAGAAAAGAAAAGAAAATTTCTATTTGAATGGTTATACTGGAAAGAGTTGCTTTTGCGCTAATGAGCGCGTACAGCCAGGTTGTTAATGTCGTAGGCTGTGAAGTCCTCTTCATTCGCAATGAATTTTGTGTACTCTGAGAGCTCAAAAAAGCTTTGTAAGACCTGCTTCAAAAACAATTTTCTTAATTTCATTTTCAGATTTTTCAAACAATATGGGACAAGTATACTTTTTTAATTATTTTTTAATTTATTTCAGTATTCTAATACCTACTTTGCTTATACAGCAGTTATACCCATGTATAAATTTATTTATAGCTTTCTGTGTGCACTAATTTTAATTAATTAAATAAATCTTAATTTTAGGTCATTTTTTGTAATTATGTCATTTTTTCTCAAATTTTAGAGCCATAAATTACAGAAATAATTTTTCAAATCCTTTTAGGTCATCAAAATTCGACCCCTCCCCATGGGTTTCCTGACTTAAGTGCCATCTTCGTACCTACCATATTAACTAAGACATTTCAATTTTGAAGTGCGGGTTTTAACGTACTATGTGACCAACCCTTCCCAGCGTAACAAACCCAAGCTGATTTTTTATTCCCTTCTCGGAGCACGATAGACTTTCAACTTTCGGGTTTGAGTTTACGTTGGCGGCCTTTACCATACATTTGTTGCGATATATTACGTTTTTCAAAACTGCTTTCCTCAAATCGATATCGAATTAAAACTTAACACGTATACTATGACATAATAATTTTGAAACATTTCAACGAAATATTTCGGTTGTGCTGAAGCGATCTAAGTACATGGTAATTCTAAAGTTTCTTATTAGGCTTTTGCTTTATTTTTACTTCTCTACCATCCACTGATAGTAGGCAGAGGAGAAGAAAATATGTCCTACCTATAAATTTGTTATCAAGATTTCGCCAGAAATAAAAGTTTTGAGGCCCACTGAACAAAAAATATTTGTTTGTGTGTGGAGGGTATTTAAGCAGGCAATTAAGTTTTCCAATAATGAGACACGAATATTTTCGAGAAATCTTCCCACCCAAAATTTTTGTCTATTTTTTATTTTCATAGAGATAGCTCTAATGATTTGGTTATATCATGTACGACAAGCTGACACGAGGAATAAAATAAATATCTTGAGCTCTTTTGTGGTTAGCCTGCGAAGATATCATTTTGATTGCATGCTATTTAACCACGAAGATATAAGACATAGACAGACAGACAGACAGAAAACTTGTAGATATTGCTAAAATAAACAATTTGTGATTTAAATCACATGTTTGTAGTTTTAGCCGTTTCTTAGGTATTTCTCCATTTTGGTCGGTATTTTAGAAATTTCATTTCCTTTCTTTTGTTTCCATTGTCATGCAAAGGTTATTCAAAATGTTAAAGTCCAGTATATATGAAGTTCTTTTCAGTTCAGTTTCTCTGCCACCTATAGTAGGCAGAGTAAGTATTACATTCTGCCCAAAAGTAATATTAAGACTGTAAGACTGTAATTACACGTTTTAAGGTCCATTGAACCAAAAAGGTTTTTAGAAACAGGAATGCGCGCGCGAGTGAACAGCATAACTAAAAAACGAAGCACCTTCTAAGGTTGCGATACGAAGGTTTTCTAGAAAATCCCTCTAACTTAAAATATCCTTTACAGGGACAATTTTTGGTTATTATCTTAAAAATTTATCCAACGACTTTGGAAGTGGTTAGAGAAAGTCCCTGCTTGTAACACAACATATTTTTAACTGTTTTGAACTCATTGTCTTCTTCCAACTGTCGATTCAAATAAATGTGGCACGAAGGGTCGTAGTCCGAAGGCTGAGCTATTCTAATCTTGGAGAGGCAATGGCATACATCAGTAAAGACACGTTCTGCTTTAATTAACACAAAAAGTTGAAGAGAGCCAAATACATAAATTTGTAGAGGTCTGGGACCAACACTTAGGAAAATAAATCTAAATTCGCAAGCCCACGACCGAGTTCTTGGCAATCGTTGAAACACCAGGAAGTTACCACGTCCCCAAGGTGTGTCAGGTACAACCTTGGGCATCGGTAGTGATTCATGTTCATTTGTTATTTGGTTCCGACGCGTGTTTATTAACTTTCTGCTCACAATCAGTTTGGGTTTTTTTTTCTTCGAAATTTCTTGTAAAGACACACCTTAACATGTAAGATTTGAGACACACGAATGTCTAACACAATAATCTTGAGAATCGACGGACAAACCTGCAGGATGTCTCTCTAAGGGGACCAACCTGTTAAATCTAGAAATTCGTATTCCTTAAGCAGTTAGTTGGATTTTTAACATATATTTGTAATATTTTATAGTCCACTCACACGTTTTTTTATATATTCGTGCATGCTCCTAGAAACAAACGCACACGCACACGCACACGCACACACACACATATATATATATAGATACACTGCTTTTTAACAGCCCATAGGAAAATTTTCTTGCGGCGCAGTTTTTAAAATTTTGGAAGCAAACTTCAAACTTAGGTTTCCAATTTATCTTTCTTACAGACTTATCCCAAATACTGGTTCTTCAGAATAAAGGTACTGGTGGAAAATGAGATACTAAAGCAATGCTTGGTTGTACAGGAGAAAATGGGGTAAAAAGAAACTTGGATGCACAAGATGCAGACAACATTGGAAGAAATAGGAATTTGGTAAACATGGGTAGAAAGAAACAACAAAAGTAAGCCTTTCTGGAAAGAAATTAAAACAAGAGTGGAGGATATTGAAATGCAAGAAATACAAGTAGTTTCAAGGGAAAAAGGTCATTAATAGATTATATATATATACGGAATTGGGAAAAGAAAGATACATCGAAGTATGCCACAAAGAGGCCAGAATGGAGTATGCCTGGGCGAGGACAGGTATAATGAATTTAAGTGGTCTAGAGGAGAGAGGGTGAGGGATATACTAAATGTAGTGGATTACATGACAATTGACATTATTCCGAAATGCGAGGACACGGATAAAGGAAGAGAGAATTTAATACTAGAAAAATGGAACAATTTACCATTAGAGCTAAAAGTTAGGAAGATTTTTAATACAAGATCAAATGAATATATGGAGAAAGCAGAAAAATATCTAGGAAAATTAGGTTAAAGTGGTTAAGAGACGTGAAGCAAATACGGAAAAAGGGCAACAAGACAAAAAAGTAAATAGTGGAAAATTATACTTCCACATTATATATACAACAATGTTAAATATAAGGGAAGAGAAATAATAAGCAATTCCATTGCATTGTAAACATTGTATAAATTTCATCTAAGTACAAATAAGATACTAAATCGTTCATTCATTCATACAGACATCCCATAATTTGCAAATAAAGAGGAATTACTGTAGAAAAGGTTGAATGTATTAAAATTTTTAGGTTTTTTTTTAATCAATGCAAACGCTTTCTGAAGGCATGTTCTTCATTAATTTTTATTTTCTTGGAACATTCTAGCGGCAATTCTACTTATTTAAAGAGTTTTTGGTGAGAATTAAAAACAGAAGGAGAAGAACAGAATGGTAAACATTTGCTGCGCAAAGGCACTTTGAATAATAATAATAATAATAATAATAATAATAATAATAATAATAATAATAATAATAATAATAATAATAACAAGTATTGGAAAAACTATTCAAGAAAAAATTACTTTAGACGGTAGAGGACTTTAAAATTGCAGCATTGTGTTCGCTGGTATTGTTATGATTGAAGTATCTGCACCATCCCCTTAAATGAAATAAGTTATTAAGGCGCAAAATCCATATTTATCAGAATTTTCGACAGTTTTCAGTTTGGTACCCTTAAAGACCGACAAGTTTTGGAATACAGAGGGGAGCTCCCGGGTTCAAATTCCGTGCACCGGGCAAGTTACATTATTTATTTATTCTCTCAGTTCCTACCTAATACTCGATTATATAGATTTCGCTTCTTCTAACTAGTTACACCCACGTAAGATGAGTAGGCAATCTCTCAGCAAGTTCCTTAAGCAAATGATACAGGAAGGCGACTATGCAATTAACGTCCCCTCTCTGGCACACCCTAGTTGAGGTGAATTAACGAACGTACCGTAGCTATCACGATTATGAAGTTATAGGACGTTAAAAAAAGACAAATCAGATAGATAATATCTAGCTTTAAAATACCTTTCGTAAAAAAAGAAAAAAAGAAGAAAAAAGTGCTATGACGTGTCAGTGCAAAACGGTTTTGTCATTAAAAAGGGCTATCTTACAACCCTAGTGTGATCGGAACTTAATATCCCAAAACTGATATTTGTTTTTTATTACTCTCCCTAAATACTTGGGGCTACATAACAGCTGAAGCACTTGTACATTATTTTCGTTTGATTTGTAGGTGTACTAGATATCTGATTTTTAAATTAAAATTGAAAACAATAAAAACCTGGTGATATATTAACATCAGTTTCTCTAACCACTAAGGTTTAATTTTATATCCCTTCTACAAACTATTCTTACAAAAGTTATGTTTTTACTTACATCCATGAACTGAGACAGACCTTGCAGAAAGGTTTGATTGCACATTTCCATTTAAGTCCAAGAGGCTAATGCGATAGTCATATCTTTAAAAGATGGTCGCCACATGGTGGCTTTGTAGTTCAATACCCTTCGCATACTACGGAAAGAAACGAATGGTAACTTAGAATTTAAAAAAAAAGTTTAAATTATTTGAAAATTCAATGTACGTAATAAAAACGAACATATCGGAAGTGGTCAATTCTGCAATGAATTTTGGCATTAATTGTGTTTAAACGAGATCTACATTTATGTGTAGTAAGTTTATATGCATCTCTTATGGTTTACCAGTTACACAAAAGTATACAAAGTTCATTTAGGCTGAAGACATCACAGGTTGTTCACAGAAAATTCAATACATATAGGCACGTTTAATCCATTGGCAGTAGACACCAGTGATACATGAAATGAAATAAGTGATAGGTAATTGGGAAAGATAATTTGGGATGAAATGTTTCTGGCCTAACCTAACGGTACCTCCCCAGTATTTGCAGATAAAAAGACTGAGGAAAACCTGATGAAGAAAACCTCAGTCAGGGAGGACGGTTCTGTCAGGATTTGTACTGCGGAGCTCCGTTCATGAGTCCGTGGCTTAATGCCCTCGGCTAACCGTGTCGGTACAGAAAATTCAAGGTATACTTTTTATTTTTATATCAATATTGCAAACCTATGGTATTTAATGAAATCGTTGAAGTCATTTTTGAGAAAACTTTTTAAATTTTTGTTTTATGCTGTCCCCCCCCCACACACACACATATTTACGCGCATGTGTACGGATCTTTCTAAAAATGCTTTTTTTTATTTATTCAAAATGTGTGTTTTCGTGAAACATCTATTTCGAGTTGGGTGTAATACAATACTACTTTCTCTATTTGTGATTTGTTTCCATTGTTTTTCGCGAATGGTACACCCTATAGGTAGTAACTCTAGGGATGGAATGAACTATTTTCACACCCGCGCTGTCTGCAGCATTATTTATTTCAACCGCAGCAATGAAACTATAATTAAATGTCTGTTCTTTTTTTTTTATATAACATTTTCTCTGATGAAGATGGATTTTTAATGTGACCAAAAGCAATTTCTGCGGTGCAATGTTCCTTGATTGTGCTCCGTTTTTGCTGCTGTCTCCTTTGAACAAGCCGCCAATAATAAGGCTTTCTCTTTTATCTTGGTCGTTGATCTTATTTTGTGTTGCTTGCCAAAGTCGCCCTGGCTTACCGCCCTCTCTACCACAACATAACTATCCCGTGATCACAGATGAAAGCAATATTAACGTTAAACATGAACAAAATCAAACACGCACTTTTATGTAAAGGGCGGGCCTTAATAATGCAAATTTGTGCAATTTTCCAGTAACCTAAGTATTCTTGTCACATACTGAGCGGGCTCAGGGGGCAACGTCTGTGACTCGCATTCAGGAGGTCCTGGGATCGATCCCCGGCGACCACCCACTCTGGCCCATGGGATTTTGTGGTTTCCCCCGGTCGACAAGCGAATGCTGGGGTGGTTCATCTTCTACCATGACTCTTCTCCCGCTCATTCCCTACACCCATTATCTCCCTTGTCATCTGTTTCAGGGTTGTAGGACCGGACGACGGTGTTCGGCGGGTTGCGGCTGGGCGGTGGCTTGCGCTCTATAAAGGTTTCTCCCCTGGCGTCGCTGCGTTACCGCTCAGTTAGGTATCTCCTCCGAGTAGGCGTCGCCCCGGGGACCCTGGAGGTTGGTGGCTTTGGTTAGGCACCGGGCGGAATCGGATGCTTTCTCTCTGGAAAAGTTAGGGACCCGTCCACGCTTGCGCACGTCGGCATCCGGACTGGTCGCTCCTCATCTCTCCCTCCCAGGGGTTACGTTGTAAGCAAAAAGGGCCGTGACGGCCTACTTGCGGTGCTCTATCCCGGTTCCGGGTTCCCTCCGTGATAAGTATGAATTGGGTTTTTTTTTATTTATGGACGCTCTTTAACTACTATGGTCCTTAGCGCCCCATTCTATATTGGGCGTGAAAGACGGTAATTTTACTCAGTGGCCTCTTTATCAGGCTTGAGGTTCTTTTACATGCCGTAAATCTAGACACGGGACCACCGACTTTTCTTCCCTTCCGAAGGAAGCCATGCTAAGTATTTTTACTCCCGAAAAAAATCCATCGCCCTCTGTCGGGTTTAAACTCGCGACCTCGGGAACTAGAGTCCGTCATACGTAGCTTTACCTTTATTCTTGTTACATGTTTAGCCACGGTTTCAGAACACAGAAATCCGGAATCCATGGCTTAAAATATGTTTCCGGTACAAGAAAAGAGCTCAACCATACGTGGAAGATAATACGCCACGGATCAACGGATCCGATTTCCAAAACCCAAGGTCTTCAACTTGAGGCGTGTTGCGTCAGGAATTCGACCTATTTCTCTGTTTCAGTAAGAAAATGCAAGGTTGGCACTAATAACTCACAAAACACTGCACAGACAAATGAATAACGAAACACTGCGTAAGCAAACAGCCATGACAGTGAAAGCTTTACAACACAGCTCTGACAGCGTTTACAGTTTTAGGATTCCCTGCCCTTTAGACAAGTTCCACTTTTAAAGATTTATTTTAAGATACTTAGTCATTTCTGAAACTAATATTTTCTGAAATAAATATGCATACAGCATTTTTGAAAATGCAAATGTTTTAACACGTCTAAATTGAATTTAGATAACTACGGATCAAAGAGAAGGTACGTGGGTTTAAAATGCCATGCACTTGATTATCTAAAAATTACTCTACTATTACAACACTTATTCTAACCGCAGATATTTACAGCTAAACAACATTTACAAAATTTGGAAGACTCTCGAGAAGAAAATCAGAAATACAACAAACGCTGACATTTTATAACGATTTCGGGGTATATTACGGGGCTTTCATACGTTATTAGGAATATCACAGGGACTTCACGAAATTGCAGTTTTAAGTGAACAAACCGGAGGATTTACCATTAAAGGCAATAATACAATACAATAATTTAATAAAAATACGGAGTAAGGTCAATGTAATTATTAAATCGTCATTTGACATTTATAAAGCACCCATACAACGTTAGGTGAGATAGTTAATGGTTTGTATCGACGACTGTTCTCGATTGCGTAATAGTGTAATTAGTGATGGATTTAGAAAGCATGTTAGTATCTTTAAGTTTGTCATACTTGCTTATGACTTGAGGTCTATTACAGGAAGAAATGATAAATGGATCAATACTAAAACCTATTAGGTGAATTTAGAAACACTATGGCTTCCAGTTTAGTGCAATGTATAATAAAAATATAGAAATCAAAAAGTCCAGTCGTTGAGTTGAATTGCGGATAATTAAACAAATTTATGAGAATTTCACTCAAATTTTCGATTCGAAAATTATGCAGTAGCGTTTGAAATTATAGCAATGTTTTGCTTTATCTAGTACCTAAGAAAAAGTGTTACATTCCACTAAAAATCTGATATCAAGATTACATATTTTGGGGCTCCGAATAAGAAAAAAAAATATTTTCACAAAAAGATTTCGTGTGCGTCCGCGGGCGAGCGAGTGTCCTTATTTGTTTGTTTGAAAAATGAAAAGTTGGATAAATACCAAATTTAGCATTTAAGTTCAGCATCTTCCAAGGATAATGATTCCATACAAAGATTTTCAAGAAAATACCCCCTCCTCAAGCTAGCTTTTACATGGAAAACGTCCCGAGGTCGCGGGCTCAAACCTGGCAGAGGGCGATGGAATTTTTCGGGCGTAAAATCCTTAGCGTGGCTTCCTTCGGAAGGGAAGTAAAGCTGGTGGTCGCGTGTCGTAGATTTACGGCATGTAAAAGAATCTCAGGCCTGATAAAGAGGCCTCTGATCAAAATTTCCGGTCTTTCACGAATGGGACATCACGCACCACAGCAATTAAAGAGCGTCCAAAAAAATCATGGAAAGTGTAATTTTATATTTTCTTAAAAATGGTTTAACGATTTTGATTAAAATACAATATGTTTGGGATAGTTAAATGAGTAATAAAATGTATATATTGAACTTTCTGTGAAACCATTTTCATCCAAAATGAATTTTTTATTACTATTTTGTTTACCTGATAAACCATATGTCATAGACAAATACTTACCACACAAAAAAATCTAAATAATCCTAAAACACAATTTATTTGAAATGGTTTTTTTTTCTGCCGTCAGCCATTCGCGAGATATTCCTCGTTATTGGCTTGAATTTTTCAATACTTTGTCATTTTTTAAAGTGTTGTCAGTATTCAGGTGTTTCTCAAGATGGCAAGGAGTATGGAATTCCAGAACCAACATATAGCGACCTTCTTTTCTTAAAGATTTGACTATCGCTGTAAGCTCCTGTATCCCGTTTGCACCTACAAGACATATAATGAAACTTTCTGTAAACATAGGTAGATATATCTCGATTAACATGAAGTAGCTAGAAAAATAACATTTGCAACAATAGTTTGCAGAAGCTTTGCAAAAATAAAGTATGTGAATGTGTAACACTAGATCCATCCGTTTCTGTAGAAACCAATATCGATCTGCATTGCTCATAAAAGGAGAACTTTATATAATTGGGAAACAATAAATAAAACTACATATTTAATTTTAGATACAGCAGACGTAATATATAACGCCGGTTAAGCAGATATTTTGCACTTGTAGACAATATTGCACCTGCTTTACTGGTCCTGACATTCAAACGTTACAATAATAAAACTAGGAGATGATGTTGGTGCATTCCCGCGCTAGATGTCTCTGCAGTAGGGGACCGGTTGACCCAATAACTGACCAGGAAGCTGTGTTCACCTGCCTGTTGGCATTAGTGTCAAGGTTCAAGCCAGTTAATAAATAGCCTCACAGCGAGCCTACATCTTGGAGATGAGTGATTTGGGTAACCTACTAGCATTATTGTAGTGAAGATTACGCGCTTATTTTACAGTGTGTTCATTAATACTAATTACGAACGTATTTCGTCTTCGATATTATTTAGGTACCGCAGACATGGCATAATGGTTACACGTAACAAAGAACTCTTTGGTATATGTCGGCAATAAAAAGATCTAATGTGTTACATTCGCATGGTTTTCTTTACACACACTTAATCTCCTTCTTATTGCAGAAATGGTTTAATTACAGATTTCGTTGTATATACAAGAGGTTGAAGCGATGGCCAAATATGTGCTTAAAAACAATCGCTACGTCATAGCTTTGAAATGATTCTTTGCATTGCTACGAGAAAAAATCTGATGTGTTACATTTACATGTCTTTCTTTACTCTCTACTGCTTATTAGTGGGTGCTCAAATTTTTCTTATGAAAGTTTATTTTACTATCCACTTCATTTTAATTGAGATAGACCTTTCCGGAAGAAGCTGCGATACACATTTCATTATATAGGTAGATAAAAAGGAATAGCGATAGTTAAATATTTAAGAACTGGACCCTCTACGCAGGCCTTAAAATTCACACTCTTCCCATGACGTCGTGAGAAACAACTGGATGTCGACAGGCCTTTGAAAGAATGGCTAAGTATTGGACAATTCGAACCTTAATAACATATAGAAAATGCCCGATACCCCAAGAAAAAGTTATTTGAAGTAAATTTTCTGTTTTAAATATATCTACATATTTTGTATAACAGGCTGATTTTTTCGTCCTGATGCGCAGTAGTTGGGCAAGTCCATTTATCTTCTGAGAGGGGTGCTGGGTCAGTAGTAACAGAGCAGCAGGCACGTACAGAACGTGAGATAAACGGACATCACCACGAGTTCAGAGTCACCAAGCCGTTACTGTTTACCATTCTCCGCCCCCCCCCAGCCTAGACTACCTTCTCCTCTGCGTTTCTGCCGTGTCAGGACGAAAACATCGATCTGTACGTTTTCGCCTATCGCTTAACAAGATCATACAATATTTCTTCCGAATGAAGAGGACTTCACAGGCTATTCCCAGAAATTTCAAGGTATACATTTTATTTTTCATGTAAATATGTATATACAATATATTACATTTTAAACAAAATCGTTAGAGCCATTTTTGAAAAAAAAACATTTCGAAACATGTTCCGATTAAAATTAAATTGAGTCTATTCAACTGTTGCGGTTCTTAGCGTCCCATTCTATATTGGGCGTCAAAGACCGGTAATTGTGCTCGGAGGCCTCTTTACCTTGAGGTTCCTTTACGTGCCGTAAATCTACGACACAGGATCACCAGCTTTACTTCCCTTCCAAAGGAAGCCATACTAAGGACTTTTATGTCCAAAAAAAATCCATCAATCTCCGGGGTTTGAGCCCGCGACCTCGGGGCATTTTCCATTTAAAGGGTAGCTTAGAGTTGAGGGATTTTCTTGAATATGTTCGTGTCGCATCCCTGGAAGACACTGAAGTGAAATAAGTTAGGTATTTATCCACCTTTTCGTTTTTGAGTTATGCTGTTCACAGACACACACATGGATCTATTACTAAAAATGCTTTTTCGATTCGGGGATCTCAAAATATGTATTTATTGTGAAATCTTGGCATTGCATGTTTAAATTGATTGCAGTACCTTCTGTACTTACTATGCATACGTTGTGGAGAAAGTAATAAACTACAGTATCTATTATATGTGAAACTCATATCTCGTATATTCCGCGTTTCATGCGCACAGAACGCACTTACATACGGAAGCAGTAAGACAAACCAGCTAGAGATGCGCGTAGGCAGTGAGACAAATCGAAACCTTGGTGTATGTGATCATGTGGACTTCATTTTGACAACACGTGGCTTCGATAAGTGAATCATCGTCTCGTTAACCTTCTGACGGATACGTCACCGTCCATAGCTGAACAGCCACCTAGACTGCAAATCTGGGTCTTAGCGGAAATGGTGTACGGTTGGTTGTCATCTGAAAATTGTAATCGTGGACATAACTTGGGACCCAGCTTTGGGTGAAGGGATAATTTAAAGCCACTTAAGAAACGTTAACATACATATGTTTTCAATAACATCTCAGACAAATAAAGTATTACTATTTTTAAAAGATTTATAAAGTAAAACTACGCTTAACCGAACAGCGCTTAATCGAAACCGTAACTATATCAAAAAACGGCGGAGGTGGAGAAAAAAGAAACAATCTAATGTGATACACTCACACGACTTTCCCAACCCTCTACCGCTTATTAATGGATGTATATACAAATTATCTTACTAAAGCTTATTTTTATACTACATTTTAATCCAAATAAACCTTTGCAGAAATAGCACATTACTCATTTTGTTATAGAAACAAAGAGAACACGATAGTCAAATGTTTAAAACTTGGACACAGTATTCTGCTTTAAAATTTCATACTGTTTCCATGCAATCGCGAGAAAAAACCCAATGTTGGCAGGACTTGGAAGGCCAAGTAATGAATAGCTCGACCCATTAACAACGGATATCTCAGAAATGGCTTATGGCAAAAAAAAATTGATTTGAAATAAATTGTATGCTTTAAAATTATCTATACTTTTTGTGTAATGCGTTTTCGTCTATCACTTAACGTTTACCAGTTATACAAGATTATAAAAATTCCTTCCGAAAGTAGAGGACTTCACAGGCTATTGCCAGAAAATTCGAGATATTCATTTTAATTGTAATAAAGATATATTTAATATATGGTATGTTAATCAAAATCATTGTAGCATTTTTTATAAAATCAAAAATTTCTTGGAATGTGCTGTAAAGGGTAATTTGGGGTGGGCGGATTTTCCTAAAAATCTTTGTCGCATCTTTGGAAGGTACTGAACCTAAATACCAAGTTTGGCATTTATCCGACTTTTTTTTTATTTATAGTGTTCACAGACACATACACAGAGACAGCCCCCCATACTCCGATCTTTCCCTAAAATTCTTCCCCTAATTCAGGGGGCCTCAAAACATGTATTGAAATATCAATGTGGAATTTTTGGGTGGAGTGCAATATCGTCTCTACCTACTTCAAAATCTTCGTGTCGCATTCTTGGAAAATCCAAAACTTAAATACTAAGTTTCGTATCTAACCCACTTATCGTTTTTGAGTTATGATGTTCACATACACAAACAGGAACCTTTTTCTAAAAACAGCTTTTTTGGGTTCAGGGAGCTTCAAAATATGTATTTCCAGTGAGATCTCCACTTCGAATTTTTGGGTGGAATACAATAATTCCTCTTTTTAAATATAGGTATAGTAGGGAAAGTAAAAATACATTTATCTGTAGATGAAGTAAAAAATCTGATGTGTTACATTCACATACCTTTCTCTTCTTTTGCGCAAACTATTTTTACAAACGCTTATTCTCCGTCTACTTCATGATAATCCATATAAAAATTTGCAGAAACTATCGCATTGCTAATTTTCTTGTAGGTATAAGGGGAATATGGTAGGCTTTAAGCGATAGTCAGATCTTTTAAGAGCTGGTTGCTATGTGGAGTATTCCATTCTCTTTGCATGTCCAGGACATTCAAAATCATCTGATGTGTTACATTCACATGACTT
The DNA here is from genome assembly GCA_030765065.1 of Deroplatys truncata. Lineage (NCBI taxonomy): Eukaryota > Metazoa > Arthropoda > Insecta > Mantodea > Mantidae > Deroplatys > Deroplatys truncata. The sequence continues at coordinate 130,428,304 of CM060984.1, forward strand.
TCTCTTCTCTTGTACAAACTGTTTTTACAAACACTTATTCTCCATATGCTTAATGTTAATCGAGATATCGAGATATTAATCTTATTGCTAATTTTCTTGTAGATGCAAGGGGAATTGGTAGGCTTTAAGCGATAGTCAAATATTTTAAGAGCTGGTTGCTATGTGAAATATTCCATTCTCTTTGCATTACCAGGACAAAAACAAAAAAGAATAACGAATTCCCATTTGAGAAAATAAGTATTGAAACATTTAAGGGAATAACCAGCAATATCTCGAAAATTGTTCACTCAACAAAAAAATGTATATGACATAAATTGTGTATTGTAACGCGATCTACATTTTTCGTGTAGTAAAATTTTGTCTATCTCTTATGGTTTACCAGTTATGCAAAAGTCGTTCACAATGAAGAATACTTTTGGAGACATTCCCAGAAAATTCAAGATATACATTTTATTTGTCATGAAAGTATCTTAAACAATATGATACTTTAATCAAAATCGTTGCAAAGAGTATTAATCTGAGGAAAGGGAATGGTGCTGCACCTAGCAACCAGCTAGTACGAGATATGTATATGCTTAAAGGCTACTGTATTTCTATATTGCCCTTGCAAATACAAAACAAGGGAAATCATAGTACGCCTTAAGCGATAGTCAAATACTTTTAGAACTGGTCACTATGTGTAAAATGTAATTCTCTTTGCATGTCAAAAAGATCGTTTCTGCAAATGTTTATCTCGATTAATATGAAATAGATGGAGAATAAGAGTTCGTAAAAAATAGTTTGTACAAGGTAGAGAAAGTCATGCGAGTGTAACACATCAGATTTTTTTATAAAGATTCTCGAAATGACTTTAGGCCAAAACGTGTCGCGCGAATAGTCTAAATAAATAAGAGTTTGTTGGTTAAAGTAATCCTTAAATTCCTTTAATAGGCCCTAACTTCCAGTGACTTAAGATTACATAAAATCCGTGAAAGTACTTCTGATAATTTAGGGTCATATTAGAGCTTTGATAAAAACTAAAAAGTACATTACGAAATGTGTAAACTCCACCTGGTTTTCTCTTAAAATAGCATCTACCTGCTCGGGGAGCGAAGCCAAAATACGTAATTAAGAATTCAGGGTCATAACCTGGCGGCAGAGGCACCATAATAGGGATGAACAACAAATATCACACTATGTCTGTGGTAGTTATACATTACAGGTATGCATATCTCGCAGTTTCTCTCGTTTGCTGTTACTCGCCTATCCTGCACTCGTAATGCCATGCACACTGAATCACCAAAACATTTATATACACGCTTAAACGTGTTACTTACATTTCATAAGTAACGCTTAACAGAATCAAATTAAAATTAACTTATTTTGCTTCTATTTTACTGACGTTTGCCTGTGAAATAGCTTCCCGTTTTGGATAAATGCGATTGAAAGGTATGCATACTTGTGTGCGTCCTTGACACCAACTCCTATCATCATCAGAATTTCAATCCTTTCAATTTCTGTTAAAACATTTTATCCGTTACTACCATATAAACTATCGTTTGATTGCCTCTGTGATCTATCGGTTAGCATGCTAGTTTCCAAATCCAGAGGTCCCGGGGTCGAATCCTGGCTGGGGGATGGAAGTATGAGTGAGAGTAAAATGTGTGTGTGTGTGTGTGTGTGTGTGTGTGTGTGTGTGTGTGTGTGAAATTATTTAAATCAAAAACCCAAGGCAGCATATAAATGGAACAAACCCCCTCCAAAAAAACTATTGTTTCATCGTTCCTAGTAACCTAAATATGGTTTTAATCACAGTATTACTGAGCGGGATGGCTCAGTCAGCAAGTTCATGGCCCGTATTCGGGAGGTCGCAGGATCGATCCCCGGCGACCGCCCATTCTGACCCATGGGTCATCAGGCGAATGATAGAATGGTTTCTTTCAGTCCCAGATATTCCTCGCCCACCATTTCGTTCCGTTCTTCATTTCATTCATCCCGTTGGTCTCTTTCGGAGTCGGAAGTGTCGGCGATGGTGTTTCGGTGCAGTGTGGCAGGGGAAAAGGATGTTCCTGGTAACTCCTTTCGGCTGGCTGTCGGGGACTCGAACCCACTTGAGGGGCGTTGGACCCCCTCTGTGTGTGGTGGGCCCTGTCCGTCTGGAAACTGAGGGACCCTGTCATTGCCGTACCATCGCTTCTGTATCCGGCTGCCGAGTGTCTCCTCTCGCCTTATCCTTCCTCCCGTCGTGGGGTGTAGGTACAATATTCACTCTGGATCGGTGCAGATTTCCCTCCATAACAAAAGATAAGATACAGTATTGAACTAAAACATTTAATCCATTGCTGCGATTCTTTTTGCTTCATTTTCAAGTAATATTAATTAACACACATTTTAAGAACCAATGGATTCACTGCACTCTGAGAATCCATAGGAACTTCTTTAGGAAATATTTCTCCCTTTTCGAATACGCTATTCATTTATTTATTTTGACCATCAGAATGTCGTATTTATATTACATTCACGCTCACATTTACTCTCTCATTCATACCTACACACAATACGAAGGAAGGGAAATAATCCCGGGTAAAGAAAACTGCCCAACTTCCCGTTGAACACGGAACCTCTGGGTACACATTTCAATTTACGCTAATACTATCTGCCAACAATTTCAGTTTATTTATCTCCATTATCTCCAAGACAAGCAGCATTGGAGCCGCCATGTTCCCATCCAGCCACGATAAATTACACATTTAATTAAAATAATTACGCTGATTTAGGTTTTAGCAGCGGATAAAATATAGCACGCCACACGAGATTAAGATGTATTTAAGATTTCCTGAAAGTTATTACCCTCTGCAAGCCTTAAGCGTTAAATTCTTCACTCAATATTACAATATTAATTTAAACTTTTATCCCCTCAGGGGCTCACCTTATGTGAGTACGGGTTTTTGGCGCACCCGGGGGTTCCCGAGCCAATCATCGCCACATTCATCCCCTCACCCCCATCCGGTCGCGGTGGGTTCTTCAAGTGACCGGTGGACCCAAGGTAGGCTCTCGTGCGTTCTTTACATTCCATTCATACCGCACCTCACCGTCGTTTCTTTCTTCCCTTATCACTTTCCGGCCATTTCGCACCACGACATTCGCATATCTCTCTTTTTCTTCCCCGCCGGCCTACCTTGCGTGCGAAACGCCCACACAGTTTTAGTTTCTTTTATCTTTTTATTTAAATCCTCCGTGGACACAGCCTGACGGATACCCGCGCACCGCGTGCGCAGCTGGGTGAGTGGGTAATGGCGTCATCCCCACCACCCGGGGTCGTCATGTAGGGTTGTTGTTCGTATCCGCTGTTCAACTGCAGTCCCGCGGGGGGGCCATTGCATGAGCTGCTGGCTTCCGACGGCGATTGGGTCCCTCTGTCTATGTTCTGGGAGGTGTGACCCTGGGGTGAGCTAGGTATAGATAGGCCACTCACCCAAGCCGGGGTAACGCCCGGGAAGTCAGAGCCCGAGGTCGGAGACGGTTGCAATGGTGGAGGATTTCTTTTCGCTATGGAGCACCCTTTCTCCATTAATACAAACAAGCGCCGAAAAACTATTGTAACAGAAGTAGCACCGCCGACATCTGGTTGTTACTTAGTCATTTCAAGAACAGAAGAAGGACAAAATTTTGAGAAGGTGAACCCTTTTATCATTCAGAAGGGAATAGATGCTATTGCTGGTGCGGTTCAATCATGCACTCGTCTACGGAATGGTTCCTTATTGGCACAAACTAAGTCCGATCAGCAAAGTAAGACCTTGTTGCGCGCTACGCTTCTCCACGGTTACCCCATCCGTGTTGAGAAGCACCGCACATTGAACTCCTGTCGGGGCGTCGTTACCACCCATAGCCTCGATGGTATATCGGACGAGGATCTCGTAGAATATCTATCCGATCAAAAGGTGACTGCAGTGCATCGAGTGCAGGCCAAACGCGACGGCGTATTGGTACCCACTCGTACCCTGTTTATTACATTTGATGGCGTCGATCTGCCCACGAGCATTTCTGCAGGGTACGAACGTATTTCTGTGAGGCCTTATATTCCTAGACCTCTGCGTTGTTTTAAATGCCAACGTTTTGGGCATACGCAAGTCTCATGTAAGAGTGCCGTTAACATCTGTGCAACCTGTAGCCAGCCCTCACACGAAGGTACCTGTTCAACAGCCCCCGTCTGCGTTAATTGTAAAGGGTCTCATTCTGCTTCGTTTGCCGACTGTCCGCGGTACTTGGACGAGAAGGCGATCCAGGAGATCCGGGTAAAGGAAAAACTCTCCTTCGCTGAAGCCCGGAGGCGTTACCATGCACGCCAACCTTCACTCTTGCGATCTGGCACATTTAGTTCTGTTGTTGCCTCGCCAGTACCACGAGTAGATGCTGAAACTCAGACCTGGACCTTGACTGGATTAACCGCCACTACCATCCGGCCGTCTATTAAGGCTACAGTTACCAAGCCGTATAAACCTGGTCCCAAGTCAATGAAGTCGCAAGCCGTTGAAAAGAAGCCCAAGCAGAAACTACGTAGGGAAGATTTTTTGAAAGACCCTCCGCGTGCGCGCGGTAACAAAAGTTCACCTTCTCCTCCTCGGAGGTCGCTGTCCCAGGAAGGTCCTGGGACAAGCCGCGCTCAGCGGCACCCTTCACCCATCGCCACCCAGAACCGATTCACGGCGCTTGAATCGGTTTCTGGCACTGAGCGCGTGGGCCCTCCCTCCGAGGAAGCTATGGAGTCTGACCAACTCCATACAAAAAGCCCGAGCCCAAAGGTTAAACAAAAGGTAATTTTAAGCCGCCCTTCTAAATAGTCAGTTTATCCCCTTATTTTTAATGGCTATCCTGACCTGGAATGTACGTGGTGTACGATCGCATAGGGCGGAACTGCAGCTTTTATTGCGTTCCCATTCACCTATGGTCGTATGTTTGCAGGAGACTAAGCTTCGCCCTCACGATCCTTTTGATCTCCGAGGATATACTCCGGTTCGCTACGACCTTGAACCGGAGGAGGGTACTCCTGCTCATGGTGGTGTCCTACTTTTGGTGCGTAATGACGTTCATTTTACACCTGTCACACTTACATCTGACTTGCAAGCTGTTGCCGTTCGCCTTCACTTACCCGGCTTTTTGTTTTCTGTTTGCTCTGTGTATACACCTCCATCGTCTCCCCTCGCTCCCGCGGACATTCGATCTCTCCTGTCCGCTCTCCCAACACCATTTCTTCTGTTGGGAGATTTTAATGCCCATCACCCACTATGGGGTTCGCCAAGGGCTTGTGCGAGGGGAACTCTTCTTTCCGACATTTTTTATCAGTTCAATCTTTCCATCCTCAATACAGGTGCACCTACTTTTATTTCTGATTCTTCTGGTACATTTTCTCACCTGGACCTTGCAATTTGCTCACTCCAGCTTGCACGTCGTCTTCAGTGGAACGTCGTCGCTGACACCTACTCCAGCGACCATTACCCCTGCATCGTTTCTCTTCTGTCGCACCACGTACAGCATTCCAGAGTACCTACCTGGATATTCGCAAAAGCCGACTGGAGCTTGTATTCCAGCCTCGTGCATTTTGACGACCAGCCCTTCTCCGACATTCACCAACTAGTGCAGCACCTTACGTCTGTTATTTTCTCTGCCGCCGAACGCGCAATACCCCGTTCATCCTCCCAACCTCGGCGGCCACCTGTTCCGTGGTGGAACGAGGATTGTCGGGACGCCGTTCGTGCCCGTAGGACTGCACTTAGGGTGTTTCGGCGACACCCTACACTTGATAATTTGGTGACTTTTAAACAATCGCGCGCCAGGGCTCGTCGCATTATTCAGGATAGCAAGAAGGCATCTTGGGCTCGTTTTGTCGAGTCTTTTAATCGTTTTACGCCTTCATCCGTTGTTTGGGATAAACTTCGTCGCTTCTCAGGTAAAGTGTCACATTGTACTGTTTCTGGCCTTCAGGTTTCTAATGCCACCATAGTGGATCCGGCTGCCATCGCTAACACTCTGGGTTCTGCCTTTGAGGCGGTTTCCAGTTCAGACCATTATTCCGCCGGCTTTCGCTCTATTAAAGACCGGCAGGATTCCGCATCATATACTTTTCGGTCTGTTAATGATGAATGCTGTAACGAACTATTCACAATGAGGGAGCTGGAGCACGCTCTTCATTGCTCTCGGCACTCCGCTCCCGGGCCGGACGGCATTCATGTCCTGATGTTAAAGAACCTTTCAGCCGACAGTAAACTATTTCTCTTACAGGTCTATAACCGTATTTGGCAAGACGGCATTTTTCCTTCCGTTTGGCGCGAAGCCACCATTGTCCCTATACTTAAGCCTGGGAAGGATCGCCAACTACCTTCCAGCTACCGCCCTATCTCCCTCACCAGTTGCATTTGCAAGGTGATGGAGCGCATGATCAACGGGCGGTTGACATGGTGGCTTGAGTCTCAGAAACTTCTAGCGAACGCTCAGTGCGGGTTTCGTCGCTATCGCTCTACCGTCGACCATCTGGTGTCCTTGTCGACGCATATTATGAATGGATTTCTGAGAAAGTGTCAAACCGTGGCTGTATTTTTTGACCTGGAGAAAGCTTATGACACTTGTTGGAGGGGCGGCATTTTACGTACACTTCACGATTGGAATATCCGCGGTCGTCTTCCCATATTTCTTCGGGAGTTTATGACGGACCGCGTCTTTCGTGTACGTGTGGGCTCGGTTTTATCTCGTCGTTTTATTCAAGAGAACGGAGTACCGCAGGGCTCTGTACTCAGTGTCACACTTTTTGCGATTGCTATCAACCCCATTGTTGATTGTATTCCACCTGGCATTTCATCGTCCCTTTTTGTTGACGATTTCGCTATTTATTGCAGTTCACGGCGGACCTGTCTACTCGAACGCCGTCTCCAGAGCTGTATCGACCGTCTCTACGCCTGGAGTAACGCCAACGGCTTTAATTTCTCCGCCGAGAAATCCGTCTGCATCAACTTCTGGCGCCGGAGGTATTTCCCTCCGCCCTCTCTCCATCTTGGGCCAGGGATACTTCCGTTTGCAGACGAGGCGAAATTTTTGGGGTTGATTTTTGATAGGAAGTTGTGTTGGACCTCGCACGTTTCCTTTTTAAAAGCAAAGTGTGACCGTTCTCTTAATCTTTTACGTATTTTAAGTGGCACATCCTGGGGAGCTGATCGGACCGTCCTTCTTCGCCTTTATCGCTCTTTGGTCCGATCCAAACTTGATTACGGGTGTTTTGTTTATTCGTCTGCACGTCCATCTGTGTTACGTCGTTTGAATCCCATTCATCATCGTGGTCTTAGAGTCGCTACAGGGGCCTTTCCAACTAGCCCCGTGCCCAGTCTTTATGCTGAAGCTGCAGAGCCTCCGCTGTCCTCCAGGCGTGAGATGCTCTTGTGCAGCTATGCCTGTCGACTCTCAAGCTTGCCTGACCACCCGTCTTTCGCGGCATTTTTCGAGGATTCACTTGACCGGCAATATTTAGTTAGCTCCTCTGCATTGCTCCCTCCAGGGGTTCGATTTCGACTGCTACTTCGGCATTTGGACGTTACGCCAGCGCCGGCCCTTCCAAGGGGGGAAACGCGTTTTCCTCCATGGTCGCGCGCTGAGGCCCCCTGTCACCTTGGGTTATCGTCAATGCCGAAGAATGAGACCCCTTCTTCAGTCTTTAGATCAGCGTTTTTAGAACTTCAGTCGCAATTCGGGGACTTGCCTTTTATCTTCACTGATGGATCTAAGACTGATGCTGGAGTAGGATGTGCCTTTTTTTGTGGTGGAAATAGTTTTACCTTTCGTTTACCAGAGCAATGTTCGATTTTTACCGCCGAACTTTTTAGCATTTATCAGTCTCTTTTATATATTCAGCGGCACGACTTACGGCACTGTTTTATTTGTACGGACTCTCTGAGTGCCCTTCAGACTATTACTGCGCTGTACCATTACCACCCGCTTGTACAGCGCATACATGACCTGCTCCACTCGCTTGGTGTCACTGGCATCAGCGTGTCCTTCATGTGGATTCCAGGTCATGTGGGCATCTCAGGTAATGAGTCTGCCGACGCCGCTGCGAAATCGGCGATTTTATTGCCCAGATTTTTTACCTCTGTTGTTCCCTCGTCAGATTTGTTTATTGTTTTACGTCGCCGCATCCTCTCGCTTTGGAGCGATGAGTGGACGGCCCTCCGGGGGAACAAGTTGCGGGAGGTTAAGCCTCTCCCGTTAGTCTGGGCTACCTCTTCCCGTGCTTCTCGTCGGGAAGAGGTAATTTTAACACGCCTTCGTATCGGACATTGCATTTTTAGTCATAAGTATTTGCTAAGTGGTGACCCCGCACCACTCTGTGGGCAGTGTGGTGCGCCCTTAACGGTGCGTCACATTTTAGCAGAGTGTCAAGTTTTAACTCCTTTGCGCGTCCGTGTTGGTCTGCCTGTTGGCCTAGCCAACGTTCTGGCAGACGACGCGCGTGCTGTAGAGTGTCTTTTACGTTTTATCAATGACATTGGATTTACCAGACGCATTTGATGCGCTGAGCGTCTTTTGACTATGTACTTTTCTCTTGTTTTTTAATGGGGCATCTCCTCCCCAATGGACATTGGCGCTCGTGTCCCTGACATTCTACAGTTCTTGACACGTTTTAATCTTTTATTGGCTATGTTTTTAGTGTGTTGGTTTTATCAGTTATTTGTATTGTTATAATTGTTGTTATTGTTATTGTTATTTTTGTTATTGTTATTATTGTTATCGTTATTGTTATTGTTCTATCATTGTTATTTTTAACTTTCTGACATCGCGGGTTTGTGTCCCGTTTTTTAATTATGCGGTTCTTTTAACTGTCATTTATATTTTGACCTTATATTTTATACATTGTAAGGGCGCTGATGACCTCAGCAGTTTAGCGACCTTAAACCGCATATCATCATCATCACTTAAACTTTTATACCGTAAATTACTATCATTTTAAACTCATATCACGAAAAAAACAACACTTTTTAATTGTTTCATCTGCATAGTATCTCTTTAATATCTGCGGTCATATCGGGTGGCTTTGACTTTAGAAACAACTAATTCGTTGACTGTGGATTCTTGCTGTTGGTTTTTACTGATTTTCATAAGGAAACACTTTAATTTACTCACACATTAAAACTGTGCAGGCTAGTGAGTGATTCTAATTAAAAAAAATTTCCCATCCCAGTTAGAAATGGAGTCCGAGACCTTTGGGTTGAGGAACTAGAACACTTAAAACAGTTTTATTCACAGAAAATCTTATACATAAGTCAAAAAATTAAATTCTTCCCATAGCAACCAAACGCTTTGTATGAAACAAAAGAAATGTTGCATGCAACTATAGAAAACAACTAACTCCCTTCTAAAAAAAACCAGAAAAGAAAGCGGTCACATCCTGTAGAATAATTACTCATTTTTACTTTCTCTACTACGTATAGTAAGTAGGGGAAGTATTGCATTCCACCCAAAAATTCGATACCGAGATTTCGCCGGAAATACATGTTTTGAGACCTCCTGAATCCAAAAAAAGCATTTTTGGAAACATGTCCGTGTGTGTGTCTGTGTGTGTGTCTGTGTGTGTGTGTGTGTGTGTGTGTGTGTGTGTGTGTGTGTGTCTGTGTGTCTGTGAACAGCATAACTCAAAAACGAACAGTCGGATAAGCACCAAACTTGGTATTTAGGTTCAGTATCTTCCAGAGATGCGACACGAAGGTTTTCAAGAAAATTCCCCCACCCCAGATTACCCTTTACATGGAAGATTTTTCGAAAATTTTAATTTTCTCAAAAATGGCTCTAACGATTTTGATGAAAATATCATATGTTTAAGATAATGTCATGAGAAATGAAATGTATATCTCGAATTTTCTGGGAATGTCTCCAAAAGTATTCTTCATTGTGAACGACTTTTGCATAACTGGTAAACCATAAGAGATAGACAAAATTTTACTACACAAAAAATGTAGATCGCGTTAAAATACACAACTTATGTCATATACATTTCTTTTGTTGAGTGAACCGTTTTCGAGATATTGCTTGTTATTTCCTTAAATTTTCCAATACTTATACTTTTTCTCAAATGCGTTATTCAATTTTTTTATGTCCTGGACATGCAAAGAGAATGGAATGCGCCACATAGCAACCAGCGTTAAAATATTTGACTATCGCTTAAAAGCTACCATATTTCCCTTGCATCTACAAGAAAATTACCAATAAGATTGACATCTCGATATCTCGATTAACATGAAGCATATGGAGAATAGGCGTTTGTAAAATTAGATTGTACAAGAGTAGAGAAAGTCATGTGAGTGTAACACATCAGATTTTTTTACTTTATCTACCATATATTTAGGAGGTAGAGGAAGTATTTGCATTCCACCCAAAAATTTCATAACTAGATTTCACCGGAAATACCTATTTTGAGGCCCCCCGAATAAAAAAGATATTTTTAGTAAAAGCTCCGTGCGTGCGCGTGGTAGGTGTTTGTGTACAAAACGTCAGATAGATACCAAAATTGGTATTTAAGTTCAGTATCTACTAAATATGCGATACGATGATTTTCATGGAAATCTCTCAACCAAAGTAACCTATATATGGAAAATGTTTCGAGATTTTTTATTTTCTCGAAAACAGTAGCTGTAACGATTTTGATTTAAATATCAAATATTTAAGGTGTTTACATGACAAATAAAAGGCATATGTTGAATAGTCCTCTTCATTCAGAAGCAGTTTATTATAATTTTGTATAATTAAGGGACAGACAAAAACTTGCCGCATACAAAAATGCAGATCTCTTTAAAACACCAATTTATTTCAAATAATAACGTGGCATCAACATTTCCGAGATATTCGTTATGATTGGTTTGAACTGTTCAATACTTTGTTATTTTTTAAAAGTGCTTTCTCTATTCAGTTGTTTCTCATAATGTCGTGGAAAGAGTATGGAATTTCAGACAGCATATAACCATCCGCTTAATTTACTTTCAGCTCAGTTTTCCCTATCCTCGTTCTATTTACAGCAAAATGTTAGTTTCGGTTGGAGGGTTTTCTGTAACTTATACTGTTAAGATTTAAATTGGGTTTTATTTATGGACGCTCTTTAACTACTGGTCTTTAGCGTCCCATTATTGGGCGTGAAGCCTCTTTATCAGGCTTGAGGTTATTTTACGTGCCGTAAATCTACGACACGGGACCACCAGCTTTACTTCCCTTCCGAAGGAAGCCACGCTAAGGATTTTTACGCCCGAAAAAATCCATCGCCCTCCGCCGGCTTTGAACCCGCGACCTCGGGAATAAGAGAGAATCACTACACCACGGAGGACGACCACTTATATTGTGACAGGCATACTTGGAAGATGCTAAAAACACAAAATTTGGTAATTTATCCAACAGATTGTATTTAGATAATGCTATTCGTAGACGCGCGCGCGCACAAACACTCAAGCGTTGGGACATGTTTTTAACGTGCTTTTTTATTTGGAAAAACCTCAAAACATGCATTTCTGATGAAATCTCGACATGTAATTTTTGTGTGGAATGTAATACTTCCTCTTTCTACTGCAAATAGGCACTAGGAAAGATAAAAATGAGTTAGGTTTTAGTTTTATGGTTATTAAATACCAATTATGAAATTCCCTGAATGACATTTAAGTGCAGCTTTTATGTGCACGGTGCTTAAACGGGCATTAAACGTACTAAATCAAAATGTCATTATTTACGGAAGCACTTACGTAGATATCAAATGAACGAATCTTTTATCAGACTATGTGAATGGTGTTATGCACCTCAGAAATATATAGGTCTAAACTTGCAGATGTGTGCATGACGTGTATGCAAGATAAACACAGATGTTATGCACACAGCACCGTGAACCTTGAGATAACATCACATTTCCTGGGGAAACAGCGACATTTGCACGTTTCTTCCTAGTACCGTTGATACGGGAACGTCCCTTCTTGGAAAAGGTAAATGCTCGTAAACTCTCATAATGTGAAACGCCACGCGTTTTATAGTCGGTACAACTGATAGCGTGTTATACAGAACCCAAGATCTTTTCCTGTCTGTTTTGGATAGGGAGTTTAAATTTATCTACATCTATTGAAGCAGAGAGCAAGCGTTTTACTTATTTTGAAAGCCTTTCTAGATGTCCAAATTATCTAAAATGTTTAAATCGTTGATTCCTAAATGGCTAAAAGCTTGAAAAGGATTTATAAGATCAGAGTAGAAGTACTGATAAAAATGACTTTGACTTTCGTCGTCGTTGGCGTCGTCTTTGTTATTATTATTGTTACTCTACAGAGAATGCGCGGAAAACAAGACCAAAGCATTGGAACTGAGCGGGTTGACTCAGCCGGTCAGCGGCTGATAGCGGCTGAGACACTCATTTGGGAGATCCCTGGTGGGATATTCATTGGACTGGCTATCCTGCCCATGTTTATTTTTTATCTTAATTTTCTTTCATCCTGCAGGATTTCAGGTTAGGAGCGGTGCACATTAGCGTGCAGCGTATGCGGTGGATGTGAATTTGGGGTGGTAACAAGTGGCACTTCACCCCGACAAGGATAGGTCAGTCTTTTACACCGATATGGACTGTAGTAGTTCATGGCAATGTCTTTCGAACTCTGCAAAGCTTCCGCAGCCTTCCAGAGAACCACGGAGAAGCCTCATCTACAACGCTTTTCCCATCTATCTCGAGGACGTCATTGTTATCACCAAGACATTCTTGGATCAATTGAACAACCTAATGAAGATACTTGAGAGGCTTCTCTAAGGCAATCGCGAGCCAAAACCAAAGAAGTGTCAGTACAGAAAAGAAGTGCGCTATCTGGGACACATTGTATGCTATGATTGAGTGACTGCAAGCCTCTAAAAACTGAGGGTCGTTATAGAATGGCACAGACCGAGGATCAAACTAGAAATACGACGGTTCCCGTGTCTCTGGAATTTCTTTTCTGGGTGTGCAAACATCCAATTACACAATTACTGAGGAACGACAGGCCTTCCAATGGTCCAACTAAGCTGAGGCGACTTTCCAAGCCTTGAACTTTCCTGTGCACGTCCTCGATTTAGGACACCCCATATGAAATTAAATTGAGTTTTATTTGAACGCACTTTAACTACTATGGTCCTTACCGTCCCATTCTATATTGGGCGTGAAAGGCCGTTAATTTTGCTCAGAGGCCTCTTTATCAGGCTTGAGGTTCTTTTACGTGGCGTAAATCTACAACATGGGACCACCGGCTTTACTTCCCTTCCGAAGGAAGCCATGCTAAGGATTTTTACGCCCTAAATAATCCATCGCCCTCCGCCGGGTTTGAACCCGCGAACTAGAGGCTAGCACGGCACCACTAGTCCACGAAGGACGACATACCCCATATCGATTAAGAACTTCACTGCGGACGGGGAAACCAGTGAGGTCGCATCAGGGTATCTTATCGCAAGAACAGGACGGAGAACAGAGAATATTGGTCTACTTCAATGAAGCTCTTTCCAAGAGCGAAAAGAAATACTGGGTGATATGACGAGAGCTGCTGGTTTTTGTGGAATACTTTAACGGATACGAGTTTACCTCCGAACGGACAATTCCCACCTCAGTTAGCTATTGGGCTTACACAACTTAGAAGACGTCATTCTAACGCAGACGCCGTTACCCGAAGATCGTGCCAAGAAAACTGCAGCTGTATATGAAGGTGGAGACAAAGGAGAGTGCTGCAGCTCATGCCTGGTCCTAGTTCAACCTACGGGATGAAGTGTCCTTGAGAGCGAGCAACTGGAGGATGGGGAGATAGGGCCGATTTCGGTGGATAAAGTATCTGGCGAACGACCCACGCGGACGGATTCGCCACAGAAACCGATTTATAAGAGCTAATGGGCACAATGGGACTTCCTGGTAGTCTGAAAAGGTATGTTGAAGAGAGAGTCGGAGTTTACAACAGGAAAACCAAAGTGGAACATCTAGTGCTCTTGAGGAATATGGTGAAAGAGATTCTCAAGAATAACGATGGACTTACTAGGGAGGGCACCTTGGGATAAATAAAGGCCTTGAAAACCTACGTCTCCAGTTTTATTGGTTACACCTGCGACGCGATGGTAGGTCAGAAGTGAGGCGAGAGAAAGTGCCAGCACTGCGAAATTGTGCGACAAGTCGTGATCCCTAGACACGCTGTCGGGTAGGACTGCAGCAATACAACGTCGGAGTGCTCTTCGAACGAACTGCTATCGACTTTGCAAGCCCTTTCCTTAGGAAGATGCTGGAAATCGCTATATGTTTATTGTCTGTGGGCTATTCTGCTAAGTGGGCGGAGATTTACCACGGGAACTTTCAATAAAGAGGGTTTGAATGTGGCCAGTGCACAGTGAACAACTTCTTCTGCCTGTTCAGAGTCTCCCAAGAGTTCCACTGTGACTAGGGTTCTAATTGGATCCAACCTTATGCGAGAGCTGGCCCAACTCCTCGGGATACACAAGGCCTGTACCACTCCTCTTTATCGTCAATCAGACGGTATGGTGGAGCTTTACCTAATGACGCCCGAGGAGCATCTCCGGAAAGTGATATCCAGCAATCAGAGAATTGCAAAGTGCATGTGCCAGTGTTACTTCTGGCCTACCGAGCAACAGTACACGAGTCAATTGACATGACGCTGCCCAACATAGTATTCGAAGCGACCTACGGCTGCCATACATCTGTTGTTCGACATGCATTCCAGATGCGGCTCAGGCAGGTTTCGTCTAGGCGCTAACGTACAGGGTGGAATACATGCTCATCTCGTCAGATAACACCTGAAGCTACAAGTGGCCGGATGAAGGCTCGATTTGACCGTCTGGCGAACAGTGCTGGGTTTTAAGAAGGTGACCGCGTGCAGCTTTATCGTTCCATAGGATCAAAGAAAACTTGCCGAAGCTGCAACGTTCCTGGCACGGCTCATATTAGGTTATTACCAGTATTAACGATGTGGTATACTGCACCTAGCGTCAACCCCGAGGGAAGCTGATAGTGGTACACCTTGATCGGCTTGTCTCATGTGGAGACATTCGGGGCGACGTGCTCTGAGGAGGAAGCTTTCTCTTGATTCCCATGCCTTGAGTAGCGGGCGGGTTGTCCAAGTCCAGTCGGCATATGATTGGTTGGAGAGATAGAAGTCTCCCCTGCCCGCAACCCAAATACCCTTTGTATGAAAATTTTGCCAAAAATGGCTCTAAAGATTTTGATTAAAATACCACATGTTAAAATATTTGCATGAAAAATAAAATGTAGGTATATCTTGAATTTTCTGTGAATAGCCTGTGAAGTCCTCTACATTTTAAATCACATTAGTATAATTGATAAACCGTAAGAAATAGTTAACATTTACTACACAAAAGCGTAGATCTCGTTAAAGCACACTATTTATGTAAAATAACAAGTTTTATTGGTTTATATAATTAGTTTGTCGTAACCAACTTTTAGTAAATATCCGACCTTTCGTTTTTGTTCTATGCTGTCGTACGCAGCGCTTGCGCGCGCTGACATTTTCTGTAACAAAATGATATTTTTTGGATTCAGGGACCTGAAAACACATTTCTGTTGAAATACAAACCACCTGCTTTTTTTCTTTTTTTTTTAAGATTTGATTATCGCTTAGGGCCTTCTGTATCCTTCTTATACGTACAACCAAATGTGCAATAAAAGCATTTCTGTAAATATTTTTATAATTAAGTAATAGAAATATAAGCGTTTGTAATAATAGTTTGTTTACAAGTGGGTAGAGAAAGTTATGCGAGTTTAACACATAAGATTTTTCATGTCGTCATTGCTTTAGTTCTTCCCCCTTTTCTTGCTGGAATTCACTCATATGCCAATCTTGGTAAACTTGCTTCACTCATTCTCATCACATATCTATACCATGTCAGTTGTCTTGTTAATATACAGAGCCCTCCTTAAATAAGGAATGAAACCTTTTACCTATATGAGACAAATGAAATCGTTAATGCAACTAAATAAGAAAAAAATAAAAAAAATAAAAAGTATTTTGCCATTTAAAACGTTTTATCAATGTTACACCTGATATGGTAAAATGGCTGAACATTTCACTTTTTGATAAATTTTCGTTTCAAAATTTTAAATTTGACGTATCCGAGAATTTTTAAAATGAGTTAATTTTAGTTTTATTTGCATTACTCCTTACTTATAAAATATCTGTATATGTGTATATATAAATATAGAACGTTATTATTTACTTCCAAATTTTGTTTATTTAATTATTTCCTGTCTTGCTCTTTCTATTTTTGAATCCTTCCCTTGCTGACCTTCTCCAATCATGAACAGTTTGTTTACCAAGCAATTTTACTTTTAATAGCATTTTTCATTTGCCAAATTTCTGATCTGAGTTATTTAATATACAGGCAAATACGAAATGGGAAGTATAATAGTATATATAATTAATATAGTCTAGAGAAACAAAAATATGCAATATCACGTTGAATGCCATTTTCTAGCATGAAAAGATTATAAAAGAAACCAAAATATACATAAAATCTATAAAACAAACATAACAATATACATACTGTTTCTTTTATAATCGTTTTATACTAGAATATGGCATTCCACGTGGATATTGCATATTTTTGTTTCTTTAGACTATTTACTTTCTCTACTACGTATAGTAAGTAGGGGAAGTATTGTAGGTATTCCACCCAAAAATTCGATACCGAGATTTCACCGGAAATATATGCTTTGAGGCCCCCTGAATCAAAAAAAAAAAAAAGCATTTTTGGAAACATGTCCGTGTGTCTGTGTGTGTGTCTGTGAACAGCATAACTCAGAAACGAACAGTCGGATAAACACCAAACTTGGTATTTAGGTGCAGTATCTTCCAGAGATGCGACACAAAGGTTTTCAAGAAAATCCACCCCAGATTACCCTTTACATGAAACATTTTTCGATAATTTTAATTTTCTCAAAAATGGCTCTGACGAGTTTGATTAAAATATCATATGTTTAAGATATTTTCATGACAAATGAAATGTATATCTCGAATTTTCTGGGAATGTCTCCAAAAGTATTCTTCATTGTGAACGACTTTTGCATAACTGGTAAACCATAAGAGATAGACAAAATTTTACTACACAAAAAATGTAGATTGCGTTAAAATGCACAATTTATGTCATATACATTTTTTGTTGTTGAGTGAACCATTTTCGAGATATTGCTTGTTATTCCCTTAAATTTTCCAATACTTATACTTTTTCTCAAATGGGAATTCGTTATTCATTTTTTTGTCTTGGATATGCAAAGAGTATTAATCTGTGGCCAAGAGAATGGTGCTGCACATAGCAACCAGCTATTAAGAGATGTGTATATGCTTAAAGGCTACTGTATTTCTACATTGCCCTTGCAAATACAACAGAAGGGGAACATAGTAGGCCTTAAGCGATAGTGAAATACTTTTTATACTGAGAAATAAAGGAACTGCTATGATTTTGTGAGTCTTCTATCGGCTTTTGCTTCAAAGGAATGCTGATTTGAACCAATTTCGTAAGATCGTTTCATATCTTATTGTTCGTTATAGTAGTATTTTAAATGTGCCTATTTTAGTTTATATTTTTTGCTTCCACGGTTTAAGGGCTGTTTTATTTTATTAATTCATATATTATTTGTTATTGTACCATTTTCTGTTTTGGTTTCTGTTCTTTGTTTACTGGTTTACGTTTTAAGACTTTTCATAATGCCTAGTAAGAAACGAACCAGTTTTAAGTTTAATGTTAAGAAGTTGTTTTCTGTGAAAGTAGCCAAAGTGATTGCTGGCGCCTTGAGCCAAAATAACGCCATATTTGGTGAGGTTAAAAATACACAGTGCATAAGCAACTCGGTGATGGCGTTATGTTTTTCAACTGTAATAAATATGGATGCTTGGAGTTCTGAAGTAATTGATAAAATTCTTAATTTAGGCAATGTTTTGCACTTAAAATCAATTTCAAATTATGATGGTGTTATGCCATCTCCGCCTTACTTGAGCGTTGATGACGTTTGGCTGCAGGATATTGTAATTGATGATGTAAAAGTAATCTGCAATGCAGTGACAAATAATTTGCATTACAAGGGATCATACCGAGGGATTTAGGCAGGTTGTTAAAAATATTTTTAATGTCCTGGACATGCAAAGAGAATGCAATGCTCCACATAGCAACCAGCTCTTAAAAGATTTGACTGTCGCTTAAAGCCTAGCATATTCCCCTTACACCTACAAGAAAATTAGCAATAAGATAGTCTGCAAATGCTTATCTCGATTAACATGAAGATGGAGAATAAGCGTTTGTAAAAATAGTTTGTACAAGAGTAGAGAAAGTCATGTGAGTGTAACACATTAGATTTTTTTTTAATTATATATGCCATTATAACTCCTATTTCTTATTTGTCTGTATATTAAATAATCTTTATTTTCTATTATTGGACCTTGTTTTTATCCTTCTATACTGTAATAAATTTCCTGCCAATAAAATATTTACACCTAAGGCTGTTTATTTGTTTCAAAGTTATACCTCCTTTCAAAAAGTTCATGTGCATTAACATATTGTACAGTGTACAGATTTCGGATTTCAATGTATAACTGTTTTTCAGATCAAATGTACAAATAATATGTAGTACATCGCTTTATTAAAAATTCATAAAACGATCAAAGATATGGATATTTTCAAAAACATTTCAAATCCAGAAGAAATTGTTTGATGAGTGGTAAGCGTTTTATAAGAACAGTGTGTATAGCTTTACGGGAATTATAGTTTATTTAATTGTAATTTTAAGAATGATAATTGTCGCTCAAAGTATAATAGCGTTGACTTTTCAACGGTTCAAATCCCGCCAGGACCGTCTTCCCTGACTGAGGGTTTTTTTCCAGGTTTTCCTCAGTCCTCATAATCGACAAATTTCGGGAAGGTACTTTAAACTTATGGCTTGAACGTTTCCTTCCCAAATTTCCTTTCCTAATCATTTTATTTCATGTATAAATAGTGTTCACGGCCTGCGGTGCCGTGTGTATTAAGAGCGAGCGTTAAACACTATAAATAAACTTAATAGGTACTCTTAAGGCCATTTTTGTGAGCACAAATTCCCAATAAGCGACAGCATTAAACCAAAACCAAAACAGTGTTAAAAAGCAGACAAATATATCCTCTAAATTGTTTCTTTTGTGAGACCAAGGAAATGGAATTTGCGAGGGGTCCCTTTGTTGTAACGGGGTCTGGTGACTGAATGAAAGTAAAAAGCGGTGTAGAGCCACTAAGTCCAAAGGAATGCAGCCGGGATCAGAAAATGCGGGTTATCTGCATGTTCATCTCCACAGGAGCTCTGGAGATAGGCACAAGATGCGCTTAAGTGTGGCATGCGGCACAGCCTGCCCCAAAATACTGTTAGCGCTTTTCACATTGATCATTAAGTAACGTGAGAGCAAGAAAAAGAAAGGAAAAAATCTGAGTTGCGTTCACATGACTTTCTCTACCCTCAATTGTTTACTAATGGGTATAGTGGTATACAAACTATTCTAATGAAAGCTTATTTTTCTGTCTACTTCATTTTAATCGAGATAAACGTTTGCAAAAGTATCTACATTACACATTTCGTAATAGCTACAAAGGGAATGGCGATAGTCATATGTTTAAAAATTGGACGCCTTAAAATTCCATACTCTTTCCATGAAATCACGAGAAATAATTGAATATCGACAGGACTTAGACAATGTATTGAACAAATGAACCTATTAATAACGGATATCTCGGAAACGACCTATGCCATATGTTTTAAAGAGCTCTACATTGTTTTCTGTAGTACGTTTTCGTATATCGCTTAACGTTTATCAGTTACACGAGATTACACAAAATACCTACCTTATGAAGAGGACTTCACAGGCTATTTTCAGAAAATTCAAGATATACATTTCATTCTTCATGGAAATATCTTAAACATATGGCTAGTTCCCAAGGTCGCAGGTTCAAACCCGGCGGAGGGCGATGGATGTTTTCATGGCATGGCTTCCTTCGGAAGGGAAGTAAAGCCTGCGGTCCCGTGTCGTAGATTTACGGAACGTTAAAAAACCTCAAACCTGATAGAGGCCTCTGAGCGAAATTTCCAGTCTTTTACGCTAAGAACCATTGTAGTTAAAGAGCGTCCATAAATAAAACTCAATTTAATTTTAAACCTATGATATTTTTATCAAAGCCGTTATGGCCATTTATGACACAATCAAAATTTTCCATTAAAGGGAAGTTTGGGGTAGAGGGAGTTTTTTAAAAATCTTCGTCTCGTATCCTTGGAAGATGCTGAACTTAAATACCAATTGTAGTATTTATAGGACTCTCCGTTTTTGAGGTAGATATCTCTCTCTCTCTCTCTCTCACACACACACACACACACACACACACACACACACACACGGACCCTTTTTCTAAAAATGATTTATTTTTGTTTCAGAGAGTCTCAAAATATGTATTTCCGATTAAATCTCGTTATCGAATTGTTTGATAGAATGCAATACCGTTTCTACTCTACCTACTATACACTGGTGGATAAAGTAAGGAGCAATTGGATAACTCTTAAACGAGCAAAGAAATTGAAGTTATTTCACGAACAGTTAAAAGTTATGTCGTTCGTACTCCAAAACTCATCCATTCAGATGTAAGCGAAACTTGCTACAAAAGTTTCCCTCTTGTTTACGCTTTTATTTGTGTTTTCATATGTAGTGTCACGAGTGATTTTCAAATTGCTGTAGATGAATCAGGACTTGCATTTGTTAGGACACGAATAAAATGTAGGTACTAATAAATCCATAGAGAAAGATAATATTTCAAATGCTTACAATGAATAATAGTTATAGGTAATCGCAGCTATGATTTTATGCATGTCACCATACTTACTGTAGGTACATAAATTAAGGTGGCAATACATGTTGTAATAAATCCTTATCATCTTCGCTTACCTATCTCATGCTAGCTTCGCAGTCTGCCAAAATATGTGTGTTGGTGTTTTTGGTCACGTCTTTCAAACGATTGAATTACAACGCTTGTTTCCACTGTACACTGTACCTGTGCGTAAAGAACATCGAATAATCGCTCAGCGATAGTAGAATATGGTCATTAAATGTCGGTGTAGAGAGCCAGGATTGATTGATATCTGATGCATTCTAGCATATGATTGAGCTATATCAGATGGCTGGCGTATAAGAGAAATAGTCATTGTAAACGACCCATTGACCGCAAATTAAAGGTGGTCATGATATCCAACTAGATTCAAAATCTATTCAGAGGAGACATTAAAGCCCGGAACAAATACAGAAAAACAAATACAGATAAATGTGTGTTAAAGTTGGTGACATTTATTTACACTTTGCAGTTTGCTGATTACTAAATAATACGATGATTTAGAAAATATGAGCAGGAAACTCATTGAAGAAAACGAAAAGCATACTTAAATTTAATTTTGGAAAATAAAATGATATGGTTATCAAGGAAAAAATATTTGATAATCTATATTAAAATTACAAAGAGAGGAAGTATGTATGCGTGCGCGCGTGCGCGTGTGCGTGTGCGTGTGAGAGAATTTCGGAAATCACTCAAATAATTTTGATAATTGTTTATTTGATATAAGTTTGAGATATTTTACTGACAAACAAAATGTACGTGTTGAATTTTCTGGAAATAGCATGGAAGTTCACTTTATTATGAATTACATTTTACAATTGATAAACCGTAAGAGTAGACAAAATCTTATGCACAAAAAATATAGATCTCTTAAGGCATACAATTTGTGCCAAATAATTTTTTTTGTGGCATTAAGAGCATACATAAGGGAAATTTGTAAACTCTACATTTATGGACATATATATTTGAAATTTATACCACAATAACACACCAAATCATTAGCATGTACAAATTTTCATTATAATATCTCCAGTTGTTTTCACGTTATTAATTGTTTAGATAATTAATTATATTTATGGTACACAAAAATGGTCCATATGATGAAAAAAAAATCTGATGTGTTACACTTACATGACTTTCTCCACTCTTGTACAAACTATTTTTACAAACGCTTATTCTCCATCTACTTCATGTTAATCGAGATAAACATTTACAGACTCTATCTTATTGCTAAGTTTCTTGTATATGTAAGGGGAATACATATTTACAAGGGTAATATAGAAATACAATAGCCTTTAAGCACATACATATCTCTTAATAGCTGGTTGCTAGATGCAGCACCATTCCCTTTGCCACAGATTAATAGTCTTTGCATATCTAAAACATAAAAATGAATAACGAATTCCCGTTTGAGAAAATAAGTATTGAAAAATTTAAGGGAATAACAAGCAATATCTCGAAAATGGTTCACTCAACAAAAAAAATGTATATGACATAAATTGTGTATTTTAACGCGATCTACATTTTTTGTTTAGTAAAATTTTGTCTATCTCTTATGGTTTACCAGTTATGCAAAAGTCGTTCACAATGAAGAATACTTTTGGAGACATTCCCAGAAAATTCAAGATATAGATTTTATTTGTCATGAAAATATCGTAAACATATTATATTTTAATCAAAATCGTTAGAGCCATTTTTGAGAAAATTAAAATTTTCGAAATATCTTCCATGTAAAGGGTAATATGGGGTGGGGGGATTTTCTTGAAAACCTTCGTGTCACATCTCTGGAATATTTGAACCTAAATACCAAGTTTGGTGTTTATCCGATTGTTCGTTTCTGAGTTATGCTGTTCACAGACAGAGACACACAGACAGACACACAGACACACACACGAACATGTTTCCAAAAATGCTTTTTTACTTTCTCTACTACGTATAGTAAGTAGGGGAAGTATTGCATTCCACCCAAAAATTCGATGCCGAGATTTCACCGGAAATACATGTTTTGAGACTCCCTGAATCCAAAAAAAGCATTTTTGGAAACGTGTGTGTGTGTGTGTGTGTGTGTGTGTGTGTGAACAGCATAACTCAGAAACGAACAGTCAGATATACTCCAAACTTGGTATATAGGTTCATTATCTCCCAGAGATGCGACACGAAGGTTTTCAAGAAAATCCGCCCACCCCAGACTACCCTTTACATGGAAAATTTTTCGAAAATTTTAATTTTCTTAAAAATGGCTCTAACGATTTTGATTAAAATATAATATGTTTACGATATTTTATGACAAATAAAATGTATATCTTGAATTTTCTGGGAATGTCTCCAAAAGTATTCTTCATTGTGAACGACTTTTGCATAACTGGTAAACCATAAGAGATAGACAAAATTTTACTACACAAAAAATGTAGATTGCGTTAAAATACACAATTTATGTCATATACATTTCTTTGGTTGAGTGAACCGTTTTCGAGATATTGCTTGTTATTCCCTTAAATTTTCCAATACTTATAATTTTTCTCAAATTCGTTATTCATTTTTACTTTCTCTACTACGTATAGTAAGTAGGGGAAGTATTGCATTCCACCCAAAAATTCGATACCGAGATTTCACCGGAAATACATGTTTTGAGACCTCCTGAATCCAAAAAAAGCATTTTTGGAAACATGTCCGTGTGTGTGTCTGTGTGTGTGTGTCTGTGTGTGTGTGTGTGTGTGTGTGTCTGTGAACAGCATAACTCAAAAACGAACAGTCGGAGACGCACCAAACTTGGTATTTAGGTTCAGTATCTTCCAGAGATGCGACACGAAGGTTTTCAAGAAAATCCCCCCACCCCAGACTACCCTTTACATGGAAGATTTTTCGAAAATTTTAATTTTCTCAAAAATGGCTCTAACGATTTTGATGAAAATATCATATGTTTAAGACAATGTCATGAGAAATGAAATGTATATCTCCAATTTTCTGGGAATGTCTCCAAAAGTATTCATTGTGAACGACTTTTGCATAACTGGTAAACCATAAGAGATAGACAAAATTTGCTACACAAAAAATGTAGATCGCGTTAAAATACACAACTTATGTCATATAGATTTCTTTTGTTGAGTGAACCGTTTTCGAGATATTGCTTGTTATTTCCTTAAATTTTCCAATACTTATACTTTTTCTCAAATTCGTTATTCATTTTTTTTATGTCCTGGACATGCAAAGAGAATGGAATGCGCCACATAGCAACCAGCGTTAAAATATTTAACTATCGCTTAAAAGCTAGCATATTCCCCTTGCATCTACAAGAAAATTAGCAATAAGTTTGACATCTCGATATCTCGTTTAACATGAAGCATATGGAGAATAGGCGTTTGTAAAATTAGATTGTACAAGAGTAGAGAAAGTCATGTGAGTGTAACACATCAGATTTTTTTTATGTCCTGGACATGCAAAGAGAATGGAATGCGCCACATAGCAACCAACGTTAAAATATTTGACTATCCCTTAAAACCTACCATATTCCCATTGCATCTACATTAAAATTACCAATAAGATTGACATCCTGATATCTCGATTAACATGAAGCACATGGAGAATAAGCGTTTGTAAAAATAGTTTTTACAAGGGTAGAGAAAGTCATGTGAGTGTAACACATCAGATTTTTTGGATGCAGGGGGTCTCAAAACATATATTTCCGGTGAAATCTCGGTATCGAATTTTTGGGTAGAATACAATACTTCCCCTAATACAATACTTCCCCTACTTACTATACGTAGTAGAGAAAGTAAAAATAAACATTTTGCTAATAACTATTTTGATTCTAATGAATACTTAAGAAAATACTTTTGAAAACAGATTTCATATCAACGTTTTAGTTTTAGAGAAAAAAGTTATTAGGTTATGAGAAATAATTTTTTGCTACTTTGCGTTTATTTGATATTATAACTAATATTCCTGCAACGATAACCGATAAAAATCATTTCCAACATTTTATATTTATACTTTGTAGTGCTTGAAGGAAACCAAACCAAAATTACGTTGTGTGGAACATTTTGAACTCGGAAAAAAAGAAATCCCAGGAAAGCGGCTATGAAATTCTAAAAAGCTATTTGGCCTATTTAAAATTTTGTGTAAAGTTATTTATAATTATTAGACATACACATAAAACACAGATTATCAAACTAGATAATTATTATAAGCAAAATAATCTACTTTTTTGGAAGGATTTCGCTTCATTTTTACTTTCTCTGGGGAAGTATTGTAGTATTGTATTCCACCAAAAACTTCGACCGAGATTTCACGGAAATACATATTTTAAGGTTGCGCTGGATCCAAATAAACATTTTTGGAAACGCGCGCGCGCGTGTGCGCGCGCGCATAATAAATCAAAAACGAAAAATCGGTAAATACCAAACTTAGTATTTAACTTACATAAGTATCTTACAAGGATGCGACACGAAGATTTTCAATAAAATCCCCCCACCCCAGACTACTCTTTACATGGAACATGTTTAGAACATTTTGATTTTCTAAAAAATGGCTGTAACCATTTTGATTAAAATGTCATACGTTTAAGATATTTTTATGGCAAATGAAATGTATATCTTGAATTTTCTGGGAATGTCCCCAAAAGTCCTCTTCATTCTGAATGACTTTCGCATAAGTGGTAAACCGTAAGAGATAGACAAAATTTTAGTACACAAATAACATAGGTCTCGTTAGAATATAGAATTTATGTCATACATTTTTTTATCGAGTGAAACATTTCCGAGATATTCCTTGTTATATGTTTGAATTTTCCAATACTTATACATTTTCTCAAATGGGAATTTGTTAAGAGAATGAAATACTCCACATAGAACAGCTCCTAAAAGATTTGACTATCGCTTAAAGCTTACCATATTCCCATTGCACCTACAAGAAAATTAGAAATAAGATGTTTATCTCGATTAAATGACAGATGAAGAATAAGCGTTTGTAAAAATAGTTTGTACAACATGCGAGTACAACGCATCAGATTTTTACCTGTGTGTACTCTTAACTATTTCCGAGATGCTCCTTGTTATTGATTAAAATTTTCAAATATTTATGCTTTTATCAACTGGTAAGTCGCTATTCGTTTTTTCTCGAGGTCACGCATAGAGTATGGAATTCAAAGCTATCACATAGCGACACGCTCTTTAAAAATCTGACTCTCACGTTACCTATTGCATCCTTCTTATACCAACGAAATGTGTAATGCAAGCTCATCTCTATTATTAAGAAACAGGAGAATGAGCTTTTGTAGAAGAGGAATTTAGAAAGTACTGTGAATGCAATACATCAGATTTGTTTGGCTTTAAATGGAGTACATCGGCAAATGTCTTCATACCGTCAAAATGTCATTTGATATCAGTAATATGTTGGTGATAAATATCTTGTGAGCTTGGTACAGATTCCACGCGAGATTCAAACCCATGAACTTATCGTTTATTTCTCCGGCTGAAATCCATTATCAGTAAAGATACAGTAGAAGAGAATGGAGCGTGCGTTTCAAAGAAACTAACACAACAAAGAAGTATGGATAAGTAACTGATAAACATAATGGAAAAACCATGCTCACGTGTTCGTGGTAACGGAAAATATGTGATACACAAACAGCACAACAGTTGTTGGTAAATCTTTCAGAAAGGAACTACATAAATTATTGCTTTTATCTTGCTAACGTTCACGCTTGGAAAATTACTACGGTCTGTATAAGGCATACGTAGCATCTGGCATACATCACATTTACTGAAGGTCGTCTCATTTGAACAAGTGTCGTAGAAAATGACTTCACTAGTTTAGTTACCAGTTATTGGTCCTCAAATCGTTTTGGTTCTGCCCCCGACCAGTAAAACCGCTGTAGAGTTTCTGCTTACTTTTTAATCAAATGAATAAGTATTCAGCATGTTTGATTGTATCTGCCTATTACCAGAATCCTCAGTTCCGCTCCTGTTATTGCGTAAAGGATGCTCTAAAATTATAATCAGTATCCAATGACGGTTTTATCATTCTGGCCACTTGAATGCCTAAACGGATATTTAAATAGACCTGCATAGATGTTTACATATAATGAGCGAGATTTTAAAACTTTTCTCGTAATCTCCCTTTCTCTCTCTCTCCCTCTCTCCCAGACGCGTTAACTTCTTGGTCACATGTCAAATCGTGACGGTTGCTGTACGTTCAATGGTTCACTTAAAACAGTTTATTCTACCCAGATGGCGTTAGTTACATAGTCGCCTTCATGTATCATCTGCTTGAGGGACTTTCTGAGAGTTGTTTTAGTTGGGTAGTCAGCTTTCTGTAACATCTACATTTATTGGCATTGAGTTTTCGCGGAATTTGGACCAAGTTCTTTGAGTGGCTGCTGACTGTTCTTTGAGCGCACACGTAGTCATCGTTAAGCTTGATAGATAACCTTTATTGCTTAGTCGCCTTCCTGTACCCCCTACTTTTACTTATTTTGTTCTGTAGCTGAAACATCCAGTTCAGTATTTACTTGGCAACCACGAAGAATAACGAATCAGATTAACCGGTGCACTGGATTTAAATCTGCAAGCTCTCGAATGCAAGATATACACTACCGCCTATCTAGCTCGCTTTCTCATAATCTTGTTTTCTTAGGTTTTTTCATTTTAAAATGCTTCAATGATGTAGTTTTGTTCAATTCCCTGAGGGTTTTCAGCATTTCTTCTTTGAAGATGGATGAAGAGACTTAAAGAGAATTTTCCTGATATCAAGTATAGTTTTGAATTTATGGTTTTGATAATTTAATGCATGATTGGGTTTTAGAAAATTAAAAATGTTACATACCTACATTTTTATGGTTTTATTATTTTTCTAGGAAAAAGTTTAACATTACCTACACAAAATTTAATATTTGTTGTGGAGAATTATGTTGAGGAATAATATATAAAATTTAAAAGTTTAAACTTTCCAGATTTTCGTCACATGGGGCATTCACCGATTTTCAATTTTTGAACATTGTTTTCTTGGAACGTTAGGTACACGGGGCTATTAATTCTTTTATTCGCTATGCCAATGAACTATCGTTTGTTTCGTCGTTCCTACTCGCCTAAGTACTGTAGTGAATTAAAAAGTTTTAATCCATTGCTAAAATGTTTTTATTTCATTTCTGAAAATAGACTTCAAGTAATACTAATTAACACAAACAAATTCTCAACAATTGCATAATAGATCAGTATCCCACTATATAAGTCTTATTTAATTGGCTTATAACAGTACTACAGTTTGAGCGTTTTATGGTGAACAACAGATCGCGCGGATGCATGTTCCGCACACTAATACACTGGGCTGTTTTCGTTCTGTAACTCCCGCCGTTAGTTACTCACGAGTGATAGTAACATGCACAAAGTGAGTACTAACTTTATAAATGGGTCCATCTGCGTGAAAACACTCCTGGCATCTTGAAATAAAATTTCCATTCACACGCATAAGTTCTTCTTGCGTGATATTCACATTTTTGTTTCTATATTGTCCTTAAGTTCGTCTATGGTGTGGGGATTATTTCTATAAACTATGTTTTTTGTTAGGGTTTCCCACAAATAAATGTACCAATTTCGTCAATTTTTCCTCCGTTAGAACATCTCGTTTTCGCTTAAGTTTAGCGTTTAGCGATCCCGTTGTCCTAAAGTTATTAGCCGGACGTCTAACAGTTTCTCTACCTGGAACTGGAATACCAGGAAGTTTCTCCTGAAATTGTCTACATACCTGACTATATGATTCAGTTTTTACGTATGTCTCGTAAATAAAAATTTGTTATTCAAGCGTGAATTTGTCGGCAGGCATTGCAATTTAAGAATAACGAGACATTAACACTCCTAAGCAAATCACATACAACACAGATATCTTGAATAATCTTTCACCTTTCAGATACACAATGTCAACTCTCATGAACACATCAGCAACTGAAACACAGCTAATAAAGATAACCTTGAACGCGTAATGCGCCGCCAGTTGCGCATCGGAAAAGTACCGAGATCACTGCAGTACACGTGTTACATATAGCCGGCCTCGCCTTAAAACGCCCGCACCATATTCATATTGATCACTTTCGGATCCTTTGGCTAACTCCTTGTTCCCATTCACTTCTTTCTCGAAATGAAATAGTGAATTGCTTTCCTTCTGCTCTTCTTTGTATCATTTTTTCTGTATTCATACACAATGTATGATACGTAACACTATAGTATAACACTTTATTGTCTGCTATCAACTTCAGTCCATTATTTCCAACACAAACAGCATTGGTGCCACCATGTTCCCATCCAGCAACTATAAGTCTAGGAGTACATATTCAATTCAAATAATTACTTTGATTTATGTTTTAGAGGGGATAAAATGTTGATGCCATACAAAATTAAAATATATTTAAAATTTCATGAAAATTATTATTCTCGGTCTCGGACGCTTAAATTTTTCACTCGATATTAAAATATCATTTTAATCTCTTATTACTATTAGTGATGGTAATAAATAGTTGGCTATAAAGCTTACTTTTTAAAATTCATTTTACCCACTTCTGCTATGAAATACAGTCACATCACTCCCACATTCACGGTAAAGCCGCTGAAATTAAAATCGCCACCCAGAGCCGGCAATTGAACCCCGGATCCTCAGAACGAGAGCCGAAACGAAACTACTGCGCGATCCCGGCTCCCATATAAAAAATGTGGATCTCGTTAAAGGCGCACAATTTTCTTTGTGGAATTAACAATTTGCGAAATATTCCTTGTTATTGACTTAAATTTCAAATACTTACACCTTTTCAAACTGGAAGTCTTTTTTCCCCCTTTCTTTCTTTTTTTGAATTGTTCCTCCTGGTCATGTAAAGAGAACATAATTTCAAAGCCCTTAAAAGATTTGACTATCACTTAAGCTTACATACTTTATTCCCTTATTCCTATTGTACCTACAAGAATCTGTAATAAAACCATTTCTACAAATGTTTATCTCCATTAACATGAAGTAAATCGAAGAATAAGCTTTTATAAGAATAGTTTGTTAAGAATGGATAGAGTAAGTCATGTGAATGTAACACAGATTTATTTATTTATTTATTTATTTATTAACATTTGCATTTTTCTAAAATTCTTTCATTCGTGGGACCTCAAAGCTTGTACGATTGTTTCCATAAAAACCAGAAATCGAATATTTTTGTTAGAATAGAATTCTCGCTGTTCGCAGCACCTAGTTAAATAGCAAAGAAATGCATTTTTGCCCCTCAAAAGTCAAAATATTTTCTCTGCGCTTTGTTCCATTTGTTTGCTGGGCGTTAATTATAGTAGTAATTCACAATACTTGTTTCACAAAAGCGATTTTCCATCATTAATTCCTATTCAATAATCGAACCGGGTGCCTCCGAAGAATGTTTGTAAGAATTTGTAGCTTCTCTGTGATAGTCCATGAGAATTCATTTGTTTACTTGCATTGTGTTTAAAGACAAAGGTGCAGCTCTGAATGAGAAAGTTAACCTTGCACTTGGCACAAGAAAACAGATTAATTCACCAAGGAAAAGTTTGCGCAGTAAACTCTCTGATTCACGTCCAACAGTTCTGTCGCCAGAAAAGGAAAGTACAAGGAAGTGAACTCCGTACAGTCTTTAGATAATTATTCGCTCACATCCTCAACAAACACACAGCAGAATAATTTCAGAAAACAGAGTATGCGATATACTCTGTATCGCAATAAATTAGGAACACTGCTTTATTTAATTTATACATAGAATATGAAAAATCGCCCGTAGAAAAATGTAAAATTCTCGATGTTTAGTGGTGAACTTCTAAATCTCGAAATAGGCGGTTTTATTTCCTCTTTTTATTTGTTGAACATCTCTTTAAATTTATGATATATGGCAACAGTTATTCTTGTTTTTCTTTAGCTCAGTTGAATCAACGAATGCCAGATAGATAGTCTTAGTTGCGTAGTCGCCTTCCTGTGCGATCTATTTCGTTTCTATTGAGTTTTGCTGTAATGCGGGATCGTGTAAGTTTTCTTTGAGTCTACACGTAGTCAACATGGTGCTATACACCTTCCTTTACCAGCTGATTAGGTAATTTGCTGATAGATGTCCTTAGTTTCGTAGTTGCCTTCTTGTACCATCTATTTTGTTGCTATTAAGTTTTGGCGAGATGTGGATTTGGAATCGTGGAATCTTTGAGTGTACACATCGTCATTGTGATTCTGGATAGATGGCCTTAGCTGCGTGTTTGCCTTCCTGTACAAACTTCTTAGGTAACTTGTTGATAGATGGTGTTAGTTATAGAGTTACCTTGTAGCTATTTTATTTCTATTTGTTTTGCTTTGTAGGTGTAAGTTTGGGTCACGACACTGAATATCCAAGGTGATATTTACTGTCAAATGAGGGAAACCACGTAATAGTTGGAATGACAGGGCACGAGATTTGAACCGCTACTGACTGAAACATCTCGTTCGGTTTTACTTACTTTATGATACCTTTATAAATGTACACCGAAGGATCGAAGTACATAATGGGATATAGTGCTTGTATTTAATCTTAATGATTAAAATGATGACTCAAGTTTTATATTAAAATAATTTAATTATTATATTAAAAGGAGCTCATTGCAGGCTTTAAAGAAGAGCCGCTCGTGTATAATAAAGAGCGCATTTTAAAAATACTGTCTCTAATATGCATTTAAGAGTTAGAATTTGAAATGCATAAAAATATAATAGAATTCTTTTTCCAAACACACAACAGATATACTTGCCTGCACAGTATCTTCTGCACTTCAGGGACTAGTCAAAAATACCTTTTCTACTATAGCAAAATACTCTTCTTGAGATTTTCTTTGGTTACATTCTGTCGACATGCATGACTGTAATTTGTTTTATAAATAACTGTTTCTAACTCTTCTCGATTTGTTTCGTTTGTGGTTTTATCTATACGGTACATAATTTTATTGATCTTAAGAGTCTCATGCCTGTGTCATCTTTTTGTCAGCTATGTTAATGTCTATGTTTCAGATCCATATAGGAAGGCAGGTATGGTAATTACCTCATAAAACGTCATTTGAATTCGTATGGAAAGATGCTCTAAATGGGTTAGGTTGTATCTCAGACATAGTCGCAAGTTTCATCTCGTGATGCATTTTGAATGTACACGGGATATTATTGGCGTTTGATTCATTTCGTGTAGTTTGGAAATTAAAATCACGGATATTCTCCCGTATATGATATCGGGATTTCGCTGCAAATACTCGTTTTGAGGTCCACTGAATCCCTTTCCCCCCTTTCTTTTGGAGCAGGTCTGCGTATGTGTCTGAACAGCATAACTCAAAAACTAAAAGTCGGATAAATGCCAAACTTGACATTAAGTTCAGCATCTTCTTAAGACACGATACGAAACTACTTTACTTCTAGAGCTTCTAAAAACTGGCTTAAATAATTATGAATAACATTACATATGCTTAAAACATTTACGTTACACTAAAATGAAAATCTTGAATTTTCAGCGAATAGCCTGGAAAGTCCTCATTCTGAATAGATTTTGCCTAATTTTGTAAACTGCTGAAACGTAAAACAGGCGAAAACTCGCCAAACAAAAATGTAGATCATCGTTAAAATGCGCAATGTTGTCAGATTTTGTAGCATTGACCATTTCCGAGATATTCTTTGATATTTTAATTTTCCAATACTATTACTGCTGAGTCACTGTTCTTTTGTTTCTGTGGTGTCATTAAAAGTACGGAATTTCATAGCCAGCAAGCACTGACCCGTTTTTTTTGTTTTTTTTTTTTTAAAGATTTGGCTGCATTTCAGCCTCCTGTATTCTCTTGTACCTTCAACGAAATAATGAAACTATTTTTGCTCTGTTTTATCGTTTAACATGAGGTAGATAGAAAAATAAGTTTTGTAAGAATAGTTTTTAGAAGAGAGAAAACTAAACGATCGCGATTAGAGAAAGTTATGTGAGTGTAACGCATCAGATCATTATATATTGGAATACGCAAGCTTATATCTCCCACTTATTGTTTATAATCATAATGGAGAGCAGAGAATAATCTTACTTAAAAAGAAAAATTCGCAGTTCCCTCTAGAATCGTAAAAGTTATACCACAGTGTATATTCTGTCCACACAAAGTTAAAGAGAGAATATTTAAAATGAACGCTTACCCTCAAAAGAAGCCGCACTGTTACTTGCCAGTACTGTACTCACTGTTAGTTGTAATAAAGTCACTTATACATTTCACACTTGCAATAAAAGTTGAAGGTATAGTTGTGGCGGTTGCCAACAAGACGTCTCGACATTACGTCTTGCAGGTCTCAAGGTTCTGTAGTCTGCTCCACCAGAGATTACAGTTCAAACTGACTTGTTTGTAGACACACAAATATCCTCTCCAAAAAATATGTTGTGCCTGGCTTCAGAAACAAAACGTAAGGAACTCGGCTTCTTTCATTTAAAGATCAACAACAAATTAGTTGAATGAAATTCAACGATTCCTATATACTGGCCGTGTATTCCGAAAACGAGCTATCGTCCGACATGTTGATGGATGGTAAGCTTTCTGCCACCACATTCCGTGCATGTAATACAATAATCTTATAATGAAAACTCGAACATCTGGACATAGTGACCCGCATTTGCTCCTTCTAACAAATATATGACTTTAGTAAGCTAATAGGCGTATTATTTGGTACTGTTTTATTTTCCAAAATAGTTTCTTCTGAAAATATGAGGAGAGTTTTTTTTTCCAAAATCGACAGATACAACATTTTATTAAATTTATATATATTTTAAATATTATATATACCGGGTGAGTCTTCTCAGCCTGCGGATTGAGAAGTTATGCAGTCCCGGCGTAATACAGGCTATGCCGTAAACACTGTCCACTGCATCGTGTCGTATCAATTTCGGTCGAAATGACTGCTTTTATATATATATATATATATATATATATATATATATATATATATAATATTCACCTTACGCAGCATTTAGTGAAAACAAATTTTGCAAATCGCGATCGATGTTGTGTGAAGATGGTTAGAAATTGCACTTTCTTTTTCAAAACGCAATAGATGCGCCCACTCGCTTAATGCAAAAGTTGAGAGACGCAATTGTTTTGTAAGCAGTGTGCAGTCGAATGATATTCAGTGAAAGCAACGTAAGTATAGTGTTTTTTTTTTTTTGGAATTCCTGCTCATTTTAAGGGAGTGACCTATGAAAGAAAACCTATCTGACTATTTTTTCGTACCTAGAAGTAATTTTAATACATTACCATATCCAAATGGCATATAAATCAGCATTAAAATTTCCCAAATAGATAAAATGTATTACATAACATAAGGAACATTTATATATATTTGTAGTTATGTAAGCATTTAAAATTAGAACTTAATTTCATTGGAATTCAAATGAAATACTGTATATCATACCTGTGAAAGCTCAGACTTCTATCTCCACTAGTATTTTAATTAGTGCTCCCAAATGCGATGCAATGAACATCCATATTTACATTTCTTTTAGTGTGTGCTGTCTGATTCCATGGAGTGCGCTAACCACATCTCCAGTGTTTACCATCCATAATATGGTGACCGCTAAACATTACCGCGCGCTTTTTGCAACAAAGATTGATTGTAGCGCGCTCTTCGTCTAATGTAATTCGTTGATGAAAATCAAAGTTAATCCAAATAGCGTGGCGAAAATCCGGCTATGCTAAGGCTCACTGAAATATGCAATGTAAGTAACTAGCATGTGTATGGAAATCACTGCCGGACAGAGAGGGTACACTGTAAGTCGCCTTTCCTTCACGTCTGATCTAGAGGATGAAATTCTTGTAGCGAGCTTTAAGCGAACAATGCCTGTGGATTATATTCTTTGATGCAGTAATGCACTGGGAAATACAAATAAGAAAAAATCTGATGAATTACAATCACATGACTTTCTCTACTCTTGTACAAGCTATTTTTACAAACTCTTATTCTCCATCTATTTCATATTAATCGAGATAAACATTTGCAGAAACGATCTTTTGACATGCAAAGAGAATTACATTTTACACATAGGGACCAGCTCTAAAAATATTTGACTATCACTTAAGGCGTACTATGTTCCCCTTGTTTTGTAATTGCAAGGGCAATATAGAAATACAGTAGCCTTTAAGCATATACATATCTCTTAATAGCTGGTTGCTAGGTGCAGCATCATTCTCTTTGCCACAGATTAATACTCTTTGCATATCCAAGACAAAAAAAATGAATAATGAATTCCCATTTGAGAAAATAAGTATTGAAAAATTTAAGGGAATAACAAGCAATATCTCGAAAATCGTTCACTCAAAAAAAAAATGTATGACATAAATTGTGTATTTTAACGCGATATACATTTTTTGTGTAGTAACATTTTGTATATCTCTTATGGTTTACCAGTTATGCAAAAGTCGTTTACAATGAAGAATACTTTTGGAGACATTCCCAGAAAATTCGAGATATACATTTTATTTGTTATGAAAATATCTTAAACACATATTTTAATCAAAATCGTTAGAGCCATTTTTGAGAAAATTTAAATTTTCAAAAATGTTCCATGTAAAGGGTAATCTGGGGTGGGGGATTTTCATTTCTGGAAGATACTGAACCTAAATACCAAGTTTGGTGTTTATCCGACTGTTCGTTTCTGAGTTATGCTGTTCAGACACACACACACGGACATGTTTCCAAAAATGCTTTTTTTGAATTCAGGGGGTCTCAAAACGTGTATTTCCGGTGAAATCTCGGTATCGAATTTTTGGGTGGAATACAATACTTTACCTACTTACTATACGTAGTAGAGAAAGTAAAAATTGATTTAACTTAATAGCCAAGGTTTTATATCAATTATTGAGTTCGTAAACTTAAAATTGGTGTTACTCAGATTATGTTTTTAGCCATAGCACACATCAACACTGGATTGTCCGAGTTGCACGGGTGGCATTTTGAATGAAGATTTAACTAATTCAGTTTACCCCCCTCTCAGCCCGTACTCTTTATTAAATGGCTATGCAATAATCTAGACGATTTCTAAGGTTATAGTTCCTCTTTGCCCCTTGTAATTGTAATCTCGTAGAGACACCTGATATTCTTAATAACAGATTAAACAGCCCCTGAATTCATGGCTTCTGTCTTATTCACTTTCTTTACTACCTACCTGTTGTAGAGAGAGTTCAATATCAAGCTTTCACTGAAAATACCTGCTTTGAGGTCCCTTAAAGTAATATTCGCAGACGCGCGTGTGTGTACAGTAATCCTTGAAACCATTGAACTGATTTTGATAATTCTTTCACTATTGAAACCCTTCTCTTCCGACGGATATGAACTTCTAATTTCTATTCCTTCTACTTTAACGGATTACCCTCCTCTTCGTAGGACTTACACCCCAAGGACTTAGGACTTACAAACTAATGCCTTGGATCAGAGGCCTGTGGAGGAGCAAGTAAACTCTGCATCATAGAATGGGTGATCACGCCCAATGCCTGGTATGGCGATGAAGAAGGAAATTAAAGGTAGTGATGAAAGAAATGAAGGAAAATTTGCGGAACAAATTATCCAAACCAGCATTCGCCTAGCGACCGAGGAAAACCACGAAAAACCTTCGGTCTGATTAGTCGGCCCCAGAGAGTTTGAATCCGAGACCTCCTGAATGCGGGCCACAGACATCACCTGAGCCATTCCGCTCGGTAATTTCTAATCCTCCGCTTCTTCTTTTTCTTCCTTTTCAACAGATTACCCTCCTCTTTTGAGGACTTACGCCATCAAGGACTTACAAGCCAATGAGTTTCTATTCCTAAATGACTAAAATATTAAAAAGGAGTTATAAAGGATGTATTACCAGATTATGAAAACTCTGGAGTCATAAAAAGCATGCTTGTGAAGAAGGTTTTGAATTTTCGTTGAGAAAGTTACTCTGTAGAAAATGTGTGCAAAAATAAATAAAATGAAGTCTGATTATTGAATAACATGACTTTCTCTACCCATGAGTAATTCACATATATCCGTTATACAGGTGATTTATGAAGAACTGGCACTTTCTTTCTTTAATTATTCTGTTCGAAATTCACTCAGTGTCCCAATTTTAGCACCAAATTAAGCAGAATGTTCTGGAGTTTCGATTGCCTGTCACCAGATGCACAGATGTTCATGTTTTATTCGTAATTGTTAGTTTTATTGTCGGCAACTGTTTTTGAGATTTTGTTCTAGTCAACGTGAGAATGGAGCACACATTAAATGAATGACTCTTCCTTGTAACGCAATACTGGATTACGAATTCAATTACAGCTACTCAAAGGGCATACCAGAGAGAATTTGGTGTTCGGAATCCTCCCCAAAGAAACACAATACTGGTAAACAAATTGGAAACAACTGGATCTCTGGTGAGTGAAAATGGCACAACTCGTTCATCTAGGCTTCCCGCGGCTGTTGACGTAAGAACACGACTGGATCAGTCGCCCAAAAAATCATTAAGGCGTCTGTCGCAGTAGACAGGGTACAGCTACTCAATGTGTCAGAGAGCGTGAAAAGTGCAGGCCTAAAGCCGTATAGGATTATGGTTGTCCATCAGTTACAGGAACCAGATAAGGATAGACGACTGAATTACTGTCGTTGGTTTCAGACGTTCATTGTGCAAAATCCTACCATATTGTTCATCATATGGTTCGCAGATGAAACATGGTTCCATTTATACGGCTATGTGACTGAAATAGCTCACGCTATTGGATCAGCGAAAATCCATATGTTATTTATGAAGCACCTATGCACCCGGTTAAAAATCGGAGTTTGGTGCGCAATATCCGCACAGAGAATAGTGGGACCAATTTTTTTTCGATAACAATGTGAACACTGCAGAGTACCGACGGATTTTCATGGAGTTTGCTGAGCAACTAGACGATGTAGAGCTGAGTCAAGGATATTTTCAGCAGGACGGTGCTACATGCCATAGATCAAATGAATCCATGGCACTAATTACAAGTTTCTTTGACGACCGGATAATTTCCAAGAACCTGTAGCCACCGAGATCTCCGTATTTGACATCGCCAGACTTCTTTTCTATGGGGTTATTTAAAAGACAGGGTTTATGCCACACGTCCCCAGACTTTGGACGATCTGAAGCACAACATTACACAAGAGTTTCAAGCTATTGACAACAGAGTCCTCCAACGAGTGGCTAGTAACATGGAACGACGTGTTGAATTGTGCCTTATGCAGGATGGAGGACATTTTAAACATTTGCTAAAGAGCTAAATAATCTCCCAAAATTCCTCTGCATTTCAGGTATAATGATTTGTCGCTAGCATAACTCGTTTTGAAAAATTTAAAGAAATAAAAGTGCCCTTTCTTCATAAATCATCCTGTATAGTATACCTACTATTCATATAAAAAGTGATTCTTCTAATCACGCTACATTACTCACAATGTACATATTTTTGCTTAGTATGATCTGAAATTAAGCAAGAAGTGCTTAATTACAATATACGGAAACACCTAAATGCTTATTCGAGGTTACAAAGCTGCCGCGATGGAAAGAAAGACAGAAAAACTTCTAATATGGTATATTCACTTGACATTTTCTACCCACTATCGTTTATTTTTAAGCTGCTTCTACAACATTTCTTACAAAAGCTTATTCTCCTATCTACTTCAAAGTGAGTTGAAAGTTTCCAGAAATGATTTCATTATACATTTCGTCGTAGGTGCAAGAGGGATACAGGAGGTTGAAGCGGTAGTCAAATCTTTAAAAAAGCGGTTCGTTATATGCTGGCCTTTGCATGACCAGAGAAACAATCGAATGATGACTTAACTCTTAATATGCACGTAACTGTTTGAAAATTCAAGTCAATAAAACCTGGTGAAATGGTTTATTACTAAAAAGATGTATTTTACATAAATTGTCTGTCGAGGTCTATATATTATCTCCATTAAAGAGTTTGTATATCTCATCTGGTTTAACAGTTATACAAAAATAATAGAAAATGAATTCAGAATGAGGAGGACTTCACAGACTACTTGCTGCAAATTCAAAATACACATTTTATTCCTTGTATACATATATTAAACACATATGTTAATAAAATTCGTTAGATGCGGGCCACCGATACGTGTGGCTGAGCTCGTTAAAGCATAAGACACGGAGTCGTATCCGTGGTTCAAATCCAGCCAGGACCGTCTCTCGTGATTGAAGTTTTTCTCCCGGGTTTTTCTCAGTCCTCATAATTGGCAAATGCCGTGGAGATACCTTAATCTTAGGCCTGAAGCGTTTTCTTCCCTAATATCCTTTCCCAAAATTCATTTTATGTATTATCAATGTCCACCACCTTTGGTGCCGCATGTAGAACGGACGTAAAACTTTACCAAGGAAGGTTAGAGGCGTTTTTGTGAGAATAAAAAATAACGAAACTTTTTCCATGTAAAAAAAGTTTAGGGAGGAATGGACTTCTTGAAAATCGTTTTGTATCCTAGGAAGATGCTGAATATCAAGTATGGTATTTATCTATGTTTCGTTTTTGAGTTATGCTTTCACACACACTTAAAGAACTATTTAGGATAGATGTTATTTTGCAGTGCTTCCTGTGCGACTGTTATGTAGCCAGCAAGTTGCATCTTACATTATTGCGTCACAGCGCAATCATATGCAGGCGATTTGCTAGAGTTGCAGCAGTTTTGAAGGCCTTTGCTTGAGAAAAGGCCGGGTTGGCTAGCCAGTTTTTGAATTTGCGTACGTTAAGGTGGTAGAACCGGTTTTTGGCGAACGGAAATAAACGAGCTTTGTTCGTCTGATTCATTTTTCAAAACTGTCACAGGTCTTTAGTTGTAACAAGGTCTTGTAGTGAAGATAACGAGGTTCTGAATGGAGAACAAAAGGGATGAAAACAGAATATACTCGCAAGTTGCCAAGGGGACGTCGAAACCTTTTCACGTTCTTATTCTTCTGCTTCCTTGGTATTCCCTTTTTATTTTCTCTACTACTTACCTACAGTAAGGAGAGGTATGGTATCCCATCCAAAAATTGATATCGAGATTTTACTGGAGATACGTACATGTTTTGAAGTCCCTGAATAAACAAAAGCATTTTTAGAAAAAGGCCCGTTATGTATGTATGTGTATGTATATGTGTGAGTGAACAGGGGAACTCAAAAATGAAAAGTCGGTTGAATATCAAACTTGGAGTTTAGACAAGTTCAGGATCTTTCAACCCAGCGGGTTGGCTCGGGCGGTAACGTCTGTTGCCCGCATTCGGGAAGTACCGTGCTCCATTTCCGGTGACCGCCCTCTCTGACCCATGGGTTTTTTTCGGGGGGTCTTCCGGGTCGAATGCTGGAGACGTTTCTTTTCATTCCCCGAATTTCCTGTCCCTTCATTTCGTTCCATTAATCATTTCATTCACCCTTCACCCCGTTTGGTCTGTTTCAGGGTTGAGAGTGTCGGTGACGGCGGGGGGGGGGTGGTGGACCCTGTATGAAGCAGGGTTCCCGTCTGCCTGTCCGACTGCCGAAGCGTCTCATTGTAGGGACCGTGTCATTGCTGTGGTTCCGCCCGCCCGGTCTCCTCTCACCTCATTCCTCCCTTAGCTAGTATGTTTTCTTCCGATAATGCATAATCCTGATCCACCTTCCTTCGAAGCAAGGTATAGGGCCTTCAACTGTTCGTATTGTTTACAGAGGACACTGCAAGGTCGCATTCGCTTACATCTTCGCTCGCCACCAATACTTGGCGAGTTCTTAACTTGGTATACTTACTAAACCCCTCTACCTGAAGATGAGTAACGAGCGTCTGGATCGAATTTCGTCATACAGATTCGTTTGTCCATTGCTGAACATTTCTTTCGTTCATTACATGTTACCATACACTTCCTTTAGTTGGTGGTAAATTTCTGCAGGTTTCAACTTCCGTGCATTCAAAAGTCAAATAACATCTCTCGCCCTACACTCGGCAGGATTTTGTATCATACAGTTCATTTTGAACAATAACTTATTTTGACTGGCACTCTCACAGCACTAAAATGTCGCGTAAGCCATTCGACCTTGGATATAAGTCCGACAGCGTTCTGCGCAGAGGTAATGTGCAAACGGTCGTTACTTCCTGGATTACCCTCGTATTTGTAGGTAATATTAGCCAGAGAGCGAATGGTTCCAAGGCTAATTGTGGGTGACGTGACATGTAGAGTGTAGCTGGAGTCCGACACCGTATATAAGCACAGTTCCTGTCCTGTTTTTGAAGGAAAGATTTACATTCCACAAATGATAGTGATGTGATGTGTATCGCATGAGTACACGCCAGGTGAGTAGTAGGAATAACAGGCCAATGGCTAGTTGATACTGAATTTACCACAAAATTTTAAAACAATAACTGCTTTAAACTTTTCATGGGAATAAAAATCCTCAAACATTATAGAATGAGGAACAAAATGCGATTTTAGTTTAAATGGACGTGCACAGGTGCTTCCAAATAGTGCGTGAAATTTTAAAACTTTCTAACGTGTTTTTATCCTAAATGCTCCCCCACCCATCATGCAATTTTTGTTCCACTTCTTTCAAATTTTCAGTATAAGTTTTTGAAAAGTGTTTGTTACACTACACTGTTCATATAGACCACAAAAATTCAATTTATGCTGTTATTCTGTGTTGAAAAAATATGTGAAAGAACATTCAGTTAAATTTCAGCATCGAGCACCCTTAAGAAACACGTAACACTTGAGATATTGTATTAAAATCGTTGGAGTACTTAACAAAAATCGGAAGGAAGAAATGTTTCTTTAAGTAAAGGAAAAATCTGTTGTGTTGTATTCACATGACGTTCCCTACCCTCTATCATTTATTAGTGGGTATACATATTATTCTTACAAAGCTTATTTATCTATCTACTTCATTTTAATCGAGATAACCCTTTGCAGAAACATCTACTCTACACATTCCGTTATAGATACAAAGGAAATAGTGATAGTAAAATGTTGTACTGGACGCTGTACGCTGGCCCTAAAATTCCACTCTCTTTCCACGCAATAGGAAAAATAACTGAATGTCGACAGGACTTTAAAACAGTGACAGTATTGAACAATGCGAATCATTAATAATGAAATGGACTATGCCACAAAAAGGTTATTGAAATAAATTGCGTGTTTTAAAAATATCTACATTTTCTGTGTAGTATGTTTTCGTCTATCGTTCAACTTTACCAGTTATACAAGATTATGTAAAATTCCTTCGGAATAAAGGAGGATTCACTATTTGGGGGCTATTTCCATAAAATTCAAGATAATACATTTTATTTCTCATGTAAATATCTTTAATATATGGTATTTTAATAAAAATCGCTAGACATTTTTGATAAAATAAAAAATTTCGAAAAATGTTCCATATAAAAGGTAGTTTGGGGTGGGGAGATTTCCTTGAAAACCTTCGTGTCACATTTTTGGAAGATGCGAATTTAAATACAAAGTTTGGTATTTATCCGACTTTCCACTTTTGAATTATGCTGTTCGCAGACACACAGACATATAGACTGACAGACACATACACACACAGAGAGAACGTTTTTTTAAAAATCTGATGTAATACATTTACATGACTTTCTGTACCCTCTATCGTTTATTAGTGGATACAGAAATTATTCTTATTAAAGCTTATTTTTCTGTTTACTACTTTTAATACAAATAAACGTTTACAGAAGCAGCTACATTACACATTTCGTTATAGATACAAAGGAACAGCGAGTCGAATGTTTAAGAAAAGGACGCTTGAGGCAGTATTTTTAACAATTAAATGATTTCAGTCAAATTATATAATATAAAATATAATAACAGCCCGCCTTAAAGCAATATGTGTATATGTAACAATATATATATATATATAAAGTGTATATTAGTCTTTGTATTAATGTTTATATTATTATGTACATGTTCAATAATGTTATGTGAATGTATTACGTAATTTAATAATGTAGGAGCTGTGAGAATAATAGGTTAAAAGTTGCTAACAATGTGGTAACAATGAGGTAACCTTGAGGCAATAATGAATTAGAAAGTTTAATAATGCTACTAGTCATTCTTGGAAACAATAATGTAATATTTTTAAAACAGTTTATAAATAGCCAATCAACAACTAGAAAAAAAGCTTAAGTTAAATAAAAGTATTCTATTGGAATAGGATTAGGCAATCAGAAACTCAAATAGAGCAAATTGTACAAATTCAGAAGTTAGTTGCTTGTAGACAGTGTTCCTAACTGGACGCGAGACGCGTCC
The DNA here is from genome assembly GCA_030765065.1 of Deroplatys truncata. Lineage (NCBI taxonomy): Eukaryota > Metazoa > Arthropoda > Insecta > Mantodea > Mantidae > Deroplatys > Deroplatys truncata. The sequence goes on from CM060984.1 coordinate 130,471,460, forward strand.
TCGAGAAGTTTAATACGTATTCAGTGTGAGACGAAAATTCATTACGGCGAATATTATAAAGTTTACGTGTTAAAAAGTGCAAGTAATTAATAAATAATCTCACAGTTCTCTATACCAGTGAAGTGTTATTTAATCGTGTCAAGGATTAATAAAAAGGAGTGAACTAAAAATTATAATTTTTGTAAGCCTACATTCTTCAGCCGCACCACACCTTGTTCAGAGATACATGTTTCTGCAAATTAATACTGACGCAGTCGAGGCAAACCTAAATATATAATATAAAATAAACATTAAAATTTAAAGTTGAAAGTAAAGTTGGAGCGAAGGCGACCGGAACTTTGTACCATACGTGGTTGCAACTGCTTTAAGTTCGGCTCCCTAACAGTCGAAGTACAATACAATGCTCCTTCAAAGAAACTACTACTTCTTGGCTTTCCAACAGTGAGGCAGACAATCAACCATCTCAAAGGACTTGAGAGAAAGACCAACAAATGAACAATTCGAACCTTTAATAACAGAAATCTCAGAAACGGCTTATGTCACAAAAGCTTTTTTAAATAAATTGAGTGTTTTTAAGATATCTACATTTTCTGTGTATTACGTTTTTGTATATTACGTTTACCAGTTATACAAGATTACACAAAATTTCCTCCGAATGAGGAAACGACCTGACACGCTATTCCTAGAAAATCCAAGGTATTTTATTTGTCATGTAAATATCTTTCTGTATGGTATTTTAAACATCATTAGAGCCAACTTTTAGAAAATAAAAAATTTCAAAAAATATCCCACATAAAGGGTAGCCTGGGATGGGGGATTTTCTTGAAAATCTTCATGTTACATATTAGGAAGGTAATGATCTTAAATACCAAGCTTGGTGTAGAATCGACTTTTCGTTTTTGATCTATGCTGTTCGCAAACACACACGGACCTTTCTAAAAATTGTTTTTATTCGGGGCCTCAAAACAGGCATTTCCGTTGAAATATCGATATCGAATTTTTGGATGGAATGCCTTGCCTTCTCTACCTACTCTGTACGTGGTAGAGAAAGTAAAAAACTTGATGGGAGGAAGCCCCTTAAAATTTTGGTCTTACAGCCTTGCAATGTGTCTTATTTAGTATTAAGGAAACGTAAATTTTGTATTTAGTGCTACATTTTTCGCTATTAAGATGTGCTGTTCACAGAATAACGTTTTCCTAAATTATTGATTTAAGTTCTCAAAACATTGTTGGTGAAATCTCGATAGGTATCGTGTGTGGTTTTCCCCAAGGGAAGATGTAGAGAAAGTAGCATCTGAAGATGTCAGAAAACGAGAGCTGAGACACAAGAGACTGTGTTAGGAAGGTGTGAACTCATGTGTGTGAAGCATTTAACATTCCACTCGGCTGATCTCTTCCCACAAGATAATGTTTCACCTGCCCTCCAGAAATTTTATACTCCGACGTGAAACAATGGAAGTCTGCAAAGAATCGCGAACAAAACTGTGTCACTCCTTCAGGAGTACACCAAACATATAGCCCCCTGTTTCGTCTCTACTGTTGGTTAATCTCTAAATATTATTGATAAATGTTCGCTTTTCCTTTCTATTGAGCTAAAGAGGATCAGTACTCTCTGGTTTCAAACTTTCAAAGCCACCTAAACTTTCAGAATATGTACTGGACATGTAGATTATTTGCGTGGCTCTTCTAGATTCAGGAATAAGCAGTTATTACTTTCTCTACTACGTATAGTAAGTAGGGGAAGTATTGTATTCCACCCAATTTTAATTTTCTCAAAAATGGCTCCAACGTTTTGATTAAAATATCATATGTTTAAGATATTTTCATGACAAATGAAATGTATATCTCGAATTTTCTGGGAATGTCTCCAAAAGTATTCTTCATTGTGAACGACTTTTGCATAACTGGTAAACTATAACAGATAGACAAAATTTTACTAAACAAAAATGTAGATCGCGTTAAAATAATCAATTTATGTCATATACATTTTTTTTTGTTGGGTGAACCATTTTCGACATATTGCTTGTTATTCCCTTAACTTTTCCAATACTTATACTTTTTCTCAAATGGGAATTCGTTATTCATTTTTTGTCCTGGTATTGTAAAGAGAATGGAATACTCCACATAGCAACCACCTCCCAAAATATTTTGACTATGGCTTAAAGCCTAGCAATTCCCCTTGCATCTACAAGAAAATTAGCAATAAGATTAACATCTCGATTAACATGAAGCATATGGAGAATAAGCGTTTGTAAAAATAGTTTGTACAAGAGTAGAGAAAGTCATCTGAGTGTAACACATCAGATTTTTTTATGTAGAAGTAAATGCAAATTAGTGCTAGGTGAATGGAGGAGAAATTGTCGGATTGCTTCGGTACTGCTCAATGAAAGATTTCAGATGCATATCATATCTATAAAACTCAAACTAGTAGAAACACGACTACCTAAATATCGTAGAAGTTAAAATTAAATTAAATTGAGTTTTATATATGGACGCTCTTTAACTGCTATGGTCCTTAGCGTTCCATTCCATGTTGGGAGTGAAAGATCGGTCTTTATCAAGCTTGAGGTTCTTTTACGTGCTTTAAATATACGACAAGGGACCACCGGCTTTACTTCCCTTCCGAAGGAAGTCATGCTAAGGATTTTTAGGCCCAAAAAAATCCATCACCCTCCGCCGGGTTTGAATCCGCGACCTCGGGAACTAGAGGCTAGAATGGTAACCACTATACCACGGAGGACGACATCGTAGAGGTGTAATAAACAAGACAAACCACTTAAAGGTTCATATGTATTTACTTTTTCTCAAGTTCGTGAAGTGCACTAACCTGAATTATACGTCTTTTGACTGCTTAAGGCAATGCACCTGCGAAATGTAAAAATTCTGTCCTGCTTTTGCTTGCTTTTTGATATACTTATAACTTGTACTAATTTCATGCGACACAGTTGGTTCCTTAACATTTAAAACTACAAATGGTTATTTTATTTTTATCGTGTACCACTTAGGTAAAGCATCACATTGAACTTTAAATTTGATTTTACTCAATTCCTTTTTTTCTCAGCATTGTTCACTTTTCAAAATGCTCCTTGGTCCAAGGCGTATAACTTATTAGCTTTAAATTTTCAGTAGAGCTTCAGAAGTTGCAGATTTAAAAATTGGTGTGCACTAGTTAAGAAATATGAAATAGTTGAGCTGAAATAAATTATTTTCCATAACTGAAATTGAAAAAGTTGAAAAAAGTTGAAAGATGTGAACAAACATTTTTTTCTCTTAAATAAATAAAATTAAGAAATGCCTGCAGAACATTTTCTTTAAATTTATATATCTACTAATCTCAAATTAAAAATTTGAGAGCAAGGAGCATTTCATATTATCATATTAAAAGTGATTAATTATGAATAAATCTTAAGAACGGTTTGACATAGCTCGTTAAAATTTTGTGTGCACTATATGTTTGAGTACATGGTAAAAAATCTGATGTGTTGCACTCACATGACTTTCTCTACTCTTGTACAAACTATTTTTACAAATGCTTATTCTCTTCATGCTTCATGTTAATCGAGATATCGAGATGTTAATCTTATTGCTAATTTTCTTGTAGATGCAAGGGGAATTGCTAGGCTTTAAGCGATAGTCAAATATTTTAAGAGTGGTTGCTATGTGGAGTATTCCATTTTCTTTGCATTACCAGGACAAAAGAAAAATGAATAACGAATTTGAGAAAAAGTATAAGTATTGGAAAATTTAAGGGAATAACAAGCAATATCTCGAAAATGGTTCACTCAACAACAAAAATGTATATGACATAAACTATGTATTTTAACGCGATCTACATTTTTTGTGTAGTAAAAGTTTGTCTATCTCTTATGGTTTACCACTTATGCAAAAGTCGTTCACAATGAAGAATGCTTTTGGAGACATTCCCAGAAAATTCAAGATATACATTTTATTTATTATGAAAATATCTTGAACATATGATATTTTAATGCAAATCGTTTGAGCCATTTTTGAGAAAATTAAAATTTTCGAAAAATCTTCCATGAAAAGGGTAATCTGGGGTGGGGGATTTTCTTGAAAACCTTCGTGTCGCATCTCTGGAAGATACTGAACCTAAATGCCAAGTTTGGTGTTTATCCGACTGTTCGTTTCTGAGTTATGCTGTTCAGACACACACACACGGACATGTTTCCAAAAGTGTTTTTTTTTGGATTCGGGGGGTCTCAAAACATGTATTTCCGGTGAAGTCTCGGTATCGAATTTTTTGGTGGAATGCACTACTTCCCCTACTTACTATACGTAGTAGAGAAAGTAAAAAGTAAAAGTAATCAGAAGAAAACTTCATATTTTTGGATTTTCATAGATGCATTGCCGTAACAATTGATTTCAGAAATTATTTTTTAATAAAGTTTGCTTAGTTTATTTAGGATAAGCAGAATATAACAACCCATATGTATTGCATTACATGACTCTCTACCCATTCTTCTGGAAACTCTTCTAACAAACTTATTCTTCTATTTACCTCTTGTTAGAAGAGATGTTTGTATTAGTTGGCAGAAACGTTTGACCGTTGCACAGTAGATGCTTTAAGAATTTCCTCTAAGTTTAACATTTTAATGGGATAGGTCTCATCAGACGATGAATGGATGGAAAGAGTAAGCACGTTTACTATTATAGGAAGCTGGATGACCAACTGGTAGGTTTCCAGCACGGATCAATAAGAAGTCCAGTCAGCCACCATCCTCTCCCACGACAATGTGGCCTGAATCTCCGAAGGCCAACGCCCCATATTAAACTCAATTTACAATCGGGCAGCAAAAACTTACACATCTCCAACTAAGGTTGCAGTGACACATCGTAACCACAAAAGGAGGAATGGTCTAAATATTTGCTAATGTCCACCTTGCTCAATTCATTTTTCTGGAGACTTGGGACAGATCCAAACGTTGAAGCTGTTCTTGGCGCGACATTTTTGAAGCCGTACCCATTGCTTCAAATTTTGATGCTGCTATCTGGAGGTTGCATCCATATAGATGACGATTAATGTTACCTGCTTTGTTGATGAGTTCTACGATGTTGTCATCTCCCAGCTCCTTCTGCGTTGTTTAGTCTGCAAGCTGCTACATTGGTGTAGTTATGAGTTTTTTTTGTCTCAGGGTATGCGTGAGTGTAGTGTGAAAGGATAATGCCAGTTTTGTTACCTGATAAATTTTTATGTTGACTCATATACTCTGTTTGAAGAGAGTCTCCGACTGTTGAATTAAAGAAGTAAATTATTTTTATTTTTATAATAATAATAATAATATTAATAATAATAATAATAATAATAATAATAATAATTAAGCGAAGCGCCAATTGCCCTAAGTTGCAGAAATGTTACTCGGAACGATCCCTTGCAATAGTCGCTAAATGTCTCACTCAAGCTCGTCTCTAGGCGCCACACAACTTAAAATGAAATTATATACCACATGAGTAATCACAAAAGCCGTCGCATGATTAAGTAAGTGTGTCTGATTTAGAATGCACGCTCTTTTCTTAACTGGAGCTCCACCTACCTATCGCTACCCCTACCAACGTTCCTACTCACACGGTTGAACCTTAAACTTTACATATGCGTATATGACACTGTTACTATGCGGTACTTCACTCGAATCTAAGAATTTCATTCCCTTTCTAATTTACTGAATTCCTGCCTGCGTGACTTTGCAAACGTACTGAACTCACTCCTTAACTGGATTCCAGGAATCTTTGTGCTAACGCGTTCGCTACTCGGCTATTACTAATGACTTTCCTTAACGTAACGCGCTAATGAACTTTTTCTCCGTACAAATCTTTCAACTCAGGCTTATTACATTATGCATGATTTAATATACGGAAATTATTTATTGCTATTATTTCTCTACCGTACTATCATTTCTTTATTTATTATTTATATCTTCCTGTCAATTATGCATCAGTGTGGTATAAAAACTTAGCTTTTTCCATCACTATATCTCTCAGAAAGGATGTAATTTCTCTGCTATTATCGCTGGAGACCAAGTAAAAATTGCCCAAAAATGACATTTTTAGTTTTTATGCAGTTTTATAAATTGAAATTTATTCTTTAATTTCATATATATTTTATTATTTTAGGCACCAGTCCTATATTTTAAATACGTTGTTAAAATGGTATAGCATCTGCCATTTTGTACTATGAATTCTGCATCACTTCATTGAAAAAAATCGTAAACTCCTGCACAGTTTGGAGTAGAGAGATAGACTTTAGCCCACCTTTTAGGGAAAGGTTTTGCTCTACAAATTGGTACTGTGGTTAGTATGACAGAATCTGTATGTTTCTTTCCTTGCAAACGTATGCGAGTTTATTTTCTGATAAAAATGACTTTTCTCAGAAACTATTGAAGATAGCTAATTCAAATTTTAGATTGATAAAACAACCTCTAAGTGCTGTTGTGGGTCTTTTTTGGTGTTAATAAGATGTTTAGTTATTTTATAAAAAATGTCTAATAAAGTTTAGTCAAAGGATGGTATGACTGAGAAAAGAAGTACTACTTTGCTTAAACAAACTTATTGGATGAAAGAAGATTAGTAAACTTAGAAGGCACCCTATAAACATTTCACTTATGATTTCCAAATACTTTGAGATAATGAGTCATTATGAATATAGCAAATTTAACATTGGTGGAACACGACTTTAATCTCCACTTAACATGCAGCATATTGTATTTTTTTGGAGGGGGGGCGATTTTCGCTTAGAGCTCACCTTATTCTAAAAATTCTCCCCTTAAGCAATAGCGCACCCCTTTAAGTTAAGAATTACATATCAACTAAAGTAATACAATATCCAGTAATATGTATATCGTACATTTTTGCTTTCTCCACCACATACCTATGATAGGTAGTGGAAGTATTGAATTCCGCCCGAAAATTCGATATCAAGATTTCACCAGAAATACAAGTTTTGAGATCGCTGAATCTAAATAGAAAAAGCGCTTTTAGAAAAAAAAAGTATTTAAGTTCAACATCTTCTAAATGTGTAGCACGAATAACAAGAAAGTTTCTCATTCATAAACTACTCTTCATATGGAAAATGTTCATCAGTTTTATTACAAAAAGAATTGCTATAATGATTTTATTTACATACCTCATGTTTAAGATATTTACGTGTCAAATAATATGTATACCTTGAATTTTCTGCAAATAAATATCTTAAGCATGTGATATTTTAATAAAAATCGTTAATTCTATTCCTCCGAAAATGAAAAATATTGAAAAGTTTTCCACATGAAGGACAGTTTAGGCCCCTCTCCTAGCCATTCAAGACAAGTACAACGACAATCCTCTGAAAAATACAATTACAAAGAGCATTACTCAAAATACCAAACAAGTTTGCCTAACTGGGTTAAAGGCCGTACTGGAATTGTTGGAAACGAGAGAGCCGATCAGATCGCAAGATTTCTGTCAAATTCAACCTGGAATTTAGTTATTCGTTATGATCAAATTTATATTTAAATTTTTTCTAGAATAAGAAATGGTAGAAGAGTGGAATAACTCTGGTTTAGCAGCTTAAATCGACAATTAACAAGGAATTAATTTTTCCCTTCGGATTTTGGTCGCATCTCTTGCAAATAGTTCACACCAAATTATATTCTTACTCAATTTATTGCTGGACACAGAAAATTTAAAAGTTACCTGCAACGTTTTCATATAGTCACCAGATGGTTTTATGTGTAACTATATAATGTCAGAAGAAACAGTATTCCACCTATTGTTCCAGTGCGACCGGCAACTTATGAGAAGATACGTTCTACTAGGACATCTCTATCATTGTAAAATCAATAATTCACAGCTATTGGCAAAATTATTCACCAAATCATGTTGCACTTCTGCTTTTATACCCCTTATTTCTATTTAATCCAATTAATTATTTTTAATAAGTTAATTCATTTTATTATATATATACACACACCTATACCGGGCGAGTCTTCTCAGCCTGCGAATTGAGAAGTTATGCTGTCCCGTCGTTGTACAGGCTATGCCGCAAACACTGTCCGCTGCATCGCATCGTATCAATTTCGCCAAAATGACTGCTTTGCACAACTGTGTGCAACAGTGTGTGCGTTGGCCTTCAGTGAAGGTCCCAGGTTCAAATACTGTCATTTGAAGGAACTTTATATGTTTAGTAAATTTAATGAGAACTGATAGTTTGGCATGGAAGTGTCGTTTCACTTAATTAGTTTAATTACGTGAATTTCATTAAAACACAAATTGTTAATTGTTGGAATATGCTTTAATGAACGTCATAAAGAGTTAACAAAACAAAACAAAAAAGAGTTTACAAAATGCAGTACGTACATACAAACTAGACAACGTTTGCAAGCCCATATTATGATCGTTGTGAACCTCCCTGGTTCCCAAAGTAGTGCATTTAACAGTAACTATGACATCATAGGGGACCATCACACAGATAAACCTTTACAATTTACCGTTTCCTCCATGTGGTTAAGATAGGTGTTCGAACTGCCACCATGCCGGCGGATGCAAGATCTCATCTAACCATCATCCAGCCTAACCCGGCACAACATGGCCGGTGTGATGTCACGGCAAGCTAAGATGATGCGTTGAGGGGTCATTGGCCCGTCCTGGTACACGATATCTTTAAGATAACCCCATAAGAAGAAATCTAATGGGGGTTAGATCTGGTGAGCGTGCTGACCACCCTATTGGTTTATGCCGTCCGATCCATCGCTCAGGGTAGGTGACATCGAGATAAGCCGTTACACGACGGGCCGAATGAGCTGGCGTCCCATTATGTTGGTTCACGTATCTAGTCGATTCTGCAACGGCACTTCATCCAATAGAGTAGGTAGTTGGTGTTGTAGGAAGTGGATATAGCGATTCCCAATGAGCGGTCATCATAAAAATACGGGCCTATTAGGTGGTCACCGAATATACCAGCCCAAACGTTGCAACCTCATCGACTTGTAAGGCCGCCTCTCGCATCTAATGTGGGTTTACAGTGCCCCAGTAATGTATGTTGTGGCGATTTACATGGCCTGTGTTGTGGAAACCTTCTTCGTCTATAATAACACAGTTGCCAAAACATGTAGTTCTAATGAAATTAATTGTTGTTTCACACAAGCCGTGTGTTGGACAGTGTTGGAAAGGGGGTATGCCATTGGGGTATGACATCTCAATACAATTTGAGATCTCCTTGTGGTTTACCGGGAAAAATGCGAATCAGCTGGAGAATTTAATAGCGTGCCGGCATGTTGCCATGGTAGCTCAGTGGTTAGAGCAACCGGACGGAGACCGGGAGATCCGTGGTTCAAATCCCGGCTATGGCATTGAATTTTTCAGTCATCTGATTCTACCTTTCCAATGTAGTTCTAGTTCGGTTTGTCGTATGATCCACCTAGCGAACGCCACTCTCCGTCCATAGTCCGGCTACAGTAGCTCTTGGTATAGTTGAAGGTGATGAGGGTGAAGCTTTGCATGATGTAGTATTCTCGACGCGGAAGATTGGCTAATATTGAAATGCCTGTGAATGTCCCTCGGATGCTGAATGACATTGTGTCAGCCACGCAATCCGTCGTTACTTGATCACAGATCTCTTCGTGGATCTCTTCGTCTTGTGCACAGTTCCTGATTCCAGAAGGCGATTCACAACTCACAAAAACGTGTGATCTGTAGGAAGTGTTAGTGTTCTCTGCGGAAACCTCTGTTGGTATAGACGACGTGCGTCATTTGCATTCTACTGCGCTTACCCGTATACTAAACAGCATGTCCAGAAACACTATATTCGAAAACATTCTTCCACATTGAGCACGAACAGCTAGAACTTCGCATTTATAGGCAAATCCACTTTCTAGTGCATTCGGAAAAAAAAAACATGATTTTCTAGAACGTTCTCCGGGCCCTAATGACCTAGTTGTCGACGGGCCCTTAAACCCCACTCACTCACTCACTCACTCACTCACTCACTCACTCACTCTAGAACGTTCTCGAAACATGAACTGAAATGAATAAGGGAGTCATTTATTCGCAGGCGTGATTTGAATTTCCGACCTTCACCATGACTTTCCAGGTGTTAGCCATTGCTCTAGTAGAGCACATTAACAACGAGCACCGCCGTAGCCCTAATCAGCGGGCTAGTGAATACGGCGTCAGCATCTGCATTTCGCATCGTCTGTAAAATGCAGGGTTACCTAGCTACCAATCCGCAGGATCAGAAAGCTCACGACGTGTATGTGTGTATATATACGCATATATATTACCCTAACGTCGTGCCACTAGGGTTCAAATAGTGTTGGGGTTGTTTAGGACCTGTGTGGTTAAATAGATTCTGACTCAAATAGAACATTTGGTATTTTTCCAATTTTTCATTCTTGAATTATATTGTGCACAGTGCATTTTTGGGTTAAGGGAACTTCGAAATGTGTATTTCCGGTAAAATCTCATTACTGAATTTTTGGGTGAAATACAATCTCCATAGACGGGTGGTAGAGAAGCAAAACTTGCATCAAAAGTTTATTGCAGTTCTGTTTTCTAAACGTCTGAAAACATATAATTTCTACTTCAACGACCGTTAAAAGCAATTATATGGTCACTTTAGATTAATTTCTTTTAAGAATGTTCTGCTAATTGGAAGTTTTGAGTTCGGATTTTTCTAGGGAGAAATATCAAGTGATCGGATGATCCCACCAGCTTCCTCATTTCTCGCTGGGCAATACGCAAACGCTGGCGAACTGAATCAGCTAAATGTTAAAGACTCTTTCAGATCGTACCGACATGTGAGTAAGCAAGCCATAAAAGGTCTTATTTCTGGTAAAGGCAATGATTTATATTTGATGATTACGGACGTGTGCATATAGTGACGTCACAAGAATGATAGCACCCGTTTAAATGAAAACCGCAGTCAGACAGACGGGCGACTATCGCTGCGCGTTCAATAACATTTGACAGCGCACTGGCGTTTTTACAGTTCTCATGTGTCTGCGCGGTATCAGGGTGGTTAGTCATGTGCAAGTAAAACAAAAAAACTCTTTATTCATCCTGTTTCATAGGGGTTCCCGGAATATACATACACAAGCTTATTGCTATCCCTTTTACTTACCTAGCAAGTAGAAAAGTTTGTATCCCACCCAAAATCAGATATGCACATTTCGCCGGAAATACATGTTTTAAGTCCCCTTTATCAAAAAATATAATTTTAAGTAAAAAGGTCCGTGTGTAAATGTACAGCGTAACTAAAAAATGATATTTCGGATAAATACCAAACTTGGTATTTCATCTACCGAAGATGTCCTTCGAGGGTTTACAAGAAAATTCCCAAATCAACACTACACTTTACAAGGAAAATGTTTCTTGGTTGTTGAGTTTCTCAAAAATGGCTGCAACAATTTTTGTTAAGAGGAGATTAAAAGTCCTATGTCGCCAGTGTTTAATTTGCTAGCTTCATGACCCCATTATCTGGGAAAATATTTAAGATATGTAATGAAAATTTCACAGGATAACTTTGATTAAAATTTATCATGAATTCTTATTTTTATTTATTTATTTTTGAAATAACCAGCTTATTTATACGAAAGTAGATCCACAATGCCATCATACTATAGGTTTTATCGTTCTAACATTTCATTTAGCTATTTTAGATAGTTTCTGAGAAAACTGGTCATAGATATGATTATGTGTCTCAAACTAGAAATGAGACAGGTCAGTTTTCCCTTTGTTGCGTTGAGTGTTGCAGGTTGCTATTTTCATATGTACTTATATGGTGTCATAGGTGTAAAGTCCTCTCCATTCGTTATGAATGTTGCATAATCTGAGAACCCAAAAACGTTAATACTACAGTTTTGTAAGACCTGTTCCAAAAACAATTTTCTTAAATATCTTTCAGATTCTTCAAACAAGAACATGAAACATATATACATTTTTAATTAATTTATAAACTATCTCATCCTTATTCTTATTTTTTCGGCTTCTATAGTGGTCATACCCATGTGCAAATCAATTTATAACTTTCCGTGCGCTAATTTTAATAAATTAAATAAATCTCAGTTTTAGGTAGTTTTTTTTTTTTTAACTTTCTCTACCACGTACTTAGCAGGTAGAGACGGTATTGCATTTCACCCAAAAATTGGATAGCGAGATTTAAACGGAATTAAATGTTTTGAGGTCCCTTGAATCCAAAAAAAGTTTAGAACAAGGCCTGAGTGTATGCGTGTGCGTGTGTGTGGAAAAGTGGGATAAATACCAAACTATTTAGGTTCAGTACTCCTAAAGATATGACACGAAGATTTTCAAAAACATTCCGCCACCCCAAACTATCCAATATTGCCCTTTATATTATTATTATTATTATTATTATTATTATTATCATTATCATCATCATCATGTTACACACTCAGGGGAGACATTTGTCGCTGCTTGCTCCCCCCTTGCTGACGCCGATGGTTGTGTCTCGTGTCTGCAGTCTGCACGGACTGACAACCTGTTTTTTCCTTCCTCTTGGTTTCCTTTCAAACCACTGGCGCCTGCTGTAATGCTGTGTTTCCGGATTATCGATACTGGGCTTGTGGCCTGCCTCATGCCTATCCGGGCGGCGGTGGTGAGGATGATTGTTGTTCCCGAATGCAGATCTGACTCCTTAAGCTAGACCGTTGCGGTGGTGGCTACCACGACTCGCCCAAGGGATATCGAATGCTTAAAACGAATAAATGTACATCCTTTGATTAATCTAATAGTGTTCTGCCTGTGGCACTGTGGCTAGAACGTGGAGCTCTGGTTCCCGCCCACAGAATGCACCCGGATTCTATCCCACCCAATGGGATACGGATTTTAAGTCCCGAATATAGGTCCGTGTCCACTCAGCATCCTGAGGAAATTGAGGAGCTGCGATAGGCCAACTTTCCGGCTGGGAGATGCATCACCTCCCCGTATCGATTGGATGATCGCCGACCTCTGCCGTGCGTACGTGGGCGTGAGTCTAGGCCTTTCATGGGCTGCAGCACCATACGATTATTATTAATCTAATAATATTTCGTTGTAGATACAAGGGGGATACAAGAGGTGAAGTGATAGTCAAATATTTACAAAAATAATTTTGAAATCCATAACCTTTGCACATTATCGAGAGAAATAAATGAATGGTGAGCTTAATACTTAGAATGTATTGGATAATCCAAATCAATACCAACAAATTTTTGGAAGTTCATTTTGCATACATTGTGTAATTTCTACAATAAGTTTTTGTTTTGCTGTTATGGTTTACCAATTATACAAAAATAAGATTTCACGGGAAGTTCGCAGAAAACTAAAGAGTCCATTTTATTAGTCATGCAAATAACTTAAACATATGGCATTCTAATCAAAGTTGTTAGAGCTATTTTTGAGGGGGGGACGACAATTTCTCAATGTAAAGTGCAGTTTAGGGCGGGGGATTTTCTTGAGAATCTTCGTGTGGTATCCTTGGAAGTTGCTGAACTTAAATATCTATCTATTTTGTATTCAACCGACTCTTCATTTCTGGTTCTATTCGCAGCGAGGATAGAAGAAGCACTTTTTATGTGAATAAAACCATTTCTTCTGTGGCACGACATCCCTTGTGCGCCTAGGGTTGCAAAGCAAGGCCGTCTCAATGTATACAGGCCAAGAGGCAAACAAGGTAGGGGCCTCCCCTTTTCGGAAGTTCACAGCCTGCATCATCGGAATGCATCTTAGTCATTGTGGATTTGGAATGTTAATGAGTTTGTTGCTGTCTCAAAACGGACCAATAATTAATAACCAAATTATCTACTTAGCGATCGAAAAAATACATAAAGCAGTGTAGTTATCAGTTCAAAATGTCAAAGTACTGTGTGCAGGGATGTACGTTAAACTTTTAGCAAGTTCTGAAAAATATATAACAGTACTTTCGTTCCAAAAAGATGCACACAGGAGACAGCAGAGGGTACGTGCTATTCTCAGGAATAGTTATGAACTATGTTTGTTGTGCTATGTATTAATTTTTCTGAACAGCATATAGTGAATACATTTACTGCACACGAAACGATGGAAGTGTTCTTGTAGTACTCAGGTCAATTCCTAAATTTACTGTTATTGAAAAGATTTGCCCCTCACTGTTTCCTAGTTTACTATCCTATCTGACTTCAGAACTAGCTTCCAAAGAGTTTAACTGTATGAAATTAAAGAGATTCACTGTCTTCATAAAGTACAACGATGTACATTAACTAAAAATTGATACCTCAGAAATTCCAAAGGTTGTAGCATCATTATAAATTAATTGAAACTTTATTATTCAAATTTCACACGGTAAGATTGTAACATCAAAACATTCATTCAAATGGGTAGTTGGTAAAGTAATGGTCTTGGATAAATGTATTTTGAGTTTCAAAATTTTGAAGCTAGTACTCGTTCACGTATGATATAATGGCATTGCACTTTCAATATATTTTAGTCTTTAATTTATGAAGCATACGAACAAGAATTTCTTAAAGTAGAAAATCAGGGAAATGTAATTCTACATTTAGGTACCGAGACCTGTGAAATTTATGATATTGGTGCCGACTTCATTGTGAATTGTCGAGGCTGCTTTGGTGAGAAAAAATACAAGTAATATCTAACCTACCGTACTATTACGCAAGACAGTTTTCCATGAGCTGCAGGCAAAATAAAAGCGGAAGTTGCAGACTTATTCGCATTGAGAAGGTATGAAAATTGTCTGCCACAAACTATGGAAATCATGTTTTCCATTTATTTACTAACGCATTACTTTAACTACAACACTAACCTTTAATATGGAAGTGTAAGAATATAAATGATTGCGTGCTTATTTCAACGCAAACATGCTAAAAATACTTGTACGTGAGCCTCGCATTATGACGTCACGAATCGCGCATCCAGACCTGTAGATACGGAGGACCTTGTACCAAGCCGTCTGCGGACCTCACGCCTACATGCGAATGTCAAGAGGTGGACGATCACCCACCACCCAGCCGATACGGGAAGACAATGTGGTCAACATCAAACTTCTCTCTGACGGAGTCTTGGTTTTCGTGACCTAATAAAAACTATCGGAACATTTTCAAAAACATTTTAAATTTATAAAGAGTTGTTCAATCAGCGATCAAGTTGATTTAGAATAAAAAAACATTAATTTCAGTAATAGTGATTATTATCATAGAAATTGCCACATAAACTGTACCAACTAACTGTGCTTAAGAGATATCACTTTAGTAATCCCCCGGATAAGCCAAAGTGTGTTTGTATACAGTTATTTGCCGAGATCATGCTATTACACGTAGAAAAATAAGCCGTTTATATAGACTAGGTGATAGAATGGAGTGGAGAAAGCCGCAGGTTTACGTCAGAACACCACTTCCGTAGCGATGTCCAGATTCTGGAAACACGCTGGAAGTGGATGACGTCATGCGGCAGGCCTGCCGGCCGGTCCGTGCGAGTGAGCTAGGCGACGCGCCGACGGACGAACTCAGTGAACGTTTCCGCCAGTTGGAGAACACACGTACTCGGGAAGGTGTGTGCAGTGAAATTGCAGTAATGACATCCACGACAGGCATGAAGGTGGATACTAGCGATCCCAACGTGCGTCGCCTCGTGTACAACATGTACCGGGGGATGCTGGGGACGTACAATGATAAGGCGAACACCATCATCGGCGCTCTGCCCAAGGAAATGGTGTGCAAGGATCAGGGAATAACTCGCCAATTGGAGAGCATGATGTGAGTACCAATATCGTGCATATCTGTCATGTTCCAAATGATAATGACATTTAATTTTCAAAATAAATACATAGGCGTAACTTAGCCCTTCCTCCAATATTTGCAACATAACTGGATTTTTTATTAAGGTGCTAATTGACAAACGAAGAAATAAAGCGGTTTTAAAATTTAATTAACATGCTTAACGTGTTGTTGAATAATAATGATAATAATGATTATTATTTAAAGCAATTAATATTTTGGAATTAATTGACCTAATAGTGGTTGAAATTATGAAGTCCGGGACTTAAAGTACTTACAACATTGTAGGTCGCCATTGGGGGTATGTCATCTCAATACAATTTGAGATCTCCTTGTGGTTTACCGGGAAAAATGCGAATCAGTTGGGGAATTTAATGTCGTACCGGCATGTTACCATCGTAGGTCAGTGGTTAGAGTAACCGGACGGAGACCGGGATATCCGTGGTTCAAATCCCGGTTATGACATTGAATTTTTCAGTCGTCTGATTCTACCTTTCCAATTAATGTTTTATTTGTCTGATAAGTGACTGAAAACCATGTTTAAACGTATTTTGTACGGCGTTTAATTATGTGGCTTTCACTTGTTTTGCACCCCGTCTCCAAAGGCGGACACCAATTTACGCCCATGCTATTGTATACTTTGTATAGGTATTCCGGAATCATTATTTCTAAATAGAATATGTGGCAAATTTCAATATTGCAGACTTTTATCTGTTCGCTTCAGCCTCTTAAGAAGTACGAGTAAACAACAGTCTGGTGTTTGTTTTCCTTTACGACAGAGTTTTCAGTTTTTACAGGATAATTTAAAACGTGCATAAACACTCAGAAATTTTAATAACGTAGTAGTAAACTTCTACCTAATGCAAAAATCATAACAATAAAATACTGACGTGGTTATAAATTGCGTCACGTCAATACTATCTCAGTTTTTCTAAAAATATTCCATTTTTTATCACTTGCTCTGCGGCAACATTTATCTTTCGTTTAAATACAGACGAACTAAATTATCCTAACCTCATTTTGGCGTAATGTGTTTGAAAAGGATTCCGCACAGAAAAAGTGCGGAAAACACGATGTATACGTTTGAAATGTAGTGCACTTGGAAAAATTATAAATCCTCAAATGTTTATCCCAAATTTTTAAATATATCTACTTCATGAAAAAATTTAAGCTGTTAAGTTTACTATTTTTCAAAATATTTTCCATTGTGTGTCTTTTGCAGGTTAAATAAAATACTTGCATAGAAAGTATGAGGGACGTTAAACATGTATTTTATTATTTGTGTGTTCACGAAGTGTTATTCTATAAAGTGACGTGGATTTAGTTATACAAAATGACTTTAAATATACTTTTGACCATCAAAAGTGTTCATAGTTCCCCATTTTTAGTTGTGAATATCTTAAAAAAAAAAAATAATAATAATAATGAATAAATAAACTCTAGTCATTTTGTAAATACCATACACGAAAAGACTGAAAAATTGCTGCAATTTAAAAAAAATATACTTGTAAAACTAATAAAATGAAAAATCTTTGAAAGCAACAGAACACGTATAAACTGCAATACGTTTGTGCATATTGAAAATCAGAATTTCTTTTCCATTAATTTGGATGCTAGGCTTTTTTAAACTGTAGATGAATACTTTCTGGAGTCACTGCGCATTATTAGAGGTAAAAAGCAATTCATAAGACCATTATGAACAGACCTGCCTAAAAAATGTAACTACAGATTAAGTCGAAAAAATAGGATACAGGACAATTAACCAATTTTTAAATCATTTCGGGCACTGTCAAGAACGGAAAATAATTTCTTATCGAAGTTTTATATACCTTCTAAGAAATATCTTCACTTAAAAATTCAATAATAATAATAATAATAATAATAATAATAATAATAATAATAATAGTTCCCTGCAATCGCTCGAATGCAGTTTTTCTTAAGCTTAGCATCTAACGCCCTTAGATTTATCTTTTGTTTTGATTGCAATGCTGAAATGCTTGTTTCATACGTTTCAGGCATAAATTCAGCTTAGGTCTGCTAACCTAACCTAACCCAAACTAATCTGCTGGAGTTCAAACGAGAAATCTTGGTCTTAAAGGGCAGTTAAATGCAGTAATAGGCTTGCGTAATTCAAGCGAAGTAAATCACTCGGCTGGTAGCGCCGTACTTTTGTTGTTTTCCTGGAAACGAATTAAGCCCAATTAAAACTTACCTTGACTCAACGCTTTACATGTGCGTTGTACTTTGGCTATCATTTTATTGACCAGCCTGTTGTTAGCGGCATACTTTTCTGCATTCTTGAACCTGTGAACCTTCCGCTCGAAACCGGAAATGCAGGAGGTCGTCCTTTAAACCCCGAAACATGGGCATCGTCTAGATCTTTCCGCAGCATTTATATATGCGTTATATGTGTTAGGCTTATATCAGATGCAAGTTACACGTTCTAAAAGTCCAAAGAGAATGTATCTCTGACATTTGTTGAAAATTTCGGGAAGACGGAGATTATAGGAGTGCGTGTAGGTATATTATTATCTATGTCAGAGAATAAAATTTCAAAATTCATTTTCGCTTTTGATATTGTGGATGCTTACCTTTTAGTACCAGAAATTAAACGCCTTTTCACTTTAAAATTTGACTTTCTGGACTCTTCTCGGCAATTTTGTTCATTCATAATATTCCAGACGTTGAAGTTTTCATCCAATTAACTCTTTTTAAAGGTCTCATATAAAAATTCCAAAAAGGCAAAAAAAAAAAAAAAAAAAAAAAAAAAAATTAAAGCTAATATATATATTCCTATGAAGGGGTTTTGATTTATTGACTTTAAGAGCAAAAAAGATCTGTAAAATAGAATTTTACACTGATAAATTCTTAAAACTTTTTTTCTCGAACTAAACCTAACACAAAATATTTATATGCAATGTTCTACCTTATGATCATTTAAATGGAATGGATATTATTTTTAAAGTGCCATAATGTGGAACACGGCAGTAAAATTTATTTTTAAAACACAATGCTTGGAAAACCAAACAAGATATCGATTCATAATTTAAAGCACTTCATTGTTTAGAAAGAGTAACTTAATTACATTTTCAGGCAACTTTAAACAGTGGTGGCTCGTGGCCTAAACGATAGGTGAAGCTCTTTTCACACAAGACAAGACATATGCAACTTAGCTATTTCTTGTATGTTAAATTGACTCTCCTATTCTTTCGGTTAGCGAACTCGCTATACCTACCACGAGCTTCTAAAATGTGTGATGCAACACTTCGCACATATCCTTTCCACTTTATGTGCCGATACACAAATAAATTGGCTTAGGTTTATCCGTATATATCATGTCTCTTTCATGGTGCTCAGTCCACCGTGAAAAACATTTTTGCAACACGCATCACACTATGTCATTTTGGAGATTCATTGCAAATCGGCAATGGTTTAAATGCTTTTAATACATACACTTATTGTCGATACTTTAGTTCACACTAGCGAACTTCCAAGACCATACACACAACAACAATAATAATCGCTACGCACAGATTGTTTTCGCACATGAACTGAACTGACAATGAAGGTCCGAGTCCGAGAACTTGGAGTTTGAAAAGTGTCAATGGTCACCGAATAGCCTCTGCAAGCGGTCTTTCTACTCCAAAATATCCAAGATTTTAGCTTCACCATAACCTCGAAGCAGATAGTTTGTGGGAGGTACACACCATTCATACAGTCCAAGCTGAAGTTGATTGTCATGGCAACCAGACATAAACAATGCAGCTGAACATCCCAGGGCCGAGAGTAGTAGCATCAATCCTCTCTATACCTGCTCATGGATATTGCGGCTTTCCCATTTCGCTCTCTTACAACCCAGTTCCTTTATTCACATTACTGCCGCAGTAAAACTTCGGAATGGGTGATTTTTGCTCTTAAAATAGTGATTCGTAAAATTATATTCCTCTATGTGAGTAGTGGAATATTTAAATATAAAATGTTCAAAATAGCTTAGATAACATATTGGAATGCACCTAATTAAAAAAAAACAGCTGACGTGCGCTTAACTAGCTTCACCTGAGCATCGCCCCTGACTTGAAAACATTAAATCACGTTTTCAATGGTGCATTTCTTGAAATACAATAAAATTATGATTTCAAATACTCATTACTATTTTATAGTGATTCTGCAGACTATTCGTATGTAAATTTATTTTTTAATTCTCTCCATAATGGTCATGATAGGCTGAGTGTGTTTAAAACGTTATCATGAGCTCATTTGCGACATTTAAAATATGCCACAGCAAATTTTTGTCTATATTTTATGTTTTCTTTTTAGTTAAACGACGCTTAATCATATAGGTCGATGAATTAATCAAATGGTCCAATATTCGTCTTATGAGGATCAGAGAAAACCTTGAGATAAAGCCCTAATCTAGGTAACTCATCCTAATTGAGATTCGAACTTGTGACCTCGGCAAATTTTTTACCGTGCTCAAAATGTAAGAATTCTGGTTCAGTTACTAGGTTTTATGCCATTTTTAAATGCCCGGTGTTTCGCACACGTACACGGGAAGATATTGTTTTAAATCTAGTCCATGTGCGTGTACATATGTGTGTCTGTCTGTGAACAGCATACCCTCATCTCAAATTACGCTTTACGTGAACACGTTTTTATTTTGTTTCAAAACTGGTTTTAATGACTGTGTTTAAAATATCATACGTTTAATAAGATATTTACATGATTAAGAAAGTGTATACCTTAGATTTTCCACAAATAACCGGTAAAGTACACTTCATTCGAAATTAATTTTGTAAATTTTGCATAAATGTAAACCCTAACAAACTCGTACATAAAAATGTAGATCTCGTTAAAACAAAAATTTTTATCAAACAATGTTTTTGTGGCATTAAGCATTTTTAAGTGCTAAGTCACCATTCTTTAATTTTTGAAGATGTCATTAAAAGAGAGTAGAATTTGAAAGCCAGCATATTGCGACCCGCTTTTAAAGATTGACTGTCACTTCAGCCTCCTGTATCCGTCTTGTACGTACAGCGAACTGTTTAACAAAACCACTTCTGCAGTGGTTATGTAGATTAACAGATAGAAAAAATAAGCTTTTGTAAGCATAGTTTGTAGAAGAGGAATAAAACGAAGGGATAGTGACTAGAGAAGTCATATCAATGTAACACATCAGCTTTCATTATTGCTATTATTAGCTTCATTGTGATGATGATTATTATTATTATTATTATTATTAATTCATTTATTCAAGAGGTGAAAATGCTCTCCTTCCACTTGTCTAGTGCCAACACTACAAACATCGGTGAAGTATCTTGGTGCACTGCTTATGTGGAATCTTCCTCACGAACAGCGCATGGTCAGCTTAGCTTCAGCCAGGCTCTCACAGCTTTCTTCAGTATTTCACCGGCGGTCACCTTTGGCTCTTGAATGCCCTTTCCTGACTGCTCAGAGATCCCTGATCATTTTTGCAGCTCCTGTTTGGAGTGCCGCCAGCAAAACTCACATTCACCGCCTTCAGATCATACAAAATAGAGCAATTCGTATCATCATCAAATCCGCATGGTGCATCCGGAATCAACAGCTCACCATGGGCTGGGACTTTCCATTATACAGCAGGTCATCCGCGCCGACTCCAAACCTTTCTTCGCCAACTTTCAGCATGTCCAGGGAGTAATAGAATACAACCTCGGAGCAAGAAACTGTCGGCCGACTCGGTTGAAGCACAGATCACCACAAGTGTCTCTCGGTGGTCCCAGTTCTGTCTCAGACACCGATTTGTGTGTTCACTGACTATTGTTTTCTACTGAGTGCTATTTATTTTCTTATATTATTTTCTGTATCTTGTATTTACTGCATTGTTCAATTATTTCTAAGTTCGAGGAGCCATATAAACCAATCTCTATGTTATGTCCTGGGTTAAATTTCCATTCTGTTACTGATATCTACATTGCATAGCACTGAACGATGAATTTGTCTTTCAAAAAAGAATCTCTAGGTGAAGAGTACAGAGAGACACTCGGAAACTGTTTTATGCATACAAAATAGTGATCTCGCAAGTTTTATTTTCCCTGTTCTGGTATAAAGACAAGGGCATAATCGAAATGGAGATTAAATATCTAATCTGTCAAGCACATATGTGCCGCTATTGTGTTGCCACGTACTGGCTGATATGGAAACTGAGTGCATTGTGTGCAAAACACAGCTGACTGCCTGCTTGTGTAAACCAAACCGCAATCTCTTGCCCATGTTAATGCGATCACTTTACTTACACAAGTAAACGCTTTTCCATTAAACTCTGGTGGTCGATACATGCATTTTACGGTACTAGAAACCATATAGGGAGATGTATCCAGTCAAATAGGGTATGCCCCACAGAACCTCTAAAAATGTTTTTAAACCTAATGTGCTACATTCACATTACTTCCTCTGCCCACTATCCTTTATTTTTATCTCTCTTCTACGAACTATTCTAGCTTATTTTTCTGTCTACTTCATGTTAATCGAGATAAATGCTTGCAGAAATGGTTTCATTACTCATTTCGTTGTAGGAACAAGGGAATACAAGAGGCTGAAAGGGAAATCAAATCTTTAAAAAGCGTTCGTTGTACACTGGCTTGAAGCTGCATACTATCTGATTGACATAACGAGAAGCAAAGTAGTGGTAACTTAAAATTTCTGAAAAATATATATTATAAATGTATTGCAAGATTAAAAATAACGAATATCTCGGAAATGCATAATACCGCAAAAAGCGCATTTAATATAAATTGTCTTTTAACCAGATCTACAGTTTTAGTGTGATAAGTTTTTGTCTATCTCTTATGGATTACCCGTTACACAAAATCATACAAAATTAATTCAGAATGAAAGGGGATTTCATTGCAAATATTTTAAAAATACGTATTTTAATCAAAATCATTAAGAGCCATTTTTGAGTTAGTTAAAAACAAGATTCTGAAATTAAATAACAAATTTAGTATGCACACGACGTATATTTTTGAGTGGAATACAGTAATTTCCCTACTTAATAGGTACGATGTGGTAAAGAAAGTAAAGGTTTAGAATTAATATTTGACACTCTTTTCACTATTCAAGTAATCAAAGTAAATGAATAATAACTGTTGTCCAACAAAACAATGAATTATAATTTTGTTTTACTTATTTTAGTAACATTTATTGTGATTTCAATGAAACTGCAGTTAAAGAAACCGTAAGGGCTAATCTCATTATTATTGTTTTTGTTTTCGATAAAAATAAAATTCTTCCTAATTCGAAATATAGATTGTGGTGATTGAAGAGTACACCTTTTAAAAATAAATTTAAATGTAATGCAACTCTGCTTAAAAATAGTTGTGCCATAACGCTTTACATCGAATGCTATATTTGAATTGTTTCTTAAGATTACTTTTGGGATGCACTTTATTTCCTCTTGTCTCAAAGATGTTGGTGCGGATGATCCAACCAGGAGACGACAATCATTTATTGCTTAATGGAATGTGCCAAACTCGCTCACACTTGTACATTTTTAACACTTTAATGCCTGGGTTATTTTCACTTACAGTTTAAAAAAGAAGTACTCTAGGATGATGGCGGGGTTGAACTGACTTCACTTCAAATCAAATTAAAAAGGGTGGGTTTGTGCCCTCGGAACCCAGATCTTGTTGTATTTTAAATGTTTTACAAAATTTTATCAAAATGTGATTTTTTTCATCCTAGCTGGTTTCATTTGCTTTTCCACTTAAATATTTTGAAAAAAAAATCTGATGTGATACACTCACATGACTCTTTCTATTTTTGTACAAATTATTTTTACTAACGCTTGTTCTCCGTCTACTTCATGTTAATCGAGATAAACATTTGCAGAAACTATCTTGTGGCCAATTTTCTTTAGGTGCAAGGGGAATATGGTAGGCTTTAAGCGATACTGAAATCTTTTAAGAGCTGGTTGCTATGTGGGGGCGTTTCATTCTCTTTGCATGTTCAGGACTCCCCCCAAAAAAACCGAATAACGAATTCTTACTTGAGAAAAAGTATAAATATTGGAAAATTCAATCAAATAACAAGGAATATCTCGGAAATGGTTCACTGGAAAAAAAGTGTATATGAGATAAGTTGTGTTTTTCAACGAGATCTACATTGTTTGTGTAGTAAAATTTTGTCTATCTCTTAAGGTTTACCATTTGTGGAAAATCTACTCAGAATGAAGAGGACTTTTGGTGTCATTCCCATAACATTCAAGATATACGTGTAATTTGCCATAAAATATCTTAAATATATGACATTTTAATCAAAATCGTTGTAGCCATTTTTGAGAAAATCAACATTTTCGAAAAATGTTCCATGTAAAGGGTAGTCTGGGGTGGGGGGATTTTCTTGAAAATCTTCGTTTCACATCTTTGAAAGATACTGAACCTAAATACCAAGTTTGATATTTATTCGACTTTTTGTTTTTGAGTTATGCTGTTCACAGACACACAGGCGTACACACGGACCTTTTTCTAAAAATGTTTTTTTTATTCAGGGACCCTCAAAACATGTATTTCAGGTGAAATCTCAGTATCGAATTTTTGGGTGGAATAGAATGCTTCCTCTACTTACTATACGTGGTAGAGAACGTAATGAACAAGACAGTAAATAGAAAGATTACAAAATAGTGGTTTGATGCAAATCGCGACACTAGGCAATAAAGGGTGGGAGGTTATATAGAAACTATACGTTTTTCTAAACAAATCACCCCCAATGTAAAATTAACGCTAATTATTTAATTGGCATGACGACGAGCTCTCTCTGTATAATGAAACACCAACATAAAGCAGACATTGCTACAAATATTTTAAAAACATTTTCGCCTGTGTTGAATCAAACTTTCAAATCTCATCTTTTTGTCAAAATCGCTCCTTACTTTTTTACCGTCTGCCTATGGTAGAGGAATTATTGTACTCCATTCGAGAATTCGATAACGGTATTTCACCGCAATACACGTTTTAAGGTTGTCTGAAGCTCCTAAAAGCCCTTTAAGAAAAATATTAGTGCGTGCATACTTAGACGTGCTTTTGTTTGCAGAACCCGCCATGCGAGAGAAAGAAACTTGCTACCCTGAGTTCTAAAACACTAATTTGGAATATCTTGGGTTGTTTGGGAAGATCGCATCAAGATTTATGTAAGCAGTAAAACACTTGCTTGGAGACAAAACGATACTGCACTATCGAGGATGAGAAATTTGCCAATATGTTGACAGATGGGATCAACAAGAGCTAACTGATTTAATGTGTTGCTGTGAATAAGCAAACCTGTCATTAATGGCGTCAAACTGTGGAGGTGTCGACAGTGCATACACATCGTTTAATTCCTCGGATCCTTGTAATCTGTACATTGCCGCGACACTAATATATTCACTTCTTTGTTTGCATACGTGAAGTAGATCTGATTGACTAGAGCAAGGGTTCTCAAGATTTTCCATTACATTCAAACAAGCAAATTTTACGAGAGAAATGCGTGATTTTGTGGTACAAGGCTCAAAATAAGCATTTCTCTACATTTATAACCGCACTAATGATTTATTTAGTTATTCCTTGTACGTAGTATTTTAGAATTAGATATTTATTGGAGAAAAAAAATGTTAAATATATTCCAATTCGATGCATTGTTTTGTGAAATGTCTTAAAAAATTCATTTTGATAAGGCTAAATATGATGATTGGGGTGTGTTGTCTCAAAATGAATGTGAGTACGCCTCTTGTTTACCGACAAAAATGCGAGATAGTTGGGGAATTGGTTAAAATCCCAGCAATGGCATTACATTTTTCAGTCTTTACAACAATTGTTTGATAAAGTACATTCGAGTTGGCTGTCATTATCGTAGGATTGAAAATGAATTTTCGTCTTATTTTTGTACACTATCACAAAGAATTATTTTTATAATAATATAAAATCTATTGCCGGCCCGTAGCTCAGTCGGTAGAGCACCTGCCTGTTGTGCTAGGGCTCCGGGTTCGATTCCCGGCTGGGGGTGGGAACTTTCTCTAGCCAAGATTATTCCTTATCCTCCCCAGAGTCGGGAAGTGTGAATGAGTGTGTGAGTGTTTGTAGGATCTAATGATTAAAAACACCAAAAGTGCAAGAAACCCAACGACAAGAGTTCACGAGTTAACACCATTGCTAGGCAATAAGTTCCAAAGGAAAGGCCGCCGAATAAGACCAATGCAGTTAAAGACGGGGTATAAATGGAACTAAAAGAAGAAAAAAAACCTGCTGTTTCCGTTTATAGTAATAACTGTCAAATATTTTTGTTTACAAAAAATGGTTAATTATCGTATTTGCTAAAATCTTTACGTACCAATCGGCAGTAGCTCCCCTACCATCAGTGGTATGCATACTGTAGTCTATACTGTAGGAACAAGACGCTTTTTGAGACCGAGAAAACATAGACGCTAGCTTTTACTGCTTTGTGTTCAAAACGGCGTTTTTGATGTTCGCACTCCCCTCCAAACTTCTTTATATGATTTTTCAAAAATGGTTCTAAAGATTTAATTAAAATGCCATATGTTTTAGATGTCTGTAAAGTAATAAAGTGTATATTTTGAATCTTTTACGGTTAGTTTGTGAAGTCCTCTTCATTCTGAATGAATATTGTGCATTTTTGTATAATCGGTAAACCATAATGGACAAAAACTTACTGCACAAAAAAGTACATCTCTTTAAAGCACACAGTTGTTTTGATTTAATCTTTTGTGCCATTACTCATTTCCGAGGTTTTCATTGTTATTGCTTTTAATTTCCAATTACTTTATTCTTTTTATGTGTTAAACCGCCGTTCGTTTGTTTCGCATGCTGTCATGGAAAGGGTATGGAATTTCAAAACCATGACATGTCGACCCTTTTTTCAAAATTTGCCTATTGCTTCAGCCATCTCTGCACTTCAACGAAATGTGTAATGAAACCACTTCTGCAAACCTTTATCTCGAATAACTCGAAGTTAAGCTTTTGTAACAATAGTTTGTGGAAGGGTGGGTAGAGAAAGTCATTCGAATATAATGCATAAGATTTTTCATGGTTTCGGTTTTAAGGAGAGAAGCTACTTTGTTTTATGTAAGAATTATTCTACAACATTCAAATATCTTTGACTTTATATAGTCGAAAATAATTAAACTTGACAATATGTTAAAAATGACGTAAATGTACGAATAACTAATGATGAGATCAGAAGAAAGCTGCTGAACCCTGAAAAAGAATATCTGATTAGAAGTTAATAAAATCGCCTTTTCCTTCTCTCTTGTTTATTTAGGGCAAAACTCTCCCTATAGATGACACAGTTCCCCTGTTAATGATAGGGAGACACGCTATCTCTTGTTACAGAGACTAATAGGGAATTCCCCTGACCAAAGTATCCATATATGCTAGTTCACGCGTTTTATAGAGTCATACGTAGATGTTCTTGCAAATATGCTATCGCTCAAAATGCAGTCTCTGGAGACGGTTCTCGGATCTTGTAATCCGAAAGTGGCAGAGACCCGAGTTTCTCGAAGTGTGTTAGTAGTGATCACATCTTCGTTCACAAAAGAAACACTGCTCACCTTGCACCAGTCTTTAAGTGCAATGTCTTGTCGTACTGCCGCCGAGATTGATCGCAGCACATCCGGTTCATGTTTCTGGCTGGGATTGAAATTTACTCGGGATTTCACCCATAATTATTTTCAATTACAAGTTTGTTCAGAAACGACTGCTGAGAATAGGCACTGCCATCTACACCCGCATCTCATATTGTTACGGTCAACGTTTCCTAAACAAACTGAGTTTTATTTATGGACGCTCTGTAACTGCTGTGTGGTCCTTAGCGTCCCATTCTATATTGGGCGTGAAAGACCGGAAATTTTGCTCAGAGGCCTCTATCAGGCTTGAGGTTCTTTTACGTGCCGTAAATCTACGACACGGGACCACCTACTTTTTCCGAAGGAAGCCATGCTAAGGATCTTTACGTCCGAAAAAACCCATCACCCTCCGCCGGGTCTGAACCCGCGACCACGGGAACTAGAGGCTAGCATGGTAACTCTAGACCACGGATGACGGCTCAATGTTTCCTAGGAGGCGTTTATATGTACTGAAAAATATTTAGTTTATTTAATATAATTTAGAGAGCATTACTAAAAACTAAAACTGCTGAAAACTCTGAAACGTGGTATGCAAAAGCTTTAGCGGACTCATCCAGTAGTTTATACCTAAAGTAATAGTTGGAGGTTCCAACGAAAGCTTAATAAAGAGGATACTTGGTATAAGCGTTTAGGAGGAATTCTAAATGAAATAGGATGTGGAGATATTTGGAGGGATAGCTAGGTAAGGGAGAAGGGGTGTTGGAAAAGAGTTAGATTGAGAATTGAAGACATGGAAATACAGGAAATAATTGGTAGTTTCAACTCCAAAAGTTCATTGTGTATATATACAGAGCTTAAAAAGATATGGGAAACGGAGGGTTTTGCATGGGCAAGGACAGGGGTGGTGAGATTAAAAGGCTTATGGGAAGGAGAAAATCAAGGAAAATGCCCATTGTGATTTTAACAATTATTGGCATTTAATCATAGAATGTGAAGGAACAAAGAGCATGAGAGAAAAATTGCGAAAAATCAAAAGGTCCAGTTTAACAAATGAAATTACAGGTATAGAATGTTAAGAGTTAAATTAAAGGAAAGTTTAATAGATATAGGAAAATATTTAGGTGCTGTGAGAAATAGATGGCTGAAGAAATTTAGAAATAAGGAATAGAAACAAATCGCAGATTGAGAAAGGAAAGAAGTAAATAGAATCCAATAGCTTGGTAACTATGGTGTTGGATGCTATGGGTCCTTAGAAATGCAGCAACTTAGTGAAGTGAGGAAAAATGATACCTAATTCGTACTTGATACATAAATAACTATATTTTTTCAAATTGCATGATATATAATTGTTCAATCCAATTCATAACTGCAATATACTTACGAATTAATCGGCTGTTTGTGAAGTTTGAGAGGCGGATGTTAATAGCAATTGCAGATTGCATTAAAAACAGATGAAGATGCATTACATTTTATTTGTGCTGTTTGTTGACTCTGGTACTGATACGAAGCAATAACATCTGGAACTTCTCACAATATTCGTTTCAAACGTGTGCTTTGTTTAAAGTCACTTAACGTACTCCCTTTTTTGGTTTGTTTTGTTTCATATAAAAAGTAATTATTGTATTCACATTACGTTCCTCACGTAAAATTCCAACTACAAATAATTTCAAATTACGCAATGTGGA
The DNA here is from genome assembly GCA_030765065.1 of Deroplatys truncata. Classification (NCBI taxonomy): domain Eukaryota; kingdom Metazoa; phylum Arthropoda; class Insecta; order Mantodea; family Mantidae; genus Deroplatys; species Deroplatys truncata. Next base: position 130,500,490 of record CM060984.1, read on the forward strand.
CTTGGAAGCATGTACAGTACGGAGGGGGGGCACAAGTGTTTGCGTATCTTAAGTTAGGTTTTGTTGTTACAAAACCCATGCGAAAAAAAAATCAGATGCTGATGTCAGTTCAACCTGGGAAAACTTTAAAAGAAATAGAAATTAATGTTTCGAAAATGGCTTTGTGACAGAAAAAGTTCACATAAATTATATTTGAATAAGCTCTTCCATTTTTGGCGCTGAAAGGAATGAAAACATAGGAAAGTTTTCCTAACCCTTATGGTTTACTAATTATACAAAATTAATTTAGAATGAAGAGCACTATACACAGAATATATACAGGATACGAGACGTGTTTTTAAAGTAAGTACCGTTTTAATATTTCGCTGCTGCAGCACTTTGAGCATGCGCGATCACTTCCTCCATTCATTAGGAAGCCAGATACAGCTGTGAGCGATCGTTGCTTTGTGTTTTCCTGTTAATAGAGCATTCAGAAATCTTCAAAACAATCGAAAGACCCGCTGACTGAAGTCAAATCAGTGATTGGTTTTTTTTTTTTTTTTTTTTTTTGAATGCGAGAAAAGTTACGCCAGCAAATATTCTTCGCCAATAATTGTGTGAGGTTTATATAATGAGTGACAATGCTCGGCCTCACACAGTCAAACAAACTCAAGATCTGATCGCATCATCTGTTTGGTAACAATTCATTCATCCTCCCGATTTGGCACAAACATTTCAACGACGATGATGTGAAACAAGAAGTGCAGGCTTGACTTTCATCACAGGCGGCATCATTCTTTGACGAAGACATACAAAAACTGGTTTCCCGTTAAGACAAGTGTCTGAATAACGGTGGTGACTATGTGGAGAAGTAGTGCAGGGTGTAAGGTAATGAATGATAAAGTGTTTCGAAAATATTGTTCTGTTATTTTTTAAAAACTTATTGGTACTTAAAAATACGCCTCGTATATGGGATTAGTCATGCAAATATCTTTTTTAGCCAAATCATACAGCCATTCTTGAAAAAAAAAAAACCGAAGCATTTTTCATGCTCCATGGGGTGGGGGATTTTCTTCAATTTATTTTGAGTCGCATCTTTCGAAAATACCGAGCTTTTATACCAAGTTTGGTATTTTTCTGACTTTTCGTTCTTGAGCTATGCTGTTCACACTCATGCTTCTAAACATTCTTTTTCATTCATGTTTCTTTTGGATTTAGTTGTCCATTAATTATATCGGTATTTCGATAGAATATCGATATCGAATTTTTGGGCCTAATACAATACTCCCTTTATCTACCGTAGATAGCTGCTAGCGAAAGTGAAATATAAAGGACAAAACTCGTGTCATAAGTTGTTGCTTTTACACTCTCACAGTTATGTTCACGCCAGCGGATTTGCTACAGTGTTAAGAGCAGGACATTCAAATGTTCCCCAGGATTTTAAATAACTTCGATACATTATGTCTAAGATCCGACAACAGCAACAACCTGGCCAGTAAAATGTCATGTAAATAATAACGAGGAACCTTCGCCAACTGTGGTACACTTTGCCAGAAATTTGGCACAATGATACAACTTTCGACTGCTGTCACGTTTGCATCTGCACGAATCAACGTGAACTTTGGATAGTGTGCCACAACGGATATGCAGCTGTCAGCAACCTCTTGACCACTTCCGATCACTTTAATACAATCGGTGTTTTCTTCTGCAAGGACCTCATTTTCTCCTCGCCACCGGCACCATCTTCTGGACATTTCTTCTCTTTCCGCTCTTTCAACCACTGGTGCGTCTGGCGCCTTAAAATGGTAGGGGGTCATAGTGGAAGAAAACCTGTCATATTATACGTAGGTGTAATTTGCACTGAATATAGATTTGTTTAAAATTAAAATGCCTTCATTTCAGCTTTCTGAAAATGTCACTATTAAAGAGTGAAGTAAAGCACAATATATAGAGTTAAGCTGTAAAAGGCTGTGTGAATATACGTATAAGAACAAATAAAATAGATATTATATTGCAATATGTGTTAAATGACGAAAACTGTCAAAATAAACATTTTTAATTTTCTGTGTAGCCCTATAAATGTTCTTTAATTTCATGTGTATTTTATCATTGCAGGCACAATAATGCATTTTTACTTTCTCTACTACGTATAGTAAGTAGGGGAAGTATTGCATTCCACCCAAAAATGTGATACCGAGATTTCACCGGAAATGCATGTTTTGAGACCTCCTGAATCCAAAAAAAGCATTTTTGGAAACATGTCCGTGTGTGTGTCTGTGTGTGTGTGTGTGTGTGTGTCTGTGTGTGTGTCTGTGTGTGTGTGTGTCTGTGAACAGCATAACTCAAAAACTAACAGTCGGATAAACACCAAACTTGGTATTTACGTTCAGTATCTTCCAGAGATGCGACACGAAGATTTTCAAGAAAATCCCCCCACCCCAGACTACCCTTTACATGGAACATTTTTCGAAAATTTTAATTTTCTCAAAAATGGCTCTAACGATTTTGATGAAAATATCATATGTTTAAGATAATGTCATGAGAAATGAAATGTATATCTCGAAATTTCTGGGAATGTCTCCAAAAGTATTCTTCATTATGAACGACTTTTGCATAACTGGTAAACCATAAGAGATAGACAAAATTTTACTACACAAAAAATGTAGATCGCGTTAAAATACACAACTTATATCATATACATTTTTTTTGTTGAGTGAACCGTTTTCGAGATATTGCTTGTTATTTCCTTAAATTTTCCAATACTTATACTTTTTCTCAAATTCATTATTCATTTTTTTGTCCTGGACATGCAAAGAGAATGGAATGCGCCACATAGTAACCAGCGATAAAATATTTGACTATCGCTTAAAAGCTACCATATTCCCCTTGCATCTACAAGAAAATTACAAATAAGATTGACATCTCGATATCTCGATTAATATGAAGCATATGGAGAATAGGTGTTTGTAAAAATAGATTGTACAAGAGTAGAGAAAGTCATGTGAGTGTAACACATCAGATTTTTTAAAGTGGTACTGTATCTGCCATTTTAAACTCTGAATTCTGCACCAGTTCACAGAAGAAGTCATACCTCCTATACTCTTCGGGATAGAGAGATAGATTTTAGGGAAAGGTTCGCTCTACAAATTAGTCCCACTTCTAAATATAGCAGCGACCATACGCCCAAGCAACGTAATTTTTTATTTGTAAGTAGGTATATCTATATGCGTTTTCTTCTCAAGTTTTAGTTTGAACAGTTCTTTTGCCCCCTCTCTGAATGATATTTTCTGGTAAAAATGACCCGTTTTCTCTTCTTTTCTCTTGAAGATAGTTAAATAAGGCTTTAACATGATAAAATACCTTAATTCTGTTACTGATCTACTTTGTTATTAAGGAGTTCGTTAGTTATATTTTAAACAATGAATTTCGATAGATTTTAATAAAAAGTGTAACTAAGAAAAACATTCTATATTTCTTAATAAACCACGTTTTGTGTAAAAGTATACTAAGTGAGCTTAGAAGGCATTTATGAATCCTGCAAAAAATTTCAGTACTATTGTAATGGGCTCTGAGATAATGGGCCATGAAACTAGCAAATTTAACATTAGCCGGACCCTTAACTGTTTGTTTATGGGACCAAATTTCTTTAGAAGTTAATAATGTCGATCCTATCACCGAAATCGAACAAAAGAGATGATAGATAAGGCAGACATTCAACTAAATAACCTAAAATAATAAAAGTATTTGGACACGTCTCCCTCCCTCCTTTCCCACGTCGTATGTTTACGAATGAGAGCGTATAGAAAGCAATTCGTCTCCACTTTAAAAATTCATTCTTATAACTTTCTATATCCAATCTTCCACATACTATCTTATAAAAGCTTAGTCTACTATCCGCTTCACGTTAATTGAGCTAAACATTTGCAGAAATGGTTTAATTACCTACACGTTTCGTTGTAAGTAAGTACATACAAGAAGGATACAGTAGAGCAGAATACTGAAGCGATAGTCAACATTTTAAAAGCGGGTTGTTATATTGCTGACTTTGATATTCCATCTCCATGCCTGACCTTGGGAAGCAAACAAATGCTGGCCTAGCACTTCAAAGTGTTTCAAAATGTAAACCAGTCGGAACGAATATCTCGGAAATGGTTAATGCCACAATAAATTGACATAAATTATGTATTTTAACGAGATATACAGTTTTCATATTAAATATGTGTTTATCTCTTACGGTTTACCAGTTATACAAAAGTATATGATATTCATTCAGAGTGGAGGACTTCACAGGCTATACGCAGAAAATTCAAGATATAAATTGTATTAGCCATGCAAAAGATCTTAAATATATGTTATTTTAATCAAAATCGTAAGATATTTTGACAAAATGAAAAATAACGACAACTTTTTCATGTAAAGGGTAGTTTGGAGTGGAAGATTTTCTTGAAAATCTTCTTCGTGTCACATGCTTCGTAGACACTGACACACCAAGTACTTCTCGGTTTTAAGTGAAGCTGCTCTCTCTCTTTCTCTCTCTCTCTCTCTCTCTCTCTCACACACACACACACACACACACACACACATTTAAACGCGATATGACCTTTATCTAAAACTAACCCCTTTGGATTCCTCTTTGGGGCCTCTAAACGTGTATTTCCGCTGAAATTTCGATGTCAACCTTTTTGCTGCCGCTATTTACGCATTTAGATTAAAGGTTTTGGTATACTAATACCTGAAACTGCTCTGAAAATTAATTTTGATCTGGAGAAGATTTCAAGGCTAGGAATATCAGCGTATTTTATTACACTTTCTCATTAATGCCTCAGTTTTTGTAAATTAACGTCTTCGTCTGTTTAAATGAGATGTTGGTGACATTTTCAGGTAAAATAAAAATGATAAATTTGCAAAGAACGAAGTTGCGAATGAGTTTACATTGAGAGAATCAGGAGTTTGAGTTATGTTTATTTTGACCATTTGGCGAATAACTTCAAAATTAAGTAAGTATTTAGTGATAAAGCAAATAATCGATGATTAATATTGTTATCGATGCATTGATATCTCCATTTTAACTTATTCATTCAGAAATTTCAGTGCAAAAAAAATATTTTTATTTTTTTCCATTTCAACTCTTTAGTTATACATCTACAACCACAATTAAGCGTTCTGATAAAATGGAAATGGTAAATTAAAAGAGATAGAAATGAGGTGAAAGGCAGCTATGATTGAAATTAATATTATATTAATATTATATTCGTTTAGGTCTCTGATTCATGAGCTAAATAGTCATCGAAAATGATATTAACACGAATCAGTAATTGTCCCAACATTAGCTTTTTCACGCATCACTAAGAATTGGTTGATTAAGAAAGGATTGATGAGGCAGTGACGTGGCATATGAGAGTATGAGTGGGAGTGACGTGTGTTAATTCGATACAGGTTGAGTCACTTACCGCAAAAACTGTCACACTGTCCATTGTTTACGCCTGCAACTATCGGGGTCGATCTGTGGTTTGCATCGACTGATGACCCCATATCATATGCTTACTTTATTAACAGTTCTCTTTTTCAAGCAGTAAAGGCTTAAGTATATAAAAGCCTCTTCTTATTAAAGACTCTTTGTTGTTTTTAGTGTAATTCTAACTGCTGTGTCATACAATTCACCATCTGATAACTTCCTCTCAATGGGGGGATATATACTGCTGAATAATAATAATAATAATAATAATAATAATAATAAAAATAACAATAACAATCACAACAATAGTTTCATTTAACCACAACAGGGTCTAAAAGCAATGGCAGTATTCAAGTCGCTTATTAGGGAATACCTGGTTGATTTGACTTCAATGGTCTCCGATAAAGATGATGATGTGAAGATTTCTTGGCTATATTTAGAAATGTGGCCATTGTAGTTCAGTTTGAATGAGTGTCCACACAAAACGCTGAAGATCTGTGGTTCGAATTTCCCCAAGACCTATGCTTTCGCAATCTGCATCTTCCTTTTAATAGGATTTATCCAGGACGGGCAGCGTCGTTCTGAAGGTGTTAGAACGACCTCGACCAGTCACTACTACCAACGAGCAGAGGCAGCAGGTGAAGTGAGAAGTGGGGAAAGATTTGCTACAACTTCAGACTTATAACCTGCATAGGCGCTTAGAAACGGAGGACTTCAGCACTGAGGCCAAGGCCATGCCTGTTTCGCCTACTAATTCTCCGGGACGAAGGGATGAGGCGAGAGGGTACGAAGAGAGGCAAGACATGATGGCGGCAAGTGCAGTGCAGTGGGGTCCCTAACGTTTCCGACCGCCCCTATCCTTACGGACAGGTTCGAGCAAAAAGTTCCGTACTAGGAAAAAAAACAGTTCTCTCCTCAAAGCACATCCACCGTATACGCCGCAAATTACCGCCCACTCCGAACTACAGCCCCGAAAGATGAATGGGGAAATGTAATGAGAGAAAATTTGCCTACCGAGCAGAGAAAACTACGAAAACATCCAAGGTCAAGGTGGCCGGCCCTACGTGAATAGAACCCGGAATCTCTGAATGCATGTATCAGATTCTACCCCTGAGCCTTCCTGTTCGGTTCTTCTGGAGGAATGCTTATGCCAGTTTTATGGCACCTTTCCCGTGTTCACTCCATCAGTCGATGTCATAATAAAGCTGATTTATTATTCTAGGGAAGTTAGGCGCCCACATGCGCGAGTTTGTGTGTGTGTGCGTGTGTGTGTGTGTGTTATAACTCTGATGTGTTGCATTCAAACGACTTTCTCCACCTACTATCGTTTATTTTCAGCTTCTACAAACTATTGTTACGAAAGCTTAGGAATTATGTACTTTCTCATAGTAGGTAGAGAAGGTATTGTATTCCACCCCCCCCAAGTGAGTGAATGAGTGACTTAGTGAACAGAATAATTAAAAAACGATATTTCCGATAAATACCAAACTTGAAATTTGGCTTCAGGATCTTCAAAGATGCGACACGAAGATTTTCAAGAAAATATTTCCACCCGAAGCTGCCCTTTACATGGAAGATATATCGATTTTTTTCAAAAATGGCTCTTAACTTTTAATTAAAATGCCGTATGTTTAAGATATTTACATCTTATGGAAACATCTTCATTAGGAAGGAATTTTGTGTAAGTTTACTTATCTGGTAAACCACAAAAGACAGACACCAAAAACTTACCACAAAAATATATCACTCTTTAAAACGCACAATTTATTACGAAAAGCTTTTTCTGTGACATCAGTCATTTCCAAGATATCTGTTGTTATTGGCTTGAATTTTCAATGCTTTGTCATTTAAAGTACTGTCTTTGTTCAATTGTTTCTCGTGATGTAATGGACAGGCCTACTTTACTTACCTTGGGATAAAGTATGCATTTCTAGGCCAGCGTATTACGAGCCGGCTTAGAAACATCCGACTATCAATTCCGTTTCCTCTATCCCGTTTGTAGCTTCAACGAAAAATATGATGAGGCTATTTCTGCAAGGTTTATCTTGATTAACATGAAGTTGATAGAAAAATAAGCTTTCGCAAGAATAGTTTGTAGAAGCTACATAAAAATAGAATGATAGTACATTTGAATGTAGCACATCAGATTAAAATTTAATAATCTCGGGAACCTCTGTTGTTAATGACGAGAGAGCATTAGACTCGTGCGCAAAGAGATTTCACGTCCTTTAAATGCATAGTAGGCAACGGTGATTGTTAGGCAGTTCTTAGTGGAGTTCTGCTGGTCATGTTACATTTTTAACAATAGTTATTAAAACGAAAGTGATAAATGAAATTGGAAAATGGAGTGCTTTGAAAGTGAATTCGTATATAGAAAATGCAGCAGAAGTTGCGCTGAGTATGGTGATCCCACAAAAATCAAAGAAGGTACACGAATCTAAGTAAACAGTTGGAATTTATGTTTTCAGTATTTCTAATTAGTGTGCTTAAAGGTACCTACTTTTAGGCGCAGAAATTACTTTTAAGCAAGTAATTTATGGATGCAAAAATCAATGACATTTTTACACTAAAATGAGAATTAAAAACCCGTCATTATGAAACATTAATGGTCTAAAACATTTATAACCGCGGTATTCTGCTGGTATGTATGTAAGAGTATTTGAATTTATTTTATATAGATAGTAAATTAATTATTGCATTTATTAGTTATTTGCTTTAGATTCATATACGGAAACAAATACACATATAAAACGCGATTACACGTAAATGTAATATCTGTAAGAATTTGGACTTAAACAATTTAGTTCTGTGATTAATATTAATACAGCTTTAATAGCCAGAAATTAAAATAGCTTTCTTCACGTTTAGTAGATTTGATCTGGAACAGTATGACTGTTAGTCATTTATTAATATTGAAATACTAATTTTTTTTTCAATAGCTTTCATTTTCTGACGTTCCTTCATATGATCCTCACGTATGATAGGTAAGAGAGTAGAATTTGGTGAAACCTCAGAGCTGTAATTCTCAAATTTGTTTATTGAAGTCAGAGGTTATCACGTTGCAAACAAAGATAGGTGTCCTGGTTGTATTATAAGTTGCAGAATGTGGTATTCACATTTTAGGTCAACAACACGTTCCAGTGCTTATTGAGTTAAGAGGAATCGAAAGCGACTATGTATGGGTTGCAGCAGACGCGTTCATATTTTGAATATACAGGCGAAGTGCCAGGAAGCCGTAACGATCTAACTGGCCGTTACTGCATCGTTGGTAGAAAGTAATAAGAAGAAAAACATTTAAAAGAGTAACGACACGACCGATGTTCTGGTTGCGAGCCAGACCAGCCCAGCTTCTGTCTTCATGGTCTGCTGTAAAAATTGTGAGACGGTTCACGATTTGCTATACTTCCATTGCCTGCTATAAAACGTGAGATATTTTGCTATACTTCCAAGGCCTACTGTAAAATGTAAGACTGTTTCCAATACTTTCATGTCTGTTGTAAAATGTGAGATAGTTTGCTTTACTTCTACAGCCCCTGTAAAATGTGAGACGATTAGCTATACTTCCATAGACTGCTGTAAAACGGGAGACGGTTTGCTTTACTTTCATAGCCGGCTGTAAAATGTGAGGCGGTTTACTTTACTTCTATAGCTTACTGTAAAATGTGAGACGTTAGCTGTACTTTTATAGACGACTGTAAAATGTGAGACGGTTAGCTGTACCTTTATAGCCGACTGTAAAATGTGAAACGCTTTACTTTACTTCTATAGCTTACTGTAAAATGTGAGACGGTTAGCTGTACTTCCTTAGGCTGCTGTAAAATGTGAGACGGTTAGCTTTACTTTTATAGCCTACTGTAAAATGTGAGACGGTTTGCTTTACTTTTATAGCCTACTATAAAATGTGAGACGGTTTACTTTACTTCTATAGCTTACTGTAAAATGTGAGACGGTTAGCTGTACTTCCTTAGGCTGCTGTAAAATGTGAGACGGTTTGCTTTACTTTTATAGCCTACTGTAAAATGTGAGACGGTTTACTTTACTTCTATAGCTTACTGTAAAATGTGAGACGGTTAGCTGTACTTTTATAGCCTACTGTAAAATTTGAGGCGGTTTACTTTACTTCTATAGCTTACTGTAAAATGTGAGACGGTTAGCTGTACTTCCATATACTGCTGTAAAATGTGAGGCCGTTTGCTTTACTTTCATAGCCTACTGCAAAATGTGAGATAGTTAGCTGTACTTCCTTAGACTGCTGTAAAATGTGAGACGGTTTGCTTTACTTTTATAGCCTACTGTAAACATGTGAGATGTTTAGCTGCACTTCCATAGACTGCTGTAAAATGTGAGACGGTTAGCTGTACGTCCATAGACTGCTGTAAAATGTGAGACGGTTTACTTTACTTCTATAGCTTACTGTAAAATGTGAGACGTTTAGCTGTAATTCCATAGACTGCTGTAAAATGTGAGACGGTTTGCTTTACTTTCTTAGCCTACTGTAAAATGTGAGACGGTTTGCTTTACTTTCACAGCCTACTGTAAAACGTGAGATGGTTTGCTTTACTTCTACAGCCCCTGTAAAATGTGAGACGGTTAGCTATACTTCCATAGACTGCTGTAAAACGGGAGACGGTTTGGTTTACTTTCATAGCCGGCTGTAAAATGTGAGACGATTTGCTTTACTTTCACAGCCTATTGTAAAATGTGAGATGACGTGCTTTATTTCTATAGCCTTCTGTAAAATATAACGGTTGCTAAATGTGAGACGGTTTGCTTTACTTCCATAGCTACTGTAAAATGTGAGACGGTTTGCTTTACTTTTATAGCCTACTGTAAAATGTGAGATGGTTAGCTGTACTTCCATAGACTGCTGTAAAATGTGAGACGGTTTGCTTTACTTTCATAGCCTACTGTAAAATGTGAGACGGTTTGCTTTACTTTTATAGCCTACTATAAAATGTGAGATGGTTTGCTTTACTTTCATAGCCTACTGTAAAATGTGAGACGGTTAGCTGTACTTCCATAGACTGCTGTAAAATGTGAGACGGTTTGCTTTACTTTCATAGCCTACTGTAAAATGTGAGATGGTTTGCTTTACTTTCATAGCCTACTGTAAAATGTGAGACGGTTTGCTTTACTTTCATAGCCTACTGTAAAACGTGAGATGGTTTGCTTTACTTCTATAACCTACTGTAAAACGCAACGGTTGTTAAATGTGAGACGGTTTACTTTACTTTCATAGCCTACTGTAAAATGTGAGACGTTTAGCTATACTTTCATAGACTGATGTAAAATGTCCGATTTGCTTTACTTCCATAGCCTACTGTAAAATACGAGACGGTTAGCTATACTTCCATAGCTTATTATAAAATGCAATACAGTTTCCATAGCCTATAACTTGCAAGACGGTTTACATAACCCGCTGTTAAATGTGAGAAAGTTTCCATATTCCGGTGTAAAATGTAAAACGGTTAACAGAACTTCCGTGGCCTGCTGTAAAGTGAGACGGCTGCTATACTCCATAGCCTACTGCAAAATGTGAGGTGGTTTGCTATACCTACTTCTATGGCATACTATAACAATATGAGATGGTTTCCATACTTCCATAGCCTACTATAAAATGTGAGACGATTTGCTGTACCTCCATAGCCTGCTTAAAATATGAGGTTTGCTGTGTAACCCAAATTGACTTTTGCCTACTTGAATACATATGTAGGTATCTACAGTCCAGTGAGTTTTAACAAACCCATTCAAAGCACCGTGGAGGGTTTGTGGCTTTGAAGAAGTGGAATGAAGTCTGAAGGTCACGTGTGGCCAAATTTATTTGATGTCACATAACGACCTTCAGATGTTTCTAAACCACGTAACATAATAGCAGATTACAGTATTAGGTTGGGAACTGAGTTTTACAGAATTGAGGAAAAGTGTTATGAACCGAACAAAGCACTTCACAAATTCGTGTTACACAACATTCCTTGAATCCATTATAGTGTCGGTATACTTTGTAACGAAGTCTTGTTATTCAGCTATTTATATTAAGATATGCTAGTTTAACATTTAAACATTTTATTTTTTACATACCTATACGACTGTATAAAACAAATTGTGGAATACACATTTTTAAGTTTCTTTGTAAAATCGCATTGAAAAAGATAAATTAAGAAAAAAATTGTATTTTAATAAATCATTTCACGCGACCATGATATATTTTAAAGATAAATATTTAAACATTAAAACAAACATTGCTCAATAAGAATAGTGAACAACAATTAGAGCAGTGCTGCTTAAGTAAATGACACCGGATACCCTTTGGGTTTTCTAGTTCCAGCGAATATATTCGTGCCTCGTGATTATTCAGAGTTTAAAAGTTCTGTGCAGAAACTTTATTAAGAATTAATTGTTAAAATATTAAGGCGGATATGAACGTTCGGAAATAATACAAACAAAAGATATGTTGTGTTACATACATATCTTTTCTAGCCACTCTTCTACAAATTATTCGCACAAAAGCTAATTTTTTCTATTTACTTCGTGTTATTCGAGATAAGCGTTTGCAGAAATAGTTTTAATACTTACACATTTCGTTGTAGGTACAAGAAGGATACAAGAGGCTGAAAGGATATTCAAATCTCTTAAAAGCACTTCCTGTGCGATGGCTTTGAAATTCTACTCTTTGTATGCCATTACGATAAACAAAAGAATGGGGACTTAGGGCTACAAAAATGTATTATGAAGTACTGGAAAGTTAAAACCAATAACAGCAAATAGTTAATGCTTAAAAAAAGAAAAGAAAAGAAAGAAAGGAAGGAAGGGAAAAAATCCGACCTAAATTGTGAGTTACACGATATCTTATAGCTTATCAGTAAAGTTAACTTTTTTTAGTTGTGTTTAACGCTCAATTTTTACTGCATGCAGCACCACAGGAGGTTGACATTGATGGTGCATGAAATGAAGTTGTAATTTCGGAAGGAAACATTTCAGGCTAAGTTCAGGTTACCTTCCCGCATTCGCTAGTTATGAGGACCGAGGAAGGACATGGAAAAAAACCTGTCAGGGATGGCGGTGCTCCGAGTTACCAGTAAAGCTATACCTACATATATTTGTCACGCATGTGTTAATTTAAATCGAAATCGAGATCCTGCACAGACTGTGTTTTCATCACACAACAAGTAATACAAACACTAAGGGAATTCAACTTAGAAACACAACTGTTTTTCGTCGATTATATAAAAGCATTTGATAAGGTAATCCGAGAAAAATTATGGAATGGAATATCATGAAAGGGAAAGGATACCCAAAACATTTAACCCTTATGATACAAAATATGTATGAAGACATAGTTACTACCATAGACAACAGCAGAAACAAAAAATAAAACCAGAATTAATCTATTTAGGAGTGAGACAAGGGTGCTCAGTGTCACCCACTCTTTTTAACATATACGAGTATTATATGGACGCAGCAGTTTTAGAATAAGATGAGATAAAGAATAATTTTAAAATGAATTAATTCATTCTAAACACAGTATTATTTTCAGGTGACCAAATTGTCTTCGCTTAAAACAAAAACATGTTACAGATAGCCATTTTCCTTCTAGATAAAGTAATGACAACTTACAATCTAGAGAGTAAAAACAGCTGCAATCAGCTGCAAATACAAAGACTGTGGCCTTCTTAGGGGAAAAAAAGAAGTAAAATAGTATTGAAAGATAAAATAATTGAACAGGTACAATGCTTTAACTAATTAGAGTATGAAATAACTTATAATTATGACAAAGGTCTCAAAAATAAAATCCATACATTTGAAAGAATTTGTGGAAAAATAAGACGGAATTTAAAAAGCAAGATAAGAAAAGAAACATTGCTAAAAATTTATAAAACTATGATTATACCTATTCTGACATGCGGTGCAAAGAATTGGGGTCTAAAAAGATTCGGAGAGAGAGAGCTGAAATGAAATTTTTGAGATATATGGCTGTAAATACCCTTGACGATCGGGGAACAAAATATGACAACATACGAGAGCATCTGGGTATTTATAATTTAAATAATAAAATAGCAGAAATGGCACGCTTGCTCTGAAAAATGTCTTGTACAAGATTTGCACAAGTAATAGATGCATACAAGCTACGGGGAGTACGAGATGTACGGACGACTCCGACGTAGATGGCAAGAGACTTCTGAGTTGGAACAGGCCTGATGATTGCTTTAACGAAATCCTTAGAGCCATTTTTGAGGAGGTAAAAATTAACCCAACATTTTTTGTGTAAAGGGTCATTTGGAGTGAGGGTATTTTCTTGAAAACCTTTGTGTCGCATCTTTCAAATATCATATTTGGTTATGCTGTTCACAAACACAAGCGAGCGCGTGGACCTCAAAACTAGTTTTTTTCCGGTTAAATTTCGATATCGAGTATTTAGTTGGAATACAAAATTCCTTCATTTACTATAAGTAGGGTTAGAGAAAATCAAACTGCGCTTTTTGGCTTCTTAGTATCCCATTTTGCACGTAGACATTCGTTAACGAAAATTAACATAATATTCCTATAGAGTTTTGTTAGATTGTCCATTCTCTGTTGCTCTGGCCTGCCATTAAGATAGGCGTTATCATGTTATATCATCGAGAAACTTTCAAACCGTAAATAAAATGAAATTTGTTACAAAGTTAACTGGTCATTACTCATGCGGTTGACCTTTGCTGCAAGGGTTACGTAAGAATTAACTGAAGTTTGGTCACATTATCTAAATGTACAAATATGAACAATTTCTACATGTGTCAAAACAGTTGCATGCTCATCACGGAGTGATAAACTCCATGACTCGCATCATTTTTCTTGTCAACGTTTCAGCCTTTGGCAATACGATAGTTAGCTCTGCATTGATGAGACGATTCACCCAAAATGTTAAGTTCAGAAACCTATTGCTTACTTTACATCTTTGAAATTGGTCTTCTTAGAACCCAGAAGGATTAGTATACTATATTGGCAATAAGAATATGTTTAAGAATATATTCAAATATTAATGGATATGTGTCGTTTTGTTAGCAGCATCTAGGTCAACAGTTTCTGCCAGATAGCTCGGTTTACTTGCGTAGTCGCCTCCCTGTGCCATCCATTTACTGCATTGATTTAATGGAACTTGATGTTCTGTGAATACGTACACGGTCAGTGCGATTGCTGACAGATGGCCTTGGTTACGCAATCCCTTTCCTGTGGCATCTGCTTGGATAATTTAATAAATGACCTTCGTTGCGTAGTATCCTTCCTGTTCCATATGTTTTATTTCTGCTTTTTGGGTGGAACTTTTGGTCGTAGTGATGAACATCCAATCCAGTTTAATATCTGGCGACTGAGGGAAATCTTCATGGTTTCAGTGAGATTGGCTGGTACACGGGATTTGAATCCGTTATCTCCAGAAATCCCGTGATATTTCGCTCGGTGGGTATGTGACTTGTAATACTTCAGTTTACTTTAAAATTAATCTCTTCTTAGCATTTTTCTAATTTGAGTATGAACCTGTCGCCCCGAGTGGCACATTTGGTTGAGTTTGTCTTTTTGAGCCAAGGTTGCAGCTTTGATCCCGTTGAGGAGTTGACACTTAAATGTGCATAAATACATCTCATGTCAGAATTCGGGCACCGGTGACATCAGTTTGGCACTTGCCAACAGTACCTGGCCATTCTCAACAAGCCCAATGTAATGAGTAGCGTGTCTACCTGTAATCCGGAACTTCTGATTTCATACATCGATTACAAAAAAAAAAATCCCTTAAGAGGATTTGCCTTATAGCGAAAGACAAAAGATGAGTACCTGTCTACTCATTAAACATTAGTATTTCCTTCATTATGTTTGTAGGCTTAAGGATATCCATCTGAGATATTTCTAAAACCCACATTTTCGTTCGTTCGATTGATTTGAAATGTTAATACAACAATCAATATAATGTACAATATGCACACAAAACTTCATACATATTTATAAATTAGTTCCCGATATATAATTTTTACTTTCTCTACTACGTATAGCAAGTAGGGGAAGTATTGCATTCGACCCAAAAATTCGATACCGAGATTTCACCGGAAATACATGTTTTGAGACTCCCTGAATCCAAAAAAAAGCATTTTTGGAAACATGTCCGTGTGTGTGTGTGTGTGTGTGTGTGTGTGTGTGTCTGTGAACAGCATAACTCAGAAACGAACAGTCGGATAAACACCAAACTTGGTATTTAGGTTCAGTATCTTTCAGAGATGCGACACGAAGGTTTTCAAGAAAATCCCCCCACTCCAAACTACCCTTTACATGGAACATTTTTAGAAAATTTTAATTTTCTCAAAAATGGCTCTAACGATTTTGATTAAAATATCATATGTTTAAGGTATTTTCATGACAAATGAAATGTATATCTCGAATTTTCTGGGAATGTCTTCAAAAGTGTTCTTCATTCTGAACGACTTTTGCATAACTGGTAAACCATAAGAGATAGACAAAATTTTACTGCACAAAAAATGTAGATCGCGTTACAATACACAATTTATGTCATATACATTTTTTTTGTTGAGTGAACCGTTTTCGAGATATTGCTTGTTATTCCCTTAAATTTTCCAATACTTGTTCTCAAATTCGTTACTCATTTTTTTGTCCTGGACATGTAAAAAGAATGGAATGCGCCACATAGCAACCAGCGCTTAAATATTTGACTATCGCTTAAAACCTACCATATTCCCCTTGCATCTACAAGAAAATTAGCAATAATATTGACATCTCGATATCTCGATTAACATGAAGCATATGGAGAATAAGCGTTTGTAAAAGTAGTTTGTACAAGAGTAGAGAAAGTCATGTGAGTGTAACACATCAGATTTTTATTATTGTTTTCACTGTTTTGAAAAATTATTCCATATGATACAATATTTTTGAAACAACTATAATTAAGCTCTTAAATAGTGTAGAGATGATTATCCATCTAATTTAGGTGAAAAATGTTAAATATAAGACTTAATTTTTTTGTTTAAAAATGTACGCATTGATGTTTAGTAACTCGCAACTAGTCATGTTAACAAAAATTCATTTCATCGTTCTTTTATCCTGTAGTTTATAGGGAGTATACAGAATTTTATTCCTTTATAACGAAAAGTACTCGTGTGGAGCAATTTGAAAATGAGTGTGTCCCGAAAATTAAAACCCCAGAAAAGACAGTTTAAAAATTATAACGCCAAAATAACACTGCTTCTGACTTTATGCTGTTTAAAATATATTTAGTGCATTTACAGGCCCTCCTCCTCCTTCTTTTTCTGCTTCTCTGCAGTTAATTTGTATTGAAGGTCTCTCTTGAATGGTTTATTCATTTTAATATTGGCAAAACTTATCGGGTTTTTACTACAACTTTATTGTAGGCTAGGCTTCAGGCAGACATTTAAATCGCTATGACTTCTTTTAAAAGATCGTACATAAAAGCTACATAGAACTAAAGAAGGTTTGTATTGTTTAATAACACTAAAATCCATATGTATGAATTTTAGCAGTTTTTACTTTCTCTATCATTACATAGTAGGTAAGGATTAATATTAAAGATATTTACATGAAAAATAAAACTTATATCTTGAAGTTTTGGGAAATAGCCTATGAAGGAGTTTTATATAATCTTGCATCTATCTGGTAAACGTTAAGCCATAGATGAAAACGTATGTACTGCACAAAAACTGTAGATCTCTTTAAAACACAGTTTATTTCAAATAACTTTTGTGCTATAAACCTTTCCGAGATATCCGTTAGTAATGATTCGAATTAACACAGCCATTCTTTTAAACTCCTTTCAGTATCAGTTGTTTCTCGTAATTGCATGGAACCAGTATGAAATTTTAAGGCAGCATATAGCGTCCAGTTCTTAAAAAATTGACTATCGGTGTTCGCTTTGTATCTATAACGAAATGTGTAACGTAGTTATTTCTGCAAAGGTTTATTTGGATTAAAATGAAGTAGATAGAAAAATAAACTTTAGTAAGAATAGTTTGTACACCCACTAATAAGCGATAGAGCGTAGAGAAAGTCATGTGAATGTAACACAGATTATTTTTTTATTATTATTATTTTCACCGTTTCTTCACCGATGGATATCTCAAGGAAGGTTTAAAATAAAAAAGGAACACTCCCCCCACATACAGAGAGAGAGGGGGAGGGGGAGGGGGAGAGGGGGAGGACCCTGGGAAACTTGCCTAATTCTCTGCATTAATATTGCAAGAAATGCTTATTGTGTTGCTTATAAAAATAAATCGCATGCAAGCCCTAGGGGACTACGGCCTCTGCATTTTGGGAATCACATACAGTCAGCATGCCTCTTTGGCGCAGTTTTCGAAGAGCGGAGCCGTTATCTCTCCATAAAGTTCTCATTCCCAAGGATCCCAAAAGGCTAATCAGATCTCCCAGCGGAGGAAAAATTCCCATGCCTGTATCAGGTAACGCACCCAGATCTCCACACTCGCAGACAGCACCACTACCGAAGCGCTAAGGAGACAACTTATTGCATTAAATTGCTATTCGTGAATTCCTGAGGGGAAAATTCTCATATGAAGCAAAATGTGATAAATAAAAAAAAATTAAAATAAATTTTCGCTATACTTTGTGAATGCTATTTAATAATACAATATTGCATATAAAACAATTTTGAACAAGTAGTAAACGTGTTTTTTTTTTAAATGTTTAACTTTTTAAAATAGATTAAAAAGAACTTTGTGTTACATTCAAATGACTTTCCCTATCCATTCTTCTACAAATAATTCGTAGAAAAGTTTGTTTCTAGATCATGTTAATCGAGATAAGCGTTTTCAAAGTTCTTTAATTACTTCGTTGTAGGCACAAAAGGGATGTAGGAGGCTGAAGCGATAGTCAAATCTTTAAAAAGTGGGTCGCTCTTGCTTGCTTTGAAATTCCATATTCTTTGCATCATAACAGCAGAAGCAAAGAAATAGCGACTTAACACTTTAAAAAGCGAGAAAGTATTGAAAAATTCAAATCAATAGTAACGAATGTCTCGGAATTGGCTGTCTCATTTGTTATTTTTTATTTT
The DNA here is from genome assembly GCA_030765065.1 of Deroplatys truncata. Taxonomy (NCBI): domain Eukaryota; kingdom Metazoa; phylum Arthropoda; class Insecta; order Mantodea; family Mantidae; genus Deroplatys; species Deroplatys truncata. The sequence continues at coordinate 130,518,981 of CM060984.1, forward strand.
TATTTCCTAGTTTATTTCTTGTCTCATTTATATGTTATCTTTAACATTTTACGTCGTATTAGCGGCTTCGATTTTGGAAAAACTACCACTCGGATAGTTAACTCGTCGACTTCTGTTAATCTTTGGGTTTTTAATTACTTTTGGTGTTGTTATACAGATGTTATATCACCACATTCACGCCCTCATAATCCAGAATCTAGGAAAGATAAATAATCTTGATTAAAAAAATATCCCCACGTTCTAGACGAAACCGAAATGTCTGGGTTTGGAGGCTAGCATGCTCTCCACTAGATCACACAGACAGGCAAAACAAATTATTTAAAACAAATTGTCTGCTGCTGATCTAAATTGTTGCATTCATTCGTAGGTAAAGGAGGTATTGCATTCCACCCAGAAATTCGAGATCGAGATTTCAGCGAAAATATATTTCGAGGCTCCCTGAATAAATAAAAAAAATTATTCGCAACATTCGTATGGTACCAGTTATACAAAATTGCTTCAGAATGAAGAAGACTTCACAGGTAATGTAAATACCTTAAACGTATGGTACTTTAATCGATGTCGTCAGGGTCATTTTTGAGAAAATAAAAAAAATAACGAAAAAAATATTCCACTTAAAGGTAATTTGTGGCGGGGTGGGTTTTTTTAAAATCTTCATGTCGCATCGCATCTTTGGAAAATGCTGTACTTAAGGAAGCTTTTTTTGCTAAAAATGCTTCTTTTGTGTTCAGTGGACCCCAAAACACATTGCAGGTGAAATTTCTATATCGGATTTTTTAGTAGAATGCTATAGTTTCTCTATCACATATGCTGTAGAGATTATTATTATTATTATTATTATTATTATTATTATTATTATTATTATTATTATTATTATTATTGGCAAGGACGGGGTTGAACGACTTCTGCTGGATGTTTATATTAAGCCCAGCAAATGTCACCGAAGCAATTACAGTAGTGAAGTTCAGGGAGTGTGTTAGTGACCCCAGACGTTTAACGAAGACGTACCGCGAGCACACCTGTTCCTGACGTCGGCATCTTGCCACTTCTGCAAGTTTACTTAACATAATTTACGACGAGGCATTCAGCATCACGATCCACCTCAATATGTGAACCTATCCACCTCTAGCAGACACGGTTGTCTTTTTAACTTTCTCTACCACGTACCTAGTAGGTAGAGGAGGTATTGCATTCCACCCAGAATTTCCATATCGAGATTTCAGCGAAAATATATGTTTTGAGGCTCCCTGAATAAATAAAAAAATTATTCGCAACATTCTTTTTACTTTCTCTAATACGTACATATTCCTCCCAAAAATTGAACAGCAAAAAATGAAAGCATAACTCAAAAACGAAAAGTCGGATAAATCGCAAACTTGGTATTTAAGTTCAGTATCTTTCAAGGATGCGAGCGGCCAGAAGATTTTCAAGAAAATCCCCCTACTCCAACTGCCCTTTACATGGAACATTTTTCGAAAATTTTGATTTTCTAAAAACGGGTCTAACGATTTTGATTAAAACACCACACATTAAATATATTTACATCACAAATAAAATGTACATCTTGAATTTTTTGGTAATAGCTTGTGAAGTCTTCTTCATTCGGAAGATTTTTTTTGGCGTAAGCCATTTCTGGGGTAACCGTTATTAATTTAATCAAAATCGTTAGAATCATTTTTCGAAAATGATGACGCGGCAGCTATGGCCCGAGCTTATTGGGAAGGCGCCAACTGATTGATGGTAACAAATAAGTTGACGGGATAGTCTCTCACCGAGCGTAAACACCAGAAGCACTATCGGACAACAGATTATTCTGGAGGGTTGTTCTCTCCGCCTCCCGAACATTCCAGAACTCTAAGAAAATTCCAGTGGCTATATATGCGTGCGTGTTTGAAAGTGAGTGAGTTAGTGAGCGCGTTTCTGGTGGGACATAAACTACTGGCAATGCAGTGTGTTCTCCGAGTGAGATTACGACGATAGTTGTGACGTACATGATGCTACTACAGCGATAGTCAAATGTTGCATGCGGTTTGCACGACGAGAAAAAAAACAACGAATAACGACTTCCCAGTTGAGGAAAAAATAATTATTTGAAAATTTAGATCAATAACAAAAAATATCTCGGAAACGGTTAACTCCACAAAAGAGATGTATGATATAAAGTGCTACTTTAATGAGAGCTATATTTTTGTGTTGCAAATTGTCTCTCTTTCTCTCTTACGGTTTACCATGTGTACGAAAGTCATTGAGAATGAAGAGGACTTTAGAAGCTATTCCCATAAAATTCAAGATATTGTGACTTTGTCCAGTTTTCAATGTCACTTCACTAAGTTCCCACTGCCACTTCGGGAAGTAGCGGCCTAATAAAATACGCATGACCTGTCGCTTCTTCGGATGGTTTACTCACTGGGGAGTGGAACACAAGACAGTTCTAAAACATTTGACTATCGCTGTTCTCTTTACATCTATAACGAAATGAGGAATGTAGCTATTTCTGCAAAGGTTTATTTGGATTAAAATGTAGTGGATAGAAAGATAAGCTTTAGTAAGAATAGTTTGTATACCCAATAATAAAGATAGAAGGTATAGAAAGTCATGTCAATGTATCACATAAGATTTTTTTGTATTATGAAAACCCTTTGAGCATCAGTTGCGTTACCCCTAATCAATATGTTATAGGTAAGTGGCAGAGAAAGTCATATTTGTAATACCTGTAGGGTAGTAATTGCATAGCGCTGACCGGCAAGTTCTAGAGATATTTTGCAAAACTCAGTGCATTATACAACACAATAAAGGTTATCTGGTCTTCGTAGTCGGAGAGTCATACAAACGCGCGTTTAAACATACAACGTTACTTGATATATTCTGTTGGAAACCTGATAGCCAAGGATAATGTTTCTTCGGGCACCTCAACGTGCAACATTCTGGCGATAAAATGTTTCTTTACTCAACAAGAGAAGAGACAAATTTATCTTGCTTTATTTCATTGATCAAAATGTTTAGGAGCCTTCCCATCAAGCGGGAGAGGGCTCAGTCTCCTCACATAAATAAATAACAGGTTCTGACAGAGAAAATATAAAAAAAAATCTGGTCCATATCTCTAGTATACGAAATAACAATTAAATACATTTCCTTTAAGGTACTCGCTATTGAATTTTCTACAAACATTTGAAAAAAATCAACAATTTTTCACATGTTTGTGGAAACAATCCCCAGACATTGTAGAATCAAAATCCAATAATAATTGCGGTTTTATCCTTCGAGATTAAATTCCTAAATCGACGTGTGAAAGTGTGTGCAAATATGTGTGAAATTTTAAAACTTGATTGTCTCGAAATATCGCTTTATTATATTTATTGTCACTTTTAAGGCTCACTATGCAATTTTTGTTCAGCAAACGAAGAGACCAAATATATAGAACCCTTTTAATATATATACGAGTTTCGTAGTTTCGGATTTTAATAATGTGATAGTAGGTGATTGGCTTTTGAAAATTAAAACTGCCGTATATTTTATTACTTTTTTCAGGTAAAGTTTTAATGTTGCACAAATTTTTACATTTGATCACAAAGAACAACATTCAAGCAATTAAGCAATTAAGAGTGACATTTTAAGTTTTCAAATCTTCATCACATGAGGCATTTCGTATTAGACTCGATTTACAATTTTTTAAAATTATTTTCTTGGAAAGTTAGGTTCTGAATACCATGACAATTATTATTATTATTATTATTATTATTATTATTATTATTATTTGCTACAATTATGTTGCAAAAAATGTGCAGTAAAAGTTTCAGTTAAATTGGCTGAAGTTTGTTGAAATTAGTAAATTAAGTATCGAGTACTTAAAACAAATTAATCCATCCAAATATGAAAAACATGTTAAGGTATAACTATGTATTCATTGACATACATTTTAGAATATTCTATTGTCTATTTCAGTCATGCATCAAGGGAGCAAGCATTTCGTGAGAGAAGGGTTTTGAATTTGAACTGATCACAGTTGTAGCGTTGCCAATCTGTACGAGAATTATTATGGGGCCGTACGATAATTTTAACGCCGATAGGACGTACGATACTGGGAAAATATACAATATTTTTAAAGTTAAAACAGTTCTAATGTTACTTACAGCGAATTACATTGCACAATTTTTCTATGTCTACTAATATTTGTTAATCAGCATTATTATTTGCTTTAATATTGGAGGTACGTTTAATTAAGCAGGCACTCTTACTCAAGTATGATGTGTATTTGTTACGCTATTTTACCTTCTAAGGCAAAGTCAGGCCGTCATACTATGCATAATTGCTCCTCTGTGGAGTGGTTGCTACAAATGAGTGCGGTAGTGCGTTTCGGTTGACTCAGTTTCAGCGTAGTGTTTTAGACTTAGTTTCAAATATTATTTACATGTAGTGAACTTTTGTTATCAAAATGCATATGGCTTTCAATGAAAAAAATTAATTATCGACGCAACACTATCTATAAAGCTTGTGTGTATATTGTAATACCATGAGTAGTAAAGTGATATTTTTAAAATGTACAATCATTCTAGTAAAACTTCATAATGTTGAAGTATTGGTACGGAATTTCGCATGTTAAAGTTGGTAACTCTTCACGGTTGTTTATCACGCCAATTTTATCGTTTAAATTTTATGAATTTCCCACTTCGGTGAGCAGTTGTTTTTTCCTTGGTTTTGTACGCAGATTAAACTGGTCATATATTACTTAGCGAGATGAAAATAATTTTTTTTGCATTCGCGGGACTTCTAAACATGTATTTCCGGTAAAATATCGATATCGTATTTTTTGGGTGGAATGCAATACTTCCTCTACCAGTGTACCTGCTAGGTACCTACGTGATAGCGAAAGTAAAAAGAAAGGAACGTATTGTGACAAGTGAAAGTCGCTGACAAACAAAAGAGCATGATGTTTGTGGTGTGAAGTAATGTTGGTCATGTCTGAAGATGCAGGAGCCTGGATATTTGCCAGGCTGTGCTGGAGAAGTCGCTTCAGACACAGCTGTGCCTTTCTTGACGATTTCACCCAAAAATACGAGACACATGTTGAATTATATGCATAGAGGTTTGCTGGACGAAGTCCAGGGTGCATTCAGCGGTGGCTAAATTTGGATATAGGCATTGACTTGACGTCAGCACCCTCGAAGTTCGCTCATTAATTTATCGCCCCCGAGGGCCGTAAATTGTGAAGTCTTAAGTTGCATTTGCATTTGGACTCGCCTGCCTTGTCGGTGTTTCACGTGAAATACCACCGGTGTGAACGGCCTCAGACCGACGGCTTAGGAAGACTAAGTTTAAATTTAATCCTTCGTAGTTATTGCGCGTATTGGCGAACGACACTTATTGAGGTTACGTAAACGACTTTGTTTAATTAAATGTGGTTTAACTTCCAGACGCACTTCTAGTTGTTACACAAAGTCCGTGTATGTATGTGAACAACAAAAATGAAATGTCTGATTAACGCCAAATTTGGTGCTTTGGTCCAGTATCTTCCAAGAGTGCGATAAGAAGATTATCAAGAAAATTCCCCACCACAAACTACTCTTTACATAGAACATTTTTCTTTGTTTTTGATTTTCTAAAAATTGGTTCTAACATTTAAGATATTTCCACGACAAATAAAATGTATACTACATTTAATCCAAATAATCGTTTGCAAAAATAGCTACATTGCACATTTCGTTATAGATACAAAGAGAACAGCGATAGTCAAATGTTTTAAGAGCTGAACGTTGTATGCTGGCCTTAAAATTCCATACTGTTTCAATGCAATCGCGAGAAATAACTGAAAATGTGTGTGAGGCATCTCTCCTCAATACTTTATCCCTCTGTGTAATGTAGGGCCACAAATTGTTTTATTAATAAAACACAGGTAATGTGAATCATGTGAAATCTGTGTATAATTAAAGTGTGACAAGTATTGAACAATTCGAACTTTTAATAACGAACAATTAAACCTTTAATAGTCTCAGAAACGGTTTATGCCACAAAAATACTTATTTTAAGTAAACTGTGTGTTTTAAAGAGATCTACATTTTTTGTGTGGAAGTTCTCGTCTAACGTCTTGTGTAACGTTTACAAGTTACACAAGATTATATAACATTCCTTCCGAATGAAGAGGACTTCCTAGACTATTCGCAGAAAATTCAAGATATACATTTTATTTGTCATGTAAATATCTTTCATATGCGTATTTTAATCTAAATCACTAGTCTTTTTCAGAAAATCAAAATTTTCGAAAACTGTTCCATATGAAAGGTAGTTGGAGTGGGGGGATATTCTTGAAAATCTTCGTGTCACATCCCGGGAAGATACTAAACCCAAATACCAAGTTTGGTATTTATCGTCTTTTCGTTTTTGAGTTATGCTGTTCACAGACAGACACAACGGACATGTTTCCAAAAATGTTTATTTGGTTTCAGGGCGCCTCAAAGCATGCATTTCCGTTGAAATCTCGGTATCAAACTTTTGGGTGAAACGCAATACTTCCCCTACTTGCTCTACGTAGTAGAAAAAGTAAAAATTACTACACTCAAAAAAAAAGGTGATATGTTCAAACTACAAGATTTATTTCAAATAACTCGTTTTGTGATATCAAACATTTGCGAGATATTCTGTTGTTGTTGGTTTTAATTTTTCAATATTTTTCATTATTTTTCATTTTTGACGTGCTGTCAACATTCAGTGGTTTCTTGGAATGTCATGGAAAGAGTATGAAATTTCAAGACCAGCATACAGCGACCCTCTTTTAAAAAATCTGACTATCGTTTCAGCCTCCACCCTCTTGTACCCACAACGAAATGTGCAATGAAGTCGCTTCTACAAGCGATTATATATGATAACCATGAAGTATAGGAAAAATAAGCTTTTGTATTTTAAATTTATAGAAGAAATATGAAAATAAACGGCGGTGGCTGGAGAAAGTTGTAAGGATGTAACACATCAGGTTTTTAACATGCATTCCAATCATGCTAAGTCTCTGTTGCCTCTGCTAGATTGTTTATGTTCAGAATTCAAAGTCATTACTCAACGACCTAGATTTGATATTGCTTCAGTCTCATCTATTGTACCTGCAATGAATTGCATAATGAAACTATTTCTGCGAACATGTATCTCGAGTAATATGAAGTAAATCGAAAATTAAACTTTAGTGAGAATAGTCTGTTGGAAGAATGAATGTAGAAGGCCATATGGATGTGACATCAGATTTATTATTTCTACATCGTATATCATTTCATTCGTACCATTCGTGTACACTGCGTATCATTCAGAAATATATAACCGAAATGTTGTATGTATCTAGTGCAAACGTTGCCGAATAGTAAAATAATGGTTTGTTCACTGGAGAGAAAGCTGGACTATGAATCAGCTGAGAGTGAATTGATTACTGTAGGTAAACAAAGGCTATTACAGATGTGAAAGAAAGCCGGAAGAGGCACGACAGAGCCATAAGTCTCGTTAGTCATAGCAGTCAAATGATTACGTCCAATCCGAACACGCAACCTCCTGATGACGACATCTGCCCGTCCATACTATTATTGTCTTTGTCTCGGTGAGTTTCAGAAACTCGCATCTAGAATGAGTAGGTGCGTTCGAAGAAGTTATTAGCGTTTCTTTGTCCATCTCTTTTCTTTGTCTATCTCTATAGTATAAACAACACATTTCAAATCAGACGTGAACAGCCGCGGACTTTTTCTACCCGTGACAAATTTACATACAATGTCCTCTATATGTCCAAATATCCATAAAAAAGGTTCTTCTGCCCTCCAGGTTTATTGTGGCCCCCCCAATGAACGATTTCATATTAAGCAGTAAGTGCTCAGTTATATACTATATGTGAAAACAACTTTCCGGTTTTATTCGTGGAAATGATCTTGAGATGGAAAGGTAGGGAAACAAATGCGTACGTCAAGTACGTCCGTTAGAGACGCACTCACACAGTCTAGTCGGAGAAAATTCAATATATGCATTTCATTTGTCATACAAGCATCTTAAAACACATAGTATTTGAAGTAAAATCGTTAGAGCTATTTTTTTTAATAAAATAGCAAACAATGAAAATTTTACACACGTGCGCACTCGGAGCATTTTCTAAAGCGGTTTTTTTCTTTTCTTTTTTTGGTGGGTGGCGGTGTTTCATTAGACTTCAAAACGTGTATTTCGCATGAAATCTCCACATTGAATTGTGAGTGAAATGCAATAATATGTGCATAGATTGGCAATAGCGAGATGTTTGTAAGCCCTAGCTCGTTTAATCCGTGCTCTTTTTCAGGTACATTCATTCACGTAATTATCTTCATGTCGAATGTTAGGATAAAGATAGTAAGAGTCACTGTTATTACTTTCTCTACTACGTATAGTAAGTAGGGTAAGTATTGTATTCCACCCAAAAATTCGATACCGAGATTTCACCGGAAATACATGTTTTGAGACACCCTGAATCCAAAAAAAGCATTTTTGGAAACATGTCCGTGTGTGTGTGTGTGTGTGTGTGTGTGTGTGTGTGTGTGTGTCTGTGAACAGCATCACTCAGCAACGAACAGTCGGATGAACACCAAACTTGGTATTTAGGTTCAGTATCTTCCAAGGATGCGACACGAAGGTTTTCAAGAAAATCCCCCCACCCCAGAGTACCCTTTACATGGAAGATTTTTCGAAAATTTTAATTTTCTCAAAAATGGCTCTAATGATTTTGATTAAAATATCATATGTTTAAGATATTTTTATGACAAATAAAATGTATATCTTGAATTTCCTGGGAATGTCTCCAAAAGTATTCTTTATTGTGAACGACTTTTGCATAACTGGTAAACCATAAGAGATAGACAAAATTTTACTACACAAAAAAGGTAGATCGCGTTAAAATACACAATTTATGTCATATACATTTTTTTGTTGAGTGAACCATTTTCGGGATATTGCTTGTTATTCCCTTAAATTTTCCAATACTTATACTTTTTCTCAAATTCGTTATTAATTTTTTTATGTCCTGGACATGCAAACAGAATGGAATGCTCCACATAGCAACCAGCGCTTAAAGGATTTGACTATCGCTTAAAAGCTACCATGTTCCCCTTGCATCTACAAGAAAATTAGCAATAAGATTAACATCGCGATATCTCGATTAACATGAAGCATATGGAGAATAAGCGTTTGTAAAAATAGTTTGTACAAGAGTAGAGAAAGTCATGGGAGTGTAACACATCAGATTTTTTTTGTCTTGGATATGCAAAGTATTAATCTGTGGGAAAGGGAATGGTGCTGCACCTAGCAACCAGCTATTAAGAGATATGTATGTGCTTAAAGGCTACTGTATTTCCAAATTGCCCTTGTAAATATATATTCCCCTTACATCTACAAGAAAATTAGCAATAAGATAGTCTGCAAATGTTTATCTCGGTTAACATGAAGTAGATGGAGAATAAGCGTTTGTATAAATAGTTTGTACAAGAGTTGAGAAAGTCATGTGAGTGTAACACATCAGATTTTTTTTTATTTGCGTGGCATTTTGGAGGAACAGGTTTGAGTGGCAAGCAAGGCTACAAGGTGAGCAAGTGAAATCTAAATAACTTAAACGGAGGGTGATTAATTTTAATGTGGGTTACTCTTTCCTAACTGATTTCAAAATATTAAGACTACCCCGAAGCTGTATTAGTCGCCTTACTTTACATCCAAAGGAAATCATGTACGCATAACTCCAGATACGTTCGCTTGGTTGAAAAAAAAAATTCTGATGTTATTAGGATGTTTCCGGAAATAATCCTAAAGCCATGCATTTTAAAAGTATAAATTTCCTTTATTTTGTATCTATTTTAATGAAACTTGAAATGTGTATGACAAAGAGGCTCTAACTAACAAATACAAATTTTCAATTTCTTCGAGTGCTATTTATCTCCTCTTTTAACTACTGCAGAAATATTGAATGAAATAGTGAAATGATGCTCAAACGTGTCGAAGTTCACTGAGCTGAGAGTACTTGACATTTGTTTAAAGAGGATATGGGAAACCTCTGAAATATCTTACCCGGGCAACTTATCCCAATAGAGATTCGACCCCTGGCTCTCCTGGTTAGAAGGCATGCCTGTTATTCCCACACCTCGGAGGTGGACTATTTTCTCCTTTATATGCGCAGTAACTCGTGAGTTTTTTTTCATACGTACAGAGGGACAACCCGAGCAGGATAACTTAGGCTGTGGTGTCTGAAGCTCGCATCCAGGAAGTCCTGGATTCGATTCACATTGGACCGGCCGCCCTGACCTTGGATTTTTTCGTGGCTTTCTCAGGTCTTTAGGCGAATGCTGGAGTGAATTGTATACTACCACGAATTTTCCTGTCTCCAATTCCATTTCCTTTCATCTTGCAGGGTAGTAGGGCCTGGTGCGATGGATGGTGGTGTGCAGCATATGAGTTGGATGTGCTGGCATGTATCCTTCTGTCCAAATCTTTGCTAGCGGCTATGGGATATTTAAACATTTAATCTGGAAACGTTAGGGAGCCCACTATGCAGCACCTGCCACTATCAGAACTGGCCGTCCTTTGTACTCTCTCGCCTCATTCCTTCTCCCGAAGGTTTCCCTAACAGAGACACAAACGGTCGGAATGACCGTTAATTATAGGTGGTCCGCAAAGGCGACTGATCTAGAATATGAAAAATATTGGAGCAAAAACGAGTCATAACTTAACAAGTTTAACCTATAACAAAATGTTTGATTTCAACAACCTTTTAATGTGAAGCAAACGCTTTTATTACAATACGTTCCATAAGTGTTGACAAATTGCAATAGCATAGAATTAATGATAGTATAGAATTTTGTATTTCAAACATTTCGTTTAACTGCTTAGAAACAATCAAAACACAATGGAAATGCTTCTACTACTTATTAAATATAGACTTTATATACATTTCGAAAACTACAACAAACATTTTTGCGGATTCTAATTACTGTCTAATTGATTCTTTTTACCATAATACTGAGCCAAATATTTCAATGTTTAATTTTGCCGCCAATATCAAACCCTCCTTAGATATGGTAATCACGATGCACTAGCCTACAATCCAAGAGAGGGTACTTGATGTAACACGCTGAATTTAATAGTGATCCAATCCTTTGAGTTATAAGGTAATGCGAATATTTGCTGTCCCCACGATTTATTGTGCAGGCACCGTCACTGTCGGTGGCTCGATGTAAACAAATACAAGGTCACTGGACTGCGGCAGAATGCGGGGTTAACAGGAACAGTGTTGGACAAGTTGGATTCGGTTCCTAGATGCCTTTGTCTTTCTCTATCGCTATAATTTATTTTTATATAGCTTCTATAAACTATTGTTACGAAAGCTAATACAATTTTTCTTATTTCGTCTTAGTCGAGATAAGCCTTTGCAGAAATGCTTTCATTACACATTTCGTTACAGGTGCAAGAGAGATACAGGAGACCAAAGCGATAGTCAAATGTTTAAAAGGGTAAGCTATATGCTGGTTCTGAATTCCACATTTTTCCATGACATCACGAGAAACAACTGAATGGTGACAGCACTTAAAAATTGAAACTGATAATAACGGGTATCTCGGAAATGGCGCACGTCACAGAAAAGTCTCCCCCCCATTTATATGCCACTTTTAACACTTTAGGTCATATCGGCGCTTTGCCTTTGGAACAATTGACCATTGAAAATGTAAACTATTGTCAATCCTTGTTGTTTGTAATTTCGGTTTTCTGTATAGACATTAAATTCATACACATATTTACACTCTCACTCAAGGGAGGATCGAATAATCCTGACTAAAGAAAAATTCCCATCCTCAAGCCGGGAATAGCACCCGGGACCTCTGGATTTGAAAGCTAGCATGCTAACCGCCAGACCACATAAGCAGTTATTTGAAATAAATTCTGCGCTTTAAAGAGGTCTACATTTGTTATGTAGTAAGTGTTTGTCTCTCATGGTTTACCAGTTACCTTTGCAAAATCAATTTCGAATGAAGAGGACTTCACAGGCTATTTCCATAAAATTCAAGATAATACAGCTTACTTTTCATGTTAATATATTAGATATATGGTTCTTTGATAAAAGTCGTTGGAGCCACATTTGAGAAAATAAAAAGGAGCGAAAAATTGTCCCATGTAAAGTATAGTTTGGTTTGAGGGTTTTTATTGAAAATATTTGTGTTGTATCCTAGGAAGATACTGAACTTAAATACTTCGGTGAAATCTCTACATCGATTTTTTTTTATGGAACGCTATGCTTCCTCTCTCTATTAAGAACGTAGAGAACGTTATGTGAATGTTGTAGTTTAATTTAATTGGAAGGTGGTATTTTATGATCATGGAACTGCTATTCTGTGTGTACGTTGACGTTATCGGAATGTGGTCTTAATGACGTAGTCACCTTTCTGTACCGTCTGTTTTATTTGTAATTTTTTTCTTCTGTGTGTGGAACTTTGGGTTTTGATACTGATTATCCAAACTGTCATTTATCTGACGACTGAGGTAAACACGAAGAAACTCAGGCTTGTACATGGGATTTGAACCCGCGAGCTTCAGAACATGACCCACAGGCGCTGGAGAACTATCTCGTGCGGTAATGTATTACTAGTATACACACAGCATTATTACATGTTTCTCGAATTAGATGTTTATTTTAGTTGCATGAATTCACCGGTGGAAAACCACTTCCTGAGAACTTTTATTGAGGAGATCCGGCGTCGGTATGCCTGTGCACGAAGAGAGTGTTGGAGTAGAAGGATAAAACTGATTTTAGATTGGTAACCACTGGTGAACTGAAGGTGCAAGCAACAGTTAGCATTTATTACCAATGTCATTGCTTTACGTTGGCGGATAACAAAGTCCACGCCTCTTGCGTTGCTAAACGTAACAGAAACGATGAAGAAATACAGACTTAACCAGCTGCCGATGGAATTCATTATCTGAGATCTGGGTATTGTTTCCGTGTTCCCTATGTTATCTATAACATCGCCACAGGAGCATATCGATCGATACACCTTGAATTATTGGAAATAAACATTGAAATATAAATGTATGCAGCTGGAAATAATGCGTTTTACTATGTGTGTGTTTTCTATACAACTCTGAAATCGTAAACTTTTAGAAGACTTTAATTTTGTATCGATTTAACTATCGTGATCTATCCGCTTCTTTTTCCCGGACATTCGCGAATTTAAATCTCCTGTCTTGGAGTTTGTCTCGCAGTTTGCATAGGAATGCAAAAATGTAAATTTGAGAATTTACCTGCTAGAATTTTGAAAGTGCAGAGGGATACACTCGAGTCACTGTGAGTTTAGCTAGGGTATAAGAATGAAGAAATATTTTAGTTGATGGTATGAGAAGTGCAGTTCGAAGTGTTCCAACTTGATGGAACATAATTCTCATCTTAACAATACTTCTTCAGGTGTCGGATTCATCTTTTTCCGTCCATTTCTTCCTTGCGTCTCTATCCATACACTTATTTTAATTTCAACCATTGTTTTCCTTTGTTCTTGTGGTATTCTTTCTATTTTGTTTTTCCATTATTTCTGGTCTTTCTCTTGCTATTTTTTCCTCTACTCTCATCTCTCTTGCCTGCTTAACTTTCTTTTCCTCCGTCTTTGTGTAAACATGTCCAAACCCTTCAATTATTTCTCTTTTATAACTTGAAGCGGGAACTTGATCACAATAATTAATGATAATCACACCAACTTATCAATAATAAACTTGTTAAATGAAGTATACGTAAAATCTATTGTGCGAGTACTATTATTAAAGTTAAAATTATGTACTTCTTACTGCTGTATTTTATATTAATGTATGTTTAGTGGTACTTAAAAAAAGTGTGCATAATATATAAGTGAAGTTTGTAAAATTATGAAGATGTGAGTTGTATATGTGAAACTCTCAAAGCTACAAGAAGTCACATTCTCAGCTGCTAAGAAAAGAGAAAGTTGGGTAGCGGAACCTTTTGTTAGGGTTACTGATGGCAACGAATTTATGAATGGCAGGACCAAAGTTTGTAAACAGGGGAAGACGATTGAAGAGACATTAAGTTTAAAACATTTAAGTGAGACGTTACATGATTTGATTTTAAGCCTTTAGAGAAACAGCGTAGTAGGGACACCAGAGTGATATCGAATGTTACAACGTGTCTGCGTTCGTTAGCATAATGAATACCGCCAAAATATCGAACGTAAATATCAAAGTGATTAAAGTGACCCTCACATATTCATAACAGTACGTGTAATGTTGCAAAATTATAATTTTAATTAGTGGTGAAGGCGGCGCTGTCGTCAGTGGTTAGACCGCTCGCCTCCCACCAAGGCGGTCCGAGTTCTATCCCAGGGACCCGCATGTGGGATTTGTGGTGGACAAGGAAGCGTCTGGATGGCTTTTCTCCAGGTCTCCGGTTTTCCCCGTTATTCATTCCATCAATTCCGCCATCATCATCAGCTTTCCTTTCATCTATTTCACCATTTCATATCTATTTCGTCGCTATCATACCAGACATCGGGCTGATCACCCATCCTGGATATTCTATCTGATCCAAATTGTCTGCTCCTCGACAGGCCTCTCACCCCACGCATCCGCTTGTAAGTTCTGGGGGTGTAACTCCTAATATTAGGAGAGTAAACAGAAAGAAGAGTTAGTGGTGACGAAAGTAAAATACAGTTAAATTTCACTTCAGTGTAATCATTCAAAATTCCTTCACACCGATATCACGACCTAAGAATTCATATCCATGCTTAACCGCATCCTTTAATGACTAACCAGGGAACTAATAAATCATTAAAATAATTTATTAAAAACTCAATCGCCGAAGATCAATGGATGCATTGAAGACTACGATGGTCAGATGACGTCACCATCTTCGATTGTATACCAAAAAACCGCTGCAAACTCCAGTTATATATTGATTTCTTTAATTTTACCTCTTGTCTTATTCTTTCATTTCTAATCTTACCCCTTGTACTCTTTCTCACAGTTCTTCTTAAGTATTTCATCTCTTCTGCTGTTAATTTACTTTATTTTTGTCTAATAGTGTCAAGCTTTCGGTACCATATTGTAATATTGGTTTTATTATTGACATGTTAACAATACAACGAATCTAAAGTAAGTACATCGTCCTCCATGGTGTAGTGGTTACTATGCTAGCCTCTAGTTCCCAAGGTCGCGGGTCCAAACCCGGCGGAGGGTGATGGATTTTTTTGTAAAAATTCTTAGCATGGTTTCCTTCGGAAGAGAAGTAAAGGCGATGGTCCCGTGTGGTAGATTTACGGCACGTAAAAGAACCTCAAGTCTGATGAAGAGGTCTCTGAGGAAAATTACTGGTCTTTCACGCGCAATATGGAATGGGAGCTAAGGACCACAGCAGTTAAAAGAGAGTCCATAAATAAAACTCAATCTTTTCCAAATAAAGCATTTTTGGAATCACATCCGTGTGTGTGTGTGTGTGTGTGTGTGTGTGTGTGTGTGTGAACAGCATAACTAAAAAATTGATGTGTTACACTCACATGACTTTCTCTACTCTTGTACAAACTATTTTTATAAACGCTTATTCTCCATATGCTTCATGTTAATCGAGATGTCAATCTTATTGCTAATTTTCTTGTAGATGCAAGGGGAATATGGTAGCTTTTAAGCGATAGTCAAATATTTTAACGCTGGTTGCTATGTGGCGCATTCCATTCTCATTGCATGTCCAGGACATAAAAAAATGAATAACGAATGTGAGAAAAAGTATAAATATTGGAAAATTTAAGGGAATAACAAGCAATACCTCGAAAATGGTTCACTCAACAAAAGAAATGTATATGACATAAATTGTGTATTTTAACGCGATCTACATTTTTTGTGTAGTAAAATTTTGTCTATCTCTTATGGTTTACCAGTTATGCAAAAGTTGTTCACAATGAAGAATACTTTTGGAGACATTCCCAGAAAATTCGAGATATACATTTCATTTCTCATGACAATATCTTAAACATATGATATTTTCATCAAAATCGTTAGTTCCATTTTTGAGAAAATTAAAATTTTCGAAAAATCTTCCATGTAAAGGGTACTCTGGGGTGGGGGGATTTTCTTGAAAACCTTCGTGTCGCATCTCTGGAAGATACTGAACCTAAATACCAAGTTTAGTGTTTATCCGACGTTCGTTTTTGAGTTATGCTGTTCACAGACACACACACACACACACACACACACACACACACACGGAGACATGTTTCCAAAAATGCTTTTTTTGGATTCAGGGGGTCTCAAAACATGTATTTCCGGTGAAATCTCGGTATCGAATTTTTGGGTGGAATGCAATACTTCCCCTACTTACTATACGTAGTAGAGAAAGTAAAAATGAATAACGAATTTGAGATAAAGTGTAAGTATTGGAAAATTTAAGGGAATAACAAGCAATATCTTGAAAACGGTTCACTCAACAAAAGAAATGTATATGACATAAATTGTGTATTGTAACGCGATCTACATTTTTTGTGCAGTAAAATTTTGTCTATCTCTTATGGTTTACCAGTTATGCAAAAGTCGTTCAGAATGAAGAGCACTTTTGGAGACATTCCCAGAAAATTCGAGATATACATTTCATTTGTCATGAAAATACCTTAAACATATGATATTTTCATCAAAATCGTTAGAGCCATTTTTGAGAAAATTAAAATTTTCGAAAAATGTTCCATGTAATGGGTAGTCTGGGGTGGGGGGATTTTCTTGAAAACCTTCGTGTCGCATCTCTGGAAGATACTGAACCTAAATACCAAGTTTGGTGTTTATCCGACTGTTCGTTTCTGAGCTATGCTGTTCACAGACACACACACAGACACACACACACACAAACACACACACGGACATGTTTCCAAAAATGCTTTTTTTGGATTCAGGGAGTCTCAAAACATGTATTTCCGGTGAAATCTCGGTATCGAATTTTTGGGTGGAATGCAATACTTCCCCTACTTACTATACGTAGTAGAGAAAGTAAAAATGAATAACGAATTTGAGATAAAGTGTAAGTATTGGAAAATTTAAGGGAATAACAAGCAATATCTTGAAAACGGTTCACTCAACAAAAGAAATGTATATGACATAAATTGTGTATTTTAACGCGATCTACATTTTTTGTGTAGTAAAATTTTGTCTATCTCTTATGGTTTACCAGTTATGCAAAAGTTGTTCACAATGAAGAATACTTTTGGAGACATTCCTAGAAAATTCGAGATATACATTTCATTTCTCATGACAATATCTTAAACATATGATATTTTAATCAAAATCGTTAGAGCCATTTTTGAGAAAATTGAATTTTTCGAAAAATGTTCCATGTAAAGGGTAATCTGGGGTGGGGGGATTTTCTTGAAAACCTTCGTGTCGCATCTCTGGAAGATACTGAACCTAAATACCAAGTTTGGTGTTTATGCGACTGTTCGTTTCTGAGTTATGCTGTTCACAGACACACAGACAAACAGACACACACACGGACATGTTTCCAAAAATGCTTCTTTTGGATTCATGGAGTCTCAAAACATGTATTTCCGTTGAAATCTCGGTATCGAATTTTTGGGTGGAATGCAATACTTCCACTACTTACTATACGTAGTAGAGAAAGTAAAAATCTGATGTGTTACACTCGCATGATTTTTCCCTACTCTTGTACAAACTATTTTTTACGCTTATTCTCCATATGCTTCATGTTAATCGAGATATCGAGATGTCAATCTTATTGCTAATTTTCTTGTAGATGCAAACTTGTAGTTTGTACAAGAGTAGAGAAAGTCATGTGAGTGTAACACATCAGATTTTTTTTATGTCCTGGACATGCAAAGAGAATGGAATGCGCCACATAGCAACCAGCGCTTAAAAGATTTGACTATCGCTTAAAGCCTATCATATTCTTTTTGCACCTACAAGAAAATGAGCAATAAGATAGTTTCTGCAAATGTTTATCTCGATTAACATGAAGTAGATGGAGAGTAAGCGTTTGTAAAAATAGTTTGTACAAGAGTAGGGAAGCTCATGTGAGTACAACACATTAGATTTTTTTGGTTTGTTTTTAGGGGGGAGCAAGATATCCGTAGATGAATGTACACTTGTTATCCAAAAACTTAGTTTCCTTTTGTGGGAAAAATATTAAATTAAATTAACATTTTTAATTTTAGGATAAATTCAGCAACGTTCCTTAACTTCTCTATGGTTCCACATAATCGCCATCGCTCGCATACACTGACTGTTTCTAAAAAGCGTTTTAGTGGACCTCAAAACATGCATTTGCCGTGAAACTTCTATATAGAATTTTTGAGTGGAAGTACAAGATCTATTGTAGGTAGTGGCAGAGAAAATAAAATTGGGGAAGCATAGTTATTAGACCCCGTACATAATACCATAGTTAAACCACAAGCTCACAGTAGAATCTGTTGAAATGTTACTTAGGTTCCTGCTTTACAAACAAATGAAATAAATAAATGGCCTTTGGTATAATGTATGGTGTAGAGACAATTATTTCTACTGTGTGGCATTTTGGAAGGTCGTAGAATACGTGTACACGAGTTTATCTCTGTGTTATAAGCTTTATTTCAAGGCCTTCTGCTAATGTTTCTTGGTTTATCTGTCCCTCACTAGGTGGGCCAATGCCAAGGATATACTGAGCTAGTAATTTCCTGTTGCTCACGATAACAGTTTTGAGCATATGCTTGAAGACGAATGACATTACACACATTAAACTGTTGCTGAAATTTGTACATTACTCCGTTACAACCGGCCCAATGCCTTGCCTACATCTGCAAACAATGTGCAAACTGTTACGTTAACTACAGTTGCAGAAACCTCAATGGCTTAAAATCTGATGTTTATTCACACAATTTCTTTTAACCATTACAAATTTAAATTATAGCAATCATTAAAAAGTGATTATTCTATCCACCTTACATTATTTACGATAGATTTTGTGACAGAAATGATTACAAATTAAGCAATAAGCACTTTTAGTAAACTTACAGTTAAGAAAACAGTATGGACTTTTAATTTTTGTGTACTCCTTCTCTTTTCTAGGCAAGGGCTTGTCTAAATTCGCTCTAGGTGTTATTGTGCATTGCATAGGAATATACACTGGTAAAACATATTAATAGCAGGTACTAAATGAACGATTTCCTGTTTTTGCTACTTAAAAAACATTAGGTTTTCGACACAATTGTACTCATAACGTGTAAAATAAACGTCTACTATAGCGCTGTATTCATTGTCGTTATGTGGCAACACTGTAGTGCATTAACATCTGTGCTGTTTTCTTAACTCTAAATTCTCTTTAGTTATGTGAAAGATGCGGAATAAATTTTTAAATGGCTATCGGAAGCATAGAGGAATGAATTTAGTGTTGGTCCTGGAGCTATAATATATAAGGACTGAAAATATTGGTCTCCAGCATCGAAATTAAGGGAAAGAAAATTCTTAGTATGCAGGTAGAATAAACAATATTGCAGTTTTCGTGTTTTGGCATTTTTCAAGATTTTTCACTTACTAGTTTTCAATTTTTTAACATTTATACCTATTTTTCCACATTTTCGTTTATGGTATTTACAAAATTATTTTATATGAATTGACTATAGCAGTTCTTATAGGTACCTGACAATGTCACCAGCATATGACTTAAATTGATGGAGAAATATATTTATAAAACTGTATATATATATATGTTGAGTAAAACTTTAAAATTGCTGATTTTTTTTCTCCATCAGATAAAAACCCGTTTTCATAGCAATATCAGGTATTGCAACAAACAATTATTGTATTAAATGAATGCAATTAAATGTTGTAACCAGCCTACGCGAAAAAGCTGAAAGATCAAACAATTATAAACAATTAACCAATTTTCAAACAATTATAAACATAACACGAATTCTGTTAATTGTTTCATTTTTACAGCCCCCCTTTAACTTATTTGGTAATATGGGGACTTTGACTTGATAAATAACTGATAGTGTTATTGCTCGCTGAATTTTAGGGTTTCTTAAGGCGTTGTATCAGTTGTTAGCTCTTAAACCACAGTCACATTCACTCCTAAATTCATAATTCCAGAAGCTGCGGGGAACAGTGAATAATTCTGATTAAAGAAAAATTCCCCGTTCCAACCGGGAATGGAAAGCGGAGCTGTGAGTTGAGAAGCAGGAGCTGCACAGGCAGTCATGAAAAATCAGAAGACGTAAACTTTAATATTGCTTGTTCTTTCTGCATATTAAAAATAAGAAGTTTTTAAAGTGGAGACGAATCGAATACTTTCGGAGTCACTATGTTATAGCTCCATGACAATACTAAATTTATTCCTCGACGCTTCCGATTCCGTTTAAAAATTTGTTCCGCATTTCTACATAACTAAAGAGAATTTACAGTTAAAAATAGAAGTCTTTCAAATGAAAAAAAAGAAGAATGGGAAGCTTACAAGCACCTTCTGCCATATGGCGTACTTGCATTTGGGAAAATGTAATCCTGGAAGAAGAAAATTGTATGACAAAGTGCATTGCATACTTTAAAGAACTCACGTGTTTCCGAAATAAGTTTTTTTCTATACCTCTTATGTTTTCAGTTACAAAGCTGAGTCAGAATGAAACTGTCTTCATAGGCTATTCACACACAATTTAAGATATGCATTTTATTTCACATGTTAATATGTTAAACATTTGATATTTTAATCAAAATAATTATTAACATTTCCGAGAAAATAAATATTCACGATATCCATTGTACTGCGTAGGTTAGGATGGAACGATTCAAAGACACTTTGCAACACCAGCATGCCAAGTGTATTATAAGTGAACTAAGATTTAGGAAAATAGTGCTGAAAGTCTTTATGTATTGGAAAGCCCCTGTCACCGCAGTGAAAATCGTATTCTTTATACACGCTATTTCGTAAATTGATGGATATAATGTTTGTTATATTTAACATGAAGTCTGTGAACTGCCAAGAGGGCACAAGTTTATGAAACTCAGATTTAAAGTAAGAACATTTGGCACTAGAATATACTGACAGTTATTATGTTGTCTATGAGACAGACTGTGATGCTGTCGACCTTCACGATTATTTTTAAGTTACCCAAACTTCTCTCTCAGTATTGATAGGTGTTTTGGCAACACAGCGGGAGCTTTTGGAACTGATTTGTTTTTAACGTGTGGTGAGTTAGTGAAATGTGACAGATTCTGGTGATATTTGCGAAGACAGAGATTTCTTACGCAAAAAAAAAAAAAAAGAGTTGGGAAAACGCCAGAGTAATGGAGTTTACCGGGTGATCCACAAATGTGTTTCGTTTTGTATTGAAATGTATGTGAAGGGTTTAACTTATAACCTGAGTTGTTAACAATTACAAGGAAACCTATTCCGGCTAACGCTAAAAATAACATCATAACAGTTATCTTGTGAAACTGCGTTGAAAATAACGAGACATCAGTGTGGATATTTTTCTCCCGTAAGTCCTGCCACGTTTATCAGAAAATACAAGAATTGCAGTACAGCTGTTAGTTCTTTTTCCTTTCACATTATCAGTGTGAAGCGGCACGTATTTAAGTTGGGTTACCAGCTATCCCACATTACACGAAAACTCCTCTAGTCTTTAAGGGGACCAACTTGTGAAATTTGGAAATTCTGCATTTCGTAAGCAATAGTTCGATTTTTTATTAGATATTTGTGATATATTCTTTAACAAACTAACATATTTTCAGGCCAATTCAGTGAGTAGTTCCTTAGAAAAAAATAGTTTCTGCTTTTTCATTATCTAAGAAAAATCTCCTTGCGATGCCGTTTTCAAAACTTTGCAACGAAATTTCTATTTGTCTTACAAACATATCTGCCTTACAAATTTATCACATGATTTCATGAATCACTTTAGAAAGTAAATTTAAAAGTTATATACATCTTGCTTTTCAACTTTTTAAGGACACTTGGTAGAGATTCGGGTTCAAAAAATTGAGTTTTTGCTTTTTGTATAATGAATTATACAAGGAATTATGTAAGGAACATATCTATGTAATTTTGTTTTATTTGGAGTTTTAAAGGGCCCTTATGGTCCAGATATGTTATGGTATACTAATATGTAACAATGTGCTCACATTGTTGTTTTTAGCCATTTCCCGTAAGTTTTATTTTTTAAACTTCAGGTACACTTTTCTCAAAAGCTATCTAATTTGAAAGTTTAAAATTTACTGTGGATGTACAGAATATTTAGCTGCATTTAGTAGGTTAAAGATTTTGATCCTAAATTCCATAGTTTACAAGAAAAAAATTATAAATATAAAAAATTACACCAAAAATTATTTTATTGTGACTATTTTTACTTTCCTTACTACGTATAGTATAAATAGGGAAGTATAACATTCCATCCAAAAATTCAATACCGAGATTTCATCGGAAATACATGTTTTGAGGCGCCATGAGTCCAAATAAAGCATTTTTGTAAACATGTTCATGTG
Organism: Deroplatys truncata; assembly: GCA_030765065.1. NCBI lineage: Eukaryota > Metazoa > Arthropoda > Insecta > Mantodea > Mantidae > Deroplatys > Deroplatys truncata. The sequence continues at coordinate 130,541,442 of CM060984.1, forward strand.
TGTGTCTGTCTGCCTATGTATCTGTGAACAGCATAACTCAAACGAAAAGTCGGATAAATAACAAACTTGATATTTAGGTTCAGTATCTTCCAAGGATGCGACACGAAGATTTTCTACAAAATTCCCCCACCTCAACTACCCTTTACATGGAAAGTTTTTGAAATGTTTGATTTTCTAAAAAATGGCTAACGATTTTGATTAAAGTACCATGACAAATAACATATAATCTTGAACTTTCTGAAAATAGCCTAGAAAATCCCCTTCGTTCGGAAGGAATTTTGTATAATCTTACATAACTTGCAAACGTTATGCGATAGACGAAAGCTTGCCACACAAAAGAGTAGATCTCTCTAAAACACACAGCATCGTTTTAACACAGTTTCTGAGATATCCGTTATTAAAGGTTGGAAAGTTTTTAGTTCCATTTATACCCCGCCTTTCCTTTGGAACTTACTGCCTATTGGCAATGGTGTTAACTCGTATAACTCTTGTCTTTGGGTTTTTTGCACCTTGGTTTTTTATCATTAGATCATACACACATTCACACTCTCATTCATACTTCCAGACTCTGGGGAGGATAAAGAATAATCTTGGCTAGAGAAACATTCCCACCCCTAGCCGGGAATCGAACCCGGGACCCCTAGCACAACAGGCAGGTGCTCTACCGACTGAGAGGTTCGAATTGTTCATTTCTTGGTCATTCTCTCAAAAGTCCTTTCAACATTCAGTTGTTTCTCGCGACTGCATGGAAACAGTATGAAATTTTAAGGTCAGCATATAGCATCCTGTTCTTAAACATTTGACTGTCGCTGTTCTTTACGTATTTATAATGAAATATGCAATGTAGCTGTTTTTGCAAAGGTTTATTATTAAATGTAATATATAGAAAAGATAAGCTTTAGTAAGAATAGTTTGTATACCTATTAATAAAGATAGAGGTAGAGAAAGTCATGTGAATGTATCGCACCAGATATTTTAAAAATTAAATTAGTTCCTCAAATGGACATATAGTTAACCGGCTATCTTAAACTACTTATAAAAACCCATAATAAGAAATTGGTGGTGGAGTTCTGATCTTTATTGCCTGTAAATAAAAGTACAATTTTCTTAGAAATTATTTTAAGTTATTTATATATTTTTATAATTAAAAGATTTAAAGCTAGCTAAAACAACTTGATACCAGTATACTCAGAAGACCTTCTTTAATAATCAGTAAAACTCTCATTGTCCTAGATGGTGTAATTCTAGAGAAAACTCGCTTTCTTTCAATTTCGGAAAAGCAAGAAAATAAATTATGTTAAGGGTAGAAAGATGATTTTACACTTTGAAATTGCATTCTTCTATTTCCTGACATTTTAAATGTTTGCACTATCGCATACCCACCCCTCTTAAAAAGCATAAAAATCTATTACTACACACAATCTGTATTTGTCAGAACTTTCGACAATTTTTCATAGGTTTTTACTGTTTTTGCGTTTGCTTGTGGTAGATAGATCAGTTATTGTATTTTATTTAAAAATTCGATAAAAGAATTTCATAGGAAACACTTTTTTGAGGTCTCTCGAACCACCCACTACAAATTGCCATCTCGCTAGATATCATCGCCGAAAGTTCAGATATCGAGGTATACTTACATCCCTACTAACTTCCTAAAAAACTCATATTTTAGCAACACAGATCGTTTTACAGGTTTCTATTAGCATTACCTTGGCAGAAATGTTGAGTATGTGGTCTTTCTTGCAGATCATCCAGAAGTCGAAGGAAAATGCAAGCAAACCGGTTGTAAATGATTAGTTTCGGTGCAAAACGTTGTTTCAATCATATCCGTTACAAATTTATATTGGTTAATGTTTGCTGATAGTGTTACAGGGTCCCTAAGAAAATTAAGCTAAAGTTGTTTTCATTTACGAAGGCTGGTGGCTTAGAATACGCAGTCAGAGCGATAACGCCCACTAGAAATATTACAGCCTATCAGATTTAATTACGTTGTTGAGCACATGTGATGCACATATCTGAGATATAGGTCATTTTGAAATCTAAAACGAGCATCAAGAAAGCTGAATAAAAGACTGCTGCGATGATGGGTGTTAATTCCTTTAACGTGAGTTAAGTGTGCATAATTTTAATAAACGTAGGTATATGTATTATTAACAGTATGTTTTAATTCGATGGGCGGGAGGAAGTCAGAAAGGTAGAGGAGCATACAATCAGGGTTGCCAATTTAATGGCTTTCGCGCCAGACGTTCTGGCGACTCACTACGGTAGTATTTAAATAACATGAGACTTCTGACACTTCTTGGAGGGGTATGTTTCCATGGCAACGTCCCCTCCGCCGTTGCTCTAGCCAGTAACGTGCCACCACCCTCCTTTTACTTCGCCTTCAAGCTGAACTTTGAGGGTAACACGTTGCCATGTTGGCGTGGTTTACTGCTGCTCACTAGCGTTACGTATCAGTGAGCAGTTTGCTATTCCACGCGCTGCTAAACAGCTCACACACGCTCTAACACAATGTGGCAACGCAGCTTTCCCACTTCTCCGCTTAGAGTGAAATGTTAGGAGTCTCAGGTTGTTTAAACGGCACTGTAATCTTGTGGCGAAAAATATTTTATCCCTCCAAGCGAAAGCTTTTGAACGAAGAGTAATAATTAGCATAACGGATATTTTTTCATCACAATAGTTGTGGATGATGATATTCATATACCTAAATTTAGACCGTCCAATTTTATAAAATTAATCTGATGTGTTACATTCAAATGATTTTGTACTCACTCTTCTACAAACTATTTTTATAAAAGCTTATTCTTCTTTCTACTGCATGTTAATCGAGATAAACGTTTGCAGAAATACCTCCTTACGCATTCCGTTGAATGTACAAGGGGGGTAGAGAGTATGAAGCGATGTTAAAGTGTTTAAAATTCCATTCTTCGTATGGGTACCTGAAATAAACGAATGGCGATCAGCATTTCAAAACATTAGTAAGTATTTGAAAATTAAAACCAATAACAATACCTCAGAAATGGTTAATGCTATCTACAAACAGTATTTTAACGAGATCTACATTTTTGTGTAGTAAGTTTTTAGTTTGCTCGCACGATTTACAAGTTTTAGAAAATAAAGGAAAATCCTTCAAAAAGGACTTCAAAGGCTATTCGGAGAAAATTCAAGATATGCATTTTATTTGTCATGCGAATATTTCAAACATGCGGTGTTTTGACCAAAATCGTTAGATTAAAAATTGACGTAACATATTCCCCGAAAATGTAGTTTGGGATAGGAAGATTTTCCTGAAAATCTTGATGTACACATCCAAGCGCGCACGCACGAAGACTTTCTTTATAGAATGATTTTTTTAGGGGATTCGGAAAACCTCAGGACAAGCATTTGCGGTGAAATTTCGATATCCTCTACTTACCGTCTGTTCAGCGACATTTTAGCTACTGGGTGGGGGATCTCTTCCAAGCAGGTATAGTTTTAACTGCTGGAAGGAGGTAATGTTTACTTGTTCTGAGACGAGAGGGGTAAAGACGCGCGACAGAGCAAAGGATATTAGCCGTTTTCCACTGCAAGTACCGAGTTCAGCATACTGCGTACCTGAGAGATAGATTACCCCACCCCACTAGCTAAAACGCTCAGTAGACTGAAACGTTCACTGAATAGTGTGTCACAGCCCGCTACACTATGTAGTAGGCTGTGAGAGAGTATAGTACTATCTGTTCAACGATGTTTTAGCTAGTGGGGTGGATTGGCTTGGCATATCTCTCAGGTAAAGCTTTAGCAGGTAGGAGGGGTACACAGTATGCTGAACTTTTGCCGCACTTGAGACGTACAGTGGAAAACAGCCAACGGTCGCGCGTCTTACCCCTCACTTGCCTCAGAACAAGTAAACACTGCCTCCTTCCAGTAGTTAAAACCACACCTGTTAGGAAGGGCTCCCCCACCCACTAGCTAAAATGTCGCTGAACAGATAGTATATAGGCGGTAGAGAAAGTAAAGTATATGTTGTAATCTTGCGTGGGGGGTTGAGTTCTGCTTTACAAAATAAAAAGTAACAATAGTTGCATAGTTGCATTGCGTATATGTTTTGGAAGAACACCTCTGCAATTCTCTGCGGTAGGTAGCTTGAACGTTTATTTTGTATATAAACTAGTAAAGTCACTTTCACCTAATATCTGTGCATTATAAACTTTTTACCAGATTTTTCGTATAATGACAAAACCATCAGGCTTATTTATCTTGAGGGTTCGAAGCTAGTGTGTGTTTACATTTCCAATCAACTGGAAGTGACGTATACATCATCGCAGTTTTCTGCCATATAATATATTTTAACACGTTCTGGAGTGCCAATGTCGTAGTGGAGGATTACAGACCAATTGTTAACGTTTACTTCCTTTGTTTCTCATTAGCGTTTGTAACATCATGACTGACATAATTACATCGACTTGTTTTTTGGCAGTTTCAGCGGGCAAACCGCGGTATTAACTATTTGAAGCTATTTCTTGTGAATATTTAGGATAAAAGAACCAGTTCCTTTGATAATCGAACTAAACACGTTTTAATGTTTTGCTGCAACATCTTCATCGTTCTTGTTTTAAGTAATGCATGCTTTATTTCCCTGAAAAGTGACTGAACATTATTTTTAAATGTATTTTAAACCGTTTTATTATGCGATTTCACTTACTTAGCTTCCCCCTCCCAATTTACTTCCGTAATCATAACGTTTTTTTAAGTCAATAAAAAGAAGGCGATAACTATTTATCTTAACAACTGGTTTATTGAATGAACTGAATGAAATCAAGGATCTCTTGAATGGGCATCTTAATTAATTTATTGGTATTGTATTTTATCTCATTAAGCATTAGAACTTTGCATGTGTTGGGGCCGCACTCTAACCGAATCTGCTACAAACAGCGCTCTCCAGAGTACAGTCCAAGTTTATTGATGCGAATTAATTTTGTCCTATCATCAATAAGCGGCTCGCTTTAAGAGATTAACCTAAATATCTTTGCCATAGACGGCAGACAACCGCTGTAGACGTGTTATGGTTTCGTGTGTCGTATTGCTTTTCCATCGCCAGTGTTTGTTTATGCTCACGGTTTAGTTCTGACGCATGCCGCTTGGTGTTGCTCAAGTCTACATTTTCACAATCCCTCCAATCCTGTTGGCTTTTAAACATACAGTTTCTTTTGCTTCGTCTCCTAAATGTACGCCTACATATAAAGATTTCATTCCTATTTTTTCAATTTGCTCGAATTGGCTCAAATGGATTACATAAGTTTCCTTTCATGAAAATAGTAAGCAAATGAAATGGAATGTGACTATAACTTATTTATGCTCTCCACTAATCCAACACACACACACACACACACACACACATGGATGGAGGGACGGATGGATGGATGGATGGATGGATGGTGCTTTTCATAAAATTATTTCTTTATGCCTACTCCTATATTATTACTGTCCCTAGTACCTTGTCATAGTACATAGGAAGCATGCCACCCAAAAATTCAATATCGAGAGTTAAGTGGAAAGGAATGTTTTGAGGCTTCCTGAATCCCAAACAATAATCTTTAGAAAAGGTGCGCGAGCGCGCGTGTTCTGCACGGGCCTAGAATCTTTGCCTGCCCGGTCAGAACCGAGCCGAGGTTCTTCTGTATCGTCCGGCCCGGTCCTATTGTCTAATTTTGTTTAAAATAAAACTATTTTGCTGTAATTGTATAATAATAATAACAATAATAATATCGCCAGTTCACGAAGCGCTGCTGCCTGCGGTGTAAAGGGATTTGGATTTGATTTCCGGTACTGACATGGGAACACTTTCACCTGCTGGGGGCCTGTTAAAGAGTGCATTAAGGTTCTTGGGACCAATTGTGGAGCCCTTTACAGAAATAGTGGCGCCAAGGTCATGGAATCCACATGCACTAACAGTTGACGGCATACTGCCTTATTAACCATATTTTGCCTCTATTACTGCACTCTGCACAGGATGTCCTGGGTGTGGGTGAATGGAGGAAGCAGGAGTTACAGCTGCTGTGTTGTTGTATCGCTATTCGCAATTGGCCAAAGCGATCATTTATTTATTATTACTAATATTTCAATTGCATTGGGTGTGTACACGCTGCGATAATTGTGCTATTCTACGAACCTCAAATCGCGGACCAAAAAAATGTGATATATTAATTTTTTTCGCCTTTAGTTTTTCTTTAATTGGAAAAGTCTTCGTTATTTTATTTCTCAAAAAGATTTCTCAAATTGATTAAAACACCATATGTTTAGATATTTACATGACGAATAAGATGTATATGTTAACGTAATAAATTAATTTTTTCGTCTTATTTTCAAGTCCGAACCGACAAACATTTCTCAAATTAAGTTCGAACCCGGTCCGCGGGCAGGGCCGGGCCGGACCTAGCCCCGAGTCCTGCAGACCTCTAGTGTGTGTATAAACAGTATAACTCAAAACGAAAAATCGGTTACATACCATACTTAGTATTATGTTCAGCATCTTCCAAGGAAGCAATAAAAAGCTTTTCAAGAGGATCCCTCTCACATACTACCCGTTGGACGAAACATATTTTGTTATTTTTTATTTTATCAGAAATAGTTGTAATGACTTAGTAAGATATATGCTTAAGATATCTGTAGGACCAATAAAATGTATATCTTAAATTTTCTGGGAATAGCCTGCGAAGTCCTTTTCATTCGGAATTCATTTTGTATGATTTTGTATAACCTACAACGAAATGTGTTGATAGAATATAGTTTTGTAGAAAAGGTATAAGATAAAGGGTAGTGATAGGGAAAATCATGTGAATGTAACACTATAACACACTGTTTTCTGGTCATGGACATGTCTATGTGTAGCAAAGTAGCAAGAGGATTGGTTACATCATGAATGATAAACAGGTTTCAAATTGTCAACCTCCAGCTTAAATATTTTCAGCGACATTTCTGTTAATGGATAAAGATCATATTAATCCTCTCTTAGTTCTACAGGTGAAAGAAAAATGTTTTAGAGTTGCTAAGTGGAAGGTGTTTGAACTTTCTGACAAGAAAATAAAAAATATGCATCGGTTTAGATAACTCGAGCTATATTTAAATATCTGTCGCAACTGAAGCGTTTCAGCTCATTAGTGAAAACGAACAGTTTCCAGGATTGCTTCATCGAACGTTGACACTACTGTTAACTGTTACAACGCTCGGAACTAGAAATTTAATGAATCTTTAGCACGTCGTTCGTTTTGTTCACAAGGATGTTTACAGTAAAATATTCTTGTCAATGATTGTCTGCTGTCAATTGTCACATTCTCTAAGTTGAAAACCCCCATTGGAACCAGCCTTAATTTAATCCTCGTAACTTTCTGGTTTTTTTACTTTCTCTACTACGTAAAGTAAGTAGGGGAAGTATTGTATTCCACCCAAAAATTCGATACCGAGATTTCACCGGAAATATATGTTTTGAGACCCCCTGAATCCAAAAAAAGCATTTTTGGAAACATCGTGTGTGTGTGTGTGTGTGTGAACAGCATAACTCAGAAACGAACAGTCGGATAAACACCAAACTTGGTATTTAGGTTCAGTATCTTCCAAAGATGCGACACGAAGGTTTTCAAGAAAAACCCCCACCCCAGATTACCCTTTACATGGAAAATTTTTCGAAAATTTTAATTTTCTCAAAAATGGCTCTAACGAGTTTGATTAAAATATCATATGTTTAAGATATTTTCATGACAAATAAAACGTATATCTTGAATTTTCTGGGAATGTCTCCAAAAGTATTCTTCATTGTGAACGACTTTTGCATAACTGGTAAACCATAAGAGATAGACAAAATTTTACAGCATAAGAAATGTAGATCGCGTTAAAATACACAATTTATGTCATATACATTGTTTTTGTTGAGTGAACCATTTTCGAGATATTGCTTGTTATTCCCTTAAATTTTTCAATAATTTTCTCAAATGGGAATTCGTTATTCATTTTTTTATCTTGTATATGCAAAGAGTATTAATCTGTGGCAGAGGGAATGGTGCTGCACCTAGCAACCACTATTAAGAGATATGTATGTGCTTAAAGGCTACTGGTTTTTCTATATTGCCCTTGTAAATATATTTTCCCCTTACATCTACAAGAAACTTAACAATAAGATAGAGTCTGCAAATGTTTATCTCGATTAACATGAAGTAGTTGGAGAATAAGCGTTTGTAAAAATAGTTTGTACAAGAGTAGAGAAAGTCATGTGAGTGTAACACATTAATTTTTTTCGTTTCTTTCTTGTAGATATAAGAGTAACTCTTGACCCATTTCATTTTAATACTCTCTGGACTTAAAGGTTTCTTTGATTCACAAAGGGTGTTCGCTCATTTCGAACGTTCACCGGGATAGATTTGAAAGTAACACCTTCCAGCTTCACAGATTTCGACACTTATAACAGCGATTAAAATAAATAACACCTCAGTGAGCATGTGGTCAGCGTTCTGACTTCTGAAGAGGAAGCCCCTGGTTTGATTTCCGGTGGGGTGGGGTAATTTTTTTCTTTGTTAAGAATCATTTCCTACGCTTCAGAGAGTCTGGGAGTGAATGTATGCATATTACACCGTAAATGGGGACTCAGTTCACCAATACGGCCATAGAAGTTAAAGGAGACTACACATATTCAATAGAAAAATCTGATGTGTTACACTCACATGACTTTCTCTACTCTTGTACAAACTATTTTTACAAACGCTTATTCTCCGTATGCTTCATGTTAATGGAGATATCGAGATGTCAATCTTATTGATAATTTTCTTGTAGATGCAAGGGGAATATGGTAGCTTTTAAGCGATAGTCAAATATTTTAACGCTGGTTGCTATGTGGCGCATTCCATTCTCTTTGCATGTCCAGGACATAAAAAAATGAATAACGAATTTGAGAAAAAGTATAAGTATTGTAAAATTTAAGGAAATAACAAGCAATATCTCGAAAACGGTTCACTCAACAAAAGAAATGTATATGACATAAGTTGTGTATTTTAACGCGATCTACATTTTTTGTGTAGTAAAATTTTGTCTATCTCTTATGGTTTACCAGTTATGCAAAAGTCGTTCATAATGAAGAATACTTTTGGAGACATTCCCAGAAAATTCGAGATATACATTTTAATTATCATGACAATATCTTAAACATATGATATTTTAATCAAAATCGTTAGAGCCGTTTTTGAGAAAATTAAAACTTTCGAAAAATGTTCCATGTAAAGGGTAGTCTGGGGTGGGGGGATTTTCTTGAAAACCTTCGTGTCGCATTCCTGGAAGATACTGAACCTAAATACCAAGTTTGGTGTTTATCCGACGCTTCGTTTTTGAGTTATGCTGTTCACAGACACACACACACACACACACACACACACACACACACATCCGGACATGTTTCCAAAAATGCTTTTTTTGGATTCAGGAGGTCTCAAAACATGTATTTCCGGTGAAATCTCGGTATCGAATTTTTGGGTGGAATGCAATACTTCCCCTACTTACTATACGTAGTAGAGAAAGTAAAAAGAACTGAATAACGAATTTGAGAAAAAGTATAAGTATTGGCAAATTTAAGGGAATAACAAGCAAAATCACGAAAATGGTTCACTCAACAAAAAATATGTATAACACATAAATTGCGTATTTTAACACGATCTACATTTTTTGTGTAGTAAAATTTTGTCTATCTCTTATGGTTTACCAGTTATGTTAAAGTCGTTCACAATGAAGAATACTGTTGGAGAAATTCCCAGAAAATTCGATATATACATTTTATTCGTCATAAAAATATCTTAAACATGATATTTTAATCAAAATCGTTAGAGCCAATTTTGTGAAAAGTAAACTTTTCGAAAAATGTTCCATGTAAAGGGTAGTCTGCGGTGGGGGGATTTTCTTGAAAACCTTCATGTTGCATCTCTAGAAGATACGGAACCTAAATACCAAGTTTGGTGTTTATGCGACTGTTCGTTTCTGAGTTATGCTGTTCACAGTCATACACACAGACACACACACACACACGGACATGTTTCCAAAAATGCTTTTTTTGGATTCAGGGGTCTCAAAACATGTATTTCCGGTGAAATCTCTATCAAAATTTTGGATGGAATACAATACTTCCCCTACTTGCTATACGTAGTAGAGAAAGTAAAAAATTAATAACGAATTCCCATTTGAGAAAAAGAATAATTATTGGAAAATTTAAGGGAATAAAAAGCAATATCTCGAAAATGGTTCACTCAAAAAAAAATGTATGACATAAATTGTCTATTTTAACGTGGTCTACATTTTTTGTGCAGTAAAATTTTGTCTCTCTCTTATGGTTTACCACTTATGCAAAAGTCGTTCACAATGAAGAATACTTTTGGAGACATTCCCAAAAAATTCAAGATATACATTTTATTGGTCATGAAAGTATCTTAAATATATGATATTTTAAACAAATTCGTTTGAGCCATTTTTGAGAAAATTAAAATTTTTTATAAATGTTCCATGTAAAGGGTAATCTGGGGTGGGGGGATTTTCTTGAAAACCTTCGTGTCGCATCTCTGGAAGATACTGAACCGAAATACCAAGTTTGGTACTTATCCGACTGCTCGTTTCTGAGTTATGCTGTTCAGACACACACACACACACACACACACACACACACACGGACATGTTTCCAAAAATGATTTTTTTGGATTCACGAGGCCTCAAAACATGTATTTCCGGTGAAATCTCGGTATCGAATTTTTGGGTGGAATGCAATACTTCCCCTACTTACTATACGTAATAGAGAAAGTAAAAAGTGTTACATCCATATTACTTTCTCTACTCACTCATCTGCAGACTATTCTATAAAGTACAGCTTGAAACTTTGAAGTGCTAAGAAGCAATTCAAAGGTTTCTCGTGGTCATGCAAAGCATAGCAAACCGACGTTTAAGGATCTGACTAAACCATAATTCCCCCGCAACCCCTTTGTACTCGAAATGTGTAATAAAACCAGTTCTGCAAACCTTTATCTTGATTAACTTAAGTAGATAGAAAAAATAAGCCTTTTAAAGATTGATTTGTAGAAGGTGTATAAAATTAAACTATAGTGGGTAGAGAAACTCATCTGAATGTAACACAGATATTTTTTTTCAGTTTAATGTCGCTTTATGTTCTTGATCTCATCGCAACGTTTATTGCAGGTTCTTTGGGTTATCTGAGTCAATGTATCCACACAGATGACCTTAATTGCATAGCTGCATAGTCATCTGCTTGAGGAACTCGCTATGGAATGACTTTATTTGTGTAGTCGCCTTCCTGTATCATCTGCTTGAGGAACTGATAATTCTTATTGTTAGTCGCCTTCCTGCACTTCCTGCTTGAGGAATTCGCTGTGGAATGACCTTATTTGTGTAGTCGCCTTCCTTTACCACCTGCTTGAGAAACTTGCTGTTAGATGGTCTTAGTTGTGTATTCGCCTTCTTGCGCTATCTGTTTTGAGAAACTATAATAGATGACCTTGGTTGCGTAGTTGCATTTTCATACTATCTATTTTGTTGCTATTGAGCTTTGGCGGAATGTGATCTTTGGGATCTTGGAACTGCTGGCTATTGTTTGGATGTACATGCAGTCAACATGATGCTGGACAGATGACCTTAGTTGCGTAGTCGTCTTCCTGTACCATATATTCTTTTATTATATTTATTTTGCTCTGTAGGTGGAACTTTGGGTCGTGATATTGTATATCCAATCTGGTATTTACCTGTCACCTGCGAGGAACCACAGAAAAAAGGGCATTAAAAATTGTCCGACGCAGGAGATTTAAATCCCTGACCTCCGAAAGCCACAAACGCAACTGCCTGAACCATCTCGCTAGGTTTAAAGTAATATCTTTTATGGTTTCTGAGAAATGGGAACACGATTTAAAATGGCCGACATATGACATTTAATCCTATCCTAACATCATTAGCAGCTCTATTCCATGATTGCTCGGAGGGAGAAAATCATTCTGATGGCACCGTTTTAGGAGGAAAGAGGAACATAGACAGAGTTCTCTAGCGCAGGCGCTTGTTATAGGAAGTTGTAATATCGCTGAGGAATTCCACGTGACTGACGTAAACAAACAAGCGAGAGCCTTATTCGGCATTGTGGTGCAAGTTCCAGTAGCTGTTCTGCTCATCTGAAAACAGAACACTTAGTTTACACTAGGAAAGCATGGGCGAAGTATTACTGTCCGTACCTTGCAGGCCATCTCGGGGATTCAAACGAAAACTGCCAGTCTTCAGCTACAATGTCACATACTCCAGGTAAGTGTACAGACATCAAACAATACGTACCTGCTTACTATTTCATTCGTGCGTTAGACTGCAGGCGATACATTGAGGTTTCTAATTTACACAAATTCAAACGAATTAACTGAATATATTGCCACGGATTTGTTATGGAGAATTATATTAGAAGAAAATACTTTCCAAAGAATGAAAATCGAGTCAAATTTAATATGCCCTACGCGATCAACATTTTAAACTTTTAAATTAGACATAACCAGCGGGATGACTCAGGCGGTAACATCTGTGGCCCGCATTCGGGAGGTCCCGGGACCGACCAATCTGACGAAAGAGTTTTCGGAGTTTTCCTCAGTCGCTGGGTGAATGCTGGGTTGGATAGTTTGATGCGCGAATTTTTCTATCATCCATTTCATCATACGTTTTATTCCCATCTTTTTCATTGCCATAAGAGGCATTGGGTTGATCACTCATCCTGGATATGCTATGATCCAGAGTTCGCTTTCTCCTGACAGGCTACTGCCCAAGGCATTGGCTTTTTAAAGTCCAACAAAGAGGAGGGTAATCTGTTTGAAGAGGAAGAAGAAAAATTATTTATTTTTAGAATATAGTTATTTATAATAAACTATTATAGAAATCCTAAATCCAAAACTATGCTTGATCAAGAAAATTCTCTTAGAATATATATTGAATACTTGAAAGGAATTGAACAGAACTTGTATCATGAACATTTTGAAGTGGCACAAATGTTAAAAAAAAAAGCAGGATTACGACAAAATTATGTTTAAAATTTCACGTTCTGTTTGCACACTCCTGAGCACGTCCATTTTTAACGCTGCGTTAGGGCTTTTAAATGGTCAGAATGGCCAAACCTTAGCTGGCTCCATATTAATGGGGATTTTTTTATATAACAATATGAAAGAAGTGATTATTACTTTCTCTACTACGTATAGTAAGTAGGGGAAGTATTGTATTCCACCCAAAAATTCGATCCCGAGATTTCACCGGAAATACATGTTTTGAGCCCCCCTGAATACAAAAAAAAGCATTTTTGGAAACATGTCCGTGTGTGTGTCTGTGCCTGCCTGTCTGTCTCCGTGTGTGTGTGTGTGTGTGTGTGTGTGTGTTTGTGTGTCTGTCTGTCTGTCTTTGAACAGCATAACTCAAAAACTTGGTATTTAGGTTCAGTATCTTCCAGAGATGCGACACGAAGGTTTTCAAGAAAATCCCCCCCAATCCAGATTACCCTTTACATGGAAGATTTTTCGAAAATTTTAATTTTCTCAAAAATGGCTCTAACGATTTTGATTAAAATATCATACGTTTAAGATATTTTCATGACAAATAAAATGTATATCTTGAATTTTCTGGGAATGTCTCCAAAAGTATTCTTCATTCTGAACGACTTTTGCATAACTGGTAAACCATAAGAGATAGACAAAATTTTACTACACAAAAAATGTAGATCCGTTAAAATACACAATTTATGCCATATACATTTTTGTTGTTGAGTGAACCATTTTCGAGATATTGCTTGTTATTCCCTTAAATTTTGCAATACTTATTTTCTCAAATGGGAATTCGTTATTCATTTTTTTGTCTTGGATATGCAAAGAGTATTAATCTGTGGCAAATGGAATGGTGCTGTACCTAGCAACCAGCTATTAAGAGATATGTATGTGCTTAAAGGCTACTGTATTTCTATATTCCCCTTGTAAATATATATTCCCTTTACATCCTCAAGAAAATTATCAATAAGATAGTCTGAAAATGTTTATCTCGATTAACATGAAGTAGATGGAGAATAAGCGTTTGTAAAAATAGTTTGTACAGGAGTAGAGAAAGTCATGTGAGTGTAACACATCAGATTTTTTTTAACCTTTGTCGATAGTTCTGTATAAACTGTCCTTAAAATTATGACACGTTACATTACGTCAAGTTCATCCTAACTCCGGCTTTAGCCCTAAATATGCCGTATATAGGATGTTTGGAAATTTAAATTACAAACTTGTAAAGGAAACTGAGTTTATGAGAGACCGCAGAGGTACAACGAATTAAAATCTGGCATTCAATTCTGCCGATTCTGCTGGAGAGTTTTGCAGTTAAACATTCGCACACAAATGTAGCTTATCTGGATTATCATGAAGTAGATAGAAAAATAAACTATTCGTAAGAATAGTTTTCAAATGCTGTATAAAATAAACGACAGTGGGTAGAGAAAGTCGTGTAAATGTAGCACATCATAATTGTTATCCAGGGAGCCTGTTGGTTTATATGTAAGAAGAATACGCATCATTATTTTGACATTTGAAATTATAGACAGGCGGCGCCGTGGCCGAGTGGTTAGACCGCTCGCCTCCCACCAAGGCGGTCCGGGTTCGATTTGTGGTGGACAAAACGCATCTGGGTGCGTTTTCTCCGGGTTGGTTTCCCCCACCATCATCTTTCGACCGGTGCTCCATCTTCATATTTCCTGTCATTCATCTCTCGCAACTTATCTATCATCTCCTTCGCTCTCATCCCGGGCGTCGGGCTGGTCGCCTCGCTGATTGTCACTCTGATCTATAGACCCTCAGCTCCCCGATAGGCATCTGACCACAGGCATTGACTTGTAAATCCTGGGGGGTGTAAGTCCTACAAAGGGGAGGGTAATCAGAGATTGCTTTGCTTTCCTTTTGAGATTGTAGGCAACTGCTATTTAGTATTTCTCTCAGCAGAAGCGGAGAATTTAAACATTTATTTGCAACGGTTGTACTTGTAACGCGCTGAACGTGAGTTCATGTTCAAGACGCTACTCTGTGAAATCTACAAGGACTGTAATCACAATTTCCCAACATTCCTTATATCAATCTTACTTACTTGTGTGTTCTGTACTCTTCGCTTGAATGCTTAGCTTTATTTAGTGCGAAATTAACAACGTTTTAATTATCTGAGTGTATTAACTTGAGACCGAGCGAAATGACTCGGCGGTAATGCGTGAGGCTCGCATTCGGGATGTCCCGGGTTCGATTCCCGTCGACAGCCCACTCTCACCTTGGGTTTTTCGTGATTTTCCCTGGTGATTAGGCGAATGCTAGGATACTTTATCATCTACCACGATTTCCTTTCCATCGTTTCCCTTTCATTCCGTTTCCTTCTCATCTTTCAGGCCTATTTCAAGATTTCATGGAGTATGGAGGTGCTTGTTCAAAGGAAAGATTATTCCCCGTGGATATTAGTGGGCTGCTTGGTTGACGGGTCGTTCAATGCCTTCCTGAGCAGCTCCAGTAGTAGATTGGATCTTCGAGCTAAGAACTGTTAAGAACTTTGCGCGTCTCTGTGGCCTGTCTGCTTGCGGCCTGTAGCCCATTGTGGTTCTTTCACTACATCCCTTCCTTCTGCGGGGGGGGGGTAGCCTCTTGTAAGTCACAGTGCGCGAAGTGTCCCTCTCCGTTATATAGCCTATATTAACTTGATATCTCCCTACTTTTTGAATTCCCCCTCCAGGACCACTTACTGGGAAGGATATGCGTTTGCTTCTCGATGGCATTGTATGACGTTTTTAATAGTGATTCCTTTAAAGGAAACCAGGGTTGTGTTGCACAAGGACGCATACGCCGATGCTTATAGGTACTAATATATCGCGAAAGCGCTGTTAGTATGACGCAATGGTAAATATATCTGCTCCACCAAACGTTTCACCACTGAAGCCACAAGTTAGCGCAATAACGCAGATGAGGGCATCTTCCTAACGACAGTTAGGCATAGAATTTGCACCACGTGTTTGTTACTCTGCCCTTGGAGCGAATATGCTGAAGGTCTACCAAGAGTTAGGCAACGCTTTTACATAGTCAGCTCTGCCTGGAAAGCACCACAGAAAAGGAATTACTTTATCCCCACAAGAAGTGGGAAATGATAGCTTTAGCTTTTTATTCCAAGTTAACTCCTGCCACTCTGCACACCTATGAGCCTGTTTATCGGCAGCAAATTAGGATAAATGGTAGCTTTTTTTTTCAACTTCTAACATATGCAGAATTTGTGTTAGCAGTACATTACACTGTCTACTATACCTATCAGTACATTATATTAAAATATTTTACGAGGGGCGTCAAATAAGTAAGTTTCCCTATTTTATAAAAAAGATTACGCACAATGTTGAATTAATTTTATTTATTTTGTGCAATCCTTCTGTTACTTTTCTAAATAGTCAACATGGTTTTCCAAGCATTTTTGGGGACACAAGTTTTGCTAAGCCAGTGTTGTACCAGGTCGGCTCCTGTGCTCGCAACCATCTGTTCACTGATTTGACTTCATCATCGGTGTTAAAAGTGCACACCTTTGAGTTGGAGGAACATGTGAAAATCACTTGGGCAAGCTCCGGTGAATACGGAGGATGCGAGAAAACTTCCAAGTTGAATCTTGACCCAGGCGGAGCTCAGAGGATTCAACTGGGAAGTTTTCTCGCATCCTCTATTTTCACCAGATCTTTTCCCAAGTGATTTTCACATGTTCCCCTGACTCATAGTCATCATGGAGGTAAGCACTTTAACACCGCGACGAAGATGAATCAGAAGTGAACCAGAAGTCGGGTCCTGAGCTTGTAACCAACTGTTCACTTCTGATTGATGAACATCATCTACCATGATGACCTTTGAGTCAGGGGAACAGGTGAAAATCATTTGGGAAAGATCTGGTGAATATGGAGGATGCGAGAAAACTTCCCAGTTGAATCTTGACCCAGGCGGAGCTCCGAAGATTCAACTTGGAAGTTTTCTCGTATCCTCAGTATTCACCGGAGCTTACCCAAATTGATTTTCACATGCTCCTCCACTTTTAACACCGATGATGAAGTCAAATCAGTGAACAGCTGGTTGCGAGCACAAGACCCGACCTGGTACAACATTGGCTTGGAAAAACTTGTCACGTCCCCAAAAATGCTTGGAAATACATTTTGGCTATGTAGAAAAGTAACAGTAGGATTGTGCAATATAAATAAAATTAATTCAACATGATCAATTGTGTATAATGTTTTTTATAAAATAGGGAAGCTTACTTATTGGACAACCCTCGTATGTGTTAGGTTTACTAGCCAGTATCGTTTACTTTTATGTAGTTTCTACAGACTATTCTTACAAAAGCTTATTTTTCTATCTACTTCATGTTAATCGAGATAAACGTAGCCAGAAACAGTTTCATTATGCATTTCGTTGCAGGTACACAAGGGGAAAGAGGAAACCGAAGCGATAGTCATTTGTTTAAAAGCGGGTCGCTATATGCTGTCGTTGACATTTCATACTATTTCAATGACATTGCGAGAAACAACTGAATAGCGATAACAAAGTATTGAAAAATTGAAACCTAAACAAGGGATATCTCAAAAATGACTGAAGCCACAAAAGATTTATTTGAAATAAATTGTGTGTTTTAAAGGAATCTACATTTTTTGTGTGTAGGCTTTTGTGTTTTATGATTTACCAGTAAAATAAAGTTATACAGAATTCATTCGGTATAAATACGACTTCCCAAGAGAATTCAAGTAATATCTTCGTTTTATTAATCGTGCACATATCTTAAACATGTGGTATTTTAATCAAAATCGTTAGAGCCATTTTGCAGGGAACAAAAATTTAAAAATGCTCCGTATAGGGTAATTCGGCATGGGGGGATTTCCTTGGAAAATTTTCGCGTCGCATCCTTGGAAGATGCTAAACTTAAACAATAAGTTTGGTATCTATTCTACATTTATTCTTAACATATTTCCGTCATATTTCACTGAAATTCTATCAAGTAATATTTTTGGTATGATTTTGACGAAATCGGGTACATTTGTATCCTAGAAACTGACAAAAATATAAGTTACCCTTGCATGCAGCCCCTTTTTACTTTCTCTACTACGTATAGTAAGTAGGGAAAGTTTGCATTCCACTCAAAAATTCGATACCGGAATTTCGCCGGAAATACATGCATTAAGTCCCCCTGAATCCCCCCCCCCAAAGCATTTTTGGAAACATGTCTGTGTGCGTCTGTGTGTGGCGCTGAATCACTCGTCGCCTTCTGGGAACATTGTCAAAATGTAGGAACATTTAGGTTTAGAGCCAGAGTTCTCCCAGCATCTAAGTTATCAGTGCCTATGTGGCTAAATCAGGTATTAGACAAGAATGCGGTTTGGACAAATTATTAAAATTAGGTCTGGAAAATGTGTCCTATTTGAGAGTAAATAGTATAATTTACTTCAATTTGACACATTTTGCCATTAAACATATTTTTCATGGAAATATTGTTAAAAACAGGGTTTTATTTAGTTATATTTTTAAACATGGTTATTATAAGTGATGACGAGTAAAGCTATTGCTCAGTTATATATTCATATGTGAATAATCTAGAATTGTGCACGTAAAACAGAACGCCACTGGATGTGCGAAAAGTTAAACAGATACACACATCTCCTCCTTGCTATACAAACATACTCCACCTCTGAAGGCCAGTAGAATGTTTTCCAAAGCTGCGGTGACGGCATAAATGGACGCGAGTGTACATTCTCTGGTTAGCAACATTTTCTCCGTCTTTATCATTGCGTTATTAACTCGCGAAACGACATTTATGCGAAGTGTTATATAATTTCATTATATTTAATCAAACTACATGATATTAATGGCTTCAGATATTAATGTAGTGATGATATAACGGTCAAGAATGTCCATGCCTCTCCTTGGCGCATAATAACTTTAATTTCAAGGTGATAATAGAGAATGAGCCAGCTATATCGAGAATAAAACAAACATTGTTTACTTTTTCAAAATATTTGTGTTTGTGCGACGGAGTCTAATAAATTAATACATGTGCAGCGGTATATAATAAAATGATGGATATCAATCTAGTAATAAATTTAATGTTGTGGTTGTCAGGAAAATGGATGGATTTTAGACAATATTAAAAATTACAATAATAATGATTTTAAACATAAATTTTATTTTATTTATATTTTGACCTTGAGAATCTTAACTTATATAATATTTTAAATTTGTATGACATTTATCAACTCGTGGTAATGCTTTGGCTATTTTCTATACGTGTTATCAATCGAAATCATTTTGATAAGTTATTGACTACTTCTTTCGTTTACGATGTTGAAGTTATTTAATCGGCGGGGAGCGTAATCGAATTTTAATTGCTGGCGTAATCGGGAGGTACTTTCAACATGCGTAGATTATGTTACACGACGCCTATCTGCGGAGTTTAATTTTCTTCCTGCATATAGGTAAGTAATATTTTTGTTATCTCCCAGGAATCTTTCTCACTATAACTCGGTAACTAACGCGAAATTGGCTTAACCTCACGCGATACGTATTTTCCTACTATATCATAGTCTTCTTCTCTCTCTTCTGCGATGTGTGGCGCCACCTTCTTACAAAAACTACTCTTTTCTGCTAGTTGATTCTTCACGTCTTTGGCAACGAAACCTCATTGTTTCGACTTTTACGCTGCTATGTCGTTCAACTATTTATACACATATTTATTTTATTCTGTTCCTTATTTAAATTAATACTTAGCGTTTTCCTATCGCTCCACTTGAAATCATCACGAGTTGTGTTGAATATTCATTTCATAATACATTATTCCCTTAGATTTGATATTTACCTTTTTACATTGTGTTCTCGATACAAATCTATATAAATTATTTTCTATTCTATTTTGTTTACATTACTTTTTTGTATATACCTATTACATTATTTCTGAATTTTTAAATTTTTAATCGTACAATTAGATCTGGAATGATCTTACCCTGACAGATTCCCGCTTCACATGTCTATAACGCATTCAAACGCATAACTCATACCGAATAATACGCATTTTGTCTTTGATGCTATTGAATCATATATGAATTTGGAAAGGGCGATTATTATCTTGGTATAGATTATAGATCTTGGCGATTCATTATCTTGGTATAGATTATAGATCTTGGCGATTCATTATCTTTCATCCTCCATATAAAATACTTTGGAATTTCAAGAAGCCATCCATATATTATGCTTCCATTGCGATCAAAATGTTAATAGGCCTTCCATCTGTAAATACCCTGAAAACTCGTGTTCGTAGAGAGTAAAACATAGCCGGGAGGCATTGCTGTGACCTCGGAAAGTGCATTTTAGTTTTCGGGGGAAAGGTAAACCGCTCTAGCGAATAAGAGGGGAGGGGGGAGTACGGTACTCCATCTGTTGAACATCAAGTTTGCATGAGTCAGTCAAACCAACACAGGTGAAGATATTGTGTGTGTGCATGTGTTCACTTTAGTGTCAGTGTATCAGCAACTATCCAAACGTAAGTGTTTGTTAACAACCTCTTTACAATAAAACACGTAAACATGCAAATGTTTGACAAACTTTTGTGGCATGTAGTACAGAATCTAGTGAACCGGTACATAGGGTCATGTTTCCTCTGTATGATCTTCGACATTTGAACTTGGGTAAAAATGATCAAAACAATTGGAATAACCTGTACCTGAGGCAGTCAAAATTGAGTTGTGTAACGAAAGACATGGTAATTAAATAAGTTGACATCAAAGCTGAGTGCTTAGATTGATCCGGTTTCGATCCCAGTTGCCACAGATGGGCTTTGTGGCAGACGAAGCGGCCCTTGGGCAGGTTTCCTCCGGGTACTCCGGTTTTCCCTGCCAGTCATTCCAGCAATTACTCCACCATCACCACCCTCAACCCAACCCCACACCTTCGTTTATATTTTAGAAATCTCGGAGTGTTTGGAATCACCTTGGAGTTTACCGAGATATTTGAATCAGATGAGAACGTTTATTCAGCTGCACTGTAGCACCTCAAGGTTGGAGTATCGCATAGGAAGCCGAAGATTCGTGGTTCGAGTTCTGACGCGGCATTGGATTTTTCAAGTCTTATTGAACTTTTCTACCTAAGCTTGAAGTTTATTTTGCAATCTTTTCATGTTAATCGAGATAAGCGATTGCAGAAATGCTTTCATTGCACATTTTATTGGACGTGCAGGCAAGATACGGGAGGGTGAAGCTACAGACAAATCTTTAAAAAGTTGGTGGCTATATGCTGGCTTTGAAATTCCATACAACACGGAAAACAAGTGAATGGCGACTTAGCACTTAAAAAGGTATAAATTATTTGAAAACTCAAACTAATAAAACGAAAGCCTCGGAAATGATTAATGCTACAACAATAAACAAATAAATAAATAAAAAGTGTACTTTATGAGATCTATATATTATTGTGTAGTACATTTTTGTCAATCGCGTAGGTTTACCAATTATTTAAAAATACGCAAAATTGATTTATAATTAAGACTTCACAGGCTATTCGCAGAAAATTCAACATGTAAATTTTATTTGTGTGCAAATAACTTGAGCATTTCTAAGGTATTTTAATAAAAATCGTTGGAACTACTTTTGAGAAAATAAAAATTAACAAACAATGTATCATTTAAACGGCAGTTTGATATGAGAGGATTTCTTAAAAATATTTGTGTCGTGTCTTTGGAAGATGCTAGAATTCAAATACCAAGTTTGGTGTATATACGCATTCGTTTTTGAGTTATGCTGTTCACACACACACACACACACACACACACACACACACACACACACTCACACACACACTCACTCTTTAAAAAAATGCTTTAGGATGTATTTCCGGTGGAATCTCTATATAGAATTTTTGAGTGGAATACAATACTTCATCTACTAACAGGCAAGTGGTAAGGTGAAAATATAAATTAGCCCTGATAGTGGCCACTTATAATGCCCGAAAATTAACATTACTTGCAACATTCAAGTCACATTAAGGTATGATATCTCTGAGTGTTCGTCTTAGAATTCTGCGGGTTACTTAAATCAGATGACAAAGTTTAATGCACGTTCGGGCATCTCTCCGCGTTTGCTCGGCAATAGATCAGCAACATAAAAAGCCGAAGAACTCTGGTTCGAGTCCCGGAGGTTTCAAATATCATTCAAATCCCCACACTGTCATTCAGTGTAAAGTAGTATTCCAAAATAGAGTGCACGATTTGAAAACGGACTAAGCTCAACTCTGCCTTCTTGAAAATTCCCTTTATGAATCGCCGACAGTCCCGTAAAGTTCTATGCCTTCACAATCTCAGCTGCCACCGGTTCCTGCTTCAGCTTATCGCTCCAACACATCACATTGGATGCAACGGTCCTTCATCTGTCCGTAGAGCAGGCTTCAAGTTAATGTTTTATGTTGTTTAGAAAATAGGGTCAAACTGGCATCCACTTCTTCAGGACCTAGACGTATTCTTATTAAAAGTCAATCTCATATAAGGAAAAGAAGAACTCTGGGTTTACCAAGGAATAAGGAACATTTTGCTCTTAAGGGGATGCACCATTGAAAATTTTATTTTCTAAAGTTTTCAAATTATTAAGTTTTCAAAAGTAATTTTAATGTCCTATACCAAATGTTTCGCATGATGAAATCTTAAAAATATATTTCTTTAAGTATCTGTGTCATTTATCTGATCATAGCGCAAAATTGATGTATAATTTTCTTGTGCTAGATTTAGTACACAAAAAATACTTATTTAAAACATAATAATTATACATTTAAATTTTTCCCAGTTCCTTTTGGCTTTAAAACTCAAATTTAAAAATACAATACAAATGCAAAGTTTGGTAGCTCTGCGTTGAACAGTTTTTGAGAAAAATATTGTAATAACTTCTTTTCGTGTAACCTTTCAATTTTATTAAAATTCACCTTGCAGTGATTGACTAGACATTTCTGACTCAAAATTTAGTTTGTTGCTGCTGTATAGGGACACGTAGCGATGCTTTCTGTATTCAAGTGAATTTCTAGTCAATGATTCAGTCACTAGACTCGCGTAGTGGCAGGTGGTTAGTCCACCGGCCATAGATAGCGCCACGGGAGAGAAGCAGGATGCTGCGAGCGTAAATGGCCGGCAATATTCTCAGGCATCTTCTCTTTAAGTTGTGAGGAAGTTCTTTTACGTGCAAATAAACATTGCAGGGGACTAACGGAAGCCATGTTGAGGATTTTTACACCAGAAAAAATCCATCGCCGGCCACTGGATTTGAACCATCGACTTCGGGAACCAGAGGCTACGTTAGTAAATAAAAGGTCACGGAGGGCGGGCTTAAAATTTAATTTTACGCTTTCAAGAACATTATAAAAACTGGTTTGGGGTTTCTAAGAAATCTCCATTAGCTTGTCCACAAAAACATCAGTACATTGTTGTTTCCCATTAGAATTAGGTAACTGGCATAACAAATATTTAATTACTTTGCAATTTTTAGTTTCTCTACCACATACCGATAGTAGGTGTATGAAGTATTGTATTCCACATAATAATTCGATATTGAGGTTTCACTGGATATTATATTTTTAGGCCATTGAATAAAAAGCAATTAGAAAAAAGGTCTATTTGTAACTGTGAACTGCATAACTAAAAAATCTGATGCGATGCTTCACCTGACATTACCTTCCGACTCTTCTACAAACTATTCACACAAACGCTTATTCTTTTATCTAATTCTTGTTAGTAGAAATAAATCTTCATTATACATTTTATTTCGTTGTAGCTAGAAAAAGAATACAGTAATCTAAAGATCTAAAGCAATAGTCAAATCTTTTAAAAGTGGGTTGTTATGTGATGACTGAAATTCCGTTCTCTTTGATGACCACAAAAATAAAACATAATATTTAAAAATTCAAATCAATAACAAAGAATACCTAAAAAAATGGTTAACACCTCATAAATTTTATGTGACAAATTGTGTCCTGTAACGAAATCTATACCTTTTGTGTAGCAAGATTTTGTTTATCTCTTACGATTTACCACTTATACAAAAGTCATTTAGAATGAAGAGAACTTCACAGGCTATTCCCAATAAAATTCAATATATACATTTGTCATACAAATGTCATAAACATATGGTACTTTAATCAAAATCCTTAATGTAAAGGGTAATTTGAAGCGAGGGTATTTTGTTTATAAATAAAATAGCAATTGATATTACTAGAGCAATTACTCCCCCTAATTTATTAGGAATAGGACGTAAAATAGCGTAGGCAAATAAAAAATATCATTCTGGTTGAATATAAAATCTTTGTGTCGCATTCTTGGAAGACGCTGAATTAAACACCAAGTATGGTGTTTAACCGACTTTTCGTTTTTGAGATATGGTGTTCACAGGGAACTTTTTTCTAAAAGTGTACTTTTTTTATTCAGGGAGCCTTTAAACGTGCATTTCCAGTGAAATCTTGGTATCGAATTTTTTGGTGGAATACAATACTGCTATTTGCAAGCAGTAAAGAAAGTAAAAACGAATTATCGATAAATACCAAACTTTGTACTTAAGTTCAGCATCCTCCAAGAATGCAACACGAAGTTTTTTTTTAAGTAATCCTCCGATCTCAAACTACCCTTTCCTTGGACAATTTTTCATCGTTTTTTATTTTCTCAAAAATGCCTCTTAATAATTTTGAACAATGTTTAAGATATTTAACCTAGCGGGATGGCTCAGACTCTAACGTGACCCTCATTCGCGAGGTCCCGAGTTGAAACCCCGAGACGAATGCTTGAGTTGGATAATTTGATCCGCAAATTTTCTTATCATGCCTTTCATCACTATGTTTCATTTCCTTTTTCACCGTTATACCAGGCATAGGGCTGATCACCCAGGTTCATATGCTATGAACCTGAGTTTGCTTACTCCTCGAGAGGCTACGTATTCACGGCATTGGCCTGTAACTCCTTGGAATGCAAATTAAATTAAGTTTTATTTATGGACGCTCTTTAACTGCTGTGGTCCTTAGCGCCCCATTCTATATTGGGCGTGAAAGACCGGTAATTTTGCTCTGAGGCCTCTTTATCAGACTTGAGGTTCTTTTACGTGCCGTAAATCTACGACACTGGACCACCGGCTTTACTTCCCTTCCGAAGGAAGCCATGCTAAAGATTTTTACGCCCGAAAAAATCCATCGCCCTCCGCCGGGTTTGAACCTGCGATCTCTGGAACTAGAGGCTAGCACGGTAACCACTACACCACGGAGGACGAGCTTTTGGGATGTAACGCTACAAAGAGGAGATTAATTAGTTAAAGAAGAAGTTTAGGATATTTGTATGACCAATAGAATGCATAATAATTTTCTGAAAATAGTTGAAATCCTCTTCATTCGAATGATTTTTATATACGTTGTGTAACTGATAAACCATAAGGCATAGACAAACGCTCCAACAGAAAAAAAATGTAGATATCGTTAAAGTACTCAATTTAAATCAAATAATTCTTATGACATTAGCCATTTCCGAGGCATCTGTTGTGTTGGCTTGCATTTTCAAACAATTTATAGTTTTGAGAAGCGCTAATCCACTATTCGTTTATTTCTCGCGATGCCATAGAGTGGGGAGTTTTAAAGCCCCAAATAAGGACTTTTTTTTTTTTAATTTGACCATCAATTCAGCCTCCCATATCCTCTATAGATACAACGAAATGTGTAATGAAATTGTTTCTGTAAACATTTATCTCGATTACCATTAAGTATATACATATTATAAGGCTTTTGTAAGAGTAGTTGCAGAGGAAATATAAAAATAAACGATAATAGGTAGAGAAAGTTATGTGAATATTGCACATCTGACTTTTAATTTACCATTAATATATTAGTACCGAGTTGATGGCTTAGGCGGTTTCGTCTGTGGCCCGCATTCTGGAGGTCCTGGGTTCGATTCCCGTGGCCGACCTTCCTAACTCATGGGTTTTTTCGGGGCGTATGGTGGGAAGGATTCTCACATCCCCGAATTTCCTGTCCCTCCATTTCATCTCCGTTCTATTTCACTTCGCCCTTCATCCGTTGATCTCTTTCAGGGTTGGAAGGGTTGGTGATGGTGTTTCGGTGCAGTGTGGCAAGGGAAAGGGATGCTCTTTGTGACTCTCTCCGTCCTTCGGCTTTCGTATAGCTGCCGAGGGTATCCGAACTCCCTTGAGGGGCATTGGACCCCTTTGTGCGGGGTGGGAGTTCGTCTGCCGGGGAGTTTCTATCTGGAAACTTAGGGACCGTGCCATTTCTGTGCCGTCACTCCTGGTTCCGGCCGCCTGATGTCTCCTCTCACCTTATCCATCCTCCCGGGGACGCCCCCTTGTGGGGCGTAGATACAATATCCCCCATGTGGATCAGTGCCGATTCCCCTCCGTAGCATCAGTGCCGACTCCCCTCTGTAGCCAATCCAATCCAATATATTAGCGGTTAAAAATGTTAGAAGAATTGCATGAAAATGGCATAACTAGAGATATTTTTAATATTACAAGAGATTGAGATAAATATTCCACAAAACGCTATTTAAAAATTCAACAACGTAATTTAGCCACAGCTCTTGAAATAGTGGAATTCTCGTATGTTATAAATATTCGAATAATCTAAGAAAACGGAAACTCAATATGAACTAGCATATACTGAACATAATTAAACCTTAAAAAGAACCAAAAGTAATTGTATTATTTTTAACCAAATTCATTCTCCGATGCATAGCCTTAAAAAAAGTTTTTAGACAGCGAGCCTAAAAGTAGAAGTTGGGACAGAGTGCACACGATCCAAAAGCTTTAGATTATCGCACTAGTGCGATAATCTTCATTGTGACCAACTTTGGTTTTAAGTCCAATCACATGGCAATTACCCTTTGTATTTGCACATGTTTAATAACTCGACTTGGTTTGATTAGGTTTTACTTTTCATTATGCCATTTTTCATGATTAAATTTCTCATGGCTTCACGTTATCTGTTCACAATACAAATCGTCATACTTCAATTTATCGCAATTCTTTGTAGAATTAACCTATACGTTATATCGGCAGCCTTGTGTTTTCTTAGATCTAAAGCGTTATTCTTTTGTCTAGTATAACCTACATAAAGATTAAACGACAGAAATTATGAATTCAGAAAAGCTTAAATGGAACAGCCAGATGAAATTACAAAGCAGCAAAAAAGAATAACACTAGGAGTATTTACCCCCAAAAAATCCAAAAAGCAATATGATATAGCATTTAATCACTTCATTGGCTGGTGTAAGGCAAAACATGTTAAAATAATTTCACTGAAAATGACTGCTAGTGAATGAACAAAACATCAAAACATCTGACATCTCGCCTTTTTAGCGTAATTTCTCTAGTTTCAAGAACGGCGTTCTAAAGGTGATCTCTGTTAGTTTTAGGAATCAATATAATATTATTGATATTTTACAAATTCGAGCGCTGTCTAAAAATAGTATATGCCACACGTATTAAAAGTGTTTTATTTTTACCCCTCGTATCATAACTACTAGATATTACGAAAAGTCACTGTTAGTAAAATTGTTGGAATAAATATATTTCCAGATGCTGCGTGGAAAATAGAGATTCAGCCGATATTTTGCGGTCACAGTGCGTCATCTGAGGATAGAATTGCATGTTTTTGTGTGTGTACTGATTTCTACTTCCTTGTAGCCGAAAAGTCTCGTGAAACCTTTTTTTTTTGTACCCGTTCTTGTTTATTTGCTCTGTGTTTCTCATAACGTAGAAACAGCAGCAGGTTATTGAAATCAAACTGTTGGAACTACCTCAAGAACCATTTATGAAACAATTGGCAACTTCGTATTACCCACAATTCCCTTTTTCCCAGGGGTAGTCCAAAATATTCCTTCCGTCTGCTCTGTATCCTAAAAGTGTTTTAAAGGAAGTTAATCTGGTGGTTATTTTGACAATTTATTTTCTGCATAACGAAGCCATGTAAAAATTGTTTTGCGTATTTTAGTTTCCCTGATCTTCTTCCTTTTATTACATATTAATTATTTATTGATAAAAGATAATAAAGAAATGCTAGAGGTAACATCACAACAAGAGTACATCGTCGAAAATTACTGTTACTACCTCATTCCCAGTTTAGTTATTTGTACGTGACATGCCTACTTTGAAACAACGTAAAAAATTAATAATAAAAAAAATATGATGTATCGCAATCATACAATTTCTCTACCCTTATCTTCACACAAAATCTGCTTCTATTGTTCACGTTACGTTATTCAACATTAATTTTTGACTAGAAATTAGCTCAAATAAAGTTTGATACGGAAAACAGGCACAACCGTTCGCATATCCTCCTCTTTAAGGAACTATGACCACGACTATCAAATTGTATATGTTGTAAACCACATTTCAAATGATTTCCCGCAGAAATTTGATCAATATGTCACATATTAACATATTAAAAGAACAAATGTTGTAATCGTTTTGAAAATGTTAACTTTTTGCAATAAAAATAGGCTTTAAATAAAAATTAAATTACACCGATTCAAAAAAGCACAACCAATGAAAAAACTATATTAAAAAATTAGCAAGTAGTGATTACTTCCTACCGTATGCATTAAAGTAATTGTAGTTGACTTTATATTGTGACAACA
This sequence comes from Deroplatys truncata, assembly GCA_030765065.1. Classification (NCBI taxonomy): domain Eukaryota; kingdom Metazoa; phylum Arthropoda; class Insecta; order Mantodea; family Mantidae; genus Deroplatys; species Deroplatys truncata. Next base: position 130,570,131 of record CM060984.1, read on the forward strand.
TTTTATACAATTATCTGTAATAGTTTGAAAAATTCAGAGACTTAAAAGTTTATATTTATTCTGAGCATCGAAGCAACGCTGCAGCTACCAATCCTATTAAACACAACCACTCACTCACCTTTCTTATACGATTATCTTATACGATCACATTTCTCGTACGTTTCTTTACATGCCTAGATCTGATCAGTTTAAGTTTATTGATACATATTTACTTTCAAGGGCATTTCTAATAAGAAATGTTACCGTACAGTTTATCATGTCAGTAAAAGTTTGTCGTCGGTAGCAGAAATAAAACAGCGTATTGCTCACGTGTTGAAAGGATAACAATGCCAAACATTTGACCTTTATATTCTGATTATCTGCCACAGACGTGCCTGTTCATTTGTACGTGACTGGCTAATTTCCTCACTGGACTGGATCTCAGAGCTTGTAAACCTGGGCACTAGATTCTGGTGGCTATCCGTTTTCACAATGCTCATTTAAAATACCTACCTGATGTTACAATCACACGATTTTCTCTACCTATTATAACTTACTTTCATATCTATTCTGTAAATTATTCGCAAAAATCGGATGTATTGCATTCACCTGCCTTTCCCAAGTTACTCTTCAAATTATTCTTACAAAAGCTTATTTTTGTATCTACTTCTTGTTAATCGAGATAGCCTTTCATTACACGTTTCATTGTAGGTACAAGAAGAATAAAGCGATGGTCAGATTTTTAAAAGATGGACACTATGTGATGACTTGAAATAGTTCCTGTTACTTGCATGGAATGACCACGAGAAAAAGCTAATAGCAAACTTACCATTTGAAAAAAGTATAAGTATTTGAAAATTCAAACCAATTATAAAGAATATCTCGGAAATAGTTCACGTCATTGATTGATTTGATATAAATTGTGTGCTTTAAGAGATCTACAATATTTATCTAGTAAGATTTTGTCTATCTCTTACGGTTTACCAGTTATACAAAAGTCATTCAGAATGAGAAGTTCGCAGAAAATACAAGATAGAAATTTTGTCATGCAAATATTTTAAACATATAGCGCTTTAATCAAAACCTTAGAGCTGTTTTGGAGAAAGTAAAAACAAAAATGACGAACATTTTTCCATGTAAAGGGTAGCTTGAGGTGGAGGGATTTTCTTAAAAAGCTTGTTGCATCTTTAGAAGACACTGAATTGAAATTCCAAGTTGTTGTTCAGCTAACCTTTCAAATTTGAGTTGTGCTTTCACACCACACACACACACGAACATTTTTAAATGCTTTTTTTTTTATTCAGGGAGCCTCGAAACGTGTATTTCTGGTGAAATTTCAGTACAGAAGTTTTGGATGGAAGGTAATACTTCATCTTATTATAGTAATTTGATATTTTGAATACTCTTTGCATGGCCTGATGAGAAACAAAAGAACGGACATGGCATTTTAGAACAGTGTAGCTGAAATACTGGAAAGTTTCGACCAACAAAAATGCCTCGTAAACCCTAAAGATACAAAAAAGTGATATAACACAAGTTGTATAATTGAGAAAGCTCAGCATTTTTTCTAAAACTTTATATATATAATATATACCTAGTGGCAGAGGAAGCAATAACAATTTATATATATATATATATATATCAATTGTTACTCCAGCAATGACTTGGCATCATACTGCAGGAAAGGTGATAGGCAGGGGTGATTTGGTCAAAAACTTGAAAGTGAACTTTATATTTCCAGATTTTGTTTGTATTTATTCCTCGTACATTTTACTCTCATATTTCACCTCAATTTCATAAATAGAGTATTTAAACACTCCAATTTACAAAAATGTTTAAAACCCTGTTTCTTTGATTCAGGTTTTCACATGTTTTAGTATACAAAGTGCTCCACACATGAGAGTTTCTACTTGATCTTAATTACTTTTTTATAAAATATTTTTAAAAGTTAGTTACACATTTAGTGCGTTCAGATTAATAGTAATACACATGTCTTCTTATATTTTACTTTCTCTTCTACGTATAGTAAGTAGGGAAAGTATTGCATTCCACCCAAAAGTTCGATACGGAGATTTCATCGTAAATACATGTTTTGAGCTCCCTAAATTAAAAAATCTGATGTGTTACCCTCACATGACTTTCTCTACTCTTGTACAATCTAATTTTACAAACGCTTATTCTCCATATGCTTCATGTTATCGAGATATCGAGATGTCAATCTTATTGGTAATTTTCTTGTAGATGCAAGGGGAATATGGTAGCTTTTAAGCGATAGTCAAATATTTTAACGCTGGTTGCTATGTGGCGCATTCCATTCTCTTTGCATGTCCAGGACATAAAAAATCTGATGTGTTACACTCACATGACTTTCTCTACTCTTGTACAATCTAATTTTACAAACGCCTATTCTCCATATGCTTCATGTTAATCGAGATATCGAAATGTCAATCTTATTGGTAATTTTCTTGTAGATGCAAGGGGAATATGGTAGCTTTTAAGCGATAGTCAAATATTTTAACGCTGGTTGCTATGTGGCGCATTCCATTCTCTTTGCATGTCCAGGACATAAAAAAATGAATAACGAATTTGAGAAAAAGTATAAGTATTGCAAAATTTAAGGAAATAACAAGCAATATCTCGAAAACGGTTCACTCAACAAAAGAAATGTATATGACATAAGTTGTGTATTTTAACGCGATCTATATTTTTTGTGTAGTAAAATTTTGTCTATCTCTTATAGTTTACCAGTTATGCAAAAGTCGTTCAGAATGAAGAATACTTTTGGAGACATTCCCAGAAAATTCGAGATATACATTTCATTTCTCATGATATCTTAAACATATGATATTTTCATCAAAATCGTTAGAGCCATTTTTGAGAAAATTAAAATTTTCGAAAAATGTTCCATGTAAAGGGTAGTCTGGGGTGGGGGGATTTTCTTGAAAACCTTCGTGTCGCATCTCTGGAAGATACTGAACCTAAATACCAAGTTTGGTGTTTATCCGACTGTTCGTTTTTGAGTTATGCTGTTCACACACACACACAGACACACACACACACAGACACACACACGGACATGTTTCCAAAAATGCTTTTTTTGGATTCAGGAGGTCTCAAAACATGTATTTCCGGTGAAATCTCGGTATCGAATTTTTGGGTGGAATGCAATACTTCCCCTACTTACTGTACGTAGTAGAGAAAGTAAAAAAATGAATAACGAATTTGAGAAAAAGTATAAGTATTGGAAAATTTAAGGAAATAACAAGCAATATCTCGAAAACGGTTCACTCAACAAAAGAAATGTATATGACATAAGTTGTGTATTTTAACGCGATCTACATTTTTTGTGTAGTAACATTTTGTCTATCTCTTATGGTTTACCAGTTATTCAAAAGTCGTTCACAATGAAGAATACTTTTGGAGACATTCCCAGAAAATTCGAGATATACATTTCATTTCTCATGGCATTATCTTAATCATATGATATTTTCATCAAAATCGTTAGAGCCATTTTTGAGAAAATTAAAATTTTGGAAAAATCTTCCATGTAAAGGGTAGTCTGGGGTGGGGGGATTTTCTTGAAAACCTTCGTGTCGCATCTCTGGAAGATACTGAACCTAAATACCAAGTTTGGTGCTTATCGGACTGTTCGTTTTTGAGTTATGCTGTTCACAGACACACACACAGACACACACACACACACAGACACACACACGGACATGTTTCCAAAAATGCTTTTTTTGGATTCAGGAGGTCTCAAAACATGTATTTCCGGTGAAATCTCGGGAACGAATTTTTGGGTGGAATGCAATACTTCCCCTACTTACTATACGTAGTAGAGAAAGTAAAAAAGCATTTTTAGCAAAAGGTCCGTCTGTGTGTCTGTGAACCCAAAAACGAAAAGTCGGATAAATACCAAACTTAGTATTTAGGTTGAGTATGTTTCAAAGATGCGACACGAAGTTTTTCAAAAAAATTCTCCCACCCCAGACTACCCTTTACATGGAACATTTTTCGAAAATTTTGATTTTCTCAAAAATGGCTCTAACGATTTTGATTAAAATATGTTTAAGATAGTTTTATGGCAAATGAAATTATATCATTAATTTTCTGGGAATGTCCCCAAAGTCTTCTTCATTCTGAACGGCTTTTGCATAATGGTAAACCGTAAGAGTCTAGATACAAGTTTACTACACAAAAAATGTAGATCTCGTTAAAACACACAATTTATGACATATACATTTTTTTTGTCGAGTGAACCGTTTCCGAGATATTCCTTGTTGTTTATTTGAATTTCTCAACACCTTTTCTCAAATGGGAATTGGTTATTCTTTTCTCATATGTCCTGGACATGCAAAGAGAATTGAATGCTCCACATAGCAACTAGCTCTTAAAAGATTTGAGTAGACCTAAAGCTTACCACATTCCCCTTGCACCTACAAGAAATATTCTGCAGTTTCTGCAAATGTTTCGAAAAAACCTAAAAGATCAAGCATTTTTAAATTTGACATGCATGGAGCATATTTTTAAAGCAGAGTGAAAAATACAACATAATATTTTCAGAACTATGAAAGATAGAATGCTGAAATGTTGCATCTTACAGCCTTTTAGTGCAAGAGACACACAGTAATAAATGAAAAAAATCTGATGTGTTACACTCACATGACTTTCTCTACTCTTGTACAATCTATTTTTACAAACGCCTATTCTCCATATGCTTTATGTTAATCGAGATATCGAGATGTCAATCTTATTGGTAATTTTCTTGTAGATGCAAGGGGAATATGGTAGCTTTTAAGCGATGGTCAAATATTTTAACGCTGGTTGCTATGCGGCGCATTCCATTCTCTTTGCAAGTCCAGGACATAAAAAAATGAATAACGAATTTGAGAAAAAGTATAAGTATTGGAAAATTTAAGGGAATAACAAGCAATATCTCGAAAACGGTTCACTCAACAAAAGAAATGTATATGACATAAGTTGTGTATTTTAACGAGATCTACATTTTTTGTGTAGTAAACTTTTGTCTATCTCTTATGGTTTACCAGTTATGCAAAAGTCGTTCACCTTGAAGAATACTTTTGGAGACATTCCTAGAAAATTCGAGATATACATTTCATTTCTCATGACATTATCTTAAACATATGATATTTTAATCAAAATCGTTAGAGCCATTTTTGAGAAAATTAAAATTTTCGAAAAATGTTCCATGTAAAGGGTAGTCTGGGGTGGGGGGATTTTCTTGAAAACCTTCGTGTCGCATCTCTGGAAGATACTGAACCTAAATACCAAGTTTGGTGTTTATCCGACTGTTCGTTTTTGAGTTATGCTGTTCACAGACACACACACACAGACACACACACACAGCCACACACACGGACATGTTTCCAAAAATGCTTTTTTTGGATTCAGGAGGTCTCAAAACATGTATTTCCGGTGAAATCTCGGTATCGAATTTTTGGGTGGAATGCAATACTTCCCCTACTTACTATACGTAGTAGAGAAAGTAAAAATATTAACCTCAAATTGTGGATTTTTAAAATTTCGCTATTCGTTGCCATAATCTAGCAATGCTTTTACAGTAACTATCAATCAGGGACACCACTTCGTTAGTTTCTCCTCTTCTTTCCACTGTTATCCGAACCTCCATCGTTCCATTTTCAGTTGCTGACAATGGGGATCGAGCACTAAACATTGCTGTAGGAATAGCTTCATATTTTTAATAATGTTTTGCGATTTATGTATTTTTACTGTTCGTTTCTTCATATAGGTTAACAATCTGAATAATATTTTATATAGGTATGCAATATTTAATAATGCATTTACTTTAATTATTTGTGACTTTTGAATTATTCTGGCATTATTCAGCTTAATTGTCGTTATATCCTCTCGTTATTGTCCTCTGTAATCTACCCGCTGGAAGAGATTCATGTTGTCACGTGTTTCAAGGCCGATAGTAGGCATTTACCTTCACGAAGAGCATGAGTCAGTGATGTACACAACACAAGGACTTTTGGCAGCCGTGTCTGTCGTCTTGCAAGGTTTTCATCAAGGAATGCAACACTAATGCTAAATACCTGAACAGCTCTCCCATTTCTAATACACTACATTGCACACATTACCTACGCATATGATGATGTTCTTATTTGAAGATGTTCTCTACATTACTAGCCCTCTCGTGCCACTAACACTTAAACATAATTAGGTGTTTTTATAATTTCATTTTCAGACCAGTTTTAACACTACTATAATTTCTAAACAACCCGAATTGCTCGAGTGAATTGACAGATGAGCATCATTGCGTCTAAAATTACTTTTGAGTCGAAGCAGGTGGCATCATACAGCGCTGCATGACTTGATGTGTCGCATGGCAGCCGAGGCAGTGTACCGCGATAATGTAAATATTTACTGTAGTGTTAGAACTAAAGGTGGGAAATATTGTTATTTCTCAGTAAAAGTTTCAAACCATCATTCCAAAATAGCAGACGAGTACGCCCACTAGTATTTACGCATAACCTTAACATGATGTCCACTTTTGCTCCACTGAACTCGGTTCTTTCGCATCAAGTGATTCTTCGTCTGTCAACGAATATTGCTAAGTGGCAAGGCGATGCTTCTCTCCTTTCCTCTCCCCCTTCCATTCAATATACCATATCCAGCCACGAATTCGTAAATATTCTTAAACACAATACATTGCTTCGTTACATCTGCGTACTATTATAGTAATACTGCTCACTTAACTCATATTAAAGGAATTCTTCATTTTCATCATCGTCTTCGTCGTCGAGTCAGTTTCCATGATCCTAATGATTACATCTTCAAAAAAAAAAAAAAAAAGCCTTCTCGAGTAATTTTCTTTCACAAGTTTATTGCAAGAGCTCAATGGCGGGAAGATTATCTAGTGGGCGTTGCCCTCTATTGGAACTTGGAAACAGGAGGTTCGAGTTCTCGCATCATTATACATACTTGTAACTGTTGTAACGCAGCGTACTCTATACGATTACAACGTTACTTCTGGAACTGTTTATAAAAATATTACACGTAACATCCACATGAATTTCTCTACCCACAATCGCTTATTTTACATAGCTTCTACAAGCCATTCTCCTCCGAAGGCTTATTCCCCCCCCCTACTTCATGTTAATTGAAATGAAATAAAACTTTGCAGAATAGTTTCATTACATATTTCATTATAGGAAGGTACAAAGGAAATACAGGAGCAGAATCGATAATCAGTTTTTTTAAAAATGAGTGGCTATATGCCGGCCCTGAAACTCCGTACTCTTTCCATGATATCGCGAAAAACAACTGAATAGCAACATCACTTTTAAAAACCTATGAAGTATTGAAAAATTTAAACCAAAAACGGATATCTCGTAAATGACTGATGTCACAACTAAGTTATTTGAAACAAATTCTGTGTTTTAAAGAGATCTACGGCCTTTTTATGCTAAGCGTTTTGGTCTATTTCTTAAAGTTTACCAGTTATACATTTATATCTGCAAAATTCTTCCTAAATGAAGAACTTCAAAGCTACTCCCAGAAAATTTAAGATATGCATTTTATTCGTCATGTAAATATCTTTAATATATAGTATTTTAATCAAAATGCTTAGAGCCATCTTTGAGAAAATAAAGCATATAAAAAGATGTTCCATGTTTGGGATGGGGGGATTTTCTCGAAAATCTTTGTAATGCATCTTTGACAGATACGAACTTAAATATCAAGTGGTATTTAACCGAGTTTTAATTTTTTATTTACGCGGCTCATAGAGACAGTGTCTCTGTCTCTCTCTCTCTCTCTCTCTCTCTCTCTCTCTCACACACACACACACACACACACACACATGGAACTTTTTCTGATACGGCTTTTTTATTCACGGGACTTCAAAACATGCATTTCCAGTGAAATATCGATATCGAATTTTTGAGTGGAATGCAATAGGTACCTTCTCCAGATAAAAGACCTACCTGATAGAGAAAGTAAAAATATACTCAACTGATCACGTTAATGCAAAGGCGGAAGACTGTTATTTTGGAACTGTATAACTGGATGAAACCGTTCCAAAATCACGATAACCCCATTTTTCCCTGTCCCATATTGAATCAGTTTATAGTATGAAGTGAGCAACAATCAAGTCGACAGGTTAAATGTACTTTTTGCACGTTGTAACAATATCATACTTGTCTACTAGATGTGGGAATATTTCTTCATTATCTTGTCTTAAATGCTGCGTCCTCCAGGCATACATAACCTTCCCGTTGTGGTTTAGATACCTTCCATTTTTTGCATGAGTTTGAAACAGACTTAATACTTTTGTTGTGATAAACGTCCTGCAGATGGCCTACTTGTGGCAATTTAATCTTGTAGGCCAAAGTCAATATTTCAATGAAGAAGAAGCAGACGAACAAAACACTATTGTATCCGAATGCTAATCAGTTGTTCAAAAGGAAATCGTTTATGAGTCTCATAAGTTGGCAATGTCCCTATCATTGCGGAAACATTTCAACAATTTTAATAGATTTACAACGACGCGTGCATTCGAAAATGTCTGCATGAATGTGAGATTGTCTTTCCTCAGCAATCAAACACTACAATCTAAACGTGACTTAACCTAAGTCAAGAAAAACCCGCCGTGAGGAAATTTCAGGTACCTGAACGGTAAAAACCCTTTGGCAAAGCCAAAGCAGCACATTATGATAAGTTAAATAGTGCTGACGGCATTATGCTGATAACTCATTTCCACAAAAAGGGACATTTTCGCTTCAGTTTTCCCTTAACAAAAATGAACGGGATAGAGAACCTCCCCAGAAAAAAATGGGACGTCGAGTCACCTTTGGATTGGATTGTGAAGCGGAGGGGATTCAGTACCGATCCAAGAATGAGGATATTGTACCAACGCCCCACGAGGGGCACCCCCGGGAGGGAGGGATGAGATTTCAGGTGGCCGGAACCAGGAGTGACGACACAGCAATGACAAGGTCCCTACAGTTTCCAGATTGAGACGCCCCGACAGTCGGACAGACAGACCGGGGATCCCGCTCCACACAGGGTCCAACGCCTCACCCCAGGGGGCGGTCTTTATGTCTCGACAACCGATCGAAGGCCGAGGGACGGAGAAAGTTCACAGAGAGTATCCATTTTCACTGACACGCTGCACCGAAATACCATCGCATCCAACCTTAAAACAGACCAAACGGGGTGAAGGGTGAATGAAACGATTAATGGAACGAAATTGAGGGACAGGAAATTCGGGGATGAAAGAAACCACTTCAGATTTGCCTGACGACCCGGGAAAACCCCTGAAAAAACCCCATAGGTCGGAGTAGGCGGTAGCCAGGAATCGAACCCGGAACCTCCCGAATGCGGTCCATAGACGTTACCGGCTGAGCCATCCCGCTCGTTTGGGTCACCTTAGTATAACAACATTTTATCTACCATTTATAGATATAATATCAGTATCATGCTGCAGTTTATCCTGTAGGGGTGGAAAAATGAGAGTCGTACCATGCTACTTCGATTTGTGTGCACTCCTGAGGTGTGTAAGTTATCATGACCAATGAACAGACCAACTCGGTTAACCTCTTAGCAATGTGCAAACATCGAAAGGAGGCTCTAAAGGTTTCCACAAGTTGTTCTTTCGCTGACTGTATCTTCTAAAAAACATTTAAAATGCCTATCGGCCATCTTGTTCCTTCCTAGAATAACATACAAACCTTGAAGGAAAAAATGAGGGTAAAGATGTGTTTGCTGATTAGTTAATTTGGAACTGGAGGTCGAGCACTGTTTTAATTGAAGACTGCTGCAGTCTCATTCACACTTGGGACGCTGCCCATTACTCTGAAACGCTGGCTGTTTCTTTGTTAGGGCACAGGTATGGTAGAGGACTCATTAAAGCATCATGAAAGATACATTAATAGTTAAATATCAATTTTACTTATTTCTTGTTCGTTTCTTTCTTTTCTGCTTCTTCCTTCCACTGCCATCGTTCAGTAATGTTATAGGTTCCCTTCAGTACTATTCAGTTTTATCTCTAAGCACTAACATGTATTATTTGTCCTATTACATTTAGTTGAATATGCTATTTCATGTGAGCATATACCTAACCTGTTAATTACCTATATTTCATTCAGATCTTCCCCGTTATCTACACAAGTTTTATACGTGCATTTTGTTTGCCATGTATCGCATTTTATCTAGTGAACTGTTTTCATGGGCTATTTGCTTCTTACTTTAGCGGGCAATTTTATCAGTTTTCAATAGTCTCGCAATTTTTGTTTTCTGTTTAAACTACAGGGTGACTCAATGAAATCAATTTTTTACAATTGCATAATAATTTACATTGTAATTTACCTGAAGCCACGACGTCGCAACAGTGGCTGTATAAGTGAACGCACGCACGCACACACACACATACATGCGTGTCCCACACGGTATGAGATTAATGTCAGTTTATGCAACACAAGGAGACATTTCATTTTCTTAAAAACTATCCCGCAAATGGCCTCCATTTCTGTGACGATAATCTGCCAGCCTAGGTTACATATTGCCAAATCATTTTTGTAACATTTGAGCTAAAATTGCATTAATTTATCTGTATTGCAGCATGCATTTAAATTCAAACATTATGCTGAACGCGGTTTATATTCCCGATGTTTGAAGTTATATCGCACCTGTAACTCTCTAGAGTGAAAGTTGAAATTCACATTTTGTACGCATTTTTGTATACTTGGGAAGCTCATTTAAGGCTCATAAGTAGGTATATAGTATTCATCGGTTCATAGCGCTTTACATGATTGCTTTTAGTGTAGATATTGATATTTTCTCATAAGAAGTACCCGAAATGTTCTGCGTCAGGGTGCATCATTGCTCCAACCTATTCAGAAAACACTAATGAGCATTAAGAATCAATTAAATTCCAATCATCGGTGTTGTTAAATTATCTGAGATTAACTCTTTGTCCACTGTGCAGATTATTCTTCTACTTATCCTTTAATACCCCCACCAAAAGTCCATAGGGTTCGGGTAGAGTGTACATGGCGCCATTCAGTGCTGCATTGTCGTTTGGGAAAGTGTTGTCTAGGTACCAGTACATCAAAATGGGAGGGTGCTCCATCTTACAGGAAAGTCAGCCCTAGTCGTGAGTTGCGGCACCACTATGTTTCGTAACATGCACACAAAACTGTTATAATCCACAGTTGTGTCAAAGACAGTCGATATTGTTTTCCTAGGCATGTTTTATATTTGTACATTTTATTAATCTCGTTTCTATAGTAATGAAAACGTTTATTCCATGCGTTTACCTTTAACACGTAATAATTACCAGTACTATAGCCCACCATTTCTTTAACGAAAATATATGGAATATAAAATATAAATATCTCCAATGTATGCTATATAGCTGCTTTTGAGTCACCCTGCTTAGATGAAGCGGAACATTATCATGTGCAATAGAATACACCTGAGGTTTAATCCAAACGTGGCTAATCAGCCAGACAGATGCATTCCTCGTTACCGATATGGGCGCATATAGCCCTAAACTTTCTGAGACATTGGTGGATATCTTTCACACTTTGAGACAGGAAAGACCCACCTCGAACCTAGATTCTTTGCTAGGTCTTTAAACGTGGTGTAAACTACCAGCAGAACAAAACTTCGGACTTCATTTTCTTGCAAACACAAGACTTATATGCAGAAAATGACACATAAAACTACTACTGCTCTAACTGGGCATTGTAGATGTCTATGAATATTGCATCAACAAGTTGTAGCTCCCCAAAAGGTGTTCTGATCCGTTAAGTTATGCCCTTGTTTACGCTACACAGCCTTGTGCCGAAGATACGAACTCTATCATTTTGTTCATGCTTCCCAAAAAGGAAATGGAAGGTAATCCGCATGACAGCTGATTGGAGTCAGTGGGGCAAGGCTAGATGCTCAACTTTTCTTTCCTTATAGCTGGCTGCATTCTCTTTGTTTTATGCCTTCTTCCTCTTCTACACCAATCAATAACTTTGTAATCTACTGTGTTTATTCTATTAGGTAGTGGTGAAGTAAATTTCTGCTGTGTTTGTTTTGAATCGTCAGAGAGGAAGGAGTACTTTAGTTATTAAAAAAGAGCCTGATTTTCTAGCTACGCTTTTACTTTCAGAATTTTATACAGATTAGACCAGCGGAGAAAACTTTCTTTGGGCCGTAGTACAATAAAAAGAGAATTTTACGTAGTGTTTAATTATAGAAAATATAACTGAAATAGGTTCTTCCTTTCCTGATCATAGTGTGTGTGTGTGTGTGTGTGTGTGTGTGTGTGTGTGTGTGTGTGTGTGTGTGTGTGTGTCGGTGGTAATTTCGATAAAATTGTCATAGGTAATATTACAAGTGGTGGGAGTGAAAATGAATGTGTGTCATTGTAAAAATGAATAGAACGAAATTAAAAACCTACAATCGACCAATTAACACCAGCAGTTGTTTCTCAAACCAAAGCATGATATGATCATAGCAGTTAAACGGGGCCTATACAAATGATACAAATCAGAAAAAAATATCTAATGTGTTACATTCATATGGCGTTCTCTGTCACTCTTCTACAGACTATTCCTACAAAAACTGAAACTTCTATGTACTTCTTGTTAATCGAAATAATTGTCTGCAGAATGCAACATTTCCAATAACATTTCGTTGTAGGTAATTTAAGGAGATTGAAGTGATAATCAAATTTTTAAATTGCTTTGAAATTTCATTTATTTTCCATGACATTGCGAGAAACTACTGAATGATGACTGCACTCCAAAAATGACAAATTATTGTAAAGTTCAAACCCTAACAACGAATATCTTGAAAATGGCTGATGACACAAAGTAAGTTATTTGAAATAAATTGTGTGTTTTAAAGAATTCTACATTTTTATGTTGTGCATTTGCATCTATTTCTTATGGTTTACCAATTATACAAAATTAAGAGGACTTCACATGCTATTCGCAGAAAATCTGAGATATAAATTTAATAACCTCGTAAGTTTAAATATATGATACTTTAATAAAAAAATCGTTAGCCAATTTTGAAAAAATAAAAAAACATACGAACATTTTTGCAATAGAGTAGTTTGGGCTGGAGGTACATATTTTCTTGAAAATCTTCGATTCGTATACTTGGAAGATGCTGAATTTGAATGGCAAGTTTGGTATTTGTCCAACATTTCGTTTCTGAGTTATGCTGTTCTCTCTCTCTCTCACACACACACACACACACACACACACACAGGGTCCTTTTCTAAAAATTGTTTTTATCTATTCAAAACGCGATTTCCGATGAAATCTCGATATCAGATTTTTTAATGCAATGCAGTACTTCTACTATAAAGAGTAGAGAAATTAGAAATGTTTCAAGAGATCTTGAGATTATCGAGTAAAGTTGCATAAGTAGGTAGCATGAGAGAACTTATCTGCTTAAGCTCAAGTCTCGAGTGATATTAATTTCGCCTACTTCACAAATAAAATCCGTATAAATAATGTGTTAATATAATATTTACACTAAAAGTATAATCCACTTACATTCTGTTTAAAAGCAAATCACCACATCGCTGTATTATGAAACAATGATTAGCCAGTCCACCCCGAGTTCGAAACTCGGTTAGGATGAGTTACCTGGATAGGTTTTTCTGGAGTTTTCCCTTATCTCGAAAAGACGAATGTCAAGTAACTTTAAGCATGCCTCCGGTATCATTTCACCCATTCATACATTCATCGTCCGATATGCATTAACCATTGGCCTAACTTCAAAAGCAAAGATGAAATGTTACATTAACAAACTAAAATTAAAACTTTCTGAAAAAAAAACCATTATCTATGAGATTTTAAACAAATCAATTAAATGCATGACGCTTGATCAAGTATTAACGCTGCCATTTTGTTTTGAATCTTCTCAGTGTGAAATGAATGACAGCGGGGGCATTAACGAATGACGATTATTACTTCCTCGTATAATAAAGCCGCTATTGGTTGATATTCAAGAGTTCTTAAACTCTGTTTATCTGTATCGTGCCTACGCTGTTCTTAAGTAACAGTTTCTTCTCTTCTCAATATATTTTTTAAGAAAATTAACAAAACACTCTTGTTTTGTTTGCTTGTTTTTGTCTTTAGCAGTTTGCTGATCAACACGTTGGTGGCGGGAGAGGTTCGCAGTGTATCTAAATCTTGTCAGAATATGAAGCATGTGAGGTGATTTGCGTATTCTCTCAATGTGAAAGGATAAAATCAAAAAGAAAGAATAAAGTGAACAAGCTAAATTAACAAGGCAAAGGACACGTCTTAGAATGTAGGACAAATGTACCTCCTCACAGTCCAGACGCAATACGTCCTTTTTTTTTCCTTTCCTTTTTTTTTTCTCCTCGTGTTGTATTGCATTTAGAATGCTGTATTATTTCACCGGATAGGTGGAATTTATTTCACACACAAATGCACCTATAAAAGGTTGCTGAAATATTACACAGACTAGTACAATAGTTCATATCTCTAGCTCTTACAATTAAAAAATAAATATATATATATGTGTCACATTCACATGGCTTTCACTATCCACTATTGTTTAATTTGATATAACTTCTATAAACTATTCTTACGACAGTTTATTTTTCTACCTACTTCTTAAGGGTAATCAAGATAAACCTTTACACAAATAGTTTCATTACAGATTTCGTTGAAGGTACAAAGGGGATAGAGGCAACGGAATCGATGGTCAGTTGTTTAAAACCGGATCGCAATTCCGGCCTAGAAATTCCATTTTCCATGGCATTGCGAGAAACAAATGAATAGCGACAGCACTTAAAAAGCGACAAACTATTGAAACATTTAAACCAATAACGGATATCTGATAAAAGACTGGTGTCACAACTAAGTTTTTTGAAATAAATTGCTTTAAACAGGTTTACATATTTTGTGCAGTGCGTTTTTCTTCATCTTTTATGGTTTACCAGTTATATAGAATTATACCAAATTAATTCAGAATGAAGATGGCTTCAGAAACTATAACCAGGAATTTCAAGGTGTTTATTTAATTTGTCACGTAAATATCTTAAACATATAGTATTTTTATAAAAATCGTCAAAAGTCATATATGATGAAGTTTTTATTTGCCCCACGTTGGGCGCCAATTTGAAGAAGTTTTGTATTGTAGTTCAACTGTTGGGGAGCCGAACACTTGAAGTTGTTGCAACCGCACGTATGGTACAAAGTTCGGCAGCCTTCGCCCCAAGTTTAAAAATATTAAGTTTGTAATTTTTACTGTTTCTTTAAATATTATATATTTATGTTTGCCTCGGCTGCATCAGTATTTATATATATATATATATATATATATTTTTTAGAGACATATTTCTCTTTGCAGGGTTGTGGTGCGGCTGAAGAATGTAGGCTTACACAGTTTTTAAGTTTTTCTTCACTCCATTTATTAAAGTTTGACACGATTTAAGTAACACTTCACTGATTTAGAGAGAGCTGTGAGATTTTTTTATTTAATTACTTGCACTTTTTAACAAGTAAACTATTTTTGTCTCGCACAAAATACGTATTAAATTTCTCGAGGACACATCTCGCGTCTGATTAGTAACACTGTCTACAACCAACGTGTCCAGTTATGAGCACTGTCTACAAGCAACTGACTTGATTTCTAGCGCCTAAATTTGTAAATTTCTGTATTTCAAGTCTCTGATTGGCTATTCCTAATCCAAAAGAATACTTTTATTTAACTTAAACTTTTTTCTGGTTGTTGATTGGCTATTTTATAAACTGTCACAAAAATTACATTATTGCTTCCAAGAATCACAAGTAGTATTGTTAAACTTTCAAATTCATTATTGCCTCATTGTTACCTCATTGTTAGCAACTTTTAACCTATTATTCTCACAGCTCCTACATTATTAAATTACGTAATACATTCACATAACATTATTGAACATGTATTCAATAATATAAACATATACCTTGACTGTAATATACACTTTTTATATATTGTTACATACACATATTGCTTTAAGGCGGGCTGTTATTGAATTTATATATTATATAATTTGACTGAAATCATTTAAGTGTTAAAAATACTGTCTCAATGAGAATATCCAGAATTTCAGAAAACCTTCCATGTAAAGGGCAGTTAAGATGTGGGGGTTTTCTTGAAAATCTTCGTGTCGCATATTTGGGAGAAAGTTGAACCTAAATACCAAGTTTTGTATTTAGCAGATATTCCTTTTTTTTCCGTATGTTCACACACACACACACACACACACACGCACACACACACACACACGCACACACACACACGGGCCTTTTTCTAAAAAGTTGTGTTACATTCACATGGCTTTTTCTACTCCCTCATCTACAAACTATTCTTCCAAAAGCTTATTTTTCTATCCTAGTACTTTTTGTTGATCGGAGTAAACTTTCATTATAAATTTACAAACTCGTTATAGGTATCAGAAGCATACACCAGCGATCGTCAGATTTTTAAAAAGCTTTTTGCTGTGTGATGGCTTTGCTCGAAGTAAGAAACAATTGGAAATGAACGGTAAAAAGAGGGAATTATAGTATATAATGTATTGTGGTGTTCTGTGTATGAAATTATGTGCATAATCTTTGTATGACACCATATGCCTGTCTAACTGAAAAAGTGGCCAGGACCAATTTCAGCTGCTTAGTACTCAAATCAATCAATATGTCTATTTTATCAGATTTAGTATATTTTAATGATCACCTGCTTTAGAAAAAAGTTGTCGCTTAATCTCAAATAACCTGCGGACCCCTTTGCACCCAATATTCTAGAGCTGCGCAGCATGTGCGAAGTTGGAACTTAGTCTCTTTGATTTTCGCCCAAACGTGCTTTATTGAATTCAAATCCGGTGATTTCGGAGTAGAGGCCAGGGTACCTCTTCCAAGGACGTATTTGCTCAGGATACTATTTTTAACCAAGGCCAATGAATAGACTGAATGATTATTCTGCTGGAATGTTCAATTTTCTACAGGATAATGGGTGCCGGTTGTAAAAGTGGATACCGGGATGTAAATCCGATCTCCAAAGCGCAAACTTGAGTTTTACCTCTAATTCGCATCCCTACCCGAGTTCTTATGTTGTAAACAGAGATAGCGCAGCATTTTCGGCGTTAGGCGTTAGCTGCACCACGCTCCTAAACCTAGTGGTGACAGAACATACCCGCTCTCAGAATGCGTTTAATCATTTTACTATGTCAGAAATAACTTAATTTATCCACAGAGAAATGCTCATAGTGGTTTTGTCTCTTTTGGTTACAGACGCCAGTCGAGCCAGTTGTCAGGAGGTGAAAGTACTCCTAGCCCAGGACCTCCAACTGCACCAGCATCAGGCAAGTAATATTTCGCCATAAACCTTGCACGCACGTCCGGAAATAGTCGGGCAGGTGTGAGGTACTGCCAAGTAGAAAGAATATGATGTTTGTATATCAGTTCAGGTATTCAATTAGGATTATTGGCAAATTATTGTGCGATCTAATTTAAACGCTCGTATAATAGCGAATATTAGGGATTGAATGAATGGTTAGCAAATGGATACTTAAAACACCAAACACATTAACAGAGCACTGTCAGGCCTTAGATTTGAGGCCTTAGAAACGAATCAGGTGTTTCAGCTCTTGGTAGTAAATTCAATTCTGCAGAGACTGGATTAGTTATGGAATATAATTATACTTATGTAATACTGTACGAGGGTGGTGTCATAACTATTGACCAGTAATTAATAACGTGCTGGTCTCAAAACTGCAGCATTCAGGTATAGTAATGACCTTGACCAATCAGCATAATATTATACTGTTTGTTCCTCAGGCCGCCCGTTAGCAGCAGCGTAACAAATGGCAATCTGCTCAACAGCCGCTCTATATGGTGTGCAATCACTTACAGGAGGTTTGGAAAGTTCTCGACCTGCTACGAGATGGTGCTGGAGTATCAAATAGCAAGGATGCTTCTCAAGTACTGTTCTTCAGATGGCACAACGTGCAATTTTATACATGTGCTTTCATTTGTTGTTTTAGTTATACTGCTGCAAAATTTAATCATCTCATTAAGTGCCAACCGAAATAAAGGAACTGTATTCCATTTTGGAACATTCTTCATATAATTTTCTACAGTGAAGAAATAGGCTGTGGAGTTTAAACGCAGCTGTACTTTCATTTTTGTGACGAACGTTCAGGACGTTCAGTTACCACTGTCTGAAGGAAACATCACGAAAATCCACAGTGCTGTGTTAAATGACAGATGAATCAAGGTAAGTGAGCTTATTGATATTGTGATGATCGCACTAGATCGTCAGGAACATTTTGAACAAGAGAAAACTCACAGCGCTATGGGTGTCGGTTTATTAACCCCGATCAGATGCGCATTCGAATAAAGATCTCATAGGAGTGCTTGGGCATGTTCAGATGAAACTCAACCGATATCACTGTTGACATAACATGGATTCACCACCACACGCCAGAGACGAAGCAGCAGTCCCAGCTATGGGTGTAAGAGGATGAAAGGCCTCCAAAGAAGCTCAAGTTTGCTCTTCAGCTGGAAAGGATGACCACTGTTTCTAGGATGCCCAGGATGTGTTGTCCGTAGACTATCTGGAAAAGAGCAAAACCATCAACGGGGATCACTATATAGCTTTGCTGAAGAAGTTGAAGGTTGCTATGAAGGTCAAATATCCGCGTTTATTGTAGAAAGAAGTTCCTGGCGCACCCTCTTCAATTGCATTCGCAAAGTTGCATGGCTTACGCTAGAACTGCTGCCACATGCAAAATATTCACCAGATTTGTCTCCCAATGACGGTTTCCTCTTTCCAAATCTGAAGAAATGGCTCGTTGTCATTCACATCAGATGCGGAATCAAAACAGAAAAAATCTTATTTCGCAGGGTTAGACAAATCATTTTGTACTTGAGGTATAACGAAGTTACCGTTTATCCAAGTGTATAGAGCTGAAAGTGATTATGCTCGCTTCGTCAGAAGTGGCTTTAACAGACAGTAGAGTAGAAATACACGGAAAAGGCTCTCTCTGAACACAACCTTCTTCCAGAATACTACCGTGGCTTTGCTGTTCGTTAGAGAAGAGGCCTGCTGGCAAATAATGCGGACTTTACACTTCCTGCTCTATGGCATCCTCACATCCAACCAATGCGAAATCGATTTATTTTGGAGGATTAAAGAGCTCTTGCCAGGTCTAAGATTACCAGCAAGACAAGACATCTTAACAGTATTGCGTTTTATGCAGAAAAAAAGACACTTGATTGACCGGCACCTTTCAGCAATCTGGGAAAGAGGATAATATATACAACATCCGTTGAGACTTTGTGAGGGTCTGAAGGAAAAGCGGAAGATTTCGATAACAACTATATCTAGGTGCGTTCGCTATTGTGAAATACATATCTTTAGCATCACTTTGTCCGAACACATACACGAAACATGTTATAAATAGGGAGTTCAGATTTTATACTAGGAATTGAAAAACTTTGTCTACACATTTGAATTTGTTTGAAATCGGTACAAAATGAAGGTAGTTAGAAGAGCTAAAGTTTTATGTACGAGAAATTAAAGATTTGTCGACACATTTAAAGTTTTGGTTGAATTCGGTTCATAATTAAGGGTAATTGAGGTGGAGAGCATTCTTAAATTTCCTAAACTAGTTCATGTGAGAGTTAAAATTTTATGCGCACGAGTTTGATTTTTTTTTAATTTTTAAATTTATACATGCAATTATTGATTTGTTAGTGTGTTTTGTTCCGCATCAGCTGTGTTGTTTAGTTTGTGGTGGTGAAATTTAGGTTTTTATAATTTATTTATCTATTCTGAAATACCAGGTCCGTTTGAAAGTGAGATTAAAACTTAAAAGGAAAGTGGTTAAATTACCTTTTTGAGTAGGTTTTGACTGTTACGGTAATGATTCCATAAATAATTGGCAAATCATTCGAGTTTTAGATGCTCAGATCCTACCGCTACGTCTGTCTTTGCTTCAAGGCCGCAACTGCTCCACTCCTCTACTTCTAAAAAACATCCCTCGGCTACGCTTTGCGGCTTAGGGCCCTCAGCGTTGGCCTACGCCTTGCGGCTTGGGGCCCTCATTAGCGTCTCCAGCCTCAGAAACCTAAGGTTAGGTACGGCATAACTTTGGAGAACCCTAGTAATTCAGTTTACCCGTTTATTTCAACAAGAAGCAACATGTGGCGGTTACTGGAGGGGCATGTTTCCGTGTGTTTCCATGGCAACCTCTCCTCCGCTGTTGCTCTAGCACCAGCCAGTAACGTTCTACCAACCTCCTTCCCTTTCGCCCATAAACTGAACTTTGAGGGGTAGCATGTTGCCATATTACATTACATCTTAACATGTGCTTTCATACTGCTTACTAGCTTTCCAATACAACCCGGCAACGCTGTTCTCCCACTTTCTACAGGTGGAGTACATCGGCAGCGATAGCTAGTGTTGCCAAATTGAGTTTACTTTCCCGCGTGTTGGGTTATCATCTTTCTGTCTTATCTTACGCATGGGGAGGGTCGTAGAATTATCCAGGGTAAAAAGATCGTATGTGTTACATTCACATGATTTTCTATAGTCAATATACTACATTTTTATACCTCTTCCGTAAACTATTCTTACAAAAGCTTATTTTTCTATTTCATGTTAACACAAACGTCTGCAGAAATAATTTCCTTACACATTTCGTTGTAGGTAATACAAGGGGAATAGAGGAAACCAAATGAATAGTCAGATGTTTAAAGCGGGTCGGTATTTACTGACCTTGAAATGTCACTCTTTCTTTGGCATCGCAAGAAACAAGTGAATAGCGACAGCACTTCTAAATATCTGATGGGTTGCATTCACCTGACTTTCTCTGAATTTTATAGAAGTGTGAACTTCTATAAAATTCTTACAAAAGTTAATTCTTCTATCTATTTATTCTTAATCGAGATAAACTTTCTTTACACATTTTACCATTTGAAAAAAGTGTAAGTATTTGAAAATTCAAACCAGCAACAAAGAATATCTCGGAAATGCTTCTCCACAAAAAAAATTAAGTTATTTTACATAGATTGTGTGCTGTAAATGTACATTCACAGTGAAATGTAAGCGCTAACTAACGCAGCTAAGCGCAGGCGTGAGGGAAGACCATTCACAATGCACCCGTAGGCGTAACGCAAGAAGTTTGCACGGGCTTCTAGATCCTTAAACTAATTGCGGAAATCTTCCGAATGCACCGTAAGTTTCAAATTGAACAATATAACCAACAATACCAAATAAGACTTCACTGAATATTTTATAAATAAAAAGGTCACGAATGGTTGACCAAAATGTTGAAAATAGTTGTGCAAGTACTATGGAAACTGCAGCAAGTTATAATATATGTGATGATACAGCTGCGCAAGTTATATTAATGCAATGTGCATTATCTCTTTGCGCCTTACGATTTGTGAGCCAAGAAATTGGGTGCAGATGCTGGGTTCATCCATTAAATGAAAGAAGGATTCAATAAGGAGACTACCTAGCCTCTTGAGAGAAATGAGAGATGGTGACGCAACAATTTGTGTGGCACGGTCCAATGAAAGAGAGCGTGCATGGAAGTGTACATTAGACGGCGTAAAGTCTCGCATCGCGATCGTCTGCTGTTGAACAGCAGGCAATGCAAAGAGAAAGAAATGCAGAATTCTTCCTCCATGCACGCAACGCAAGCATAAAGTTTGGAGTTTTCAAACTCTTGCGTTGCGTAGCGCGTTGCGTGACTATGTGAATGCTTCCATTAAATAACACGGATGCAAAGTCTTGCGCTTATGCTACGTCTGCGCTTACATCAATGTGAATGGGCCATAACAGATCTACATTTTTGTGTAGTAAGATTTTGTCTATTTAATCAATTATATAAAAGTTAATCAGAATGAAGAGGATTTCCAAGGTATTCGTAGAAATTTCAAGATTAGGTATATATACACTTTATTTGCCATGGCATATGCTTTTTAATCAAAATCGTTAAGAGACGTCTTTGAGAAAATAAAAGATAATGAAGAAATGTCATGGATCTCACTTAAAATTTTGTGCCGCATGTTTGGAAGATTCTGAACTTGAATACCAAGTTTGATATTCACCGAACTTTCCGTTTTTGACTTATGCTGTTCACAGACAAAGATAGACACATACACTTAAACTAGTCGCGGGCATCCTTTCCCCAACCGGCTTCAAAGCGAACGGAAAGCTTTGAAGCCTGACCATAAACCCATCAGTAAACGATTAGTAGGGTCTTCCCATCCCTTAAACACAACACGTGGTCCTTTCTCCAGCTCCACCAAAGCAAAGCGTTGTTGCAATGTCATTTCTGCTGTTTCTTCGGTTTTAGCAGCTGGACTGTTCGCTCGTGCTTTTCTTCCATGTTCAGCTAAGCTTCTATATTACTTCTTCAGAGAAGTTATATAGTGTTTTACTTAGTGCAGTTTTGTAAGTTTAGCAGTGTTTAATAGTTATTAGTGTTTAATAGTTTAATTAAGATGTGGAGACCTTGGGAAACGAACCAAGTTGATGCCCCTCCGGTCGCACCAGCAAGTGACCCTCTGCCGAATATCAGTAATGCCAAGACCACGAAGAAAAGGGCTACAAAACTGAATAAGCAAAGCCAGATTTTTATGTATAATGTTCAAGAACATGTAGAAAAGAACCTTTTATGTGGAAAAATGTTTGTTATTGTTTTGAATTTCTCAAAAACAGCTTAACGATTTTTAGTAAAATACCGCAAGTTTAAGATATTTGGAGGAAAAATAAAATTTGTATCATGAATTTTATATTCTGGGAATAACTTGTAAAATTTTCCTCGTTCTCAACTTGTTGTATTACTGGTAAATTCTAAGAGAGAGACAAAATCTTACTCTGCGTAAAATGCAATCTCGGTAAAGGACAAATTTTAGGTCAAATTGTGTTAACCATTTCCGAGAAATTTTTTGTTGTTGGTTTGAATTTTGAAATACAAGTTGGAAGTCTCTGTTTGTATTTTCCTCGTGGTCATGCTAAGAGCATGGAATTTCAAAGTCATCATATAGTCATCTGTATTTTAAAAATCTGACTATCGCTTTAGCCTATGTATCCTTATATTTACAACGATATGTGCAATGAAATTTTATCTTATTATTTAAGAAGTAGATAGAATAAGCTTTTGTGAAAGTAGTTTGTAGAAGAGTGAGTAGAGATAATCTTGTGAATATAATACATAAGGTTTTTTTTTTATTTTCTTTCTTTTGCCTTCGTATTTTTACTTATCCTGCATTTTATAATAAAGCTATTCATTTAAGTAAACAGAAGATGTCTTGCTTATAAATCTTACACCTTAAACAATACACAACTTCAAGTATTAGCTTTATATTAATAAAACATTGTTGTGATACAAGTGATAAAAAACTTTTTACCATAGCTCCGCACACAGCATAATCAAAAATGATGCTTTGATTTGGGAGTAAGAGTTCCTTTCAAAATAAATTAATATTTATGTATTTTAATTATTTAATGATAGTCCAACAATGTATAGTTTATTCGGAACATGTTTCTAAGTTTCTCTCGGATATGTTAACATGCATTTCTATTCTTGTAGCGCAGTATATTAGTTCAGATCATTCATTAGTTCAGTTATATTTTAAAGCGTTTGCAACTTAAATGTAATTACTATGCGATTCATAGTTATTTACATAGTTATTTTGTGTGTAAAGCAAGCAGACAAACTGCATGATTGTATTCTGTACATGTGGAAATCACCTGCAAAGTTTTGCTTTTAAATACTATTTTTAATTTTGGCAACAACGCGCATATGCACATGGATGTCACTAAGATTTTATGGTGCTTGCGGTTAGGGAGGGTAGGGAACAAGTGTTTGGCTACTGCACAAAGGTCGCCGCTTGGGGATCCGAAGGCTGCGATGACCATACTTATCTTTTTCTAAAACGTCTTTTTATTCAGAAGGCCACAAAATGTGTATTTCCGGTGAAATTTCGGCATCGAATCTTTGGGTGGAATGCAATACTTCCTCTACTTGCTGTAGATAAGTAGTAGAGAAAGTAAAGATGACTATATATTGAATAATTCAAACAATAACAAAGAATATCTTCGGAAATGACTGAAGCTACAAAAAGTTATTTAAAGAAAATTTTATACTTTAAAGAGATCTTCATTTTTTGTGCATTATATTTTTGTCTATCTGTTATGGTTTATCAGTTATATAAAATTACACAAAATTAATTCTGAAAGCTGTTCGCAGGAAATTCCGAGATACACATTTTAATAGTCAAGTAAATATATTAAACAGATGGTACTTTAATAAAAATCGTTTTTGAGGAAATAAAAAGAATCAAAATGTTTGCATGTAAAGAGTATTTTGGGGTGAGGGGGATTTTCTTCAAAATCCTCGTATGGCATGCTTGGATGAAGTTTGGTATTCATTCGCGCGCGCACACACACACATTCTAACTTTTTTTTTTATTCAGGGCACCCCAAAACATGTATTTTCGGTGAAATCCCAGTATGGAATTTTTGGGTGGAACGTAGTACTTCCTCTAGTAAGGCTAAAGAAAGCAAAACGCGGGACGCGATATACCTATGAAAGTTTGGGAACCGCTGCATTAAAACACGGCTAAACAAGCGTTCCCCTCAGCACACTGATACCATTCAGGAAACTTGAGCTTCCCATGCTTTAGAATTTTATTATAATCCGAAGCACTAATTGAGATATTTTTTAATCAGGCAATCTGTGATTGATATAATGAATACTGTCATTTTCCCTAATTGGAAATTTTTTTGCGCATACATCTTGGTGTTCAAATTTGCGTGCTTTCTCCTACAGGCATTGCCGGTAGCAAAAAGAGAGGAAAGATATTTTTTATTTCCTCTGTTCCATAACAGAAACTCGAAAGTAGCAGATGCTTGTCTAAGACACCAACAGTTCTGAGGCACATGTCATTAATTTGCCTGATTTAGGGCCATATCTAAATCTCCGAATACAGGACATATCTGAAGATACCTAACTTATTTTATATAAAAAAGGCTGGAACTTAGTTGTTTTACAATTTTGAAAAACAGCTTACCTTATAGCTGTGTTGAGGATGTTAAAGCTGCATGGGCTACAGGAATTTAATATACTTTCCGCTGCCCATACTTTAAGAGAGTGCATTATATTCTTCAGCAAATATGGGTGTCTCAATGAAACGAAAAAGTTTAACTATAAAACAATACTTGTTAAATATTAAATAAGTAAAATAACAAATATAGAAAAAGTAATCTCAGTAGAATGCCATTTTATGCTATAAGGATCATTATTTTATTTGTTAGTGTATGTGCGGAACCATTTCTACGATAATATTCCGCCAGCCTCCTATGCAGATTGTGAAATGAATGTTGTATTTAAACGGGAATAGCAGAAATTTCTCCTCACCCATGTATTGATGGCATAT
Organism: Deroplatys truncata; assembly: GCA_030765065.1. NCBI lineage: Eukaryota > Metazoa > Arthropoda > Insecta > Mantodea > Mantidae > Deroplatys > Deroplatys truncata. The sequence goes on from CM060984.1 coordinate 130,595,570, forward strand.
GCTGGCGACATTGCGTCATGTCGCTCAAGATTATGGTGACTTCGAAATGCTCTTCTTACAGCAGCTGGAGTGTCATTAATTGCGCGAACTGTGGTTCATTCAAAACTCATTTGTGAGTTTTCACAAAGATACTCACCAGAAGGCGAAACGTTTTGCTGTTAAGACAAGTACGTTTCAAGTTATTGTGACCCTGCAGTGTACACAGAGACGAATGCTATATTCATAATTCATGTTCTCATGAAGAGGAAGGGATCAATCATATGGTCAGCAATGGTACGAGGGCCATCCCAGAAGTACCCGACCTGGTGTGTATATATATATAGCGGTTGTTTCAAACAAATGGCAATGGTAGAAAGTACCGCCCTTATAAAACTTATGTTTGAAGTTGCAGTATGCTAAGTTGTTTAGTAGTTGTTTGGCAGCCATTAATAGTGAACTCTCTCAGCGAATTTGTAAACATGGATAAAATTGGTCATCGTTATGTGATACAATACTTTCATTTGAAAGGTCTTAGTCCAACTAATATTAAAGTTGAGCTAGATTCTACTATGGGGGAGTCTGCTCCTTCGTTTACAACAGTAAAATATTTCGTGGCAGAGTTTAAGCGAGGTCGTACGAGCTGCCAAGATGAACATCGCAGTGGTCGACCAAATGAGGCGACCACGCCAGAAATTGTAAAGAAAATCCGCAAAATAATATTGGATGACCGTCGAGCTAGCAGACATCGTAGACATTTCAAAAAGTGCTGTACATCGCACACTAACTGAAAATTTAGACATGAGAAAGCTGTGCACAAGATGGGTGCCGCGTTTACTCACAGTGGAACAAAAGCAGCGTCGTGAGGATGTTTCAGTCGAGTGTTTGGCGATGTTTCACTGCAATAAAGCCGAGTTTTTGCGTCGATTCATAACCATGGGTGAAACATGGGTCCATCACTTCACACCTGAGACGAAGGAACATTCAGAACAGTGGATTGAAAGGAGAGAATCGGCTCCAAAGAAGGCGAAGACAGTTCCATCTGCAGGCAATCCATGGCGTCAGTTTTTGGGATGCACGTGGGATGCTTTTCATTATTATCTTCAAAAAGGAAAAGCAATCAATGGCGAGTATTATGCAAACATATTGCAGCGTTTGAATGATGAAATCAAACAAAAACGGGCGCATTTAGCGAAAAAGAAAATTTTGTTTCATCAAGACAATGCACCAGTTCACACATTCATTATCGCCATGGCCAAAATCAATGAGTTAAGGTTTGAATTGCTTCCTCATGCATCCTATTCGCCAGACTTAGCCCCCTCTGATTATTTTCTGTTTCCAAAGTTGAAGAAATGCCTTGGTGGTAAAAGATTTGCTAACAATGAAGGGCTGGAGTTTGCAGTTGATGGCTATTTTGCAGAACTCGACGGTTCTATTGAACATCGCTGGGAAAAGTGTATCGAGCTGAAAGGAGACTATGTAGAGAAGTAAACATGTTTCTTCCCAAAATTTTTGTGTTTTCTTTGTTAGGTCCGGTACTTCTGGGAAAGCCCTCGTATATTCTTACTGTTGTTTACACATGAGGTCAATGTACCTAACAACATAGTCCACACACACTGAAGTACACGGAAAAACGCAACGCCATGATGGTACTTTATTGTAGGACAAAGTTATCTGGAAATTCCAGTTCTAAATTGAAATTTGGTGTAAATTATGATTTTGTGTAAGTAAAGAAACCTTGATGTCTGGAGTCTCAAAACTGTTTTAAAACATCGGAAGTGTGTTGTTTGACATCATGCACGATGTTCCCAAATCGCCTTTTATTTCATTCGAGTAACCCCAAATAACACCAGGGATGGTGAAATACAACTGCTTTTTTATTATTACATTACGTAGGACTACTTGCTTCTGTTTCGATTATTTTATTTAAAAGAATTTTGGTATTGCTACTAACAGTCACCGCGTACGAGGCAAGTGTATTTGGTGTACTAACATTTAGCTTTAATTGTGACATCGATCAAAGCTTCATGTTTATTATATTGAACACTAATATAATATTCCGTAATACATTACGAATAATAATAATAATAATAATAATAATAATAATAATAATAATAATAATAATAGCGTATCTCGTCCGTCATGAATCAGATATCGATTACCTGTTAGATAGCTGCTTTGATCTATACATCCGCAGCTGTGCTTTGTGTACGAGTGGCTAGGGCGACAGGTTTCGAGTTCGAATCCCGCTCCCCTCTGCAATACATACTGTACTTTACATATGCATGTACTCGTATGTACAAAGGCACAACTTATAGCTGATTAAAATGTGTACCATCCCTGCAACACACAACCAACAGTACTGGCGCGCCGTGCATAACTACGACATATAACTTCAAGGAGTGGAAGCGTATTCGGGAACACCGTGTATGAATTTCGCATTATCAGACAAAATGTAATACGTATTAACGCTACACGCACCTATTCTTGTTATGCTGTACAGCTAGCTTTGTCGTCTTTCAGCTAAAACACAATTTTTGTTGGCAGGAGATGGAGTGACCACAAACAGCACAGCCCCCTCGTTCCCACCAGCACCTCCACCACCTCCTCCTCCAGCTCCTGGTCAGTTACCGGCCGTGCGACTTAGTACAGAGGTAAGTACTTCAATAAGTACGTAACTTCATGGTAATTGGAAAAATGTCTTATCTTATTATACTGATCTTGAAATCACTGGACACATGTTTTTATAGTTCTTTGGGAAGGTGAAAGTGTAAAACTCAGACGTGTAAATACCGACAAACCTTTGTATTCTAAATCCCAAAGAATAGTTTTGTTCTCAATTTAAACGAAATCTGGGAAAGCTCTTGGGGGAAAGAAAAAGGGTTAATGAAGAGGATGATTTGATATCGAATGCGTTAGAAAACATTTACAATTGGTGTTCCAAAAGTTCTCGGTCCGACTCAGATAAGTCTTGAAGATGGCTAAATATTAGCATGATACGAATGATAGTTGCTAAGTACAGTGCGGTCATTTTAAAATGGGGCCATAGACCGGCTATATGCATAGTACGCTGTTTTGCAGTAACCTTGGTACTTTTCCGATTTCCAACTGGTGGCGCATGGCGCGTTCAAGGTTATCTTTTTCAGCTGTGCTTCAGTCGCTGCTGTGTTCGCGCTGTGAAGAGAGTTGTGTATTGTATTGTGAATCTCAAAGGTGGAAGTTTATTCAAGATATTTTGTTGTGTGTGATTCGTTGTCATGTTATTAGTCCATTGCAATGCCTACCAACAAATTCACGCTTGAACAACGAGTTTTTATGTACGATACATAAAAACCGAATCCTATAGACAGGTGTGTAAACAATTTCAGGAGAAATTTGCTGGTATTCCAATTCCAGTTAAGGAAACTGTTAGACGTTTGGTTAATAAGTTTAGGATAGCTAAACCGCTAAACCTAAGAAGCAAAACGAGATGTTCTAACGGATTGACGAAATTGGTACATCAACTTGTGTGGAACCCCCAAAAATAAAATTTATAGGTAACAATCCCCACACCATAGACAAACTTATGGGCAATATAAAAAAAAGTTATGAACATTACGCAAGAACTTATGCGTGTGAATGGAAAATTTATCCGAAGATGCCAGGAATGTCTTCACGCAGAAGGACACCACTTCCAATACCTCTTATAACAAGGTTAGTACTGATTATAGCGCTATCACTCGTGAATAAGTAACGCGGGAGTTACGGAACGAAAAACACTCAGCGTAATTGACAGTGTAAGGAGCAGGCATGCGCGTGATCCATGGCCTCACCGTAAAACAACCGCACTGTATTATTCTTCAGATACCACGCTAAAGTTTCAGATGTGCACTAGTCGGTCACGACATGAATGCGTTCGGTAGGAAGAGGAACTAAACAGTTGAAGTGGGCAGGGCATCGGATGGACAGTCATGTAACGAAAACATCCGCAGTTCCGAGTTGCATTTACTAGCGAGGCTGAGACCTGCAAGTGCAAGACTGTTTCCACTGTGCAACTGTACATTCCCCCTCGCCTTCCCCTCTTGGTCAACATCAACAAAAACAGTGGCGCCCTTGAAGTACAACGTAGAAAGCGGCGAAAGCTAGAAATATACTCATTTTAAACTTTATCGTCATTATGCACTCGCAGTTTTATTTTGGTGCAGTTGTCTTCCATCCTGTAATGGCCTTTTCAGGTTTTTAAATGTAAATGTTATAAATCTGAAAATATTTAAACTTTTAATCTTCTTGATGCACATGTGTACCTAAAACATGAACAACAGTTCAAATTAAATGGAACTTTACATAAGTAGTCTTACTGAAAGAGTCCATATTTTTTAACAGTAAAATGTACATCCATCTTGTTCTTAAGAATGAGATTATTATTCCTAAAACTGATATTAATTAGCATACAACAGTAAAAGAACGGTATGTTAAAGATTTAAAACGTATATATTTTTGTAAACTTTGTTTTCCATTATAAAGTATAGTTTATGAGCAATAAGTATGACATATAAAAAATGTATGCTATAAAAACTGTTGAAATATAACAAAACGAGCTTGATACTCCTGCTGTGTTAAATGTTCCTATAGGTAATACTGAGATTTTGAGAATGCTAAAACTTGGGATATTAAAGATGAAGGTTTGTACAACGTAAAGATATACATAATAACAATACTTCCCAACTATTGGTAATTTTCACTGACATCCCCATGTATACTATCGAGTGCGCTCTAACTGTACAAGGCGGATTTTTGTGCTGTTTTCATGATTCTATAGGTTATGTTTAGCAAAGACGTTTTGCAGAAACAAGAGCAATATATCATTCATACATTCTGTGAAAGTAATGCGATGGTGTTTGCAGATACCTGAATCAAGAGGACTAAGAGAACCTCCTGCTGCAATACAGAACGCAATGATGACAAAGGACAAAAAACCATTCACATACACACCTGGTGGACTAGATCTCTCCCAGATCAGGAGTCCTCGCATGGCAAGACGCATCACAAGAAATGCAAATGCAGAAGGTGTCACTGGTGAAAATGTACAGGTAAGTGTAACTGTCAATATAAAAATAACTTTTTCTAAAAGTATATTTTGCTAATGAATATAAATACCTTCTTCACTCAGTATTTAACTGTGAAGATATTGTTTTTGTTATTTATGCAGCTGCCCAGCGACTGTTTCTGGCGGTACGCTTCAAACTACGGTACCCACCCGACTCGAAATTCTCATGCGTCGACTTATCCCTGCGGTGTATCTCTCTCGCAGGATCTCTTGTTATTTTTACATTGATTCTTGTGCTGCATTGTTGTTTCTGTAATGCATGAGCTATGAAAATTACATTTGCTAACCTCGGGTGGAACGAAATCTTAATTAAATTTCGTGTTCTTAGAATTACTGCATTTGTTCTGAAAATGTCGGTAACTCACAAAAATAATCACAGAATTATACTTCATTTTTTTCATTGTTTTACAATGTTTCTGAATATTAACCCTATCATTGTGCCTCCGGAATATTGATATAACAATTTCTATTCGCGATCGAAATCGCCTTTTTTTTCTGAATCGAGGAGAAATTGATTTAATCACTGACCTCAGCCCCGACGGGAGTCGGGACTGAGAGTGTGGCACTCACCAATAGTTGGCATACCCACTAAAAACTTCTCCACCGGAAGGAAAAATGAAACCTGACTGCAACACTAGTGAAAACAGACAAGGATTTAGGAAGGAATGGAAATGGTAATTGTAGAACTTACTTCTGGTGAAACTGATGTGCTCGGCTGTGGTATTCATCGGTGTAAGCTGTGCTGCTCGGAGGCCTTCGGCGGTTGCTTGGGGCCTCCGGTTTGACTGGCTGCTGGAAGTGGGCTCGAAGTTGATGCTGCTGTGCTTCCAGAGATCGTAGCGTCATGTCTGTGGTGTCGAGCTATGGTGTCTGAAGCTGTAGATGAGTTATGGATGGAGTTGTCGATGGTGCTGAATCTGGATGTGATGAACTTGAACTGCCCAGGTAGAAAAGACTTGCTGAGCAGCTGAGGAGTCTTGAACGTCCCGGATGAGTTCCTCCAGGGCTGTCGGCTTCGTCGTCATGTTCAGGAACTCCGCGTGGAGATCCTGAACGGTGTCGCGTAGGCCCTGGACTTCCTCGATCGGCTGGTGAAGGTGCTGGTGTCGGCGCTGGTGATGATGCTGGTGTCGGCGCCTGTGGAGCTGTTGCTGGCTGCGATGTAGGTGCTGGCGGCTTCGGCGTTGCCTTCCTGCGAGGATGCAGGGGGCAGAGCGCTTGGCCGGTGTAATGAGACGACCCTCCACAAGTTGCACAGTAGCGGCGACGGTGGCGTAGATCGTGCTGTTTGCACGTGGACGTGGTGCTGGAAGCGCCACAGTAGTGTCACCTAGGTTTCGCCATGCAGGAGCTCTCGTTGTGCCCGTAGGCACAGCAGCGTCGGCAGGATACCTGGCGTTCAACTCGGCTGGCCTCGATGCGTAAGCACCGCCCTAATAAGGGCAGGCCCGCCCTCAAGGCCGCTTCGTTGTCACCAGGATCTGCAAACTCGATCCTGACGAGCGATGTGGGTCCCTGTGCTCCATGGATCCGAGCGGCCTTCAAGGCTGAAGGCCACTGCTGGTGTGCAGCGCTAATGAGGAACCTGACTGGCAGGTCCCTCGGGACCCTCGGATCACAGCGCTGTACCTCCCATGAAGTACAGGCTGTGTCTGCAGTGTCTGGATGGCTCTCAGAATCGGCGGCCTTGTCACCGTTGAAGGTGGAGGCAACTGCGGAGGCAGTCGCGGCGAAGCTGCGCTGGCTGGCGGCGTTCCTGGCATAAGTTGCCCTGGGCTGCGACGAGTTCTTCTCGGCGGGTGCCGGAAGAGACGAAGAGGTTCCTGCCTTAGCAGGAGAGGCGACTGAGCGAACCTTCTTCGCCATCTCGGAGCTGAGTGAGGATCGAGATGGCAACTTGCACGAAGATGCGTATCGAAGCAAGGTGACGCTACCAATGACTCCTCTCTCTTTAGGACGTCCTTATATAGCTTTTCTGACGTTGTCATAGTAACCAAGTCAAGTATTGTTGACGGACCCTTCCAGACATTAATTGAACTAATACAAAATTTTCCACAATGACTGAGTTATATTACGATTGGTAATGGAACCTACTTAATATTTTTCTTTTTACTTAATATTCCGGACGTTTTTAACTATCCAATACTATAAAAATATCACTTTAAATAAACATATAAATCTTACAATTTTATGAGTTAATATTTTAATATACATTAACAAATATTTAAAAAATTTTAATTACTTCCTAACAGTGGATCCATCTTGGAAGTTCCCTTTCTTTCTTTCTTACTTTATAAACAATTTTTCTTTCTTTTAAAGTATTTGACCCCTTAATATCTGTCTGAACTGCAAGAAATCATAAATTTGCTAAAATATAACAAATGTATGGGAGATTTAATATGCCATATATATTTATCAAAGCTAGAAAATGCAATTTTTTGCAGATATCAGGACCAAAGACGTCGCCACTAGCACAAGCACCACCTCCAGGCAGTCTGCCCCCATCTGCTGTAGCAGCAATGCAACCACAGATGGCTGTGCCAGTTTTTCCTACTGGAGGCGGAATGCCACAGTTGCATCATGTGAACGCACCACCTGGAAGTCATTACAATGCCAGCAATGAAGCACCTCCACCACCACCACCGCCACCCTCCCAGCAACTACCACCTCCTCCTCCACCACAACCTGTTTCAAACTCCTTCCCAAAGAATCCTGCTCCAGTCATAAGACCTGTGCAGGTTGAACCACCAAAACCTGCATCCATACCATCACCAACAGTGACCAAGAGCCAACCAACTGTAATACAATACTCCCCTCCACCTCCACCACCGACCCCTCACAACGAACCTGGCAGTATTTATGTGCCGCCTGTAACCACCACACGAGCACAGGTGGGTTATTTACTTCTACTCTTGGAAACTTTTACTACATTATATCTTTCATACTGATTGTAAGCAGACTAAGGTTGGTAGGCTAATCAGGTTTGAAAAACTATGTCATTGCCAGGACTTGAAAACAGACCATACCATGCTGACCTTTAATACTGAACTACCATGACCAATGCTGCTCAATATGCACTGAACTTCTCTCATCTTCATGTACCCCAGTGTACCTTAAAAGTGATCTTGGTTCCTCTTAAAGTAATTTGGTTACACCTTTAAGATGACTTACTTACTGACTTACAATACCGATACGGTATACTTACCAATCACGCCTGCTGCTAGCCCCGCTTACCACTTTTGAAATGCATGGAGGCCAACTGAAAGGAGTTCAAGTTTCAAATAAAATCACCTGCGTTTTGAATAGTTTTCTCAACCTAAAGAGAAAAACATTAAATGCACAGGTGACTATCTAAAATTTGCACTCCTTTCAGTTTGCCTTTACTCATCTGCTAGAATATTCAGGTTATTTTTAATTGCCTTAAACTGACAATGTTTTACACTCATTTTCAATAAAGTGGCAAAATAGGAAAGGCTGTGGTATGGTATTATGTAATATTATTCCTTGTATACAGCAGTTTACCATTAATCAATTTAAAAGCTGTTAACCTACATGATACAAATGTCACTGATTTACATTCTACAATAATATACAAATTATAACATAAATGATATCCTAACATGTAAAAAGAATGTCAGCATTTACTTGTACATAAAATGCCTTGTAATACATTAACAGGTGTATTGAAAAATAAATTAAATACATGGGCAAAAGAAAAAGATAAATAAATAAAAGCAATTATTCTGATACAAAACAAAACAGCATCTTATGCAACACACATTTGAGCAAACTTTTTACACTAATAAGCAGATTTAAGAAGCTATGATACATTTTTAATAGCTGCTTGTACTTTATCCAGAACATTTATTTTTCTTAGCAATTAACTTGTGATTAGTTATTACTCTTTGTTGGGTTTTTATTTTGAATATATATTGCAGTCTAATCTAGTATCTATTTGCCATGTCACCTAAAATAAGCACTAACAGCACGAATTCTATCTCCTTTTTTTTTTTAAGTGAAAGAAGGCTAAAAATGTTTTACAGCTGTTTTCTATTAGTCCAGTTTAAATATAGAAGCTACAGGCAGGCTACATATAGAAACTAATATGCAGGCCATCAACTTGCTGCTCCATGGTGCACTGAGAAGTACTTATTTACTCAAACCTGTGCCCGAGATAGCACATAGGTAGAAGTGAAGTTGGAAAAACAGAGGTAAAAGAAGTAACATTATTTTTCAGTTTGACAATGAAATGATAATACTCAACAACTTTGTGCTTAAAATGAATTCGAACCAAATAGCTGATTTTAGTAGTTGTGAACATAAAGACAATCTTATGAATACCATATTGAACATGATTGCTCCTTGTTTTCTTTGTACTGTTAAAATCTTAATACTTACAACACACAATTATTCTTTCTTTCAGCAGCAGCAGATTAAAATATTTTGTTAATGTCAAACAAATGGATTACTAAACCATGAAAAAACAATTCAACTGCAATACATTCATAACTTTTATTTCCTCAGTAAACTGATATGTTTCATTACTATAAAACATTTTGCCCCACCCATAAAGTTGCACTAATTATGACTTTTCTAAAAAATCAGACTGACATAAATTATGAATTTTGAATTATATAATAATAATAATAATAATAATAATAATAATAATAATAATAATAATAATAATAATGATGATGATGATTTTCCCTAACATTATTTGTAACTCTCAAATTTTAAATGAAAGTTTTTTCACAACCACTTGAGGTGCACCATCATTTGAAATACTTGCCATACTAACATCACTTTGTGTGGCAGTTAAGAGAACTATATTCACAACTTCATAGCCAAGAAAATTGTACAACCCGAACTATTAACCAGTTTATCATGCCTTTTGTATTATCATATTAACAACAGGTTGTAAACCCTACGGCATATGAAATTAAGTTAAATATTTCAAACACAAAGTTCAGATAAATTCACAAATACTAATCAGGCTGCCTAGTTGGAATTTACCAGTATAGAGTTTAATTTATAAAGTGCCTAAGTTAAGATTTAATTTTTGATTTTTATGGGGTATATTGATAATTAATTATTTTTGAATATATTTATAATATTTTATTTTTACAATGAAAATGTAATGTTTTATTTTATATTAGGAAAACCTGACAAACAACATATACATTTTTTGTTTTATTTTGCTTTAATGTCATTGCATATGAAGACAGTGAAAGCAAATCTAGGTTGCAAATGACAATTACAGAGTAGCTGTAATTTAGTAAAGCTATTGTCTTTAAGCTCGAAACTACTTTCATTAAATGGGCTATTAATGGTGACAGTCTACTTTCACTGCAACATGAGGGTACTATTTCTTAGTGTTAAAAGAGTCACAAAGTTAATTGAAATCCTTGATATGATTTTGTTTATTTAGTGTATTACAAACAATTTCAGAAAAAGCATGTCTTTAGTTAGATTCAACTATTAACAACATTAACTAAAAAATTGTAACTTTAAAGCTATTAGCACAGAATAACTAAAACAAGCTAATACACTGAAATAACTGCCTAACATCAACTTCACTTTTTCTGAAAACTCAGAACATGTTTCCAGCAATAGTCCTCACTGTTTTAGTTAATTTTTAACTGATGTTGAACTGAAACTCCAAATTGTAAGGAATGTTTGATGATATATCACAATAAATTACTGTATAGGTGAGAGAGAAAGCTTCATACAATGTTAATAATGCTCCTAGAGGTGATCACTGCACCTCAACATACCCTTAATTCCCTTGACTATGCTTTGGATATCTGCCAGTGTATCTCTGGTAGCTTGAGACAGTAACTGTGCTATATAAAGGAAAGGAGAGAAAACCTCATTAATGCTTCAATAATTAAGTAATAAAGTTAATAAAAGTACTTGGAAGGTGACGATGCTCTTTAAATTTACAACATCCATGACCGACATTTCATCATTAATTGCTGCAATAATCAAAAGAGTTTAAACTATAAAATATACTGTTATTTTTAATAATACCCTGTGTTCATTCACAGCAAATATTTTGTTCATTATTCAGTAGCACAGAGCAAATAATTCTTTAATTTTGTAACTACAGCACTGTGTTTTTGCTTATTTACTATAAAGACTTGTTTTTTATTTACATTTGTTTTTACTTAATTTAAAAACTCAGTGGTTCTGCTAAGAAATACTTCCTGTATTAAGATACCACAAGCTATGTACAGGGTTATTCAAAAAGGAGGAACAGATTTTAAATATTCATTTTTAACGAATGACAATAGATAGTGACACATCGTTGAATAGAGGACAGTTCAAAGTTTTAAGCCTCACCTATTAGTTCCATTCAGTGCCTACAGTGACACTGTGTTTGTTTACGAGAAAATGGTGACCCCACAGGAAAAGTCGTTTTGTGTGCTGCATTATGCAAAGAGTGAATCCATTGTTTCACTGCAGCATGCATTTCATTGTAAGTTCAACGAGCCGCCTCGTCATAAAAAATTTACAGTTGATACAATAAATTTGTAGAAGATGGTTGCGTATGCAAATGGAAAAGCACTTGTCATCCTCTCATAATCATGCCCATTTTAAACACACAAAATAAAATTTTGAACTTTTCTCTATTCAGTGATGTATCGCATGTGTGACCATGTATTGTCATTCATTAAAAATAAATATTTAAAGTATGTTCCTTCTTTTTGAATAACCCTGTATAAGTTAAACCAAATATCAAGTAAACCAATGGTAAGATTGCGTATACTGAAACATTGCTAACTTATGAAGTATCCAATACCAGATGTTTTACAACTTCCTTTACTAAAGTTTGGAAATTTAAATGATTTCTTTGATAAAACAGCACTATTACTTTATGCACTTTGCACAAGATTTCTTTGATGTTAGTATATAGTACTAGGCCATGGCATAATGGTGTCCAAGAAATGTTCATGGTTGTGTGCAATGTAATCTCACAGTGAAAAAAGAAAGACAAAAAGATGATTTAGAAAGATGTAGCAATAACTCTGCCATTAGCTTATGAGAGCAAAACAGAAATTGTACTAAATATAACTCACTTCAAATGATGAATGAAGGAAATCTGTGATAATCCTGAGGATACTACTTCCAGAGGTGTTGAACAGGAGAATCAACTGCAGTAGCCCATATATACAAGATGCACAGTTCTGAAATTCAAAGAATGCAAAAGTAAATTTAATATTTAAATGGGAATGGAAAGCCTTTCAAATCTAGCTTTCTAACTTCTGTAAAGCCCAACTAGGATACCAACAGCACTTTTTATTTTTCTTAGTATTTCATTCATCAAATTCCATTATTATTATTATTATTATTATTATTATTATTATTATTATTATTATTATTATTATTATTATTATTATTATTATTATTATTACTACTACTACTACTACTACTACTACTGTTATGCATAAGTAGACTAGATTCAAACTACAGCTGACTTACAAAATGTAATATTAACCAAGCACATATCATGAGCAGTATATACAATTTTATTTTTAAAATATATGTATATGTAACGTAATTCAGGTTCTGTCATAGATTTAATTTTGGTTATTCTACGTTAATTATTACATTCATACATCCCATTTACCAACAGGCCTTTGAGAAAATAGATTTGCTTCCTTCTTGCTGTCCACATGCTCTTGTATGCCTTTCAAATGTTGCCAGCTTTACTAAATCGAAGAATTTTTTTCTCAGATTTACTTTCGACCCATTAAAATACTTCTTCTGTTTGTTAATAGATACCTTTGGAAACTCTTGTTGCATTTAGTATCTGATTTTCCTCCTAAGGATTGAATTATAAAATTAAACTGATAATCTAATTAATTCCTCTTGCTTAAATTTTCATTTTACATTTTGTAATACAATCCGCAGTTTTAAAATTTCGTCTCAAATCGGATAGAGTTAGCCAACCTCAGGTTTTTTTGTTTTTTTTTCACATTGTACACTGAGCTCAAATACAGTAGGAGTCGGTTCACTAATATTATGAAAACAACTTTATACATAACAACTGATATAATATATGAAATTTTTGACTAAATAATTATATTATTTTTAAAACTTTTAATATTCAACACCGAAGTTTAGAATAATTGTGTTGGCAGCCTCGAATGTTAAATGTACAAGCTGCACAGTGTCATCTAGCATCTGCATTTGGGAGCAGTGGGTATATTCAGCGCTTAAAATGTACCTTTCGAGTGGTTGATGTAGGAACATCAATGCTACACCAGAAGCTCCTATCCTAGTTGATATACGCTGATGCAAGCCCTGTAAATCCTTTTAGTCTTTTAGTAGTCAGTAACTTACATGTTTTAGAATGTTGTAACCATCTAGAACTTTCAAAATAAACAACAGCTTTCTATGTTTTTCAGAAGGGTTCTTCTGTAAAAAATGCACTGGCCAGATTCTGCATTTTAAGTATGAGATTTATGTACATGCAGGGCCACTCATGGGGGGGGGGGATCATAGCGCAAGTTGCACCATCAAGAACATTGTTGTAGGGAATTCAAAATTTTTGGGGAATACAAAAATATTGAAGTAAATTAACCCAGACAACTTAAGGCAATTATTACAATTTTTAATGAGTACTCTATTTGTTAACTCAGTCTTTAAGTTTGTTAATCTAAATATGCTGTATCATCCCTAAAAGGTAATGTTAAATACAATTCATAGGTATTTTATGTATCCTAATGTGGCATATCAAATCATAATATTTGGAAATTTGTATAAAAGAAACTATAACATTATAGGTAGGTATGTAGTTGTTCAAAACATATAGCATTATTACACTTTCAATGTTGGTCAATTTAAATAGATACAATAGGATACATTGAAATACCAAGTAATAAAATACATCACCTGCCAAATATTTTTGTTTTAATCTTTGGTGTAAATATTATGATTTTTTTTATTGATTTTCATTTTCCAATTATTTTTTTAAACCTTTATTGTGTACCAGCATCACAATAGCTACTATAGAACCTATAAGACAGCTCCTTTGTGAAGCTTTTCAGCAACATAGAAAAGGAACTAAATAGTGTAAATTGAGCTCTCAGAAAAATTGGGTGGGGGGAGGATAATTGCTTTTGGTGGGATGAGCACCCCTGTATATATATGTAGTAACTATTCTTTCACCTCAGTCTGGACAAGGCTAAGGCTTCTTAGATATAACTGCATGTTGTTCATATCAATACAACTTATGTGTTATGCTGCAGAAAGTGAAGTACATAGAGCTTAAGAGACTGCCTTTGTGGTCATGATCTGGCTTCTCAACTCAGAGGTCACTGGTTTGATTCCTGGTTGGGGCGGGGAAATTTAGCTTTAATTATAATCATTCCCTACCCTCCATAGAGTCTGGAAGCATGAATGCAAGTGTGTTCAAAGTAAAAATGAATAAAACCTACAGTATGAGCACTAACACTACCTATTAGTTGTTCCAACGAACTCCCCTACATGACCATAGAAGTTAAAGGGATTTATTCAAACGAAACAATAAAAAGAAAAACAACTTAACTGTTTGAATAATAAAAACAAATAGAAGTAAAAGCAAATACTTATTTAGGTTGGCTCCATCTACATCCCTCCGATTAACAACAATGTGCAACAAGAGTCAATATCCGCATCTGCACGTCAGCCACCAACGCCCCAGACTGCTAGTCCTATGTCTCCCATACAGCTCAACAAGGCTCCAACGCCTTGGATGAGTCAACATCAGAGACAACAGCAGCAACCGGCTCTACCACCCTGGGCAAACAGAGAAGAGTCTCAGCAACAGAGACCTTTGCCACCACAACATCAACAGCAGCAGCAGCAGCAGCAGCAGCTACAGCAGCAGCAGCAGCAGCAGCCTGGTATTAGGATCATACCCATTCAGGTACTTATTGCTGCACGTTAAAGGATAACAAGCTTATTCCTTATTTAAAAAGTGGTAAAACTAAGGTTTAAATACTGGGTAGACTAACAAGTCAGCTTTCCTTATCAAATTATATTTTTACAGCAGGTTCAGGCAGAGTTGGCAGATGATTTTGCTCTTATCTTGCCAACATTTAAACAAAAAGGCTTCAGAATATGCCATATTGTTAATAAAATTTTAATGCCAGCTAAATATTTTAGATTGTAAATACACTTGCAAATATGGAATAGTTTTGGAAATGGTGCTATATAATAAAAATAAAAATTATGATATTTTTGAGACTTTAAGAGTAATGATTACAAAATTAATGCATGAATAACCATTGCATGTTTTGTAATGCTAACAGCTTATGCATCATTTTCCTATTTCTTTTTCTATTTTTGCAACTTGTTTTGTAATTTGGCATTTTGTTGTAATTCCCCAGGAGCTGAGTGAAGTGAGCAATAAAATGGTAGATTAATTCCTCCAATATAAATGAGCCAATACATATAGTGAATTAAATTTCGTTCTTAATAACACTTTGATTTTGTATAGTTTGAATTCATGCTATTTGATGT
The DNA here is from genome assembly GCA_030765065.1 of Deroplatys truncata. NCBI lineage: Eukaryota > Metazoa > Arthropoda > Insecta > Mantodea > Mantidae > Deroplatys > Deroplatys truncata. The sequence continues at coordinate 130,611,141 of CM060984.1, forward strand.
TCTGAATTGTCCTCATAGTTGGCATAGCAGGTGTAATTGATACCATTTGCAACAGTAGAGCAAATATACAAGCTAGCAGCATCTATTAGTTTACCCTTTACTGTGGAAATCTGAAGCTACTAGGTAGTTAGTTGCTCTCTGTTGTCAGTTATCACTGTCTGTCTTTGTCTGTTGCAATATCAAAGAAACGTAATGATTACAGCTTCTTAGGACAAAAGAAGCACTTAAATTGAAAAGTAGTTTATCAAGAAAGATATGATATAAATATATGCAGTCCAAAACATTCATATTAAAAATGTCACCAGAAAAATAGCCAGTTAAATTATTTTTTGAATGCCCCAAACAAAGAAAAGGTTCCAGAAGGTAACAAGTAACGACATCTGGCAACCCTGGTTAAGGGGCTTTGTTTGTTTTTCTTTCTTTCTTTCTTTCTTTCTTTCTTTCTTTTTAGTGTGCTTTAACCAGACAAATCACATTAGATAGCATAGAAATAAAATTAAGCCCAAATACTGGGGTGCTTAGAGCTTACGTACCTGACATTGTTTCTTGGGATAAGAGAAAGTCCTGGAAAGAAATTTTATCCAGCAAACTCGTCCAAACCAACATTTAAACTCAGGCCCTCTGCTCACAGGCATGCTATGCCATACCATGAAAGAGGGAAAAGAGTGTGATTCTTTTTGGTTGCACAAGTATCACTTGCTTGTGGCATGAAAGAAATTAATCCTTTACTCCTCATTGAATTAAAAAGGTAATTTGTTGACTTTTTAGTGTCTCGTATTCCTCTTGTAAGATTGTATGCAGTAACAAGGAAATGCCAATACCAATCCGTGCCATGTTACTCTTTATAAACGGTTTGAATGCCATTGCTAATCACAAATATGTTCCTAGGGGGTAAATGGTTTGATATTATTTCCAACTATTATGTGAGAATAACTGAATCAAAACATTCACAGTCTGTATACATTTTTAAGAAAAACTTATTTCTCATAAATTTTGTAGCATTTTTTGAAGCTCTTCATATATAATCCTTGTGCAAAACTCGCTCTTCTAAATAATATTATCACAGAGATCACTTTTATTTGTAATATTTTAACCATAAAAAGTAGTTTTCACTCAGTTGCTTTTTTAACAAATTCCATTGAAAAAATCTTCATGGGTATAGTGACAATAGAGAATAACTATATCTTCTCAGAGGTTGTAGATCGATTAAAACCACAAATTTACATTATAACATATTTATGCACAATCACTGGTGAACATTATCAAAGACCATTACAAAATATAACAGCGTGATTTTTTGGCAACTGACATGTCCCTAGTGCTTTCTCTCACACACACAGCGTCTTACTACCGTACACCTTCACATCTCTATGTATAGATGTCGCTAGTTTCTCTGTAACATGAATTTACCTAGATTCAAACATGCCTCCTTAAATTCATATTAGAGTCCAAAATGCACTATTATCAATTACTTTACAATTTAACTATTTCTAAACTTTTCAAATTTGTTTCGTCCTAAAGACTTAGCAAAAATATTTGCAATTTTTTCTTCAGAATTCATTTTTACATTATCAATTTCACCATAAATCAACTTTCATTTACAAAGTGGTAATGAGTTTCTGTATACTTTGATTTCTTCATAAAATTACCAAACTTTGCTATACCTATCGCACCAGAATTATCTTCATAAATTTTGATAGAATCAAAACACAATTTTCATATTAAAATCAAGCAAAATATCTTTTACAATCTTTAATTCATTCACACGCTCAGATAATGCTACATATTCAGCTGATGTGGAGGAATTTGTAACACTGTTCTGTTTCTTTGATTTCCAATAAATTATATTTCTATTTAATTTAATTACATAACCAGTTGGTGATTTTCTATCAATAATATCACCCACCCAATCAGTGTCTATACAGCAATCTAATTTCAGCATTTGTATTCTTATTAAAAGTTAGCTTTAAGTCATTGATTAAGACTAAGTACTTTAAAACTCTCAAAGCATACTTATAATGACTACTATCATAGCAATTCCGGAATCTACTCAAATAATTTACATTGAAACTTATATCAGGTGTTGTTCCTGAACTTATATACAAAATAGCTCCAATTAAATTTCTATATATGATTTCATCACTTGCTGATTTCGCAGGTTCTAACTTTGTTCCATAGGAGTAGTATACAAATTAGAATTTGCAATATCATACTTATTTTCTAATGACAGGATATAATCCATTTATTTTTCCTTGGTTACAATCAGGATTAATATTAATACCTAAATAGGTTTTTATTTTACCCAAATCTTTCATTTGAAATCTTTCAAGTAATAAATTTTTAACAAAATTTAACTTTGTATTGTCTTTACAACATATAAGTAGATCATCTACAAATAGAATTAGATAAACGTTGTTTTCATTCTTCTTGTCATTTAATATATATAAACAGCAATCATTTTCACTTCTTTCAAAGCCTAAACTTCTCAAATAAGTATCAAAGCATTCATACCAATCTGTCGGGCTTTCTCTCAAACCATATAATGCTTTGTTCAATTTTAGTACTCTATCTGTACCATGCTCATAATCTTGTGACTTTTTAATATATACTTCTGATTTAACTTTACCATTCAAAAAGGCTGTTTCTACATCCATTTGTTCAATATTTAAACCATTTTGACAACAATATGCCATTAAAATTTTTAAAGTTTGTGTTCTTGCCACTGGAGAGTAAATGCCATCAATTAAATCATTCTGTTGATATCCTCTTACTACTAATCTAGCTTTACAGATATGTCTTTTTTGTATAGACTCATTTTACATCTAAAATATTTATGCCATTTGGTTCATTTACAAACATCCAAGTTTTATTTTTATTTAAACAACTCATTTCTTTATCCATTGCATTTCTTCATTTTTTCAGAATCATTACTATTAATGGTATCATTATAAGAAATAGAATTTTCAGCATCAACATAATTTACATAAACAACATTATTATATACAAAATCATCATTAAATCTTGGAGGCTTCCTTTTTTGCCTGGTTGATCTTCTCAATCCTAAATCTTCATTTTCATCATTTAAATTCTTATCACTATTATTGTGTTAATTTTCATTTTCACTTTCTTTTTTATCATGAGCCCATCTTGACTCATCTTTAAAGCCTATCTAATTTGTACCGTCTTCAATTATATCTACATGTCTTGCTACAACTACTCTGTTATTAATCAAAAGTGTATAACCAACATTTTCATACCCTAACAAAATACCTAAATCTGCTTTTCTATCCCATTTTAAATTTCTTTTCTGTTCGAGCACTCTGACAAATACTTTACTTCCATAAATTCTTAAATGTTCTATATTAGGTTTTTTTCTGAACATTATTTTATAGGGTATTATATCCTTGGCTACCGTATTAGCAATAATTCTATTCTTTAAATAAGCTGCTGTTTAACTATTTCAGGCCAGAACCTTTTATCTACTTTAGCCTCTGCCAATAAATATCTAGATATATTGTCGTGACCTCTAAACAAATGCTCAATGGGAGGTAGGCGACTCGCTAATAAGGTACCAGGAAGTTAAACAATTTAAACAAGGCGAGGCCACGACAAGGGACGCAGCTAAATGAAAAGGAAAAATGTTATAGAATATCTGATAAAAAGGATTCCTACATGGTTCAGAATGGAAGGCAGGGTCTTTATACTATGGTAAATTAAACAGGGAAGACTTGGATGGTATTATGTTATATTGCTGAAAGTGGTTACATTACCTCCTTGACTTCATGTCCACTCGTCGAGGATACCACACATCTTTGTGTATGGAGAGTGCGTAACAACACGACCTGCCTGGTGCGACTCTACTCACTGACTGCCAAGCCAAGCCAAGCCACGCTACTACAGCGTGGGATGCTATCTAAGCTTCTTACCCCCACCACTCTTACGTAATCTCCGATCCAGGCGGCCAAGGGCACGTACACACTTAACAATGCTTGCATATGTCACATCTCCCCCTGGCCACCCAGATCGATGCCCTCGTCGACACAAGGAGGATTTTGTTTGTGGAGAAGAAAAAAAAAAGTACAATACAGAAGAAAATGTGACATACAAGAGGTTAGATAATTGAACAACAAGCAGTATCTGTGAATATATATGGAGCATACATGTCTGTGAAAGAAATTAAATGCTGATTTTAATATTTGGGAGTCTCGAGTGCCTCTGATGATGTTTTTGTTTGACAGATCACCTACAAACGAGTACCCCGCACACGCACACTACACCATGCTGCCACTGTTACATGCACACTACACTGCACCTGGTTAGTTATTCCGACGTAACTGTTTGTGGGTGGGATTTCCACATCACCCACAACGACGAATTTTCAGCTGCAGAATCTTTCAGGTGCTGCAGGTCACTGAAGATGTGGGGGGAGCAATCGCTAGCTTGGACTGCCCCCCAAAATAGTGGCTCCTTATGCCACTGCAGTGTAGTGGATGAACGACAGCTCTCCTGTGGTGTCTCTGGAACCTCTGGCGTGACTGTCCAGCGGGGGTACTCCTCTTGACACTCGAGCTCCCGATTCAGCAAAGTCACTATAACAGAAATCACAGAAAGGTAGAGATTGTACTCCAGAAGATCATCATACATAAAAAAAGTAGTATGTCATTTACAATAAAAAGATTTAAAATGCCAAAAAGGTTTACAATCAATCAATTCTTTTAGTATGGGGCAAAGAGAAAAAAAAAATGACTACACGTTGACATAAAAACTGAATTTTACAAGGGGTTACCATCCAATATTTAACACAAACTGCTTTAGAATCCAAATACAGAGACACAAAAGGGCCAGAATACATAAATGTTACATCAGTGACATTCATTGTTTACATACAATAACACAACGCAAATATAGAAACTTATTTGGGATCCCAATATTGTTTAATCAGCTGGTACTACTAATGAAAAGAAATAAGTGCACTTACAATACATTCATACATGACAATGAAATGAAATCATTCATACTGACCAAGGCCCAAATTATACACAACACTCACTTAAATAACTACTCAAAACTACTGTGTGCATTACTACAGACTTCAAAAATAAATCCACAGTACATACATCAAACTACACCTCATTACATTCTTTCAACTACAATACTCGTGCTTTACTGTCAAATATATAGTCTCCTCTACATTACTATCTTATCCATCTCATTATCATCATCATTTCAATCATCATGATCATCATCGTCTTAGCTTTCAACTTTCTCGTACACAGTAATTACTGAGAAAATAAAATATCTTCACTGACATATCTCATTCAACATGCTGCAAAGTCAAAAATACCTGACATAGGCATAAACTTAAAGAAATCACATTAACATTTCAGGAATGACACAAATAACATGGCATCATACTGTTGCATCCACATCCTTCGAATCAAAATTAAGCTGGAAAATAGATGGTATTAAAACTTGCTATATAAGATGGTACTAAACTTGTTGCATAAACACAAAAAAAAATTATTCTCATTGCATTTACTCTCGTGTGAATACATCACACACGCTATACTGGGCACATTTCAGCAACACCAATAAGCAAAATCTCTCAACACATCACATTAAATCGAATTTCCAGGTACATGTAGCCCTCCTGAAAAATCAAAACATTTACACTTCAACTATCGGTTGTTACTCTTTGGCACTTCCACCGAAGCTGACATCTCATCTCATCTCTCACATTACCACCGTCAGGGTTACTCTTAGGCACTTGCACCGAGGCAAATATTGACTCCTATCTCACACCACACCGTCGGGGTTACTCTTAGGCACTTCCACCGAGGCAAATATCACATATACTATCACATAACCTCAAAAACATACATACACACACACTATTCATGCAACAATTTTCTGCAAAGAAAAGGATCACAGCATCATAATGAAATCCAAACCAAACCAAATCGAATGCAACCGAACAAAGCACATCATTACCCAAAACAATACTGTCACATAACATTCCTGAAAATCAAAGCTTAATTAAGCACACAGTACACATCAAACACATTCCTGCAGCAAAACATGACAAACCAAATAATTTGTAATGCCCAAAACAGAATTCAAAATTTAAGTTACACAAAATAATAATAAACTTTCAATTTAGCAGAGACATTCATAGCACACATTATTCTTGAAAAGCAAAGCTTAATTAAGCATCAGTCAGTGAAACAATAAAAATTTAGCATACCTGTGTGAGTTGTGAAACTGTTTCATTCGTCCAAACTTTAGCACACACAATGTACACATACTTAGAGGTTTTGTTTCTTTTTCTTTCTTTTTACCACAAAATTCCAGTGCAACTTTCCAAAATCTGGTAACACACATATAGCTGATCCATCAACATCCACGTTGTACTGGTCCATATTGGAGTCACGTTAAACCTAATTAGGTGAAGGTTGGTAGTAGCTGAAACTTTTACTTAAATTAGTCATTTTGAAATATTTTCCCCCAAAAATATTCATTGCGTAACTAGATAAACCAACATGGCAACGGTGAAGCAAAAATTATCATCATTATGATTACCACTATTTGTACCGCGAGCGTACAATGCACAAATATGAAATTTCAATATATATACTCTTGACTTCTTTCATTTTATTATTTTATTATTCCAAACAAATGTACCACACTTTTTATACACATGCAATTTTGAAATCTTTGCTTCCCTTTCGAGTCGTTAACAAATCACAAGATGACGCAACCAATAATGCAATGTCACGTAGACCAGCCAACACACGCAACTATATTATCAAAGTTACAAATATCGCCCAATTTTTCACAATTCACAAAAATATGTACTTTAAAATGACCAGTACGAATAATTTATCACAGTAACAGGATTTAGTAGAAGTGAAGCCAAGGTAAGGGGAAAAAAATGGAGCCAAAAGTTTTAGCGTCACGCCACCGACAGACAATGGAAAAAATTTAAAAATGAACTTAAAATTGAAATTTAGACACGGGACTTTCAGAAAACAATACAACAGGAATTTAGAATAAAGAAACCACAAATGATACAACCAAAGCCCTTACCCTTAAGCCAAGAAAAAGATTTACATTTTTTAACGAACGCATGGAGGACCAAAAACGTTACATTTTAGTGAAAAAAAATTTTGCAGTTAAAAATCTCAAAAATATCTGGCCCTCACACCAAGATATTCGGCGCCTCACACCAAGATGTCGCGACCTCTAAACAAATGCTCAATGGGAGGTAGGCGACTCGCTAATAAGGTACCAGGAAGTTAAAAAATTTAAACAAGGCGAGGCCACGACAAGGGACGCAGCTAAATGAAAAGGAAAAATGTTATAGAATATCTGATAAGAAGGATTCCTACATGGTTCAGAATGGAAGGCAGGGTCTTTATACTATGGTAAATTAAACAGGGAAGACTTGGATGGTATTATGTTATATTGCTGAAAGTGCTTACATTACCTCCTTGACTTCATGTCCACTTGTCGAGGATGCCATACATCTTCGTGTATGGAGAGTGCATAACAACACGACCTGCCTGGTGCGATTCTACTCACTGACTGCCAAGCCAAGCCACGCTACTACAGCGTGGGACGCTATCTAAGCTTCTTACCCCCACCACTCTTACGTAATCCCCGATCCAGGCGGCCAAGGGCACGTACACACTTAACAATGCTTGCATATGTCACAATATCCATAATGTCTCAATTGTATTTTTCTGCTGTGCCATTCAGTTCATGTACATATGGTGGACAAGGTTCAATAGATGTACCCTTTTCCCTAGCAAAATTATATATGTCTCTAGTTATGTGTTCCTTACTATTATCACACCTCAATCTTTTTACTCTTTTCCTGTTCACTTTCAATTAAATTTACATAGTCAACAAAACAATTATATGCTTCACTCTTTGATTTGATAAGATAAACTTTCCCTATTTACTGTAGTCATCAATAAAGGTTAAAAATATTTTTCTCCATTTAAGCCAGTACATTTTAGTTTTATGTGGTGTCCAATCAAATCACTATGTATATATGTAATATTTCCTTTGCTCCTGTTCTTTGCTTTTTAAATGGCAAATTATGCATTTTATTTTCCAAGCATATTCCACACTTGAAATAATCAGACTCCATTTGGCAAACCTTCAAGCATTTGCTTGTCACACATTGTTTTCAAATGATTAAAATTTACATGCCCCAGTGTCCTATGTAATTTTTCTTTTTTGGGCAATTTACCATTTGTTATCAAATTTGATTCACTTACTATAATTTCACTTGTCATGTGGTAAAAATCATTTTTAATAGCCAAAGCAACTAAATCTCCATTTGGATCATAAACGTTTGACATAATTCCTATTGACACAATTTTATTAACTTTAGTTAGTTTTCCATAACATATTAAATTTCTATCCATATCTTTGACATAAAAAGATTTTTCATTTTATTTACTTTGACCATAAACATTAAACTTATGCAAAATATTTCCCACTTTCGTTGCCTTTAAGGAACGACCATCTCTGATTTTTACATATATCGGTTCTTTTTTTTGAGTTTCACAAATTCATAAAAATATTTATCATTATTCACAATATTTTCAGAGCAACCACTATCAAGTAACCAATCTACTTTACTTACACAACTATTTACTTCAACATTCGGTTTTCCTAAACCGGGCCTAGCCTCAATTTCTGTATTAAAATTACTCGCTTTATCATTATTTCGCTGTCCTTGATTTTGCTGCCAACCGCCACCTTGACTCCAACCTCGAGGTGCCACGATGTTGCCAGTGTTGGTAATGTTGCTTGCTCCCGTCTCCTTGCTGCTGCGCACCACCTCTGGATTTCCATAAATTTTCACTTGGCCTTGTGCTCATACATTGCACCTTAAAATGTCCAAACTTGCCACACTTGAAGCACGCTTTATCCTTTTTTCTTTCAGTTTTAAATGCACTCGAACTGTTTTTGCTTTCTTTTTCTTTTAATTCGGTCATTTTTATTTTACTTTTCACATATTTAACACTCTGATCACTTTCTTTCAACACATCAGTTAAGTCATCAACGTAACTTAATGAACTTGGGAAGCATTTTAATCTTATAACTTAATTTTTCCTTTTCACTAACATTTGCACCTGCACTTTTCAAATCATTAATTAACTTTTCAAACTCAGTGAAAAACGCACTTGAATCTTCAAAGTCCTTCAACTTCAATTTTTCAAATTTATTTCTTATGCATATTTGCAATGCAGTAAATACATTGAAATACATTTCGTCAAACTTTTTCATAATTTCATTCCTTGTCTTTTACGAACTTAGCTGATCATTATATATTACATGTATAGCTTTCAAATCTTTTTCTGTCCAATTGGGCTCTTTATCTGTCGTCACTTTTTCTCTCGTTGCTACTTCCTCACATTTCTTTAGCTTTAAAATCATTGTGATTTTCCTTTTCCAGCACTCAGTCCTTGCTGTCGAAAACAGGAATTTTTACTTCAGCCACCACCTTGGCTACTTTTCCTCTCCTTATAATTTTGTTCAAAATTACACCATTTTAAAATAACTATGTCCATTATTTTTCTTGCAATAACTTTTATCAAAAGTTACACTCTTTGCTTGGCACTTTCACGAGTAGCAACTATTTAACACTTGCACGTGTTTTGCTATCTCCATGGCACCCAAAAGCCCACCTGGAGATAAGTAGAAAAAAAGATGAAAAGCCACACATCTACGCTACCATGTGAATAACTATATCCTCTAAGAGGTTGTAGATTAATTAAGAACCACATATTAACATTATAATACATTTATTCACAATCACTGGTGAGCATTATCAAAGACGTTACAAAATATGACAGCATGCTTGCTCAGCAACCAATATATTCCTAGTGCTCTCTCTCTCTCTCTCTCTCTCTCGCTCTCGCTCGCGCTCTCGCTCTCGCTCGCGCGTACGCACGCACGCACGCACCCCCCCCCAGAGAGAGAGAGAGAGAGAGAGAGAGAGAGGGGGGGGGAGAGACTCACTACTCCATATATCTATGTATAGATATCACTAGTTTCTCCGTAACATGAATTTACCTACATTCCAACAAGTATTAAGAAAGAAAGGTAAAACATTTGTATTTAATATTATTTTAATAGGAAATATCATTCATATAACACCTGCTACAGATTAGTTTTATAAAAATATAAACATGTTTAAACAGGACAGAACACTAGCAATGTATAATTATTGCTCTTACAAAATCCTATGTGTGAGGAACAAGTTTTGTACAAGAGGGGTGGGGGTCATAATTGCAGGAATCAATGATGTAATTTTATAATATTGTTGAAACTAAAGCAAGTTGCTTCCCTGAAATAAGTTGTGGATTGTAACTTATTTTTCCTTCGTTTAAAGGCTAGTCTTTGTGTACAGAATGGGTAATGTTCATATTGTATCACTTAGTTTGTAATGTTTTGCAACCAGTGATTAATGCATTACCTGAAAGTAAGCTTTGGATAGACTATGATATCTGCTTGGTGCAGCTGCATGCTTAGAAGCTTTAAAAGGCTATGGTGCTACTTCTGCAAGGTATAAGGGATATGGGGCTCTTGCAGGTGGAGGGACGTAATGAGCCAGTTACACCACCAAAACCACCTCAGCCAATTCAGTCTCCTACCAACCAACCTCATACAAGAATAATCCCAATACAGATTGAAGGAGCAAGCACCAATGGCATGACACAGCAGCAGCAGCAGCAGCAGCAGAGGCGGCCAGTGTATGTTCATAATAAGTTCAATCCTCCTCAGTCTCCACAAACACCAGCAATGCCATCACCAGCACCATTCATTGACAGGTAAGTCATTTTGAACACTAAACTACTGCAGTATTTCAGTATGTACATTTCTAGGTTAGAAGCTTTTCTGATATGAGGAGCTTAAAAATCCTTTAACCCAAAACATGATATAAAATGGCAACAGCGGCCTAGAAATAAAAGACTGTTTATTAAAATATAAAATATTTTATATATATCAAAATTGTTTTAGTTGTAATAAAAACAGCACAATCTCCTTAATACCTATCCTATTGAATATTTACAAAATAACAATGGTTTTCAAAAAAATCTGATGCGTTACATCCACATGAGTTTCTCTAGTCACTATCATTTATTACTTCCAAAGTCTTGTTACTAAACCTCACTTTTCTGTCTACTTCAAGTTAATAAAGGTAAAGATTTGCACAAATGGTTTCATCACACATTTTGTTGTAGGTACAAGAGGGATACAAGGGCATGAAGCAAGTAAAATTTTTAAATAGTGCATCACTATATGCTGGTTTAAAATGTATTTTCTTTCCATGGCATCATGACAAACAAATAAATGATGATGGTACTTAAAAAAATGTGCAACTTCAAACCAATAACAAAAATGGTTAATTCCCCCCTCTCCAATAAAAAGGGGGGAAAAAAACCTAGAAAAAGACATGAATTGTGCATTTTAACGTCATCTATAATTTTCATGTTATGTTTCTGTCTATTTCTTATATGGTATTTTTATCAAAATTATTACAGCCAGTTTTGAGAAAATAAAAAATAACAAACTCGCATGTACGTGTGCGCACGCACACGCAGAGTTGTTTTTTGTTGTTTTTTTTTAACTACTTTTTATGCATTCAGGGGATCAATCTCAAACGTGTATTTCTGGTGAAATGTTGATATCAAATTTTTGGGTGGAATGCATATTGCTCTAAAATAGGTGCTAGAGAAATTAAACATACTGAACTATTCCACATCCAGATATCTTATCTGATGGATTCATATTTATGTGTAAGACTGTTTATTTTAAACAGTCAGAGCCATGATTTGCTGAAGTTTCCTTTCTCACTACCTCATAAGCAATTAATTTACCTTTGTTTTCTTGAAAATCTAATTAAATCATAGAATTTCTTTGCAGTAACATATATAACATGTTTAGCACAAGGTTCAAACAAAATTAATGTACGTTGATATTGTAATGAAAAGAAGCTAGAAACAGTGATGTGTATTGAATTTATTTAAAGGTGAGTCGGAATTGTAACACTAACTTAAACTTGTAAACTTGTAAACTTAAGTGATGTTAGTGTTACAATTCCGACTCGCCTTTAAATAAAAATTAATGTAGTTCTTGCAAAAGCAGCATTTTAGCTTTTCTTCCTTTTGAGATTAGGTACCTACCTATGCTTGGTAGTAGTATACTCTAGTTTCTGCTGTGCAAATAACTTGTTGGGAGCAATTAGTTTTCTAAACAATAAAACTTCTATTTGAAAGTATTAAATCTCCTTAGATGAATTTTACTATGACATTTGTATTATACATTTTAAACTTGTACTGATAAACTCATTATAAAATTAAATATCTTAAATGTTTACTTCCACCCCATTACAACCACTACTTCCACCTTTGTAGAAAATGATATATTAGTTTATAATCTGAGTAAGAAATTACTGGGACAAAGTGAGATGTAAAATTGACCAAGCCTGGTAGAAATATTAGTTGTTAAATTTTATATTCCAAGACCATGATAAACAGGAAACTGAAACTCTAGGTCATAGATAGGTGTATTTCCTGTAATGCGTCTTACAAAAGAAGAAAGGAAATGCTTAATGGTGTGTCAAAGAAATATGGAGAGAAAAATCCTGAAAATACAGCTGAGAGACAGAGAGGCAAAGGAGAAAATTGCAAAAAGAATTAGGATAAGAGTCCTGAATGTACAGTTGAGAGACCGAGTGATGAAGAAGGAAATTGCAAAAGAACGGTCTTCAGGGTATAGCAATTACAGCAAAGAAGATTACATGGAGATGGGTAAGCCATATATTAAGATTGCAGGTAAACAGGTAAAAAAATTAAATTGAGTTTTATTTATGGATGCTCTTTAACTATTATGGTTCTTAGCATCCCATTCTATACTGGGTGTGAAACACCAGAAAGTTTGCTCAAAGGTCTCTTTATCAGGTTGAGGTTGTTTTATGTGCCATGAATCTATAACACAGAACCACCAGCTTTACTTCTCTTCCGAAGGAAGCCATGCTAAGGATTTTTACTTTCGAAAAAATCCATCACCCTTCGCTGGGTTTGAATTCGTGGCCTCGGGAACTAGAGGTTAGCATGGTACCCCTAGACAATGGAGGATGGCAGGAAAATGGATGGGCATATGCAGCAATAACATGGGACCCTAGGCTAGACAGAAGAAGCAGATGATGACCCAAACTAAGATGAAGCAACGCCCTCAAGACCATATGCGGGAATGCATGGACAAAGACAGCAGGCACAGGAAGAGATGGAGGGAGATCAGCAGTGAATGGCTTTACCCCAGCAGTGAAATACAGTGAGAATTGGCTAGCAACTACACAGTCTTGGATGCAGTGAATGGTTACTGAAAGGCAATGCAAGAGGCAGAAAAGTACAGATTCTAATGTAATGATTACAATAAAGTGTTTGAGAACAGATCAAAGTTGAATAGAGCACAAATTAATTAGGAAAGTGCAGTTAGGACTAAAGCGTCAAAGAGTGTAAATATAAAAAAGCCAGGAACTTTCTTATGGCTTGACCAAGCCATAGGAGGGCACTAGAGCCATCCCTACCAAAGTAGGAGACCCAGGCCTCGGGGATTATGTGGGCTTATTTTATTATCACCATCATTTGAGTGGGACTTAAGCATCAATCTTGAGTTAAAGGATAGCAAACATCAGGTCCTGTTTCATTGTTGGGTAGACATCCAAGCACAAAAGTTTAGTTTGTAAAATTAAGCATTTTTAAGTCTGACTTTTGAAAGAATTAATAAAACTTAGAGTTGGCACCCTTATAATTGTTCTACTCATAATAGCACTTCCTGCTATCCTAACAGCTATTAAGGTGATAAATATTTTGCATTAACCAGGTCATAATTTGTGGTTACGAGCCTCCAATTTGCATATAATGTGCCAAGTGACCGTCATATGTTCTTTGGAATTACTTGGAAATTTTTTCTTCTTCTCTTACTTAAATGAGGCAAACTAAAATTATTAAAACTGTATTGAACTCACTAACAATAATTTTTGGAACAATTGCTGTCTTTTTAAGATATATGTAAGCTAGAGACATTGACAACTCACTCATTATGGATCAAAGAGACATAATTACAAAAACAGTGTTTTGAATAAATCGATTTAAAGGTTGGGTTCCTAAAACTGAGTACTTTCTAGTGTTTTACAATTGTCTCTTCCCCACATGTAACAATCTGCTTTGTTTTGCCTACATTAAGAACAGTGAGATTATAAACAGAGAACCTTCTTTTATAGAATATTGATTTTGCATTCACTTTAGGGTAGTAGCACAGCTTGCAAATCAAATTTGGCCAGCACAGATTCACCCTTTGTAGCATTTTTCTTCTCCAAGTTCTTAAACTCTCTTGCCATTACTTATCTTTTCAAATGTTCTTCCTGTTCTCCTTTTAAAGCTTCGTTTTCCTTTTCTTCTGGGGAAAAATGTGAAAATTTTAAACATTTATCATACATATCCTTTCTTGGCCTATGGAATTTGAGGTTAAATTCTATTGTGAATATGTGCTAATATAACCATAATTTCTCGGTATCTTTCAGTCAGCTTTTCAGCAAAGCTTTGTTTCTGATACAACTCTTACATTATCTTAATATTCATATCTGCAGGTGAGTAATCTGTGGTACCTACATTCTTTCCTCTTTAATGAAAGGAAGGGTGGTTCCATTTTATGTGGTTCCTTATAACCTCTTTATTGTCTTCTGGTCTCTCTGCACTTGGTCCATGTCTTTTGTCTTCTGTCTGTCTTTTTCAATTACACGATGTTCATGTTTCTGAAATGTCAAATGTCGTGAGAAAAAATTCCATACATATTTGAATCTTCTCAGCTCCCTTTATTAGCTGATATTTCTTGGTCTTCTTCCTTTGTGAGGTAGTGAGTTTTGTTTTTACACTTTGTTCTTCTTCTTCTTCTTCTACCTTATTAAGATACTGCCTTTGTAGTTCAATTGAACCAAGGTCGCAGTAGGCTCTATGGATATTTTGTCTGTCTTTCTCAGTAAACTTTTGGTGCACTGTCGGGGACATTTACAGAATCTTTCTGTTTCACGCTTCTTGCAGGAACTTTGGAATTATTAGTTTAAATATATACCCTACCATGCTGCCAGTTAATTCTTCTCCATTTCTCTTTAACTGGTTGCCTTTTGCATTTTCTTGGTTCATTACTTTCTTCAATGTTTAAATTATCAGCTATGCTTTTCCCATCCTGATTATGATGATTTACTTGAACCCTGTCTATATCCTCATGTAGATTGGATCCATTTTCATCACTTTTGTCTGTAACCACAATGAGGCAAACATTCAGAGAAAGGGAAAATAAATTTAACTGCGGAAGTATTGATAGTTGTTTGTCCGCTCACCGGAGTTAGTAGACTTGACTGGCTAATATGAAGGGTCATCATCTGAATCAGAACCAATGAACTGCCTGAGCATCTCTTCATCCTTTTTATAATGCAATTCTGTATCAGCTATAGTTAGAAATAATAATAATAATAATAATAATAATAATAATAATAATAATAATAATAGTAATAATAGTAATAATAGTAATAATAGTAATAATAATAATAATAGTAATAATAATAATAGTAATAATAATGATGATAACAAAAAATTATAATAATATAAATATGTAAAAAACAGGTTGTAATACTTATACAATTCCTCTAAACTCTGTTCTTTCTCCTGACACATTTTCACCATTCTTCTTTTTCTGGACTCCATTATGATCGTACTTGCTTGGAAACTCATTCAAAACTGACTAAATGCTTAATTTTATGGCTAGCAAGTCAGATTTATTATTGTTGTCATGGAGTTACAGCGACAATGCATTTATAAAATAGGTGGTATATCATTTAATAATTCTATTAGGATCAGAGAAACATAACAGTTATTCCGTTTTAGAAATTAGCACTGTATTCTGCAGTCTAAAAATGTATCAGCTCATTTGTCTGTCTAATCCACTTTATTTTTCTTAAAATGTAGATACTTTAACAGCTAAAATCGAAACCAGTCAAGATAGATCTCAATTCCACATTTTTTATGGTAGTGCCAACTCAAAAATGGCAAAAATGTAGTTATGTCCGTCTGATTCTAAATAGGTTAACTATACCAGAGTTATATTCATTCATTATACATTTCTGCTTTTAAAGTACTTTCTCTGGCTTAAAAATTGTATCAGAGACTTTCCTCACTTTACGTGTGAACTAACTGCACAGCACAAGGGTATTCTGACCTAAGCAGAGTGAAAAATACTAAAGGATCAGTTCTTCATTGTAAAAGCACTTAATTGCTAGAGGAATAGCTACATAAGCTAAGAGAAAACTGCTACATAAAATATAAATAATAAAACCTAATTTCTAGCACCACCCACAAATGAGAAAATGTCATGCTCCGGTGGGGCATGGAGCTTCCTCAGAAATAGATTACATAGCGTACAAATATAGAAATGGTAATATTATTACACAATAATGAACTAAATTAGTATTTTTGATTATAAAACCAATAAAATATATTGTTAATTTTAAGTTATGAAAACTAATTTGTTATACAAATGCTTTTATAAGTTACACTCAAGTTTAAAAGAGAAGAAAGAATTTTTCACCAAAGTAACATTTATGATAATAAACAAATATTGCTAATACCATTCATTTAAAGTATACAAAAAGTTTTTGTGATGGAAATTCATTCCTGGTATAGCTTTTAAATGTGGTTTTTAATTTAAAAAAGCTGCAAATCTCAATTATTTTTGAATTGTATAGCCTTGGGCCAAGATTACCACTGTGGTTGAAGGCTGCATTTGTTAAACATTCAGATAAGAACACTTAAATCAGATTGTTTATTTTTCTATTTACGACAATACAAAGGGAATTTATTCAGATTTCAGTGTATAGTAAAATCTTGTGGGTAGCAAACTGAATGCACTTGTGTTAAAATATGCAGAATGTATTACTCAAATAACAAGTGAGCTTTTTATTAATGAATTGACTTGCTTCATGCTTTGAGTAGATAATAGGAGTAAAGCTATAGAAAGGGTGCACCACAAAACCTCCTTTGCCTAGGGGTTCCAATAAATAATCTAAGCCATGATGATCTGACAGAAACATGCATACATTACAGTCTTATTGTAGCATTTGGCATAGAAGGCTATAACTTGCAAAAAGCATAGCTTTCTTGGTCTGTTGAGCACTAATACTGTTATTTTGTTCCATTTACAGCCACTCATCAGAGCAGAATGCAAGACAGTTGCAGCAACAACATAGCTGGGGTCCTACTGGAGGTAATGGTGGTCCTATCCAATCTCGTTCTTTCAGAGTTCTTCAGAAAATAACAGACACAGATAACACTGAAGGTAAATAATAACAAACAACACAAAATACAACATGCATTTAGTATGTTATAGACACAAGTAAAACAAATCAAGTTCACTCAAATTCACTCATCATATCTAGACATAACAAGGAGACTTATCAAAGATAAATTCCTGGAACACATTTGGAAATCAAACCTGGGTCGTTTAGTAGTAGAGTAGCAAGTGCTCTATCAACCAGCCATGAGGCCACTCAGTAAACATTATGCACATAACTCATTCCAGCCGAGATTTGAACTTGGGGCTTCTGAAATATGAGGCAGATAAGCTACTCCATACCACGGATTTGTGTGAAAAATGTAGCATTACTGAAAAATAATAAACAAGCAACATTTTGAGATAAGTTGTTTTCATATTATTTTATGTATTTCTTTGGCACTGATTAATTTTTCATTAAAGTGCACTTTCTCTGAAATCTGGACAAAACAGCTTCCAGACAGAATACAGTTGGAACTCTGGATCAAAGCTAGCAAAATGTAAATCAGATGCTTGGTGTCCCCCAAATATGCAACTTACATATTTACAAAAAGAAGTTTTGGTTGAAATTAAAATTAAATAAATAAAGTACTTTCTTCACAAAGAAAAAATAGACAATAATATCCTCTAATGCTCCTCTGTGAAAGTATCTTAATGTTCTATGTTTAAAAAAATTTATCATTTTTTTGTTTCATTATTTAATACATGGAACTAATTAATAACCACATAAAAAAACCTGGATAACTTTAAAAGTGATGTTCCACTTAAGTATAGATTTGGTATATTTCTTTTTGTTAGTACACAAAAGTATCAGTGTTAAATAGAATATGTCAGTAAATACAAAAGTTTGAAAACTTGTGCACTATCCCTTAAGAGAAACCAAGTAAAATATTTCAGAGAATGCTAGTGCTATCTTGATGTCCAGTAAATAAACTTAATTAAAATTACATATTTTGAAGATACAAAGTAAATACAAAATCACAATAACAAAAACTCAGCTCCAGTTTTTTTGTTTCTTTGGTCCTAAGGCTTAATTATAAGAGTCAATATCACAGAATTGAAAAGAATATCAATACTTACTTGATAAACTGAACAGCTTCTTACATTTGATGGCTGCAGAAGAGGACACGGTAATTAATACTATAGCTTTGAATTTTGTATAATAAAAATGTGAGATATTAAATGAGAGTTGAGAGTAAAAACATGTTATGGGTGCAAACCTGGCAGAGGACAATGTATTGTTTGATGTATAAACTCCTTAGCACATCTTCCTCTGGAAGGGAAGTAAAGCCATTGGTCCTGTTTGTTGTTTATTCATACATAAAAGAACTTCAAATCCTAAAAATTAGGGTCCTTGTATAAAATTGTTCATCATTTACCCATTTAATAAGTGCCTCTTCTTCCCTAAACCCTTTTTTTATAACCTTGTCCCCGCAGATATGTATTTTTTTGCACTGGGTTTCCTTCCCCTTTCTCCTGGTTGGCTACCGTACACCTTCGAATGGTGACAAACAGGCCATGTACAGTGCAAGAATAGATGGTAAAAGCGATATAAACACATTTTCATGATACACATGTGCTTTTATCATTCTGAGAGGCACTTTTAAACTGAAGGATCCCCCGACTATTTGTTGATGTAAGAATTTACATGCATTCCAGATGCATGTGTGCATTAAAGCTTTTACGTAATATATTTGATTCATACGGTTATGAAAATGTGAATTTGACAATTCTCTTTGAATATATTAAGGTAAATGATCATGTTAAATAAGGAACTATGGTGGTAATGAAGGCATTGAACACATAGTATTTAAGTGCCAAGGAACAGAAAATTGGAGAAAAGAATTTTTTAATAAGAAGTGGTTGAAGGGGGATAGAAATACACTTATGATTGAAATGATATGCAAGGACGCTAGAAGCATTGGACAGTTTTTGTGTAAAGTAAAAAATAAATGGCTTTGGACAGTGGAAAGAGAAAAGTAAGAGGTAGCGCATCTTACCTTGAATGGAAAACTATAGTGAATATGTAATGGTTAAGTAACCAATAAGTGAAAAGTGAAAAACGAGTGGAAATGGCACATGAAAAAAAAACTGAAAAAAAAACAAGATAATTTATTGACAAGAAATTGTAAAATGTAAATAAACTGTAGTGATTGTCTACTGAATGAGTGACCAGGGTCAAAGTGCAGTAGACAATCAAATTTGTAAAACTCTTAGCACAATAAAGCAATACCAACAACCTATTCCATGACAGCAGCCAATGAGAGGTGACTAGTGCACTTGACCTTTGGGAGATACAGGGCAAAGTTGTGTGGAACAGACCTTAGTATGAATTGTCTAGAAAACTTCACTAGAGATTAGAGGGACAACAGGTTTGATGATGAAAGCTAGAAATGTAACAACAATCATTATTATTTAAATAAAATTCTAGTGGCAACATACTCTAACTTCGCTCTTACAAGATAATTACCTTGAATGCATTTCGAAGACACCTTGTCTTCATCATCAGCTAAGAGCCACTAACGTGTCTGGCGACCTCTACATTGAAACCGACAGACTCGTTAGTGATGATGAAGACAAGGTGTCCTCGAAATGCATTCAAGGTAATTATCTTGAAAGAGTGAAGTTAGAGTGTGTTGCCACTAGAATTTTATTTAAATAATATTTTAACTACTTCACTGTGTTTCCCATTAATTGTTAAGTTAAAACAATCATTATTTTAGTTTGGAGTATAACACACACTTTCATCGGATGTATTAATTGTGGGTTGGAGAGACTTGTTAAGATTGCTTCAACATCTAGATATCTTAAACTGTAGATGTTACATACTTCACATTCACATTAAGTTATCACTGACTGGAGAATAAACACACACTTTTCACAGATATGGAATGCAAACTAATAAAAGGGCTAATTGCTTAGTCATTGCAGTATGAAATACCCTAGCATGTTGGTGTGCAAATTATGCTTTTTTTTTGGCTTTGCATGTGTGTAAATTAAAAACACACCATAAACATTTACATGTGTTTACAAGAGTGCAGTATTATATGTACTTTTTATAATAAATGCACTTATCAAGATGCAGAATTCTTGGCCTCTGGAGTCATATATGCATTTATTAAAATTTCTTTTACACTGTCTATGTGTAGGTTAAGACTGGAAAGCTGATCAGATTTGTCATGGTGCTGGATTTTTCAAATCTATATACCTATGTATTTCTTTCTCTAGCACCAAATTGTAGTAGTTGGATGAAGTGTTATGTTCCAACAAAAAATTTGATATGGAGATTTCATGGAGATGCATGTTTTCAGGTCCCCTGATAAGAAAAATTCTTTTTAGAAAAAGGGTTGTGTGCGCTTGCATGTGTGCATAATTCAAAACTGAAAAGTGAGATAAATATAAACCTTCGTATTTAAGATGGTAGATTGAGTCATACTTTTTGACACTCACCTTCGCTAATTAAAAGTTGTATAAAACAGAAATGTTTTCCAGGGCATTTGCCTTCATTGACAGCGACTACGTGACTAAAAGGTCTCTTTCTCCCGTATCCTCTTCTTCCTCTTCCTGCAGATTCTGAACCTGTTGCCATCTGATGTTGGGGGCACAAAGTTTTAACACATTGTTCACAGGCAGGATTTCAAAATTAATGACGTCGTTTTTGATGATGTGTATTTTTTCCCAGATGTTCAATTCTATTGGTGTGGTGAGGGGTTTTAGCAACTTTATACTTCGGCCAATGTTGTGGTTTTCTGTCCAAAAATGGTGTGATACAGCGGATTTCTCTATTTGTTTTAGTTTTATGTTCCTTAAGTCTGGTTTCCAAGTTTCCTTTTGTTTCTCCTATGTAGGTTTCTCGCATTCATCACAATTAATTTGGTAAATTCCAGATTTTAATGTGTTTGGGATGGTATTTTTGAGAAGTGTGTTTACCAAGTTCTTCAAGCTGAATTTGTTCTGTGGAGCTAGCCTTATGTTAAATTTGTTGAAGATTCGTTAAAATTTTCTAAAGGCCCAAGGGTGGTATGTGAATTTCTTGTATTTCCAATTTGTGTGCGAGAGAGGTGTTAAGAGTGGTGGAATGTGAAATTGCCTTGAGTTTCTTCTTCTTGTTTATCATATTCCTTATGAGATCTGAGTTAATCCATTATTTACTGCTATTTTTCTATATGTTGTTCTTTTAAAAATTCTTCTTTGTTCAAGGGGATGCTATCTAACTGGTGGATCAAACTTCTAAAGGTGGCTAGTTGGTGTGAAGTTGGGTTGCAACCATTTTTCTTTATATAATTGTCCATGTGTGTGTTTCCTATGTATACCGAATTTAAAATCATTTTGATCTCTAGTTATAATGAGGTCCAGGAAGGAAAGGTGTTGTTCTCTTCAATTTCAATTGTGAATTTAATGTTGTTGTCCTGCAGGTTCAACAGTTTCAAAGCATCTTCTGTTAATTTCTGGGGTATGATGGAAAAAATGTCATCAACATATCTCCACCAAAATTTGTATATGTGAGGAAAGCTTTTACTATATGGACTTCAAGGTGGCTGATATATATAGTCCTGCCAGAATGGGGGACAGTGGACTTCCGATTGCTAATCCTTTTGATTGTTTGTAAAATTTATTATTAAATGTGAAGGAGTTGTGTCTAGTGCATAATTCTGTAAGGTTAATGATATCATCTATTTCTGTGGAGTCTGTTGTAGTCTGATTCAACCAATTTTTGAGTAGTGTAGGAATTTTTTCTATGGAAATACTAGTGAAAAGTGCTTTGACATCAAACGATACCATTATGTGGTTTTTTGGGATGTTGTAGTTCTGTAAGTGGTTTATTAATCTCGAAGTTCTCAATTCCCAGGTTTTCAAACTTTTTGTAGGCTTTCAGTTTGTTTACTAACCACTTAGCAATGTGATAGGTAGGCGAGTTAATGCCATTGATATAATTGGTCTCATGCTATTGTCATCTTTGTGTACTTTTGGTAAGCAGTATAATCTTGATAAGGTGGGATTAGCAGATTTTATATTGTATTTTTCAGTTGTTGTTAGACTGTTGTTAACAGAGAGAGCCTTATTTACTAAATTGATGCATGTGGTTAAAGGGTTCTTGGAGATTTCTTCATAGTCCAGGCTATCTAACATCTAGTTTACTCTACGGTTATAGTCATCCAGTTCCAGGATTACAAGAGAATTGCCTTTATCTGCTTTCATGTATACTACTGGCTTTTTGTTTAGACTCCTAATTATTTTATTGTAGTTATTATTTTGTATTGTATGAAGTTGTTTTATTATGTCTAGACATTCATTTTAGTTTTGATTTTGTCTTCCGTTTTGAGGTTATGTGTGGCCATTTCTAAGTCAGCGATAAAGTCATCTTTGTTCCGTGAGTAACTAATGCAAAGTTTTGAATCCTTTCTGGAGTAGCTTCATTTATTCGGTTGAGAATTTCTTTTAGATAAGTTAATTATATTGGTCGGATTGTTATTCTTTGTACTTAAGTTCAGCATCTTCCAAGGATGTATATAAATATTTTCAAAAAGTATCCCCACCCCAAATTACCCTTGCATGAAAAACTTTTCATTATTTTCTCTAAAAATGGCTCTTATGATTTTGATTAAACACATTACTTATTTAAAATATTTACGTGATTAATAGAATGTATATCTTGAATGGGAGAAAATATTTAAGATACAGAAAAAAATTATTTGTATTATGACACATGTCAGTCCCAAAAATTCATGCAGAAATCTATTTAGAAAACTAAACTCTGCCTTCACAATATCGCTATGAATTAGCCAAACATATATATGAAAACTTTGATAAATACATAACAAAAGAGCACACATAACCACGAAACCAGAACTTAAAAATTGCCTAAAAGTATGTGTCCAGAGACTCAGATTTTTTTTAAAAGAGTACTTTCCATTCTGGAGTAAAAATGTATAATAAATTATCATAATATAGAGAAATTAAAGAAAAATAAGGTATTTCTAATACATTGAAAATGATTCTCACAGAAAAAGCATAATTTTTCAGTAAAAGAATGTATGGAAGACAGTCTCTTGGACTACATAAACCATTCAAACATAAATAAAATCTACTTATAGTTCAACCAGTTAGACATAGATTAATAATGTAAATATTTCAGGATATAAGTTTGGACGTATAAATGCTTTTGTAAACTTTTTATCATATTTTCTGTAATGTTTTGAACTAAACTAAACTCAATGGTTCAACAGCCCATTGTCGTGCTAAGGCCTGCCCCATGGCCACTGCATCCCCCACCTCTGCTCACAACAGGCATCATGAGTGGGGTGCAGCACTGGAGGGTGGGATGTGGTCAGCGCCGCAGGTCCCTCCCAGCCGGTATATGTGCCCTCCTTAACCTGGAGCCGCTACTTTTCAATTAAATAGCTCCTCAATTAGCCCTTCAGGAACCTAACAAGGCTGAGTGCATCCCAGGCCAGGTCTCCCAGCAGGAGAAAATCCCCATACCAGTACCGGGAATTGAAGCCGGGTCTCCCACTTGTTAAGCAGCTGTGCTACCACCACACTAAGGAGATTACCATTATAATGTTTTAGTTTGACAGAATTCTATTAAACTGATGAATCACCAGTTTATTGGGGTATGCCCAAACTAGGTAAATGCATGTGATAAATAAATTATCTAGGTACCTATTCTCTACGAATAGCCCATGAAGTCCTCTTCATTCTCAATGAATTGTTTTATACATTTATATAACTGATAAACCTTATGACATAGAAAATTTACTGTGCAAAAAATGTAGAATCTTTAAAACACACAATTTATTTCAAATAACTTATTTTGTGGCATCAGCCATTTCTGACATATTCGTTGTTATTAGTTTGAACTTTTCATTACTTATTTTTTGAAGTGTTTTTACCATTCGGTTGTTTCTTATGATATCACGCAATTACTAAAAATTGACTGTCCCAGTAGAATTGGGGTGAATTGAAACTATATCCTACATGTTCCTAATCTGAAAGAGCCATTTTAAGACCATTGGCTACTGTTGAGCATGCATTAGTGTCACTTTGTCTGTTGGAATGCATGAAACAATTTATAAACTACTGCATGTTTTATATGAAGTTGAAAGTTTATTTATAAGAACTGGAAGAGTATTTCTCAATGTATTTCAGATTTTGTTGAAATGAAAGCAGAATTAAGTGTAGTTTATATGTAAAGCCTCCTAAACAGTATGTATTTCAGGTGAATCATTGCATATAGATAGAATTTTATACATAAGAGTTTTGAAACATATTTGATGACACATTTAAAGTTTGTTTGAAATTGGTATAAAATTTAGGATATTTTATGAGAGTTTTCTAAACAGTTATTATTTTTAGGCAAACTGATACATGGTGGAGTTTAAATATTACAGGGAGGAGTTAAAAGAAAATTTTTGTATACATTTCGATTTAGTCAAAATTGGTAAAAAAATATGTGTTACACTTACATGACTTTCTCTACTCTTGTACAAACTATTTTTACAAATGCTTATGCTCCATCTATTTCATGTTAATCAAGATAAACATTTGCAGAAATTATCTTATTGTTAATTTTCTTGTAGTTGCAAGGAGAAGTGCTTTAAGTGATAGTCAAATCTTTTAAGAGCTGGTTGCTGTGTGGAGCATTCTATTCTCTTTGCATGTCCAGGACATAAAAAAAAAAAACTAATAATGAAATCCATAAAGAGCAGCTTATGGCAGAGCCTAATAAAAATGTTGATTATTTATTTCCTTTAAATTGTGATAGTAATTATGCCAAGTTTACATTATTTCTACCATAAAATGAATGCGTTTGAAATTCACTGCTATGTACACATTTATGACTTTGTTGTGTGTGTAACTGAGAATGTATTTTCAGGCCAGTCAGATCAGGAACATGGGCCATCAAGTGGACAATGGAACAGTCAGGGTCAGGGTGCACCAGTACAGCAGCTGCGCAAGTTACAATTGAATGATGATGACCGTGCTCTCATGAACAGATTCAAAGCTCAAGGTAAAAATTTATCTTTCATGCACTTTTTCACTTGTAACCTGTATGTTGATAACATAGTCTATGATTTACCTACAGATATAGGTGGAGTTCTGTGAAAGTGGTTTTATTTTTAAGAAACATATGTTTTAAAATCCTAGATTTTGTTATTACAAATTTGGTGTGTTATTTTAAAATTACATAAATTAAGTTTTTAATTCAGATTTAAAAATGTTGTGCACAATTCTAACAGCATTGATTAAGCTTTTCTTTAAAAACTTTCAGTTTCTAAAGATTATAGAAAATCAAATACACTAAATTGGTGGATTACAAAAACAATAACTTGTTTTAAGCCACTCCAGCTAAACAATGTTTAAGTTAGATAAAGATTTTTGTTGCTTAAGCAGTGCTCAGTTGATATTTAACTAAACAGGTTTAAATCAAGGCATTAGCAAGGAAAACAAATATGGAATATGTTACATTACACTCTGTTAATTTGCATCAGTCTTAATTTTACATTAATGTGAACAGCACCAAATGTGTGTTTATGAGGATACACTCTTTTGGAAATCATGGCTAAACATTTCCTTTGAAAAAAAGTTCATGTTATCTGACATTGTTAAAGAAGAATTGAGTTTTACTTACTACTTTACACTCTTTAACTAGGTACTATGGTTCTTAGTATCCCATTCTATATTAGGCATGAAAGACCAGAAATTTTGCTCAGAGGCCTCTTTATCAGGATTGAGGTTCTTTTAAGTGCCATAAATCTATGACATGGGACCACAGGCTTTACTTTCCTTCCTAAGGAAGCTATGCTAGGATTTTTACAGCAGAAAAAAATCCATCGTCCTCTGCCGGATTTGAACCCGCAACCTTGGGAACCAGAGGCTAGCTCGGTACTCCTAGTTATTCTCTCAACATCTACAGAGGTAATTGGAGCAAATCTAAAACATTGAACTATTATAGGGTCCATTTCTACTGTAATAGAATTGTCACCTTATAGAACTTTTTGAATGTTTTTAAGTTTGTCAAGATTGTTTGAAAACACCATTTTACACTTTTCCTTAACTAATGAATCACATTTCCCTAGCACACACCCCAATCTTTGCACTGCATCATCCACAATTTTCACTGACTTTGTCAAAGACAGCCCTCTTTCTTAGAACTGGCAGATCACTCGCGGCAGGAAACCAAACTCGGCTGCAATGAAAGTTTAGTCAGTTCTAACTTCCAAAGATTTGAGAAGTTTCTTTGCTATTACAAGTGAAGATGCTTCATCCTCCAGAGCGGCGAGCACCTTAGATATACTCTGGAAATTTGAAGCGTAGTAAATGCTGCTGAAATCCATGTCCTCCATCTCATTATGATAGGTTCAGGGGACAGAAGTATAAGTATCTGGTGCAATATCTTTAAATATCTGAATCCTTGATGGGGCTTTCACAAAGGTCTTCTTAATACTGGAAATCAATTTGTCGACATCCAGAAACAAGTTTTGTATCTCTTCTGATACCCTGTGAAAACCCTATGCCACTCAGGTCACATCAGCATGTTTGGAAATAGCACTTTTAAAGTTGTCCCAGCCTTTTTCATGGTGCAGCATCTGAGATGAAAAGTAATATATTATGGTATTGAATTTCTTCAGGCCACAGTAACTGTAATGAACTGGTAAATAACTGTGCAATAGTTGAATTGTTAACTTTTTCCACACACTCTGTTGTAAGCAGGAATCCTTTTATTGATTCACCTTCTGAAGGACCTAATGGTCCAACAATGACATTAGCAATAAAGCGACCCATAGGAACAGTTGACTTGTCTATTGAAATCCAGAGCTTTTTATTTTTTAGTTCATTTTTAATGATTTTCATTACATCATCGTAACACTGAATTAAGTAACATTTTCACAAACTTGACTCATTGGGCACAGATTCATCCATATACTTCTTCAAAAACTATTTTAATAGGATTCTTAGTTTCCACAAAGGGACTCCGGCATCAATTAAAGCTTTACATAAGTTGAATGCAAATTGCAATTTTCGACTCAATATTGCGATTGCCATTGGAAACAAATAAATCTTCTTCCTAGTAGCCTTGGAAAGTGCATTTTTGTGTTTGGTTTACTGACATGTTGAGAAATGAAATATTTATTTACGTAGTTCACTGTCTGCTCACATATTTTGCACAGAAGTATTCTACCATCAGTAGAATATACATCGGATAGTATGACAAAATACACCAGTTAATTTGTAACAAGCTTTATTTATTAAGCAAAATTCATTACAAGCCATACTTCACAGCTCTGACTTGCAAATTGCTCATAACTCACAACTATCTTGTAACTAACTCACATTTATTTTCTGCCATGTTTTTATGGTCTCCTGTTGCTAGGAAGATACATAAATGCAATGTTGCAGAATTTACCAAAATGTAGATGGTGATTAATCTCAAAGAGTAGCCTCTTCCAATGCTTAGCCGAGTATATCATATGGATTTACTTTCTCAAATTTCCCAAGCTCAAAACCTAATCAATGGCTTGGCCAATTATATAACATTGGTTTGGCCACACTAACAATAATAATAAAAATACTTTGTTGTCCATAGACTTATACAATTGACAATTTCTGAAACTTATGTACAAGCTGCTGTCTGCTGCTTTAATATTTAAGTCCTCTGCAAGAAAAATGTTTACGATTCTTGCTATATTATCATTTAGTAATTTATCTAAACAAATAAAAAAAGAAAAATAATTTACAGATGAACGCTGATGCTCTGTCATATAAATCATGTATTCAGATACCTCTATGGACCACAACAAGAATAACCACATTTTGGCAATTTGTACGGTGGCTTTGCAAAGCTCCTCACATTTGAAGACTAACCATAAATTTCTTACACCAGGGCATACCCACATGTAAAGTGATACTGACCCATCATCAATAAACAAAAAAAAAAATAAAAAATTTCCAATTCTATTCAGCACCCCCATGATTGGGCTCAACTCATTTGCCAGTGCGGGAAGAAAAGCCAATAATTGTTGCAGAACTCACAAATTAAACCTTTTTTTTTTTTGCTATGCAGGACTGTTAAGAATACACTAAAACTTCAGAAGGGGGATCTATGGAATAATAAAGTAGTTTGGCATGAAGTTAAATGGCTGCATTATGAAAAAACTTAATTCAACATATATTTCAAGACTGGCTTAAAAGAAGATGCTGAATTGAGAGAAGTTTCTTTGTTGAGAAGAGGTAAAACAAAGCCTTTGATGAAACCAGGGAAATGATATCATTGACCTCTAAGCACTTCTGTATCAAGGAAGAAAGATGTTTTGGACCTTTTGCCTGTTATTATCTACATTTCATGATTTTTGTCATTGAAAACAAAACTGCATTATCTATCCTGATTCGGTTGAAGAAGAGGTAGAAGAGAAAAAACTGTGAGCTTTTAAGACACCCGATAACATGTCATATGAAGCAATTAAATAACAGAGGTTTTATATTTTGCAAGACCCATATTTTTCTTGCATTATTGTTTGTTTAAATAAGTAAAACTAAGACTGATGTTGCATTATTGAACTGAATTTACAACCTATTATCACCAAAAAGTTGTAGCATACCTTCACTTCAGAAGAACTACATTAAGTAACATACTATTATTATGATGAAATAGGGGTAAGTTAGTAGATTGGCTGCACCAAAGGGGATGAGTGAAAAATTACCAGGTAATATTTCAGTACTTTATTATAGTTTTGTTATTTTAAAAAGCTTCCTTTGGATCAGGCAAAATTTACCGATCTTACATACATAAAGGAACTTTAATTTTAAAATATCTTGGTTTGACAAATTTTGACTTATCCGTCTGCTCACAAACACCCATGGATATTATTTGGATTTGAAGAAAGATTTATTTAAGGAAAATAAAAGACACTGGTAGGGTTTTTCGTTTTTTCTTATTTTCTTCAGGATATAAAGCATATAAAACATTCCCTTTTCTTTTCTTTATTTGTGCAATAATGTTCTACATTACTTTCAGATATTTTCTGTAAATTGTTCCAGGTTTCAATAAAATTAGATGCTTATTTACTTTGCATCATCAGCTCCTTGACAAATATTTTCAGTTTCAGAGGAAGCTGGTTTAAATGAAGAAGAAAACCCACGCTACAGAGGAGGCCACATTCCATCTAGGGTGTTCCGAATGCTGGATGAAAGCGGTACATTAACTTAAAAGATTTTCTTTGCAGATAACATACCTTGATTCTAAGACTAATGGTGCTGGACTGCATCAACAGAACTTAACAAAGAAATATTAATTATCAAGCTGACTAATCTTTTCAGGTGATGGAGTATTCAAGCATGAGTTATAAATGGGTTGTCAGATGTTATGGGATTCTTGAAGAAAGAAAAGAAAGAAGAAAAAAAAGAGAGAGGAAGGGGTTGGAAAGGAGAGAGAGAAATATCTTTGTATTTTAATTCTCTTAACAACTACATTGGAGCAATTTTACATTTTCAGTTTGTTCTGAAGTGTGTATAACAAAAATTATTGTTAAAAGTCAAGTGTTATGGTAGAGTCATATTTGTTAGAATACTGTTCTGAGCACTTCACAGATGTGCTGAAGCAAATTCTAAAACTAAGTGCAGTTGCACCTCAATTTATTTTCTTCCTTTCTTCACTACTATGGTCAAATTGACAGTTCTGTTTTAGAAACAAATTGCTTGGATTTTCTTTTGGTTTTAAGTTGTACTAGAATTAAAACTGGAAGTACTACGTAGTTAAGTGAAATGAAAACACTTTTAAGCAACATTTGAGTAGATTTTACATAACTTGTCTTACTAAACTTATAGTACATGTATTGTAGGCAGTGTCTACATCCTCATTTATTTTTGACTGCCAAAAACATTGTTGGTGTCTAGTGTAGATTCTTGAAGTGGCTTTGCTGAGTGTCTGATGAGCGTAAAACTTCATACAGTCACTAGCTAGCTCCATCATTGCATATGCAGCTTTTAAAATCGGACATGATACTCTTTATGAAATTATTGTACAACGATCCAAACACATTTTCTGTTTAATCTCCCCTATGATCCCTTAGAACTGGAATTTTTTAATACCCCATGATGCTCATAATAATGAATTAAAAATCTCTTGATGTTCATAGAAATAGGAAAGAAATGCTGACATACATATTTCTGAACTCATTTAAGCTCATAACCCCCACCAATCTTCTAATTCTGAAAATGTTGCATAGCCAGTAGGTATATTTTAGCAATGCAAGAATTATCTAAATGGTTGAGCAATGTTTAAATAAGCACAGTTGATAACATTTTAAACTTCTGTTTGTTCCCATAGTTATTGCAGCATAAAGGTTCCACAGTTTTCACATAAGGGAACACACAATTCCCTGATATCAATATTCAACAAGGTAGATATGAAGGTTCCGTACCTCCAAATTAGAAATTTGGACATGGCATATGGTCTGCAACCATTGAGCAAAATAAACTTCTCAGCTATAAATATTAATTGAATAATTTCTGAAGTTGTGCTAGACACATTTTTCTCTTTTTATATATTTAATATAGAGAGTTGTTCACGATCTATGGTAACAATATCAGATGAGTACAATAGCTCCATGCTGAAACATGTGGAACCAAATGAAAGTTCAGCATATGAGTGTATCACTGTGTTTACTCAGTTGTGTGCTCTTGTTCTTGCTGCATAACATGGCATCAAAAATAGAACCAAGCTAATAAGGGTATTTATTGCCCTTTCTGATACAAAAATACTTGTATCCTAAAATTATTAAGCAGTGCAAGAGGCGTGGTTTTATCACATCCAAGAAAGTGATTTCATGTGCACCCAACAAAAAAAATGTAAGGCCACATCAGGACTTATTCCAAAGGGCAAGAAACAGGGAAATCCACAACCGGCCACCAGTCGCGCCCTGGAGATAATTTGGGAGGTGAAGGCCCATGCCTCTGGACCAAATCCTGCAACTCGGAGGGCTATTACTCTGTAATAAGGGATCTCTGTTGCTATGGTGAACACCATAATAAACCAGGATTTAATCTAGAAAAGTGCCATAAGAGCCAGGGATATAAGCTGTTGCCTAAACACATTGTAGAATGTGCCACTAACAGCAGAAAGCTGTATGAATGATACCTAGCTAGTGAAAAGTGGATGTTTGTTGTCCTTTTAGATGAGGCATATGTTTATCTAAGTGACTGTAACAAACCCTGGGCTATATATTGCCGACCAAGGGGAGAAAAAAAATGAAAGTTGGTATAAGGAAGCTTATAAAAATTTCCCCAATGGTTTCATGGTAATAGCAAGGTACAGTTACAATGGCAAATTAACCATTCATCGTGTACATAAAAATATGAAAATCTACTTGGCATATTATCAGACTAAATCCTTATACCAATTTTCCATACAGAAATCCCTTGCTCTCCATGGTGCAGATGTAAATAAAATCTGGTTGCATCAGGATAAAGCACCAAGCCATACGTCTGCTTCAACCTACAAATGTTTGGAGAACATAGAGAGAGAAATGGGAATACATTCCATACCTTTCAGCGATATCCATGTTAAGTCATCTGATGCATCACTGATGGAGTTTTGTGCATTTGGATTACTGAAAAGAGCTCTTGGAAGCAGATGGCCACACTTCGGATGGTCTCTGGAAAGCTGCCAGGAGGAATGGAATAAACTGGACATCCCTGTATTTTGTAGCAGTTTGCTCCAATGGAGGCTGTGCTGCAGATTGATAGCTCAAGCTAAAAGCTGCCAGACAGAACACCACTGCTGTGTGTAGGCGTGGATTTTCATAAGGTAAGGGAGTCTTAAGTTTGTTACCATAGATTGCGAACAAGCCTCTGTATGCATTGGTAATGAACTTGATTACAATATACAGAGGAAATGTAATAACACTTATTTACATAAGGTTACTGAAAGATTTTGGCACCCAGAAATTTAATTACTTGCAACTATGGAATTAGAATAAAGGTAGAATATGGGTTTTGATACTGACTTTACTGCACATATTTGGAGTGTTTTGGTGAACTGCCAAATGAAAAAATAAATATCATGTATCATACCATTATTAGTATTATCCGATTATCTTCTTTTTTTGTTTTTGTTTTTACTTAACATTCCTACATGACTTACCTATTACAGTGTGGCCATCTAAATATATTTCTTCAAATAAAATATAATCAGCTTTTGTTTTCCCCAGTGTCTAGATCTAGTAAATCCTTTTACAGAGTTTAGTCATTTAGGAATAGACTTTAGAAGTGTCTTACAGCCTATGTTAATCAAGAACAGTGATTTTCAGTGTGAAAGTATCAAAATAGGTTAGTTTCCAAGACTACCCTGGATACACAAATTTGCAAATTTTCTCTTTTTATAACATTAGTTTAGATATCAGATAAGATTTGCAGTACCAATGTATCTTTATATCCCCTTAGTTTTCTTATTGTTTCATTTATATATTCACTTTTAACTGTTTTGGTCAGTTAGGTGTCTTTGTATTTATAAGCAAGTCATGTGTTGTTGATCATGGGATTTTAATTTTAGATTTTACAATTTATAACTTGAAACACACGGACTCTGCCGGCGATACAGAATGACCATAATTCAAGAAAACTTCCTAGGCCTCAGCCAGAAATCAAACCCGGGACCACTGGAATGATAAGTCAGCATGCTGACTGCTCAATATAGCAATTGGCTGCCTTATGGTTGACTTCTCAACCCAGAGATCCTGAGTTCAATTCCTGGCTAGGATGGGGGAATTTCATTAATGAGAATCATTCCCTATTCTCTGCAGAGTCTGTAAGTATGACTGTAGGAGTGAATGTATGTTTTGTGGAAAAAAATTATTAAATCCAACATTAAATAGTTCAAAGAATTATAACTTTAACACAATCAGTTGTTTCTCAAAGTCAAAGCCCCAAATTTGACCATAGTAGTTGAAGGAGGCTGTAGAAATGGATGGTATAATTTATTCTTCCATATTTGTTGCTGGGGAATGGAAAAGGTTCTAGATAAGATCAATCTGCCTAATATATGCTATGATGCTCAATACGTTCAATATGGAACAGTTTAATTGCTGAAATGTTCACATCTGATAACCCTGAATTACAAAGCTTGGGAATATAATTTAATGTTAATGCCAAAAACCTTGTTATAATATGCATGATTATATTTATATTTTTTTTACTTTGCTTCTAACTAATACCTTACTAAACATCTACATTGCCAACATTTTCAGCCACCAGAGTACGTTATAAGGCATCCTCAGAAGAAGATGAAAGTTGAGCTTCAGATATTTTATTGTTAAAAGAAATTGCTGTTTATTCAGATGTACATACTCTAAAAATATGCTTTTGAGATGATAGCACCACCAATTTTTAAAGAAATGCAATCATAGTTGGAGCAGACAACTTGCAGTGACTGTATGATATTATCTGTAGTTGAGACCAGGCTATTTCTTGTGTAGTGGATGAAGATAGTTTCCTTCACAATGAGTCAGATCCTAGATACAGGGGCCCCGTGATACCCTCTAGAGCCTTCCGCATGTTGCAGAACATGACTGATGGAACCTCTGAGGGTTTTGAACAGCAGGGTATGTTGCACAATGAGGTGCATGACAAGTGTGTCTTGATGTCTGATGAAGAAACTAAATATTGTGTAGTATTTGTAATCTAATACTTGTGGCTGGATACTGATTTTAAATTAACAATGGTGCTGACATTAGCACAAACTGTGTCTACTCCAGTTTTGTAAGCTGCTGAACATAGTAATTGTTGTGTATATAGTTGGAATGTTTAAACATCATTTTTGAGGGCATGAAAGTAGTGCACTGAACATGCATGGGTATGTTGGGGGACTATTTGACCTCCAAAACTGTAAATATAACATCATTAAAACATTATAGTAGATCCAACTAACAATTTATGTAATTATTATGTATGTATACTGGATATTACTCGCTGTTCTACTGTTGATGCATGCCAGAAGGATATTACTTGCTGTTCTACTGTTGATGCATGCCAGCAGGGTCCAATAAGATATGCAGTTGAACATTACAAGTAGAATGTCTAGTAACTATTACAGACACTAAGAGTTTCTGTTTCACAAAAGTTTCCTACTGTTTTTGTGCCTTACCAGTCAAATTTTAAGATACATTCC
Organism: Deroplatys truncata; assembly: GCA_030765065.1. NCBI lineage: Eukaryota > Metazoa > Arthropoda > Insecta > Mantodea > Mantidae > Deroplatys > Deroplatys truncata. The sequence continues at coordinate 130,645,714 of CM060984.1, forward strand.
ACAAAAATACCAGTACTTGTATCTTATCGTTAATTCCCAAGGGGTTTGTACCAGTGAAGGAATGATACCTCTGCTGATAATGATAATACTTTATTAGCATATAGGATGGCGTGCACCATCCTAGAGTAAGCACTACTTTCATAGTAAATTACTATTCAAGCCAACACTCGGCATCTTTCATATGACAGTAAACTACTTATGAAGTATTTCACTCCTTTCAGATCCTCCCAGAGTAAATTACCACAGAAGTGATGTTGGAAAGTAGTATGATACTGTGGGATTAAATAGAGCACAAATATAGGTAAAAGAGCTCATTGGTTTGTTATAGGCCAATGAAAAATACATGGGGTAGGGAAAAATATATAGACATAGTAAATAAAGAAGAGAGAGAATCTATTGCATGGGTAAGAACCAGAGCATGGGGGCTAAGAGAGTTAAGACAGGGTATTCCTGAAAACCAATGTCCGATATGTGATGGTAATGAAGACATTGAACACATAGTATTTAAATGCCAAGGAACAGAAAATTGGAGAAGAGAATTTATTAAAAAGAAGTGGTTTAAGGGGGATAGAAATGCACTTTGTAACGGTACTAATGTTACAAATGTTGTGTGTTTACTTCACGCGTTGCCATCTTGTGACGTCACTCCTTGTTTGATTCGTAGCTCCCTCTGGCGTAGCAATTTGTATCAATTAGTTTCTGAAAGAATTTAAAGTTTTGTATATTGTCCTCCGGCTAGCTGTTTAGGTCGACATTTAACTCTTGCAGGGTGTGAATCGGAAAGGAATCTTTTATCCAGAAATTATATTTAATGAAGAAATTGGTTTTATAACTTTTATTGTCGAACACGTTCACTAACACTTTTTACATATTAATCTGGATACTCGCCAAACTGAAACTGTTTGTAATAACTTCTTATTTATCACTTTTAACTCGCATACTTCAACTTTATGTAATTTTTTTAAATGTATAATGCTTTTCTCGTAATTCTGCTGCGTGTAACTTGACGAAATGAATGAACTGAGAGACCGACGTGTAGAGTATTGAGAATTCTGTTGAACTGGGGGACAAGCTACCTCGAACCTACACTATTTATAGGCCTGCATCAAGATACGCCTAAAGATTATAAATGAACTGCTATTGGCTAATAAAACGCGCCAACATTAGCGTCTATTTGAATATCCAATGAAAACCACGAATACATATTGCTTTTAGGGAAACATTCCAGAAGTTTCTACCGAAAAGGCGCGAAACATTACGTAACTTCCTGGTTCCCGGTAATGATAAACAACTCACCCCATCGCTGCATTATTGCGTTATTGTTGACAGTTTCAGTAAAGCCGTATATTATTATTTACCAATAATAATTACAATTAATAAACCTCTGAAATCAATGTCACATAAAAATACATATTCATATTACAATCATTAATTACATTTAAGTAATTTGTGATACAAATTACCGTATCAACTTATAATCGATATGATGTGCAAGGATGCTAAGAGCATTAGACAGTTTTTGTGTAAAGTAAAAAATAAATGCCTTTGGACAGTGGATAGAGATAATTAAAAGATAGTGTATCTTATCTTGAATGAGAAACTATGGTGAATGTGTGATGGTAAAGTAATCAATAAGTGACAAGTGAAAAACAAGTGGAAATGGGACATGAAAAACTGAAGCAAGATAATTTATTGACAGGAAATTGTAAAATGTAAAAACAAAATTGTAGTGATTGTCTACACAATGAGTGGCCAGGCTCAAAGTTCAGTAGACAATCAAATTGTAAATCTCTTAGCACAATAAAACAAACAAACAAATACAGGTTAGAATTTACTCTTGCAACCTGACTGGAGTAACTAACCTGTTGATTGAGCTAGAATACTATATCGTATTTGGAGGAAGATATTTTGACGTCTTCATGGATTACTTAAATTACATTGATCTTGACAAAGAAAACAACGGGAATGCGATAGTGGTTAGCGAGACTCATATGATACTTATAGAGAGAGAGTTCAAGGAACATTTCGTATTAAGAAAAAAAATCTTTTACATTCCTTTTGAAGCTGCTTGAAGAACATTTACAACAAAATTCAAGATGGCAATTCAGCTGTATCACCCAAAACTACAATTGCTATGTGTCCTACAAGTGTTTCATACCAGAATATTTCAGATAGTTAAGCTGGGATTACAATGGACTTGACATAACATGACAGTCTAACACATTGTATTAAATGGAGCTATTTGGGGATGACTTAATGCGATGTAACTTAAGAGTTTGGCAAACTCCAACTTCTCCTTCCCGTTACATCAAGTTTGATGTCAATAATTATTAGAACCAATTGTGTGAGATAGTAGTACGAAGTAATAAAAGAACTACCAATCAATAATCATTCCCATTACATTAAGTGCATCCTAATTAGAACCTTTACTTTACTAGCATTTCCTAATCTGTCACATTAAGTATAGTTCATCATAATCCCAGCACTACAGGCGATCTTATAAACGTTCACCATGCGCCTGCTGGTCGTATCTTTCATTGTGTTGTTAGAGCACTTTTGAGATTAAGAGCAAGGTACTAAATAAATATACACAAGTGCTCAGAAAATAAAGGGCAACTCCTCTTCACTTTTTCAGATTTCCCAAGCATTTTGGGTGCAATTGACTGCGCAAATGTTCCTATTTTGTGCCCATTCTGGAATATGGTGAACTTTCCCAAAATCTGAAAGGATTATTCTCCATCAACATGCAAGTGATCTGCGATGCAAATATGTAGAATAGAAACATAGTTTCCAGAATTTGAAGCTGCTCTTCAGTACATTTCTCATCGCTCAAAGCATTAAACTTGTCCATCACAACTTTCCAGATATTTCTCTTCAAGCAGCTTTACATCATTTTTTTTTTCATTCATATTAAATGGATTTTCTTTATCTTTATCAACAAACATTTATCTCTTTCACTGATGGTTTCTCCCCTTTCTTATCACACATAACCTAATCCATGATCTCTTCAAGTAAATTGCACAAACAAAAGAATACTCAAAGAGTAATGAGCTCTTACTTCTGTAGTCATAGCTAAAAGAGTAAATTGTAATTGAGCTCTCCAATGTTACTTCTGAGTAAATTGCTCCTTTAGCAACATACCTCCATAGTATGGACTTCTTTAGTAAATGTTACTTCCAATGCAATTTACTCCAACATGTTACCTACTGCCCATAGACTTGTTATTACAGGTTTCAGCACAGTCACTTTTCACATTTCAATAAAAACAATGTAAAACAAACTACAAAATGTTTATATATTTTGAAAGAAGCTAGAAACAGTAATATGTTTTAACTAATTAATGAGTTGGAAGTAGAAACAACACAAAAATCACTTACTATTATTAACTTAACATTTTTCAAGACACACCTGCTCCCATTATCAGAAGCTGTCCAACTGATTCATTGTGTTATTGTTGTTTAGCTTGTTGTTGGTAGTGGTAGCATCTATGGTGGTGAAATGTATATCCAGAGTGGGTTTCAGCAGAGGATGATGGATTTTTTTCAGGTGTAAAAATCCTTAGCATGTCTTCGTTTGGAAGGAAAGTAAAGCCGGTGGTCCTGTGTTGTAGATTTGTGGCATGTACAAGAACCTCAAGCCTGATAAAGAGGCCTCTGAGCAAAATTACTAGTCTTTCCTGCCCAATATAGAATGAGATGCTAAGGACCACAGCAGTTAAAGAGTATCCATAAATAAAGCTCAATTTTAATTTCCAGAGTGGGTTTGGTGGTGGTAAATTAAAATTCATTAATCAGGACTGGTATTTAATGCTAAAACGTGTTTCTACTTCTAACTCATTTTTAAAGTTAATAATACAAAATGTTAGTTAAGATTCTTCAATCCGTAAACATTTACTTACTTCATCTTAAGTTATTGGGAGTGATTATAAACAGAGAAACCTTTTTTGCCAACACAGCGCAACATAAGGAAAGAAATAGACTTGCTAAATATGCAAATGCATCCACAAAATTAATAATTTGAGGGAAAATTCACATAATAAAAAATACCAATTAGGTTATGAACTTTGAAATACGGCTAGATGATGATGTAATCAACCTGATGGGCAAGAATACGCACAATCCCCTCAACAGCAGTGGCTTCCTCCCTGAGCCTCAGCATCAGTCAACAGATTGCTGATGGTATGACAAAGGTGCTTGAAATATGAGCAAGGTTTATATCTAAGTAAGTGGGACTAAAGTGTCTAAATTTTACTCATTAATAATCTATTTAGTAACAGTTTAATAATACATTTCACAATTTCCGTTATTCTATAAACAATTTTTCTGCTGAATATCTTTCTTAGTGGCATCTTTCAGCTAATGTGGTAAACTACCATGAAGTAAGTGTGCAAATTGCAGAAAAATGTAGGTATTAATTGGATAAGAAGGACAATAACTAGTTAAGAAATTCACTGCACAAAGATGGTTTACAAGGGCTTACAGAAATCACCAATATAAAATATAATCCCAAACTAAAATTCAAGAAAATAAGCAAACATTAGAAAATGTAAAATCAAAATTTAATCCAATTAGTGCATTCTAAAAGCTAAAGGGTACTTAATGAAACCAACCCTGCAGCTATCAGATGCTAAAAGAAGAAAGTTGTTATATAATCTATAAATAAAGAAGAAGGGGAAGTATGAAGGAACACAAAGTTGTTGAGTACATGAGTACTCACGTGTGCGGCATGCTGTTTTCTTTATTTAAGTAACATGAATAAAGTAAGTGCTTTACGAAGTAGCCCAGCATCTACAGTATCATTAAGCAGTGGAAAGAGAAAAGTAAGAGGTAGTGCATCTTACTTTGAATGGAAAACTATAGTGAATGTGTTAATTTAGTGACAAGAGATTGTAAAATGTAAATAAACTGTAGTGATTGTCTACTGAATAAGTGACCAGGGTCAAAATGCAGTAGACAATCTAATTTGTGAAACTCTTAGCACAATATATATGAAAAAACTTGCTAGTGATCTGCACATAAATATAGAACAAAAAGTGCAAAGGTTACCTGCATTAGAAAATTCAATACAGAGATTTACACAAAAAATAAATGAATCTGTGGATGTGAAGTCAAAAAGTTTTTATTCTGCTTTCCATACATTCTGTTTGGTGGTGATAACCATTGGTAAAAAAAAAAGGGGGTGGTGGATTTAGTTCACACGTGTGAAAATAATTTAAGTACACTAGTGCCTTAATTGTTATGCTGCTTGGTCAACTGTTTGTAAAACTTTAGGTAGCTTGAAATTTGATCTCATGTAGTAGTACATATTACATCATATAACAATTTCGGGGAAGTAACACTGGCACTACCAGTACATTATGCTTCATGAAAAGCGGCATCTATATACTGACCTTGTAATTTTATACTGTTTCCATAACATCATGAGAAATTGTTGAATAGAAACAGCACTTCAAAAGACAAAAAAAAATTGAAAAACTCAAAACAATAACAATGAATATCTTGGAAATGAGTGATATCACAAAAAGTTACTTGAAATAAATTGCTTGCTTTAAACACATCTACATTTTTGGTGTGGTGCACTAGGGTAGCGCAGTGATTTCATTTCTGCCTTTCACGCTGAGGGTCCAGAGTTCAATTCCGGCTCTGGTGTGGCAATTTCAAGTCAGTGTTATCCATACCTTCACCTTTGACTTGCTCAAGTTAAGTGTCCCCAAGGTCCATGTGGTTTGAAGTTCGCGGTAAAAGCTGTAGGTCCTCTCATTCTACTGCCATCCTCATCACCCTACCATCAGAGGCAACAGATTCTACCCACTGGGTGCCTCAGATATGGGTCCAGCCATTGCTTAGTGAAATGGAGTATCCCCCAAAGCTCATAGGCCATATGGAGGGTGTTAGAGATAACAACATTTTTGGTGCAGTAAGCTTTTGTCTATATCTTATGGTTTACCTGTTAAACAGAATTATACAAAACTCTTGAATGATGAGAACTTCATAGGCTATTCCCAGAAAATTGAAGATATACATTTTTGTTTGTTATATATGCATTATAAATATATGCTATCTTAATAAAACTCGTTAGAGCCATTTTTGAGAAGATAAAAAAATAACAAAACAATTTCTATGTAAAGACTAGTTTAGGTGGGGAGATTTTCTTGAAAATCTGTATCACATCCTTAAAAGATACTGAACTTAAATACCTAGTTTGGTAAACAACGTATTTCCTGATGCAAAGAAAATTTCCGTTAGGCCAGCCATACATCCAAATGAAGGCTCTGTAGTAATCTTCATATTTGCATATGCATATGCATATTATTACAGGAATTTTAAGTTTGCCAGATTGTAGTCTTCCCTTAAAGAACACAAGTTCTTCTCTGCATGGTACCTGCTAAAAGAAAAGTGAAATCTATACTAAATCACTTCCACAGACACAAGTAGAAAAAAATTCATCACCAACCTTTTTTTTTATCATCCTTTTAAATACATTTAAAGGACATGTCCAATTAACAAATATAAAATAATTTAACAAGTACAGCTTATAATTTTACATTACTTCTTTTACATTTCATTTACATTAAGTTTACCTTAAATATCATTTTCACTTTACGTTGCTTTACCATGTCTAAATTCATTTTCTATTAAGTATTTCTTTATTGTTTTCATCATTACATTTGGCTGGTTTATGTTCTTTATTTCTCTAGGTAATTTATTGAATAATTCTCTTCCTTTAACTTCTATGGCATGATTATTTAGTGTTCCCCTTAATGTTATTCTATAATAATCATCATTGTTTCTTAAATTATGGCTATGTACACTGGAATTTTTTTGCATATTTATATTTATCATAGTTTTTATGCATTCATATATATATATATACATGGCACTGTTAACAAGTTTTGATTCTTAAACACCCCCCTACAAGTTTGTTTGTTTTCCATTTTGCTTATTATTCTAATTTTTTTTTTTTTTGCAGTTTAAAGACTTTATCCATTTCTCTTCAGTAATATTTCCCCATAACGTAATTCCATATCTTACATGTGAATATATAAAAGCATAATAGACCTGTTTCATTGTTTTATTGTCCATTATTTTAGTTAATTGTCTCATTACATAAATGCCCTTATTTATCTTTTTTCTAATTGATGCTACATGAGATTGCCAATTTAAACGTTTATCAATTATTACTCCAAGAAAATTAGTGCAATTTATTTCTGATATGTTTTCCCCATCTATACTTAGTTTAATACTACTCGGGTTAAGTTTTATTAATTCAAAATTAATACATGCTGTCTTTTGTATATTTATTATCATATCTAAATTAGCACAGATATACAAATGTGTCCAGAAATTTGAACAGCATTCTTTATGATTGTAGAAAATGACGTTGTAGAGGAAATAATAAAACAAGTTAAGTTACTGAAGAAAATTAAAGCTACCGGAATTGATGGCATCCCAACAGATTTTCTTAAGGAGTGGTGTAATGAAACAGGAAGAGTGAAGATTTTATTAGATTTATTTAATGTAATTATTAGAAAGGGTTATGTACCTAAACAATGGAGGGAAGGTATCATCCATCCTGTATATAAAGGCAAGGGTAATGTCGATAAACCTAATAATTACAGAGGTATTGCATTGTTATCGAATATAGGAAAACTTTTTGCGGGCATTTTGGCAGCGAGACTACAATTTTGGGTTGAAGAATATAATATCCTTTCGGAATTCCAGATGGGCTTTCGCAAGGGAAGGAGAACAATTGATAATTTATTTATTATAAAAACTTAGCAGACAAATATATAAAAGGAAAAAAGAGGTAAATTATATATGGCTTTTGTAGACTTAGAGAAAGCTTATGACCGAATTGAGCTACAACTTCTATGGCATAAATTAATGTGTAAGGGAGTAAGTCAGCAATTGGTGAATATTCTTAAAGCACTGTATTTTGAGAACACCTTCTGTGTAAGGGTGGAGACAGGCTGTGTAACAAGAGAAATTCAACAAAAGAAAGGCCTCAGGCAAGGATGTAAGTTAAGCCCAGTTTTATTTAACTTATACATACATGATGTCTTACTAGAAATTGGAAGGTATAATAACTGTGCACCAGTAATTAACAACATCCAAATCCCAGGACTTCTTTTTGCAGATGACTTAGTGGTAGGATCTATTACAGTAAGTGGTTTAAAACAGTCATTACAAGCAATTGATGTATACTGTAAAGAATGGAGGTTAAAAGTGAATCAAGAGAAAACAAGATTGTGGTATTCAAAAAGGGGGGAAAATTAAGCAAATATGAAAAGTGGAAGGGGGAGAATAAAGATTACAGGGTGGTGCGTGACTGTATCTATTTAGGAGTAAAAATAGATGGAGGTAATAAATGGGAGAAACAAAAGAAGTTTGCATTGGCAAAAGGTAAAGGGGCGATGGCAGCAATTAGAAGCTGCAAATATAGAGTACCTAATATAAATGTTAAATGGCTGGAAAAAGTTTGAGATGGTTGTGGAGGCAAAAATGATGTATGGTATAGAAATATGGGGATTAGATACAGGATGGGAAAGTATAGATCTGGTGCACAGGATGTTTTGTAGAGAAATACTAGGGCTACCGAAGTCAATTGTAAGACAGGTAGCACAATTAGAGATGGGCAGGGTGACAACTAAGGGGAAGATAATGGAAAGAGCTTTGAAATTTTGGTTCAGAACTTTAAATCTAGGAAAAAGTAATGTGTTAAGACAATGTATTGAATACCAAGAGAATAGTTTAATGAATGATGGATGGGTAAGTAATTTACGGAATATTTTGGAGAAAAATGGGTTAGGAGATATGTGGAGAAGGAGAGAAAATAATGTGAAAAATTTTTGGAAAATGGCGAGGAAAAGACTGGAAGATATAGAAATACAAATCATGTTCAGTGAGATTGCCAAAAAGAGCTCATTGGTTTGTTATAGGCCAATGAAAAATACATGGGGTATGGAAAAATATATAGACATAGTAAATAAAGAAGAGAGAGAATCTATTGCATGGGTAAGAACCAGAGCATGGGGGCTAAGAGAGTTAAGACAGGGTATTCCTCAGAACCAATGTCCGATATGTGGTGGTAATGAAGACATTGAACACAGTATTTAAGTGCCAAGGAACAGAAAATTGGAGAAAAGAATTTTTTAATAAGAAGTGGTTGAAGGGGGATAGAAATAAACTTATGATCGAAATGATATGCAAGGACGCTAGGAGCATTGGACAGTTTTTGTGTAAAGTAAAAAATAAATGGCTTTGGACAGTGGAAAGAGAAAAGTAAGAGGTAGTGCATCTTACTTTGAATGGAAAACTATAGTGAATGTGTGATGGTTAAGTAATCAATAAATGAAAAGTGAAAAACAAGTGGAAATGGGACATGAAAAAAAGAACTGGAAAAAAAAAAAAGCAAGATAATTTATTGACAAGAAATTATAAAATTAAATAATCTTTAGTGGTTGTCTACAGAATCGTTGACGGGAAATTGTAAAATGTAAATAAACTGTAGTGATTGTCTATTGAATGAGTGACCAGGGTCAAAGTGCAGTGGACAATCAAATTATAAAACTCTTAGCACAATAAATACAAATACAGTAATAACATTGTGTGTTCATAGATATGTTTCAGAGCTCAACTACCTTACCCAGGAACATAGTAAGAAGGGGGGGGGGAATTTGAGGGAATAAATCTCTCTCCAAAATAATAATAATAATAATAATAATAATAATAATAATAATAATAATAATAATAATAATAATAATAATAATATTATTATTATTATTATTATTATTATTATTATTATTATTATTATTATTTATTATTATAATTTTTTTTTCTTTTTAAATTTTTTACATTTACTTTAATTCTTGCTCTTGATAACTATCAAGGACAAAACAAATGAAGTTAAGTATATGACTTTGAACATTAATATCACTGTCTACAAATGTTGTCCTCCGTGGACTAGTGATACCATGCTAATCTCTAGTTCCCAAGGTCGCGGGTTCAAACCCGGTGGAGGGCGTGGATTTTTCCGGGCATAAAAATCCTTAGTACGGCTTCCTTCAGAAGGGAAGTAAAGCTGGTGGTCCCATGTCAGATTTACGGCAAATCTCTTCACAAAATGTTATTCATGAGAGAAAATCACAAGATTTTAGTTTGTGACTACCTGAAGCTTGTAGGGATGAAAATTAAGATCTAGGTGCAATATTCTTCTTACAGTCCTCTTCAATAAGTTCACTGCAGCAGAATGCTTCATCGGCGAGCGCATTGGACTTCTGTTCACAGCAACTCCTAACGCATCAATATTTTCTGGTGTACATTGGTCCTTCTGCTACATGGAGGCTTCTTCAGTGTCAAAGCAGTTTCCTCAAAGCTCTTAACCCATATTTTTATGGAATGAGCAGATTGGATGGGATCGTGGCATTCTAAATTAAAATGACAACAAAGTTGGTGTCTAGCAGCCTCATAACTACTGTTATTATAAAAACTTTTTAGTGCAAAAGCACACTGTTAACCTATCCACTGATCCACGTTTATTGAATGGCATTGTCATAGTAACAGAATGTGCATGCAGTTTTCATCTTATTCATTGAGCTACAAGAGAAAACACATAATGCAAAATCACCCATTCCTCTACTGGGCCCTATATAAGCTGAACCCAAGAACTTAAGTTGAAAGTGGATACAATTAACAAATGGCCAAGGGTAAAGCACTCCATCATAATGGTAACATATCTGTAGCTATCATAGCAGTGGGCTTTCCCTGATTGTAATGCAACAATCCCCCCCAACTCTCAAAATTAGCACTTTAGTTCCAACTTCTGCAATAAATGAGACAGAATGCTTGAATGCATTGACTGAATGTGGTTTTAATGATTACAGTTTCTTAAGAGGTTTGGTATTGTAATCTGTTTAATTTGTACAGCGTGTGAGTAGAATTTTTCTTTTTAGGGGTGGGGATGAGGAGAAATGATCAGTATAAGTATGTATATAAACTTGATTTGAATGTAAAAATTTGTATATATATATATATATATATATATATATATATATATATATATATATATAAACTTGATTACTCATCCTGATTATATTCCCTCACTCCAAAAATAATGTTTGCTTATACACTGTACATAATCCAAATTAAACAAATTACAATACCAAACGTCTTTCAAAGCTTAATCACTAAACTCTTGTGAAATAATGGACAAAAGCATAGAATTTTGTTAACCCTGAAGAAGTAGGTTTGTTTGTAGTTCACACTCCAATAGTACCAAAGCACAAAGTAAACATAACAAGTTTGCATAATTATATTTCAATTGTACCACCTTACCCCAATTGAAAACACTCTAAGAAATATTTTCAAAATAAGGCATTTAATTTATTGACAAACATGAAGATGACATTATACACCTATTGTTACTGAGGCTAAGTGGAGTTACATTTGCCTTTATTTAGTTGACAGTTTGAAACATTATACATAATGAAATACCTTAGTTTTGTACAGCATTAAGCCACAGATATTGAATTGTTTGGTGATTATTTTTGCCTTTATTAGTTTACAGTTTCAAACATTATATAATAAAATTCATTCCTCAGTTTTGTACAACTTAAGAAGCCATGGACACTGAATTGTGTGGTGTTTATTTCAGTGCCCCGTGGTCCAGCAGTAGCACGTGGTCCCCAAGAAAGACCATCACAGATGACACCTACAGGTATGATAATATTGGTCTTTCTGGACTTGTATATGTTTCACCAACATTACTGAGCTTGTGGTCACTGCAGATTTCAAGAGATGACCCTGAGGTTAATTTCCTTTCTTGAATAGTATATATCAAACAGATGAATTTTAAAGTTTCAGAGGTTCAATTTATTTAAACAAATTTTTATCCACATTAATTTCTTTTATGAATTGTTGAGTTTATAAAAGTTAATTGTCCACAATATCTGCAATGCCTCAAAAATATTTGAGGTTTGTTAGGATATAGATCAGTTTATTTAAAGCTTTTTATTTAATTGGTACATTTATTGCTGGTTTAATTGGCATGTTTAAGCCCTTTCTTTTAAAATAATAACTACAAGCTGAAGCCAAAAATCTGAATACGGAGAATGCATGCAATAAACAAATGAGGACAAATCATCAGTAATGCTGGCAACATAGTTATGGTTACCATAGCTTCTTACATTCACTCATTTTTCACATTGCAGAGCTAATGTCGGATACCAACTCTCAAAATTAGCACTATAGTTCCAACTTCTACAATAAATGTAAGATACTGATTGAATGCAATGGCTTAAACCCCAATTTACTAATTGCAGTTATAATCGTCCACCTCTGCCTTGCATATGTGGTATGAGGTAATCAACCAGGTTGTTAGGCCAAGGCTCACAAGCGCTGTAGTGCCACAGATTTAACTTCATATATATATATATATATATATATATATATATATATATATATATATATATATATATATATATTCCCCCCCCTTTTGTAGATATTTCAATTGTTATTTAAACTTCACCCATTCTATATAGACATATTAAATTTCTATTGTTACTGCTTGAATTTGATCATACATCCTGATTATACTGATAATCAATAGTAAGCTGTTTAAATACTAATAAGTTATACTTTTTTTCTCCTGTGCTCATTTGTTTTATTTCCATCATCTCTGCCTTGATTCAATTATGAAGTGAGAAACATGTATGTATGTGTCAGTAGAGGAGGTTTTGTATCTTGTAATCTCAAATATTCACATGTTATTAATATACTTTAATTTCATGTGTTCATCTGGTTCTTCTTGGAGTAAAACTAATAAAACTGTGTTTTACTAAGAAAGATGAAATATGTAAGTCAGTGCTATGGCACTCATGATTAGAAATAAAAGAAGTAAGCAAAAGTGGCACTCCTCCCACTATAATTCTCTCATCAAATACAACTCAGAAAGCTGATTGATTTTCTCCCTTTGGTAAATTAATTCACCTTTAAACTGACGTTTAAACCTCTGGTAGGGTTTATACTTACATTGTAAATACTTTCTGGCTTGGAAATTAAATCAGATTTTCCATAAGTAAGAAGACTTGAACCACAGATCTTTAGCTTATGCTCAAATTGCTTATTGAGGTATCACATACTAGAAGTGGGAAAAATGGTAGCTTTTCAGTAACAGTTCCAACTGTTCCAGTTTCAAAATAATACCACCTTACAAATAAATATTTCAAAATAATAGTCAAGTAAATTCATAAGTATTTATGGAAGTAACTGATGCATTGCTTACCTGACTTGGATTCTTTCATGTTAAGACACGACTCTTTGTCCCTGTATTCAAAGCTATGCCCCTCTCTCTTTTCACCATTCCATCATGCATGCATAGATAACTGATAACAATAGTACATCTGTATGCTTATTATAATTACTGCTTAACTTGTGTTATAGGAATTCACATCAGTTATCATCATAGTAACCATATTGCATCAGTTTCCATGATGTTGATAATTAAATATTCTAAAAGAGCATCTTGGATAATTCCTTTCACACATGTACTGCAATAGCTTTTAAGTAAATCTGATTGGTATAAGATTTCTAGTGGATATTGCTAGTTTTGGAAGTAGATATGGTTTCAAGGTCTCACTTAGTAATGTACATGCTTGTAACTGCTTTATTGTAACGTAATGTGCTCTCCAAAACCAAAGTGTTACTTTTAGAACTGTTTGGTTATAAAAATGCTCATTCACATTAGTCCAAACTTGGAGGACTGTTACTTTAAACTATATGGTTATTTTTTGGAATGGTCCATTCTTGTAACTGTACCAAAACAAAGGGTACTTAATTTTCTTCCTACCTCTATCCCATACTAGTGTACTTGTATAGACCTATTTCAAAAAGGATGAATAATTTGAACAATGTATATTCATTACAATTTATCCATTTTTCTATTTGTGTTGCTGCATATATTATGAATATTTTGAGGATTAAGGTTATGTAATCACAATTATGATTATAAGATGATGGAATATCTCCAGGGTTGCAAGGAGGAAAGAAGGAATAAGGCTGTTGTCATGTCTGTACACATTGACAATATATCTTGTCATCAACAGCTTTGGCAACTAATTTCTCAGCATCCTGTTTGACAATCCATTGCAGTGTGCTGTTATAGTATGCAAATATATTTATTACTTTCTCTACTACGTATAGTAAGTAGGGGAAGTATTGCATTCCACCCAAAAATTCGATACCGAGATTTCACCGGAAATACATGTTTTGAAACCTCCTGAATCCAAAAAAAGCATTTTTGGAAACATGTCCGTGTGTGTGTGTGTGTGTGTGTGTGTGTGTGTGTGTGTGTGTGTGTGTGTGTGTGTGTGTGTGTGTGTGTGAACAGCATAACTCAAAAACTAACAGTCGGATAAACACCAAACTTGGTATTTACGTTCAGTATCTTCCAGAGATGCGACACAAAGGTTTTCAAGAAAATCCCCCTACCCCAGACTACCCTTTACATGGAACATTTTTCGAAAATTTTAATTTTCTCAAAAATGGCTCTAACGATTTTGATGAAAATATCATATGTTTAAGATAATGTCATGAGAAATGAAATGTATATCTCGAAATTTCTGGGAATGTCTCCAAAAGTATTCTTCATTATGAACGACTTTTGCATAACTGGTAAACCATAAGAGATAGACAAAATTTTACTACACAAAAAATGTAGATCACGTTAAAATACACAACTTATATCATATACATTTTTTTTGTTGAGTGAACCGTTTTCGAGATATTGCTTGTTATTTCCTTAAATTTTCCAATACTTATACTTTTTCTCAAATTCGTTATTCATTTTTTTATGTCCTGGACATGCAAAGAGAATGGAATGCGCCACATAGCAACTAGCGATAAAATATTTGACTATCACTTAAAAGCTACCATATTCCCCTTGCATCTACAAGAAAATTACAAATAAGATTGACATCTCGATATCTCGATTAATATGAAGCATATGGAGAATAGGCGTTTGTAAAAATAGATTGTGCAAGAGTAGAGAAAGTCATGTGAGTGTAACACATCAGATTTTTTTTTGTTTTACAGTAAGCTTGTGTGCAGTGCTTTAAGATTGTAGTGGAATTTCCTTATCAATGTTAATAGAAAAAGTAGATGTCATTTCAATTGTCTCATAACACTCGTTTTAGGTGAAGCTGTACCACAGCCTTATGTGCCTCCATCTGAGCAGCAAGTGCAAGAGCCCAGGAAATACACTGGTGGTGCAATCCCCTCCAGATCTTTCAGAATGTTGCAAGCTATGACAGCTCCAGAAAACTGTGGTGAGTAACATTCTTTATAGCAGATTACAAAATTTAGTTACATCTCTGTTAAATGTTACACGCCGGGTTTTCTTTCTGTATTCATATATGTGAAATATTATCAAAATATAAATTAAAATGTGAGAGCAATACCAGTGACAGAAAAAAGCATGATGCTTAAGTAAACCCAGTTATATGTATAAGTGTATATCTTGAACTATGCAATGGTGCACACATGCCATCTTTCAACCTCATCTTTAGCTGGTACCTTTTGCTGACTCTAAAACTAATTCAATTTTTTTTAAGGTGAGATAAAAGATTTAATATACTCTGTGCAAAATAAACTGATTGCAAATGATTTGGAAAGGAATAGATAATTTCTGTGAAGTAGCTATTTTTGTGTATTTTTCTTTTAGTAATGATAAGTGGTCTTTGAATGTTGTTAAAATTAAAGACAGCATCATGAATAAGGGATAGTCTAAGAATCTAAGATGTATTGGATATGACCAATGACATACCTGTATAAGAGAAGCACTGCTTACACTGTGATAATCTTTACGAGAGAAAAATGTAAAAATAGAAATGTGTTGTTAGTGGCATACTTTAATCAAAGTGATATGTACAAGAGGGAATCAAAAATTAACTAGAGTGATTTTATTCTAATAGATAATAGCTGTACTTCTTTCAAATCATATGCAAGACTTCAGATTATTGTCTTGTGAAATATAACAATTCCAACAATCATTTCACTGCTTGAAACATGCTCAAAACCCTTATCTTAAAAAACTGTTTGATATAAGGGCATTTACAGAATATTTCTGAGGGAGAAACCACATATTTTTAAAATGTAATTAGTCTGAAAAAAAATAAACCAAACAGAACTAATGTTTTAGGGAAACATGCTTGCAAGGTTAATGTTGAATAATATTAAGTTGTTTTTCACACAAGCCATGTGTAGGACAAAGTTGGAAAGGTAGAGGCAGACTAAAACATTTAATTGGAATTTGAACTGTGGATCTTCCAGTTTCCGTCCAGTTGCTCTGCTCAACTGAGCTACCATGGCAACTTACTAGGATGACATTAAATTCCCCAACTGACTCACATTTTTCTTGGTAAACTACTAGGAGATCATCAGGTACAGTGCTTATCAACAGCACTTCCTAGTATTTAGATTTTTTGTTCCACTAATTTCATAGTTATTAGAATCAGCTATCAAACTTTCATTTTTGTTACTATCCATACATTCTCTAAACCTTTGTCGCTTATTCAAATGAAAAAAAAGCCCCTCCATCGGCATTACTAGCTGTACTTGAAGTTACAACAGCAAAATGCTTCCTCAGGTCTACTTAGAAAACAAAGGTAGACCTTACTAAACAAACAAATGATACTTGTATCAACATACACATTTACCAAACCTTATTGCTAAGAACCAATAATGAAAATGGCTGTCCAAATTATATATACTCATTGCAGTTGGCACTGTTTCTGAATTCCTAGCTTCCACTTTGTTCTATCATTCCAATCCTTCTCGCACAGATCCCTTGGGTCCATATTCCCTAAAGGCTTAGTTTACATGATGACACTAAATTTTGCAAGTAAGTTTTGCAGTTATCTTTTATTTCATTGTGCATGTGCAAAAGTTAGTGGTGATATTTAGTTATGACACTAGCCATTTTCGGCTGCTTCTAGCTTTTGGTGAAACAAACTTGTTGCAGTGCTTAATTTTGAAGATATGTTGTGCTTGTGGTTTGCAGAATGAAGTGGGGAAGTGAATAAATAATTAAATGCCTGGATTTATATGCAATGCAGAAATCTTGTGGGACTTTAATAATATAAATGTTAAAAATAAGGCAAAACGTGCTGTTGTGCTTGGGTTAGTTTTAAAACCACTTAATATTGACGAAATGACAATAGAACTTAAACACAAATTTGTTCCACAAGAAGTACCTACATAAATGAAATATGGAAGATTGAAAAGCATAAGGAGTTGGAAGTGGCACTGACCTCAGGAGCAAATTTTGAAATTATGTTTTTTGGGACCTGGCATAAAAACTGGAGCGATGAATATGAGTCACCACTTGCAAATATCTCAATGTAATTTGTAATTTCAGCTCTGGTGATAATGCTTCATGCATTACAGTATCATGCATCTTTATTTCATTAGTTACTTTCCCAAGCAAAAAGCTAAATTGTTCTGAAGTGATTCTCAAGTGATTGTGAAAACTTTTTATTTGGATCCTCTATAACAACTTCCTTCAACAAAGGACCTTTTCTGAATCCAAGTTCTAATCCATATTTGTCTCTTTTGCTTTCTTTCATTTTTTAAGACCAGTAGTAACATCTCTGCACTACTTTAGCTGCTGCAATATCTTGACCATTCATTCTTGCAAACTACCTCTGCTGAAAGAAGTTAAAAATCTATTAAACTACAGTATACCCAAGTGTCACCATGTAAACAACATCTTGTGCAAATAGTTTCCCAAAAATGATTTCATGAAACTAGTTGCGAAACCTAGTGTCGTCATGTAAACTAGGCTTTACTCCTTCCTTCCAAGACTTCTGAAGTTGTCCTGTGTTCTTTCTTCTCTCTGGTGTCCAGTTGCATATCCTTTTGGGCCATCTATCACTGTTCATGTACTACATAAGTCCAAACCATGGATTTATAGTCGCTTCTTCATTTGTAATTAGAATTGTTTTGTTTATTTTCATATTTGTCCTTATTTATGCCAGGATTTATGTAACAAATATTCCTCAAGAAGGGAAACTAGCCATGCATTAAGTAGAGTGGTAGAGTGCTCAGAACCTCTAGACATCCAATTTATTTTTAAAAAAATGAGTAACTGTGGGTATCATAATTCTCACACCCATCAGATAGTGTTTGAAAATCCACAATTGTGAACGAAAATACACTGTCTGCACATTTTAAACATACTGAGTTTACTTCATATATTTTGCCAGTTATCCAGTGGTATATCTCTCAGCCTGATTTTTAAGATTAATTTATGAAGGAAGAAAAGGATTATCATTTATATTCACCTTATGTTTTATTCTAAAATATCAGTGCTATTTCTGACCATTAAAGTGAAGGTTACTAACAAACTAATAACTTTTTAAGAGACACTTTAGCACTTTGTGATTACTGACAATCCTTAGCTCTGAGGCTGTACAAAGCTGCATCATTTAAAAAAAAATTAGTTATTGCACCTCTGCAGACAGCCTTGGTCCAGTGTACCTGGGGCTGCCAACTATCCTGTATTTCCTGAAAAATCCTGTATTTAAACTTTTATTTTAATCCAAATCCTGGACCCTACATTTATCCTGCATTCCTCATTTGAATTATTAGTTCTATTTTTTGTATTATTCTCTGTTAGTAGCACTGATTGTCGTTATGCTCTCTGCTCTGATGTCATTTAAACTTGCTGCCTTTTTTTCACTTCCCTTCTGTTCTCCACCCCCTTTCTTTTCGATATACTCAGGTTTGAAAGTAGCACATAGCCACAGGTGTGAATAATGATGGTGATTAGTCCCAGCAACACCAAGGAAGAAAATTAAAAACTTACGTGTTTATGTTACTAACAGGAGGAGGCATATCTATTCATGCATTGCACCAGTGAAAGGAAATCGACACAAATTAAATTACTGCTTTGAAAATAATAAATGTGTGCAAATAGTTTAAGGTAGTTGGATTTGTACTTAGTATGCCAGAATCAAATCCAGGAACAGAAAGAATGTTTTCTCTAATGAGCAATAAGTGGTTTTTGACACACTGTAGAAATAAGCTTAGAGGGGGCAAGGTATTTTCTGCCCCCTATCTTACAAAACCAGGGGCATCTCCCCAACAATTTTACTGAAGGGACCTGACTCCTCAAAAATGTCATAATAAATCTTTCATCAAACAACAAACAAAAAGTTATTTAAATAGGCTGAATGGTAATTTATACCTTTAGTTCAAATATACACTCCAACTGTTAAACAAAAGCAACAAAACCTAAATTTCAATTAATATAGGATCAGAATTGGAACAGACAAGTACTGAATTGTTCTTGTGTTCACACATCCTAGTTTCATCCCCTATTATATGGGGTCTTCAGATTTATTCAGCCTTTGCCATCAGTTGGTTGTCTGCACGATGTCAATACTTTGAAGCTAGTTTATTACCATGCCTCTAGCAGAGGAATAGCAAACGATGAGTGGAAGGGGTGGATATCAACAATCTAAGGTCACCTTAGTGAAATGGGTCTTGTATTGTACCTTTCCAGCATTTACATTTTGAACTTCTTTCACTTGCATCTCATAAATTCGCAATCTCAGCATGTATGCTGATAGGTAACTCAAATAACTGAACAGTGTTGTAGCATACAGTGTCTCAGTTTTAATGGCACAACTTTTAACTTTTTAAATAAAAAACAACTGAAGTAACCTTTTTAAATACTTTAAATATTTTTAAATATATTTACATATAAAAATAAAAAGACCAAATACCAAACTTTGTATTTGAGTTTAGTATCTTCCAGGAATGCAACATGAAGATTTTCAATAAAATCCCCTCCACCCTAGACTACCGTTTACATGGAATATTTTTTGAAAATTTTGATTTCTCAAGGATGGCTCTAACGATTTTAATTAAAATAACATATGTTTAAGATATTTTCATCACAAATGAAATTTATATCTCGAATTTTCTGGGTATGTCCTCAAAAGTCCTCTTCATTCTGAATGACATTCACATAATTGGTAAACCACAAGAGATAGACAAAATTTTACTGCACAAAAAATGTAAATCTCGTTAAAACACACAATTTATGTCATATACATTTTTTTTTGTCAAGTGAACCATTTCTGAGATATTCCTTGTTATTTGTATAAATTTTCTAATACTTATATACTTTTGCTCAAATGGGAATTCATTATTCATTTTTTTTATGTCCTAGACATGCAAAGATAATGGAATGCTCCACATAGCAACTGACTCTTAAAAGATTTGACTATCGCTTAAAGCAATTCACCTTGCACCTACAAGAAATTTAGCAATAAGATAGTTCCTGCAAATGTTTATCTCAATTAACATGAAGCAACTGGAGAATAAGCATTTGTAAAAGTAGTCTGTAACAGTAGAGAAAGTCATGTGAGTGCAACACATCAGGTTTTTTTTTTTTGTTAATGAAAAACAATTTTTTTTTATCGTGTTTTGTCTTGGGACTTGATGAAATTCTGGGCAAGAATGGAGAAAATCATTCACACAGCAGCCAATATTTTAACAATAGACACCTGCTCATATCCTTCCAGTTCAGAAGTAGCACTCAACTATGCAAATTCTGTGATTGGTGGTCACTTTCATTTCGCATGCAAAGAATGCACAAAATGTCCTAGTGAAAAACAAAAACAGTTCTGCATCACCATTTTACATCAACCCATTTACGAAGTCGGAAATGTATGCAGTCCAAGGTTCAATTCTGCACCTCCTCTTTGAGACAAGGGGCTTGCTGAGCTACTAATGATGTCATTCATTTACACCAACTGAGGGTAAAAGCCGAAAAAATCTGAAGAACCCCTTATAAACATATTTTGCAGCTTTAATATCTGCAATCTATTTTTGAAGTAAGGTGTGGTGCAAAAGTGCCAGCTCATTTTGTAAGTAATGAGAAATCCACTTATAGGAATTGTGTTGCATCCATTTTACAAGTTTGCGACTATCCTCACACCTAAGTAGTAGCAAGCTTTTAAAATTACTTTTGTAATTTGCGTGGCTGCAGATTGAAATTTCTTGGTTTGCCAACACTGTTGCTGTCATCCACTGCCATTGTGAAGAAGCCATGGACTTAGATCTTCATTCAGTGGCAGACAAGTTTACAAGTAGAAATAAATCTTTTTTTAAGTAGTGTTTAATCCCTGTTGTTACTACATACGACATCACAGGCAGTGGACACTGATAGTACATGAAATGAAATGATTGGGAAAGGAAACCTTCCAAGGCTAAGTTTTACCTCCCCGACATGTGCCAGTTATGAAGACTGAGGAAATTCTGGAAAGAGTGTCTGTCAGGGAGCATGGTCCTGGCAGGATTTGAACCATGGACCTCTCATTCAAGAGTCCCTGTGTTCTTAAAAATCTCAGGTACTCAAGTTGGTAGGAATGAACACTTTTGTTAAAAAACTGTAAGGTAAGCCTCAACAGACCTAACATTATTTTTCTTCAAACTAAATTAATGAACCATGTATTTAATTTCCTGGCAGTTGAAAGCATCCGTAGTATACTATGATTAAATACCTTTTACTTTAGTAATTGCATTAAGTATTTTAATACCCAACTTTATTACACAATCCTGTCCCCCTCCCCAAAATATATAACAAATTGGTGCCTATGAGCATGGGTCTCATAAAAGTATAGCTTCAGGTAACTATACACTTTTTTATTCATGTAAAGAGTTTTTGTTTTTGCAAAAACAGATGGAGCAATGCAAAAAGAAGCATGTTCCGTTTATAAATGTTAACAGTGATGTAATGTTGTTAAGACGGAAGAATATAATGCAATTTATTGACAGTAATAAATTTGTGATGTAATAAATAAATATGTATTTGGTATAAAATGTCTTTTCACAGAATACATTACTCACATAATCATCTATCCCTAATTTTAATTTCTGAAAGTTGGCAGTCCTAATGTACCATTTACAGTATGGCTTAGTTCCACCATCATTATGGAAAGTATCATCATGGAACTACTTTTACAGAATGATCAGTTTATAAAGATAATAGCAATACTGTATCTTCATTCATGCCCGTACCCAGAAAAAAAATTCGGGGAGGGTTTTCCACAAGTAGATCTAAACTTAACAGTACCCCACACAGTTACCATGTACCTACTCCGTAGTATATAGACGTTACATGGATAAGAAAATTGCTTGGAGACATTATATAGACAAGAAAAGCTCACCAGAATGAGGATATTCCATCTTACAGCACAAAACATGGAGACTGCTTCAAAAACTGGGATGTATGATCACCTTACCTATGTAAGGTGACGATATTAAGTTTCCCTTTTTCTTGTAAATGTGCTACTAGCAATAGACCTACTATTTTCTAACAGCATTTTCCCATATTGGTTTGCTATGAATTTAAATAGATAAAACTGTCAGAAGTTTGGGGGGGGGGGTTGAACCCAAAAAACCTCCCCTCTAAATATGACCCTGCCTTCATTGGGTGGCAAAATCCTAGTGACTGGAGCTGACAAAATCAAAGTTTTCAAGGAATTATAACAGAAAATAAAGAACTGAACTGGAAGCTCATATTTACCAATTTTAAACTATACATAGCTTATTTTATATCAGTTTTTTTTTTTTTGCAATGTATTCATGTGAGGTAGCAATGTTGAAACTATGTACAGGTTCTTAAGAGTACTCTCTACTGTAATTGCTAATTTCTACAAATTTTGACTAATTTAGCTGACAGTTTTCATCTCATTTAGATAACATAATTATAGCAGAAAATTAATTTTCGTGGTTCTCTGTACCTTTCTTTCCAAGAAAATAATTTTCAAAAAGTGAAAATCTGGCCTGATATAAAATGCCAAACATGATGAAAATGCTAAACTTTTAAATTTTGCATAGTATTACTTGAATAAACTTCTTTACGATAAAATATTAAATTTGTTTAACATTAATCTTTTCCCTTTTATGTAATACATTTAAGCTTCTAAAAATCAATTTTATATTCAATATTAAAAACCCTAAATCTAAAACTATACATGGTATCAAGAAAAGGCTCTTAAGATCTCTTCATCCACCTTCAAAGAGCTCCACTGAAAATCTGAAAGAAACTAACCAAGAATTGCATCATAGGGAGCATTTTAAAGTGGCAAAAATGTAAGTAAATAAGATTATTACAAAATCAACATTTTAAATTTCATTTGCTTTGCATACACTTATGCACATCCATTAAACTTACCATTTGATAATATAAATTACTAGAAAGGCAAAACCATAATTGGATCCTGATTCTACGAGGGCTGATCAATAAAGACTAAGACTGATTTTTTTTTCTCACAGATATTTATTACTCCATTTCAATGTTGTCACGCTATTTTTCAAAGTAGTTCCCTCCTACTTCAGTGCACTTTTTATAGCATCTCTGCCAGTCCTCGAACACATGGTGCAGGCCATTCTTTGTCAGGTCTTTGAGAATCGCCTCACTTTTCTTCAGCACTGCTTCAGTGCTCTCAAATCGAATGCCCCAGAGCTTTGCCTTTAGTGATGGGAATAAAAAGAAATCACAGGTGGCAAGATCTGGGCTATAAGGCAGATGCGCACACAGGTAATGTTGAATTTAGCCAAAAATGCCTAGACTTGATTGGCGACGTGAGGCCGCGTGTTGTCGTGATGAAGCCGCCACTCATTTCGATGAAGTTCTGGACGTTTCCTTGCAATGTGCTTCCTCAGTGTAGCCAATACTGACCTGTAGTCCGCTGCTGCAACAGTAGTGTGAGGGGGAACAACAATCACAGCAGCTATGTTGATGTTGACTTCAGTTATAGCAGAAGCCGAAGCACCAGGCCCACCTTGCTTAGCACAGAGGACTCGCCCTTCTTTGAAGTCCTTGAACCACCTAATACTGTTGCACGAGGTAGTGCATCTTCACCGTATGCTTGCTTCAGCTTTTCGAAAATTTCAGAGGCTGTATGATTTAAACGAAAACAAAATTTTATTGCGCTGTATTGCTCTTCTCATGTCACCTCGAAATTCAAGTAGGGTCAACAATATACTGCATTACTACCAACCTATTGATACGACAGTGCTATTGCCTATGGACATTATACATGAAACCCCGCTCTTTTCAAATATTTATAGTAGGGACAGGAAACTATCAAGAACACTTAAGGAAAAAATCAGTGTCTTTATTGATCAGCCCTTGTATAATGTTTGAAGATTTATTTCTATAAACATTTTAAAAAGTTATTTTTTTCATAATTTTGTTAAAAATTTAGTATCAAGTATCCTTAAAGAAAATGCAATGTAAGGATATAAACACTAACAATTGTATATGACTTCTAAAGTAAGGATGTTTGCATTTTCTGAAAATGTTATATTTTTTGATGATATGATTTTGAAGGAATATAATATTCTTCTTTCTTTCCATTTTAATCTTTGGAATATTAGTTTGCACCTTAATCTGTTAATTAATAAGTATGGTTTTATAAAATAAACACTAAGACATTTGCTAAATGGTTTACCTCAGAGAAACAATGCACTTTTGGAAGATATCATCTTATAAACTATTAGACGAAAGTCACATGGTACTAGGTATGAAAATATAAGATGGGTTTGGCATGACCTTCATGTCTAATTCCACGATAGCATTTTGAGTTGTATGTGAACAATGAGCAGGAGTGTTGTCCTTTAGATCTCTTCTGGGTGACCCTTCACTCCGAAGTAATGTGTCTGTCATTTTGGAATGTTTAAGGTCTTTATTCCCATATTGAATCATTTAGGTCTTTCAAAGCAAATTGCATACCTTGATTCTGGATCATTTTGTACAGCAGAAGGCAAACTTAATTTCTGTAATTTCAGATTCATATTAGTTATTGTAAATACCTCCTCTTGTATCACATCTCCCCTTATGTATGGTGATGGTGGCCTCCTTAGATAAAGGCTTGACCTCTCTATCAATAACTGCTATCAGGTTTCAGGGACTTTATTGAAGTGTTATTAAATCAATTCAGTTACTTTTTGATTCCTCTTTGTACAGTTTATGTTTAAGAAAGAAATAATCATGGTTCTGCTTTTCTGTAATTTAAAACTGTGTGGTTTTATATTGCTGTCTTTCATACCTTACAATAAATATCTTCATAAAGAGTACATTTACATGAATATGTAAACTAAAAACAAAGGCCAGGTTGGTAACATAGATTGCATTGTTTTATGTACATTTTACCTTGCAACATTATATTCAATAAATGTTGTCTAAGCTTTATTTGCAGATTAATTGTGCTAATTATATTTTTGTAGCAAACTACTGGTTTATTTTTTGCACCTGAATGCACCAGCAGATTATAAAACATGCTCAGAACATTGAGAGAAATATTTATTTTGATGAATAAAATGATAAGTATTTTCATTTGCCTTTTAGGAACTTTTTTGATCATATATTTGGTACTCTTTATCACTGAGAGCCCATAATTTTTGCAGGAAGGAAAGAAAGAATGAAAAAAAGGAAAAAGAAAGAAAGATATTCAAACTTATTACAATTCTTACTTACCTGCTTGATGCAATTTGGGTCCTTTTTTTTTTTTTTTTTTTCCCATCAGCTAAGGAGTGGAATATAACTTATTTAAAGGTCCAGGTTCTCAGTTTTATTACTTTAAATTAAATTTAATTGATTTCTTCCTTGCAATCATATATGTACATACCTACCAAATTAGCTTATATGTAAAACAAAGGCTGGCAGAAGAAATACAGTTACACTTAATTGGACTTTGTCTTGAATCAATTCAGTAATTGTGAAATGTTGAACACCTAATGGCACCTTAAATAGAAGTTAACTTTCACAAGCTTCTGCTCTATTTATCCAATACACCATATACCATATATCAAATTCTGGTAAAGTGGAGACTCGCTCTTTTGATGTGAACTTGATGATGAAATTCATGAACTGTGCAAACATTTTATTCACAATTTTGTCTAATTGTGTTCTCTATGTGCCAATAAATTGACTTTAATGGAATACCATAAACATGCAACTACTACCAATAAATTTATCTTTTCTTGTGAGATGTCTCTAAAATTGTCTCACATGTGATGCCAATATATCTTTTGGTTCATAGCTAGTTACTAGTAGTTGCTAGTATATTTCCAGTGGCTACAACAGAATTTTAAAAAGATAATCGCCTATATAATAAATAGAAATGTGCCATGCTTTATCTGTGTTAAAAGATTTTAATAACAGTGAAGGATTCAGCAAAAATAGTTTACAAAAGTCGCATCACTTATGATAAGATACCCACTTTGTAGTTTTTTGATGTCCACAATATGCAACCTTGAAAGCATTCCCTACACAGGCACCTAACATTTCACTTGCATTTGCTTTGGATAGATGAAATATTCATGTTCTTCTTGCATGGTGATTCTGTCTGAAACATTTTAACTACTCAGTGTCAAAATTGAATCAATTTGAGTTATGGTTGTAGATAACAGAGTTCTGCTATGATCGTATAGATAATATTGAAAAATATATTTTACATTTTAAATTTTTTAATTCTAAATAAATATATAACCAACAAAAAGGTGCTGCAGTGTGTAAAAAGTATATGGCATAATTATAACGTTGCAATACCTCTACTTCTTAACCTCTTTAAATATAAGTTATAAGACAAACAGAGGCTCTAATATTCTGAACTGTCAAATAACTGTCCTTCTCATTCTGTTTTTGTATTTTTTTTTAAACAGAAATATTTGGTTTGACAAGTGTTTAATTATTTCTGATGTTTAAATTTTGGATCTTTTACACAGTTTGAAGGTTTTCTACAGACATAATTATATACATAAAAGGACACTTCTTCCATTAAGAGTGGCTTTGTGAGGATATTTTTTATTATGCAGCAATAGTAATGCAAGTTTGTACTAGAAAAAGCATAAACAGTATCTAAAACAGATTCAGGAGTAATGGTAAAGAGAAAGTAAAAATAGAAATGTATTCAAATGAAATGCCTGACCAGCAAAGGATATTTGGTTTATCTGGTGTTGTTACACATTCTTCAATTTCATTTTCCTTCTTCTCTATGGACAACAAACATGTTGAAAGTAATCCTTAAAAAGTGAACTTGGTAAAGTGTTAAATGTAAAGGCAGTCTAGTTATTATGTTTAAAAGAAATAAAAATAGGAGTAGCAAACGCAAAACATTTAATAGGTGAATGAAAGGTTGCCTTTTGCATTTAAATGTTTAAGGTTTAGCTCAGATTAAACATTCTTATACATGAATGTTTGCTAATTCATTACTTTTTATTTGATGTCATTTTTGTATAGTTGTAATACATGATCAAAGAATATGTTAAATTTTCATCATTCATTTACAAGGAATTTTGTCCGTTTTTCAAACAATTGGATATTTCTCTGTAAGAAGTATGGTTTTTAAGCCCTACCTATGTGAAATATGGTTTACAAGCTTTTCTGAATACTACTTTCATACTTGTGTTATAAAAACATATAAATATATAATTTTTATATTTATTTTTTATTAGTAAATATGCAATTGTGATTTTTGAAAGCAATTATTTAGATGCTATTTTAAATTGTCTATTTTAGTTAATTTTCCAAGTTTTTTCATCCCTGAATTTGTCAGTATAATAATGCATTTAACTTTTTTTGTTCTTTTTAGTTTGAAAAGGAGTGAGACTTTGTTTACTTGAGTTAATCTTTAGATCATGTTGCAGGAATTGTCATTCCTCATCAGCTGTGGTTGATAATTTGCTTATTGACAGCTCACTACAGCAGACCATGGGGAAAGAACACTTGAAACATATCCTAAAGAATAAATCAAGTAAATGTTGTTAGTGTTACCATCTCAACCCTTTCTTTACAATGAAAGGAGGTTTATTGCATTTAAAGCTTTTCATTGTAACTTCTGAAGCATTTAAATGCACTAACCGTAGGTTCATATAAGATCTTAAACCGGGTGAAGAATAGTGAGATGTTTGGTATGATGTGGATAAATGAGCGAGGGTGTTGATAAACCATATTTCTTACAGATTCCATCTTAAGTTAATACCTCCATTGTCTATGTGCTTAATATTGTTTGTTGTAGCACCCATTTTGTCTTCAGATGGACGTGAAAATCCTACCCCTATCTCTCACCAAGGCTATGACGATTGGAGTAATTATGATCCAGGTTATTGGGGTCCTGAAGCTTGGTGGGCCTATTACCCTTCCCCTCCTGTTGAAATGTCAGAAAATGGAGAGCAACATTACTGGGACCCGTACTCAATGTACGCTTACATGGCTGAAGTTAATGCTGCATATGGATATCCTCCCATGCCTTACCCTTACCATATTCCCCCACCAAGACCACCCATGAGGTATCAACAAGGAGGAAGCAGTGACTCTGAGGAATGTTCTGGTTATTCATCCACAGATGAAATGGCTTATTATGGAGCCCAGTTTGCCCGAGGAATGATTCCTATGATGCCTGAATGCCAAAGACCTCTATACTCTGTCCCTCCCACACCAGTGGTGCCAAACATAGCTCCCACTCCAGTACCTCACAGTGAACAAATGGATGAAAATAAATCACAGCATTCAACTGAAAAACCAGAGCAGGGAAAATCAAATGATGAGGAAGCAAATATTTCTCGACAGCCCAGCTCTGTAGATCTTGATGCTTATGAAACAGCTGAGTCTAACAAAGCATCAGATGAGGATGAAACTAGCTCAGATTCTGACACAGAAGTTGAAGAGGAAGAAAACAGTTCAAAAAGGAAAGGTTCTTCATCCTCTTCAGGGCATTTGCAAGCAATACGCTCTGTATCAGACATTAATGTTTATAAAGATGTATCTGGGTCAGATGTACCAGATTCTGAGACCAATGAAGATGAAACTGAGCATGAAGAAGAAAGTTATGAAGATGAGGATGATGAAGATGATGATGACGATGAAGAAGAAGAAGAAGAAGATGGTAAAGTTTACCATGAAAATAGTGACTGCATTCCTCACCAGCTGAGCGTTATATATGAGGAAAGTGAACAGAGTGATGCTGAAAGTGTGAGACGACATGCTTATTCAGCAAAAAGTGCAGCCACAAAGACAAGCAGCAGTTTGACTGTAAGTGATGATGGTGACAGTTCCACCACTCTGGACAATGGTGAAGAAGAAAGTGATGGTGATTATGATGCAATGGACAATGAATCGTCCACTGTAACAGTTCGCTTACCTCTCAAATTGAAATTCAGCCGGTCTGAAAATGATGAAGAAGTAACAACAGTGATTGTTGGAGATAGCCAGGTGAAGAAGCAAGATGATGTTGATGTTACAGATGTTTCAGATGCATCAAGCAGTCCAGTGGTGGAGAAACTTGAAGTAGAGGAAGTTAAAGAAACTAGAGATAGTCAAAAAACTAAATGTGAAAGCATCTGTGATGATAATACTGATGTATCAGTCACACTTTGTTTTACCTCAAAATCCAATCAAGCAAAACGGGTAGAACAATGGAGAAAAGATTCTAGTAAGTTTATAAGAGATAGTACTTCTGCCACAAAACCTACAAAGGCTGGCAGTAAGAGTATTCCAAATTCAGAGAATAAACAGTCTTGTGACACACCACAACCTTCAGAGGAAGGTGACAGTTATGAAACTGCAGAATCTGATTCAGATGTCTCTGTATGTTTATCCTTACCTCTTAAAAAGCGAACTCAAAGAGGCTCTGGTAGTTCAACTCCAGGATTTGAAAACATTAGCAGTATATCTGAAGAAGATGATGAGGAAGATGGTAAAGCCTCTAGTCATTGTGAAGATGACTCAAGTAGTACAACAAGCATTCAAACAGTTCGCATGGCTACAGTTTCCCAAAGTCAGTCAAGTGGGACTGATGAGGCTGAAGACCTGCAAACAAACAAACAGGATGTGACAAAACCTCTAAAACTTAACAATGAAAATATATTGAAAGAAGAGAGTGAAGAAAGTGAGAGTGAAGAGGATGATAGTGATGATAGTTCTGACAGCAGTTGTGTCAGTAGCAAAGAAGTAGTTGAAAAAACGTTGAAGGGAAGTGAAATAAAAGCAAGTAACAAAAGTAATGAGGAGCAAGATCTCATTCAGAAGATTTATGACATGTGCACTGAATCTGATAAGAATATGAAAGATGACAACAAAGTTAAAAGAAAGCAAGATGCTGCAGCTGGTAAAAGAGAGAAAGAGGATGAGAGTGAGGAGGATGACTCTGGGGTGACTTCAGACATGAGTCGACAAAT
Source organism: Deroplatys truncata (assembly GCA_030765065.1). Taxonomy (NCBI): domain Eukaryota; kingdom Metazoa; phylum Arthropoda; class Insecta; order Mantodea; family Mantidae; genus Deroplatys; species Deroplatys truncata. The sequence continues at coordinate 130,675,965 of CM060984.1, forward strand.
ATCAGATGCTGATACAGAATCAGAGGCTGGCAAAAATGAAGTAATTCACCTAACACAATGCCAGAGGGCATCAACACATTCTCGCCTTTTTAAACTACTTCAGGATGAATGCAGTAAAAGTGATGATGAGGACGATGAAGATGAAAATGAAGATAATGAAGATGACAAAGCACCACAGCAAAATGATAATGCCAAGAAAACTAAAGCCAGACGTGAGCATTTAACATTACCTCTTCAGAATAACAATGGCTCTGATCCTGATAGTTTATCATCGTCATCTGGTGTGACTTCACCTGCCTCACCTACTGTTACAGATCGTTTGGTGAAAGAGCTTGTACAAAGTCTACTGCAACGAAAGAAAGGTCGTAGATTAAAAAAGCTTCCTCTTGCAAAGCTTCATGCAGCTGCCCTCCGAATCCTGCAGGAAGATATGGATCCTTACGATACAGGAAGTTCTGCTGGTTCGGAAGACAGTAATAACATATACCTCTCACCGGTTCATAAACAAGGCTCGAAAAATACTTTGCATCATTCCAATGTTCCCAACACTGCCAACAATACTGCCAATTACCCTGTACCACCACAGCCAGTGATGTATGGGGCCAATTATTACGATTATTGTGATTATTATGATTCCTGGGCACATGCTGCCGCATATTATGGACCTGAGGCTTACAATGCATTTGATTATAATATCATGCCTTCAAGAGCATTCAAACTTCTGCAAGAGCATGCTCAGCCAGGAGGATTCAGTCCAGGTGTCATTAATGGTTTATGGGCTAAATGCCCAAGGATACCTAGCTCGAAGAATGTGCCATATACTGGAGAAAGTAGCTCTAATAAGACTGAGTCATGTTCCACTCCTGCTCCTGTATCCCCTCCTAAAGAACCAGTCCAGGGTCGAGCCACGTGATGAGTGAGAGAGGGGGCACCACGTCATGCACTGAGCGAGAATGAGGGTGAACACGCACGTTCCTCTCACACATGATGTTTTTGAAAGACATATGAGATGTCTGTAGATGGTCAAACTAAGGAGGTACAATCCCCTGCTGCTACTACTGTTGTTCTGTTTTTGATTATTCAGCGTTTTGTGATTGGAATTTGACTAGCTAATCTATTTGATTCAGATGGTAGTACTTCATTTATATTGGTTCTACCTTTTAATTACTATCACTGTTGTCATTTTATTTTGCACATTGCATAGTATTATATAAAAACAAAACTAAACATATCAGTAAATACTGTCTCTATGGAGTAAACTCCACCTTTATGAAAACTGAGAAATCAAGACATTAACTGCTTATTATACACATTTAAAGTTGTTTATTGTATATAAGAACATGTAATAATTTCTTCTGCGCTCAAAACTTATGATAAATTTTACAGATGACTGTTGAGATGTGTAACAAATTGCTCAGTATTAGCACAGAAATACTGTGGGAATGGAGAAAATGAAATTGGACATTTTTATACATGCCTTCAAACTGCAGCTGAGCATATAACAAAATGAAGTGCATCTTATTTGTGCATATTTAATAAAATAATCAATTAACCACCTAAAAAAGTCATCAAACTTTTTTTCATGTCTGACAATGTGACTGACCATTTTACAGACTGCTATGTAAAGGTGCAGTTTGCTTCAAAGAGATTTTTTTGAGAAAAGAAGAAAGAATTTTTGTCTTTTTTTGGCTAACATGTCTTGGATTTATGTTTTTATGCTCTAGTAATCCACTGTGCAATGACTTAACACCATTAAGAAGAAGCATGAATAACTTGCATTTTCAAAGATGTGCAAGGTGTACTTAGGATGTTAGAAATTCATGTCTGCTGTAATTATATGACATTTCCAAAAATACAGAATTGTTGTTTAGATTAGAAGTGTTACCATTTTTGGTGATAATTATTTATAGTGTCACAGAATATCTATGTTGACAGAAGATTGGATACCACAGTGCAGGTGTGATGTAACAAATATCTTAACATTTTATGCATTACTATTTTTGAAAATGTAAGTACACCCTGAACTTCTGTTCTCTGCCCATATTTTTGTGTGTCTGTACAATATAGATGCTAGTAATAATAATAATATATTATAATATCAACCAGTTGCTTGTGCATGGAATGATTATGCATCTGTGTGAACTTATTTTTTTAAAATGATGCTGAACTGCTTCACATTTCTAGAGCATTAGTTACTGTGCACTGAATTTTTAAATTTGTTGTTCATCTGGTATATGTCCAATTTCATTCTTACTCCTTCCTCTTAATTGAAAGCTGTGTGTATTTACTATTTTTGTTACTTCTTTATTTTAATTGAAATGTACAGTATTTAAAGTGAAGTCAACACTATTTAAGTCTTTGGAGCAGTCTTAATATGTAGAAATAACATACAAAGTATTTTGTGCTATTTCATATAGAGTTATATCTAATAAAAAGATGTAAGTCTGCACCAAAGATGACAGAATCCAAATTTACATACTTTAGAGGTAGAGAATAAATAATAATTTAAAGTCAAATAACTGAAACCATATTGTTCGCCTGAATATACAACTGAAAATGTACACATTCAGTATTTGATGTGTTATTTATATAAAACTTGAAATTATAATTCATTTTGTTGCTGTAGTGCATCATGAGCAAAACACTAAAATTTCTTTGCTTTTCCATCTATGCCATATACTGCCTTCATTGATCAAAAAGGATTTCTATCAATATGGTCAAGAAAATTCATTCTATAAGCTTTTTTTAATGTGATTTTTTAATACCGATTATAACTTATTTTCTACGTACATTAAGTATACCTAATTATATGCTATATGAATAAGCAGGAATCTGAAGCAAGCCGATGGAATGTTGTATGTTGTTTTTCACAATGTGAATTTTCTCCCAAATGTCTAATTCTGTTGCGTGTCATGTGGGTTTAAATATGTCCAGGTAAAACTTACCTTTTAGTGATGTTTTTTAGTATTACAGTTCCAACTGAAAAAACTAAATCTGATTCAAACACATCATGGTTTCTAACTTCTGTATACAAATTTAATTAATCAACACATGTTTACTATTTGGAATTATGGTAGGAATAAATACTGAACTCATGAATTAAGAGAATATAATATGATAATCAGGATTATCGAGATTACTCTTTGGAGCAAATATCACCATTAGTTAACCCTTATAGCACTAGTTAATAAACACTATTAGGAAATGTTTTAACCATTGTCATAACATTTTAAGAAGCAGAAGCAGAAGAATAAGAAGAAGCTGAGAGAGCAAAGGATGATGATGAAACTCTGCTACAAATAATTAATACTCATTCACTTTTAACACCATTTGGCACTATTTCTATTTTCTTTGCTTTAATTTTGTTATAACTCGCAAGAGCTCGCAAGAAAGTAAACTCACACAATAACTGCCTTTGTGATCCTTATAGTGCATTAGAATCATGAAGGCAGTGAGTGATACAGCTGTGAAATGCAAGTAATTATGAAAAAACAATAAAACATTGAAGCGAAGATATGAAAACCATGGAGGGTTGTTTCACTAACTGTATTGAAAGCATAATTACTTATTAAGAAGTAAAAGCAGCAATATAGCAAGATTGTTTTTTTCTTAAGTTTAGCGTCCTTTAAATGGTTTAGGTCATATCACGAAGAATTAATGAAATGGGTGAAATTATGCTCAAATGAGTCCAGGATCCATTGAGCTTAAAGTTACCCGACATCCATCATTTCAGAATAGGGAAAACCTCAGAAAACACCTTATCCGGGTACTCACCTTTGCTGAGATTCAAACTCAGGACCTCTTGAATGCGAGGCAGACATACTACCCCCACACCACAGAGGCAGGCTAGCAGGAAATTTCATTTAATACCTGCTATAAATACATTTTACCAAAAATAGATATTGCCATGTAATATGCATAACACCTAGACTGAATGTAGGCAAATTCTTATCTTATAGTTGGGAGTGAGCACACAAAAATTAAAAGCCTATAAGGTCTGTACTGTATTCTTAAATGTAAATTCACTATAGACAAATCCAGATTTCTCTCATATTCCCTTTTTCTTTTGGCTATCCATTCTTTCTCATAATTTATGCATATGCAGTTTTTAAGCAATAAATACTTCAACAATAAACTGTTAGTGATTCATTTCATCATTCACAGTCCAACATTATTTTTCTCACAATAGCTGATAATACTCTGTAGATTCACAAAATTTACATCAGTATATGTATTTTATGTAGGCACTATACATGCAAGATTTTTTGGCACTGTGGAGGTGAATTTCTTGCTCTATGTATGAAGTTACTTGAGGACTAAGAAACTAAACACTCAAAAAATGTGCACATTAGTATTTTAATATTGCTGTTTCCTGATACTTCTTTCGATGTTTAGCCTACACAGCTTTGCCTTCTGTTTCCTTATCAAGTTTACATAGGTACTTGACAAACAGAGTATCCAGTTTATGTGCTTCTGGCATATCTTGGCTATAATTAGATCCTAAATACTTTCTCTGATTGCTAAATATTTTGAGTAAGTAACTCCTTCAAAACTGTTATCTTTAGTCCAAATGATCCTTACTAAGCCACGTGTGCTCAAGTTCTAAACATCTAGAGGTTTGAAGCTTTATGATCTTTTGGTAGAGAAAACTACATGTCATTTACTGATATGTACTAATATATCCACAAAAAAAATAGCCATTATCTAAACAAAAGTATAAACTTTGTACCTGTACTACGATTGCCAGCTAAAATATTAGAGATGTACATTGAAGTTTACCTAAATGCTTTCTCCCATACTACTAATGATTTGAACAAACAACTGCATCTACAACTTCAAGAAATGTTATGTTTTGTTGGTATAATGTATACTAAAGATAGTAACTTATAAAGTTGGTACTACACCACTCATTTGCTTTTAGTTTTCATTTTTTTTCATGCTAAATATTAATAGCAACCCCTTTATGAAGAGGTTATTATGCATTGAGGCATTACATCATAAATTATTTTCAGAAAAATAACCAAAGGTATTAGTTAAAACATAATTGCTAATATGTTAAGAAAATTGTGAACTGCAGTCACCAAAACAAAAAGGAACCCAAGATCTCCAATCTACAAATGCCAGTCACTGAAATAACAAAGATACTTGTGAATTCACTTTGTGAGAAGAAGAACTAAAGTAATTTTGAGGTGTAAATATATTATATTATAAAATGCAATGAAGCATAAGATACAGAAATGAAAGAGAAAAGCTCTGTTTTGCCTAATAAATATTTCCAATAAATGTCATCTTCATGCTGCAGAATGCTATCAATTTCCTCACGATCATGGTGATATATTTGAATGATAAACATGGCATGGAGGAAATAAATTACATATATGTCAATAATATTATGTGTACTTTGTGCATGAGCATGAAATGCAGGATGTAATTAACTGAGAAAAAGAGAAAGAAACTGTACAGTGGGAACTGAACCCAAGCATTCAATTACTTTGATCACAAGTGCACTAGTGATTTTAACTGTTCAGTTAACCTGCTAATTGAAGGCTTGTCTCTTATACAGTAGCAACTTCATTCCTCTGAATGTACATGTGCTCGTTTAGTTAGTATTCACATAAATTATCATATTTCACATAAAACATCAGTAGTTAGGCTATAGGTTCATTTAAAATTTTTTTTTAATTTCCGTTTGTACTGGGGAGGATAGGGAATAATCTTTACTAAAGAAAACTTCCCACCCCAGCCAGGAATCAAACCTGGGACCCCTCACACAGCAGGCAGGTGCTCTACTGAGCTATGAAGCCAGCCTATGATATATTATGCATACTTGCACATAAAAGGGGAAATAAAGGCATGGAAATCTTTGAGGTAGGGAACCTGCTACATTAGCTTCCACCACAACTGATTTAATTTTTGTATCTTCCTCCATGAATGATACTGACCCACATAAGGTGTAGATTTACTTTCTTCAAAGATAGCACATGCACTCGCAAAAATGCATTTTTGGTAGATCCCTTAGGTTACACAAAGCAATAACAGCCATCTACTTTTCTTTGATCTCTATCTGTCAGATTGTGCATTATACGTGGCTTGATATTTTGATTAGCTATCTAGGGGATATTCTTTCCAATTGGAAATGCACAGTAGTGAATGTTTTAAATGTAACTTTCAGATAAATGTGCAAAACTGTTGGATAATTTTAAATATGTGTATCTGCTGATCACCGCACAGGTCCTTAAAGTAATATTTGTAAAATTGGCATTCTAACCTCACTCCAGGTTAACATTACTGTTTAACTCTGAACACTCGACTTGTTTTTGTTTTGTTAAAAATACAAATCCATATTCATTACACATTGTATTCAGTGCATTTAAATTTTTCCCAGGATTACTTTGCAGTAAAGGCTTTGGTCTGAAAAATTAAGAATCACAGCAAAAATTAACATTAGGTAATATGTTTTACTGAGATGAGATTATGTATATTTAACTGACAATTTTTATATGCACATATAAAATTTCAGTGTAGTAAAGGGGCATGCAGTTTAGCGAAACATGACATAATACCTGAAATACTACTTTAAGCTGTTTAGCATTGGGACATATTCTTGTGAAGAGAGCAATTATTAGACCTTTCAGGCTCCTAGCAACTAAAATCTTTCACATTAATTTTTTTTCTATAAATAATTTTATCCTTTGTTATATTTCTAATTGATAGATAACTACAATTAGTTTTATCTGTATGAGATTGTGTGCCACCCACTATAGGATAAATGGGGTTCATGGCAGAGGATGGGAACTGTGGTGTATTCCTGATCTCTCCTATCATTCAGCAAAATATAGTCTGATATTTGGAAAATAAACATGAGCTATAATTGAGAACTCTGATTACAGTTACCAAGCATCTTAACAAAATGTTTTTATATTTATGTGTTGGGTTGACACAGCAAAACCTATTTGATGACGACGACGTGAAAACACATTATCCCCCACCCTTTTGTTCAACCAGAATAAAGAATTACATATGAAGGGGCATATTACATGTTTACCTAGTAGGTAGAGAAAGTATTGCATTCCATCCAAAAATTTGATATAGAAATTTCACCAGAATACATGCATTGAGGTCCTTGAATCCAAAATAAGCATTTTTTGAAAAAGATCCACATGTATCTGTGTGTGTATGTCTATGAACAGTATAACTCAAAAACAAAGTGCCAGATAAATACCAAACTTATTATCCCAAAACTTTACATGAAACATATTTGGAAATTTGTTATTTTCTCAAAAGAGGTTGTATCCAATTTTATTAAAATATCACATATTTAAGATATTTAGATACATAACAAATAATCTGTATATCTTGAATTTTCTGGGAATGGCCTGTGAAGTTCTCTTCATTCAGAAGGAATATAGTATAATTTTGTATAAGTGGTAAACCATAAGATATAGACAAAAACTTTCAACACAAATACTGTCTTGAAAACACACAATTTATTTCAATAAATTTGTTTGTTAAGTGACTAAATGCATTAGTCATTTCTGAGATATCCGTCATTTTTGGATTGAAGTTTTCAATACTTTGCCATCTTCCGAAGTGCTGCCATCATTCAGTTGTTTCTCATGTTATGTAAACAACATGGAATTTCAAGGCTAGTATATAGCAACTCACTTAAACTTTAATAGCCATTGTACCATATTCAATACAAAGGTGTTTTTTTTTGTTTTGTTTTGTTTTTTGGTAAGTTCTAGGTTTTTTAATTGGTTTTTTGGGCTAATTTCATATTGTGCTAACCTTCAGCAATAAAATTAAGCTATTTATAGCTGTTTTATATTGTAACAATATTATTTTTTCAATAAAATTAATATCTTTTTTTTTTTTTTTTTGGTGATGATAAACAGACTCCATGGAACTGGAGGCAAATGTAACTCTTATCACATCCAAGCATGCCAACACACCAGTTAGTTTACTTGGGGCCTCCTTGTCCTCTACCACAGGTACATTTGACTGCAGTCACTGGGACTCAAACTTGCGATGTTTGGCTTTGAATGGATGGCCAGCCCATTTCGTATCCTTCTAACAATCAAGGCTGTTTGAATTGCTTCAGTTGTGGTGCCGGTAAAATGGATAAAAAGGCTGGTTTAGGAATTAGAGGAAGAATGGCATAGTAGCAAAAGCAATTCTGGCAATAAAGGGTTAAAAACATATGTATGACTATCACTTAGGTTTTCTATACCTACCCTTGTACCTACAACATAATGTATAATGAAACTATTTTTGCAAATGTTTATTTCAATTAATATGAAGTAGAGAGAAAAATACAGTTTTGTAAGAGTTGTTCGTACAACCTATATAAACAGCATAAGAGGGTGGGTGGAGAAAGTCATATGAATGTAACACATGAGGTTTTTACATGCAGTACTGAGCTCTTTTAAATGCCCTTTGATACAATATTTTAAATCAATTTTGATTGGTAAATAAATTCCAAAATAATAAATACCTTAATGGCTAAGTAAATATGAAAAAGATACATTAGTTAACTTTAAAAAGATTGCCTCTATGTGTAATAGAAATCCAAAAGACAGGTGGAAATTATTTTGCTATAAATCTTTCAAAACAATGTTGTTATGCTAAAGAAAGTAATTTTGTTTCAAAAAACAATGAATTTCTTGTTTTGTTTCAGGTCCAGGACAGTCTGATATGTAAGATCAAGTTCTGAATTAGTTTTTGGAGGCAAGAAGAATATAAAAATGGCTACATGCATGAAACCAAACAGAAGATAATCAAGTTACTCAATAGTGTACAAAATGGTGTACTTTTATTTGTAAATGTTGTGCTATACTACTCACGTGCTTCATTTTAGTACCATGTACTTTTTTTTTCTTTCTTCTTAATGGTGCTTATTTGCATTTTAAGGAGTTCACTAACAATAAGACATTTAGAGTTTCAAGCAGAGCAAATAATAAGTATTTAACTACTTAAAATATCTTTCTGGTGATATTCTCATTCAATTAAATGCTGAAAGTAAGAACTGTTATAGCCCTTGAAAGTCAATTTTAAAAAAAGATTTCCTATTTTTAACTAATCCCAAACTACCAGTACTTTTATGTAGATATTGACATTGCAAGTTCATATAATGCTGCAACTAAGAATTCGCAGTGAGTTGTTAATTGTTACAGTAAATGACTTGTTCATCTATAGACAACACATTTTTTTGTAGATTAAGAGATTAGGGCAAATGTAAAATCTGTTTAGTTAAATACAGTGATTCCCAAACATGTTCACAGTAGTTCTCTGAGATGTGTCAGAAATTTTCATTGCATAACATTTGCATTTGGGAATGCACAAACACCCTTTGTGTAACTTTCTACCTGAAAAGGAGCCCACCATACTTAGTTTGCTTTTGCTAGTTAGTAAAAGGTGAAGTGATATGAATCTGTAAGATGAGATTCAGCTTAGGTGGCATGGCAAATTTCTTGGAAGTTGTTTTAATACCATTTATGTCATGGCCGGACATTCAAATCTAATCCATTTAACATCTGTGTCAGTTTGAACTAATCATTCATTAAAATATTGTCAAAATGAGATTTTTGCACCTGGTTGGTAATTGTTTGAAAATTTTCACAGCTGATTCACGTTTCTTAATAAAAGTATGCCATGCTACAGTATGCCAATAATATTACATTTATTTTTTTTTCATCTTTTATTGATATTATTCATTAAATATTTCACTCAGTAAGTAGTCTTCGAAAATACCACTCATGGTTTCCCTAATGCCATGTGTTTGTGAAATTTCTATTAGACCAAAGCATACTTGTGAAACACTCTCTGATAATGAAGTGAATGTTCAGATTCTTAGGATAAAAAGGAAAGGCATTTTTATAACATTGATGAATATCTGTAGCAATATTCTTTTGGGAGAAGATATTGACCAGAGTGTAAAGTATTCTTATATTCTGAAAATATCAAATCAGTGAGCTTACAAACTTAGAAGTAAACCCTTATAACAAAAAGAAGTTTACAAACATGCATCAACATCACAAAATATATTCTTGAATTTCTTCATAAAATGTAATAACCAAGGAGAGAAAATAAACTCATAAGTAGATAATTCAGCATTAAAAGCTCTCTAAAATGTGTTTCAGGTGAAATTCAAAGTAAATAATAATAATACCTAATAATAAATTTGCAAGACTGGAGATATGTATTTTGTAGTCAGCCAAAAAGCTTGGGAATCGCTGATTAAACAATAAATAATATTTATTGCCCATAATGAGTATCTATGCTGCTATGGTTTTTTAATGCATATCTAACTGATTTGTTTTATTGCAAGTAATCAGTAATTAACTAAGGAGCCACTTCTTTGTGAGCCCTACTGTGATTATTTGGTTAGTTTACCTGATTGTGGTGCAGATCTCATTGTGTCAGTTGTCTAGAAATTACTTTTTCCAGAGTTTAGTCTTATCCTGAAAAGCTGTAAGTTCTGGGATCACGAATACATTAATTTTATAAAAAATTCATATTATTTCCATACACCATAATAGTTACAAAGAACAAGAATACAGAGCAGCAGGAGGAAGCTATATCGATGCATGTGGACTGAGATGGAAATACGTTAGATCCATACTAATGTGCACTTTGTAAATACAATAGCTGATTTGCAGTAACCAGAACTATAAAGCTTAGTTTATTCCCATCTGTACCAGATGATCCCTCCAGCTATGCTTTACATTATAACTATCAAAATAAAAGTCATAATATCTAATTTCAAGCTCAGGTCTAGACAAAGTTACAACTCACTGGGAAATTGTTAGTGAGTATGCATCTTAAAGTGTGATTCAACACCTTGAACAATTTTGTTCATTACTAATATCTCAAGAGATACTAACAGGCATTAAATATTTCTAGTTATGAAAGCTTAAACAGCTTTTCAGTCAGATGTTAACCACACTCATTGTGTGATTGTAACGTGCGTGCTAGGATACTAGCTCTGTGATTTTTTTTTCTCTTTCTTTGTGAGTTTAGTGTACATATAAAAATTTAAAAGTCTGTTGTACTATATTGTTGGCAATTTGAACGATACGCTTGAAGTTTGCAACAATTAATGGGTTTGTATTTTAACATACACACAAGCAAGAATTTTTATTAAATGGGCCATTTTATTTGTTAGAAAGATGCGTGGCCAATCAAGAGTTTGTTTGTAGCTTTGAGTGGCAGGAGTGAAGTATGGTTTACAATGATATGCATTTCTTTCTTGGAAAATGGTGTGCCTAAATGGCAAAAAATGAGGAATGTGTGTAACTGAAAATATTATGAAGCAGCAGAGTTGCAAGATGTCAAGGGGAGATGTTACAATTAATGCATGGCTCAATTGTTTACATTTTTTGTATATCTCATGAGCATAGCACCATGGTTTAGTAAACATTTCATATAAGTTATATACACATCAAGATGCTTTTTACATTAAATGGAGTAGTATTAAATTCACTTTTTACATGAACATTTACACAGTTATTTGCACAAAAGTAATGTCATTATGCCACAGCTAGTCATTGACATTTTTACCAACAACTTCATATAAGCTAATTGTAGTTTTATTGATAAACTTTTTAATACAAAATATACAGTTTGTAATATTTAATATATTTTTTATCTTGCCATACTCATATTACATTGGATGGTCTTGAATGTAAAATTTATTATTTAAAACAAGAAAGAAAAATTATTTGCATAACAATTTTGTGATGACTAATGGTGCAAAAATTTGTTAACATTTTGTTGGAATTTGACAGGGATAAACTTTTTATTTCCTCTTTACACAGCTTTTGGAGAACTGTTAATTTGTAGTTTTGTGAATAAAATGAGTGCCTTGTAAACTTTATAATAAAGTTGAATATTTAAAAGCAATTGCTTTTTATTTTATATTCTATGCATAGTTCATATGCCTTTATGATAAAGCCATTAGCTATGGTTCATGGTCCAATATGTTTCAATAAAACAGAAAATGGACCCTGAACTGTGTCCCATTAAACACCAATATGTTATTGGAGGAAATGCCATTAATATACTGTCCTTATGGCAGCTATGGGGATTTATTTCAATCCTCCTGACTTGAAATTGAGTGCATCTGAGGATAATGCCACTAATGATTGTGAAAGAGACATTTGAAACTTAAAGAGGAACAATAAATTTTCTTTTAAATCTTCCAATAGCCAATGTACAAAAGTTACTAAGGAAAGACTACTTACTAGATTTCAGCACTGCAAGCCAAGCAGACATTCCAATAATGATTTATAAATATTAAATATTAAGTCATGAGTGTTCATAATTCCACAATCAAGCTAAGGTTGGTGACTGATTACAGTTGCTATACACTGCTAGGCTGATATAGGTAAAGGCTGCTAACAGTCGTTTACTGTTGCTATGCCATGTAGTACTAGGGTAGGATAAGCAAGGCTGGTGATATAGCTGTCTGCTGTTGAATTATAGAACTAGGCTACCATATACTGAATAGGCTAAACATAGTGATAGTTTGGTATTGCTATGCAGCAATAGGCTAGGATAGGCTATGTTTGTTATTGCTATGAAGAACTGGGCCACCACATACTGAGATATGATAAGACTGGAGATATCTGTTTTCTGTTGCTATGCAGAACTGGGCTACTATATACTGAGATAGGCTAAGACTGGCGATATGTGTTGGTTGCTGCTATACTGAACTGGACTACCATCTGCTGAGATAGGCTAAGACTGGCGATATGTGTTTGTTGCTGCTATACTGAACTGGACTACCATCTGCTGAGATAGGCTAAGACTGGCGATATGTGTTTGTTGCTGCTATACTGAACTGGGCTACCATATACTGAGATAGGCTAAGACTGGCGATATATGTTTGCTGTTGCTATACTGAACTGGGCTACCATATACTGAGATAGGCTAAGACTGGCGATATGTGTTTGTTGCTGCTATACTGAACTGGGCTACTATATACTGAGATAGGCTAACACTGGAGATATATGTTTGCTGTTGCTATACTGAACTGGGCTACTATATACTGAGATAGCCTAAGACTGGAGATATATGTTTGCTGTTGCTATACTGAACTGGGCTACTATATACTGAGATAGCCTAAGACTGGAGATATATGTTTGCTGTTGCTATACTGAACTGGGCTACTATATACTGAGATAGCCTAAGACTTGAGATATATGTTTGCTGTTGCTATACTGAACTGGGCTACTTATACTGAGATAGCCTAAGACTGGAGATATATGTTTGCTGTTGCTATACTGAACTGGGCTACCATATACTGAGATAGGATAAGACTGGAGATATATGGTTGCTGTTGCTATATCGAACTGGGCTACTATATACTGAGATAGGCTAAGACTAGAGATATATGGTTGCTGCTGTTATGAGAAACTAGGCTACCATATACTGAGATAGGCTACGACTGGAGATATATGCTTTCTGTTGGTATCCAGAACTACGCTACCACATATACTGCAATAGGGTAAGACCGGAGATATCTATTTGCTGTTGCTATGCAGAACTAGGCTACCATATTTTATTGTATTGTATTTTATTGTGCTAAGAGTTTTACAAATTTGATTATCTACTGTACTTTGACCCTGGTCACTCATAAAGTAGACAATCACTACAATTTATTTACATTTTACAATTTCTTGTCAATAAATTATCTTGCTCTTTTTTTTCAGTTTTTTTCTTCCATGTCCCATTTCCACTTGTTTTTCACGTTTCATTTATTGATTACTTAACCAACACACATTCACTATAGTTTTCTATACAAAGTAAGATGCAATACCTCTTACTTTTCTCTTTCCACTGTCCAAAGCAATTTATTTTTTACTTTACACAAAAACTGTCCAATGCTTCTAGCGTCCTTGCATATCATTTCAAACATAAGTGTATTTCTATCCCCCTTCAACCACTTCTTATTAAAAAATTCTTTTCTCCAATTTTCTGTTCCTTGGCACTTAAATACTATGTGTTCAATGTCTTCATTACCACCACATAAGGGACATTGGTTCAAAAGGGCTACCATATACCGAGATAGGTTAAGACTGGAGATATATGTTTGCTGTTGGTATGCAAAACTGGGCTACCACATACCGATATAGGGTAAGACCAGAGATATATGTTTGCTGTTGCTAACCTGAACTGGGCTACTATATACTGAGATAGGCTAAGACTGGAGATATATGATTGCTGTTGCTATACTGAACTGAGTTACTATATACTGAGATAGGCTAAGACTGGAGATATATGATTGCTGTTGCTATACTGAACTGAGTTACTATATACTGAGATAGGCTAAGACTGGAGATATATGTTTGCTGTTGCTATACTGACTGGGCTACTATATACTGAGATAAGCTAAGACTGGAAAGATATGTTTGCTATTGCTATTCTGAACTGGGCTACTATATACTGAGATAGGCTAAGACTGGAGATTTATGTTTGCTGTTGCTATACTGACTGGGATACTATATACTGAGATAGGCTAAGACAGGAGATATATGTTTGCTATTGCTATTCTGAACTGGGCTACTATATACTCAGATAGGCTAAGACTGGAGATAGATGGTTGCTGTTGCTATATCGAACTGGGCTACTATATACTGAGATAGGCTAACACTGGAGATATAAGGTTGCTGTTATTATGAGAAACTAGGCTACCATATACTGAGATAGGCTACGACTGGAGATATATACTCGCTGTTCCTATCCAGATCTGCGCTACCACATATACTGCGATAGGGTAAGACCGGAGATATCTCTCTGCTGTTGCTATACAGTAGTACGCTACAATATATCGAGATAGGCTAAGACTGCAGATATATGTTTGCTGTTGGTATGCAAAACTGCGCTGCCACATACTGATATAGGGTAAGACGGGAGATATACGTTTGCTGCTGCTACATTGAACTGGGCTACTATATACTGAGATAGGCTAAGACTGGAGATATATGTTTGCTGTTGCTATACTGAATTGGGCTACTATTTACTGAGATAGGCTAAGACTGAAGATATACGTTTGCTGTTGCTATACTGAACTGGGCTAACATCTACTGAGATAGGCTAGGACTGGTGATATCTGTTTGCTGTTGCTATACTGAACTGGGCTACTATATACTGAGATAGGCTAAGACTTGAGATAAATGTTTGCTGTTGCTATACAGAACTGGGCTATGATTTACTGAGATAGGCTAAGACTGGCGATATATGTTTGCTGTTGCTATACTGAACTGGGTTACCATATACTGAGATAGGATAAGACTGGAAATATATGGTTACTGTTGCTATATCAAACTGGGCTACTATATACTGAGATAGGCTAAGACTGGAGATATATGTTTGCTGTTGCTATACTGAACTGGGCTACTATATACTGAGATAGGCTAAGACTGGGGAAATATGTTTGCTGTTGCTATTCCGAACTGGGCTACTATATACTGAGATAGGCTAAGACTGGAGATATATAGTTGCCGTTGCTATATCGAACTGGGCTACTATATACTGAGATAGGCTAAGACTGGGATATATGTTTGCTGTTGCTATACTGAACTGGGCTACTATATACTGAGATAGGCTAAGACTGGAGATATATGGTTGGTGTTGTTATGAGAAACTAGGCTACCATATACTGAGATAGGCTATGACGGGAGAAATATGCTTGCTGTTACACTACCACATATACTGCAATAGGGTCAGACCGGAGATATCCGTTTTCTGTTGCTATGCAGAACTTGGCTACCATATACCGAGACAGGCTAAGACTGGGATATATGTTTGCTGTTTGTGTGCTAAACTGGGCTAACAGATACTGATATAGGGTAAGACCGGAGATATATGTTTGGTGCTGCTACACCGAACTGGGCTAGTATAATACTGAGATAGGCTAAGACTGGAGATATATGTTCGCTGTTGCTATACTGAACTGGGCTACCATATACTTGAGATAGGCTAAGACTGGATATATATCTTTTGCTGTTGCTATATGGAAATGGGCTACCATCTACTGAGATAGGCTAAGACTGGAAATATATGTTTGCTGTTGTTATACTGAACTGGGTTACTATATACTGAGATAGGCTAAGACTGGAAATATATGTTTGCTGTTGCTATACTGAACTGGGCTACTATATACTGAGATAGGCTAATACTGGAGATATATGTTTGCTGTTGCTATACAGAACTGGGATACTACATACTGAGATAGGCTAAGATTAGAGATATATGTTTGCTGCTGCTATACTGAACTGGGCTACCATATACTTGAGATAAGCTGACTGGAGATATATGGTCGCTGTTGGTATCCAGAACTGCGCTACGACATATACTGCAATAGGGTAAGACCGGAGATATCTGTTTGCTGTTGCTATGCAGAACTGCGCTACTATATACTGAGGTAGGCTAAGATTGAAGATATATGTATGCTGCTGCTATACTGAACTGGGCTACCATTTACTGAGATAAGCTGACTGGAGATATATGGTTGCTGTTGGTATGCAGAACTGCGCTACCACATATACTGCAATAGGGTAAGACCGGAGATATCTGTTTGCTGTTGCTATGCAGAACTGTGCTACTATATACTGAGATAGACTAAGATAGGAGATATATGTTTGCTGTTGCTATACTGAACTGAGCTACTATATACTGAGATAGGTTAAGACTGGAGATATGTGTTTGCAGTTGCTATTCTGAACTGGGATACTATATACTGAGATAGGCTATGACTGGAGATAGATGTTTGCTGTTGCTATACCGAACTGGGCACCTATATACTGAGATAGGCTAAGACTGGAGGTATCTGTTTGCTGTTGCTATACTGAACTGAGTTACTATATACTGAGATAGGCTAAGACTGGAGAAATATGTTCGCTGCTGCTATACTGAACTGGGCCACCATCTACTGAGATAGGCTAAGACTGGAGATATATGTTGGCTGTTGCTATACTGAACTGGGCTACCATCTACTGAGAGGCTAAGACTGGAAATATATTTTTGCAGTTGCTATATCGAACTGGGCTACTATATACTGAGATAAGCTAAATCTGGAGAGATACGGTTGCTGCTGTTATAAGAAACTAGGCTACCATATACTGAGATAGGCTACGGCTGGGGATATATGCTTGCTCTTGGTATGCAGAACTGCGCCAAAACATATACTGCGACAGGGTAAGAACCGGAGATATCTGTTTGCTGTTGCTATGCAGAACTAGGCTACCATATACCGAGATAGGCTAAGGTTGGAGATATATATTTGCTGTTGCTATACTGAACTACTATATACTGAGATAGGCTAAGACTGGAGATATATGTTTGCTGTTGCTATACTGAACTGGGCTACTATATACTGAAATAGGCTAAGACTGGAGATACCAGTTTGCTGTTAGATGAAGAACAAGCCTACTATATACTGATATAGGCTAAACCTGGAGGTACCAGTTTGCTGTTGCTATGAAGAACAAGACTACTATATACTGAGATAGGTTAAGCCAGGAGATAACTGTTTGCTTTTGCTATGCAGAACAGGAATATTATATACTGATATAGGCTAAGACCGGAGATACCAGTTTGCTGTTGCTATGAAGAACAAGACTACTATATACTGAGATAGGCTAAGCCTGGAGATAACTGTTTGCTTTTGCTATGCAGAACAGGACTACTATATACTGATATAGGCTAAGACTGGAGATAATATACTGATATAGGCTAAGACTGGAATACCAGTTTGCTGTTGCTATGAAGAACAAGACTACTGTATACTGAGATAGGCTAACCCTGGAGATAACTGTTTGCTTTTGCTATGCAGAACAGGAATATTATATACTGATATAGGCTAAGACCGGAGATACCAGTTTGCTGTTGCTATGAAGAACAAGACTACTATATACTGAGATAGGCTAAGCCTGGAGATAACTGTTTGCTTTTGCTATGCAGAACAGGACTACTATATACTGATATAGGCTAAGACTGGAGATAATATACTGATATAGGCTAAGACTGGAATACCAGTTTGCTGTTGCTATGAAGAACAAGACTACTGTATACTGAGATAGGCTAACCCTGGAGATAACTGTTTGCTTTTGCTATGCAGAACAGGACTACTATATACTGATATAGGCTAAGACTGGAGATACCAGTTTGCTGTTGCTATGAAGAACAAGACTACTATATACTGAGATAGGCTAAGCCTGGAGATAACTGTTTACTTTTGCTATGCAGAACAGCACTACTATATACTGAGATAGGCTAAGCCTGGAGATACCAGTTTGCTGTTGCTATGAAGAACAAGACTACTTTATACTGAGATAAACTAAGACTAAAGATACCAGTTTGCTGTTGCTATGAAGAACAGGACTACTTTATACTGAGATAAGCTAAAACTAGAGATACCAGTTTGGCATTGCTATGAAGAACAAGACTACTTTATACTGAGATAAGCTAAGACTAGATATACCAGTTTGCCGTTGCTATGAAGAACAAGACTACTATATACTGATATGGGTTAAGACTGGAGATACCAGTTTGCTGTTGCTATGAAGAAAACAAGACTACTATATACTGAGAGAAGCTAAGACTAGAGATCCCAGTTTGCCGTTGCTATGATGCACAAGACTACTTTATACTGAGATAAGCTAAGACTAGAGATACCAGTTTGCCGTTGCTATGAAGAACAAGACTACTTTATACTGAGATAAGCTAAGACTAGAGCTACCAGTTTGCCGTTGCTATGAAGAACAAGACTACTATATACTGATATGGGCTAAGACTGGAGATACCAGTTTGCTTTTGCTATGAAGAACAAGACTACTTTATACTGAGATAAGCTAAGACTAGAGATACCAGTTTGCCGTTGCTATGAAGAACAAGACTACTTTATACTGATATAAGCTAAGACTAGAGATACCATTTTGCCGTTGCTATGAAGAACAAGACTACTATATACTGATATGGGCTAAGACTGGAGATACCAGTTTGTTTTTGCTATGAAGAACAAGACTACTTTATAATGAGATAAGCTAAGACTAGAGATACCAGTTTGCTGTTGCTATGAAGAACAAGACTACTTTATACTGAGATAGCTAAGACTAGAGATACCAGTTTGCTGTTGCTATGAAGAACAAGACTACTATATACTGAGATAGGCTAAGCCTGGAGATAACTGTTTGCTTTTGCTATGCAGAACAGCACTACTATATACTGAGATAGGCTAAGCCTGGAGATACCAGTTTGCTGTTGCTATGAAGAATAAGATTACTATATACTGATATAGGCTAAGATTGCAGATACCAGTTTGCAGTTGCTATGAAGAACAAGACTACTTTATACTGAGATAAACTAAGACTAAAGATACCAGTTTGCTGTTGCTATGAAGAACAGGACTACTTTATACTGAGATAAGCTAAGACTAGAGATACCAGTTTGGCGTTGCTATGAAGAACAAGACTACTTTATACTGAGATAAGCTAAGACTAGATATACCAGTTTGCCATTGCTATGAAGAACAAGACTACTATGTACTGATATGCGCTAAGACTGGAGATACCAGTTTGCTGTTGCTATGAAGAAAACAAGGCTACTATATACTGAGAGAAGCTAAGACTAGAGATACCAGTTTGCCGTTGCTATGAAGAACAAGACTACTATATACTGAGATAGGCTAAGACTGGAGATACCTGTTTGTTGTTGCTATGCAGAAATAGGCTACCACATACTGAGATAGGCTAAGTCTGGAGATAACTGTTTGCTTTTGCTATGCAGAATAAGAATACTATATACTGATACAGGCTAAGACTGGAGATACCTGTTTGCTTTTGCTATGCAGAGCAAGACTACTATATACTGAGATAGGCTAAGTCTGGAGATAACTGTTTGCTTTTGCTATGCAGAATAAGAATACTATATACTGATATGGGCTAAGAATGGAGATACCAGTTTGCTGTTGCTATGAAGAAAACAAGACTACTATATACTGAGAGAAGCTAAGACTAGAGATACCAGTTTGCCGTTGCTATGAAGAACAAGACTACTTTATACTGAGATAAGCTAAGACTAGAGATACCAGGTTTGCCGTTGCTATGAAGAACAAGACATCTTTATACTGAGATAAGCTAAGACTAGAGATACCAGTTTGCCGTTGCTAGGAAAAACAAGACTACTATATACTGATATGGGCTAAGACTGGAGATACCAGTTTGCTTTTGCTATGAAGAACAAGACTACTTTATACTGAGATAAGCTAAGACTAGAGATACCAGTTTGCCGTTGCTATGAAGAACAAGACTACTTTATACTGATATAAGCTAAGACTAGAGATACCATTTTGCCGTTGCTATGAAGAACAAGACTACTATATACTGATATGGGCTAAGACTGGAGATACCAGTTTGTTTTTGCTATGAAGAACAAGACTACTTTATACTGAGATAAGCTAAGACTAGAGATACCAGTTTGCTGTTGCTATGAAGAACAAGACTACTTTATACTGAGATAGCTAAGACTAGAGATACCAGTTTGCTGTTGCTATGAAGAACAAGACTACTATATACTGAGATAGGCTAAGCCTGGAGATAACTGTTTGCTTTTGCTATGCAGAACAGCACTACTATATACTGAGATAGGCTAAGCCTGGAGATACCAGTTTGCTGTTGCTATGAAGAATAAGATTACTATATACTGATATAGGCTAAGATTGCAGATACCAGTTTGCAGTTGCTATGAAGAACAAGACTACTTTATACTGAGATAAACTAAGACTAAAGATACCAGTTTGCTGTTGCTATGAAGAACAGGACTACTTTATACTGAGATAAGCTAAGACTAGAGATACCAGTTTGGCGTTGCTATGAAGAACAAGACTACTTTATACTGAGATAAGCTAAGACTAGATATACCAGTTTGCCGTTGCTATGAAGAACAAGACTACTATGTACTGATATGGGCTAAGACTGGAGATACCAGTTTGCTGTTGCTATGAAGAAAACAAGGCTACTATATACTGAGAGAAGCTAAGACTAGAGATACCAGTTTGCCGTTGCTATGAAGAACAAGACTACTATATACTGAGATAGGCTAAGACAGGAGATACCTGTTTGTTGTTGCTATGCAGAAATAGGCTACCACGTACTGAGATAGGCTAAGTCTGGAGATAACTGTTTGCTTTTGCTATGCAGAATAAGAATACTATATACTGATACAGGCTAAGACTGGAGATACCTGTTTGCTTTTGCTATGCAGAGCAAGACTACTATATACTGAGATAGGCTAAGTCTGGAGATAACTGTTTGCTTTTGCTATGCAGAATAAGAATACTATATACTGATATGGGCTAAGAATGGAGATACCAGTTTGCTGTTGCTATGAAGAAAACAAGACTACTATATACTGAGAGAAGCTAAGACTAGAGATACCAGTTTGCCGTTGCTATGAAGAACAAGACTACTTTATACTGAGATAAGCTAAGACTAGAGATACCAGTTTGCCGTTGCTATGAAGAACAAGACATCTTTATACTGAGATAAGCTAAGACTAGAGATACCAGTTTGCCGTTGCTAGGAACAACAAGACTACTATATACTGATATGGGCTAAGACTGGAGATACCAGTTTGCTTTTGCTATGAAGAACAAGACTACTTTATACTGAGATAAGCTAAGACTAGAGATACCAGTTTGCCGTTGCTATGAAGAACAAGACTACTATATACTGATATGGGCTAAGACTGGAGATACAAGTTTGCTTTTGCTATGAAGAACAAGACTACTTTATACTGAGATAAGCTAAGACTAGAGATACCAGTTTGCCGTTGCTATGAAGAACAAGACTACTTTATACTGAGATAAGCTAAGACTAGAGAGACCAGTTTGCCGTTGCTATGAAGAACAAGACTACTATATACTGATATGGGCTAAGACTGGAGATACCAGTTTGCTTTTGCTATGCAGAACAAGACTACCACATACTGATATAGGCTAAGACTGGAGATACCTGTTTGCTGTTGCTATGTAGAATAAGACTACTATATACTGAGATACGCTAAGACTGGAGATACCTGTTTGTTGTTGCTATGAAGAAATAGGCTACCACATACTCAGATAGGCTAAGTCTGGAGATAACTGTTTGCTTTTGCTATGCAGAGCAAGACTACTATATACTGAGATAAGCTAAGACTGGAGATACCTGTTTGCTTTTGTTATGCAGAGCAAGACTACTATATACTGATGTAGGCTAAAATTGGAGATACCAGTTTGCTGGTGCTATGAAGAACTAGGATACCACATACTGATATAAGCTAAGACTGGAGATACCTGCTTATGTTGCTATGAAGATCAAGACTACTATATACTGATATAAGCTAAGACTGGAGATACCGCTTTGCTTTTGCTATGCAGAGCAAGACTACTATATACTGATATAGGCTAAGACTGGAGATACCTGTTTTTGTTGCTATGAAGAACAAGACTACTATATACTGATATAAGCTAAGACTGGAGATACCTGTTTATGTTGCTATGAAGAACAAGACTACTATATACTGATATAAGCTAAGACTGGAGATACCTGTTTATGTTGCTATGAAGAACAAGACTACTATATACTGATATAAGCTAAGATTGGAAATACCTGTTTGCTGTTGCTATGAAGAACAAGACTACTATATACTGATATAAGCTAAGACTGGAGATACCTGTTTATGTTGCTATGAAGAACAAGACTACTATATACTGATATAAGCTAAGACTGGAGATACCTGTTTGCTGTTGCTATGAAGAACAAGACTACTATATACTGATATAGGCTAAGACTGGAGATACCTGTTTGCTTTTGCTATGCAGAGCAAGACTACTATATACTGATATAAGCTAAGACTGGAGATACCTGTTTGCTGTTGCTATGAAGAACAAGACTACTATATACTGATATAAACTAAGACTGGAGATACCTGTTTGCTTTTGCTATGCAGAGCAAGACTACTATATACTGATATAGGCTAAGACTGGAGATATCTGTTTGCTGTTGCTATGAAGAACTAGGATACCACATACTGATATAAGCTAAGACTGGAGATACCTGTTTATGTTGCTATGAAGAACAAGACTACTATATACTGATATAAGCTAAGACTGGAGATACCTGTTTATGTTGCTATGAAGAACAAGACTACTATATACTGATATAAGCTAAGACTGGAGATACCTGTTTATGTTGCTATGAAGAACAAGACTACTATATACTGATATAAGCTAAGACTGGAGATAACTGTTTATGTTGCTACGAAGAACAAGACAACTATATACTGATATAGGCTAAGCCTGGAGATACCTTTTTGCTTTTGCTATGCAGTACAAGACTACTATATACTGAGATAGGCTCAGACTGGAGATTCCAGTTTGCTGTTGCTATGAAGAACAAGACTACTATATACTGATATAAGCTAAGACTGGAGATACCAGTTTGCTGTTGCTATGAAGAACAAGACTACTTTATACTGAAATAGGCTAAGACTGGAGATATCTGTTTGCTGTTGCTATGAAGAACTAGGATACCACATACTGATATAAGCTAAGACTGGTGATACCTGTTTATGTTGCTATGAAGAACAAGAGTACTATATACTGATATAAGCTAAGACTGGAGATACCTTTTTGCTTTTGCTATGCAGTACAAGACTACTATATACTGAGATAGGCTAAGACTGGAGATACCAGTTTGCTGTTGCTATGAAGAACAAGACTACTATATACTGAGATAAGCTAAGACTGGAGATACCAGTTTGCTTTTGCTATGCAGAACAAGACTACCACATACTGATATAGGCTAAGACTGGAGATACCTGTTTGCTTTTGCTATGTAGAATAAGACTACTATATACTGAGATAGGCTAAGACTGGAGATACCTGTTTGTTGTTGCTATGCAGAAATAGGCTACCACATACTGAGATAGGCTAAGTCTGGAGCTAACTGTTTGCTTTTGCTATGCAGAATAAGAATACTATATACTGATACAGGCTAAGACTGGAGATACCTGTTTGCTTTTGCTATGCAGAGCAAGACTACTATATACTGAGATAAGCTAAGACTGGAGATACCTGTTTGCTTTTGTTATGCAGAGCAAGACTACTATATACTGATGTAGGCTAAAATTGGAGATACCAGTTTGCTGCTGCTATGAAGAACTAGGATACCACATACTGATATAAGCTAAGACTGGAGATACCTGTTTATGTTGCTATGAAGAACAAGACTACTATATACTGATATAAGCTAAGACTGGAGATACCTCTTTGCTTTTGCTATGCAGAGCAAGACTACTATATACTGATATAGGCTAAGACTGGAGATACCTGTTTATGATGCTATGAAGAACAAGACTACTATATACTGATATAAGCTAAGACTGGAGATACCTGTTTATGTTGCTATGAAGAACAAGACAACTATATACTGATATAAGCTAAGACTGGAGATACCTGTTTATGTTGCTATGAAGAACAAGACTAATATATACTGATATAAACTAAGACTGGAGATACCTGTTTGCTGTTGCTATGAGGAACAAGACTACTATATACTGATATAGGCTAAGACTGGAGATACCTGTTTGCTTTTGCTATGCAGAGCAAGACTACTATATACTGATATAAGCTAAGACTGGAGATACCTGTTTGCTGTTGCTATGAAGAACAAGACTACTATATACTGATATAAGCTAAGACTGGAGATACCAGTTTATGTTGCTATGAAGAACAAGACTACTATATACTGATATAAGCTAAGACTGGAGATACCTGTTTACTGTTGCTATGAAGAACAAGACTACTATATACTGATATAAGCTAAGACTGGAGATACCTGTTTGCTTTTGCTATGCAGAGCAAGACTACTATATACTGATATAGGCTAAGACTGGAGATATCTGTTTGCTGTTGCTATGAAGAACTAGGATACCACATACTGATATAAGCTAAGACTGGAGATACCTGTTTATGTTGCTATGAAGAACAAGACTACTATATACTGATATAAGCTAAGACTGGAGATACCTATTTATGTTGCTATGAAGAACAAGACTACAATATACTGATATAAGCTAAGACTGGAGATACCTGTTTATGTTGCTATGAAGAACAAGACTACTATATACTGATATAAGCTAAGACTGGAGATACCTGTTTATGTTGCTATGAAGAACAAGACTACTATATACTGATATAGGCTAAGCCTGGAGATACCTTTTTGCTTTTGCTATGCAGTACAAGACTACTATATACTGAGATAGGCTAAGACTGGAGATACCAGTTTGCTGTTGCTATGAAGAACAAGACTACTATATACTGATATAAGCTAAGACTGGAGATACCAGTTTGCTGTTGCTATGAAGAACAAGAGTAGTTTATACTGAAATAGGCTAAGACTGGAGATATCTGTTTGCTGTTGCTATGAAGAACTATGATACCACATACTGATATAAGCTAAGACTGGAGATACCTGTTTATGTTGCTATGAAGAACAAGACTACTATATACTGATATAAGCTAAGACTGGAGATACCTTTTTGCTTTTGCTATGCAGTACAAGACTACTATATACTGAGATAGGCTAAGACTGGTGATACCAGTTTGCTGTTGCTATGAAGAACAAGACTACTATATACTGAGATAAGCTAAGACTGGAGATACCAGTTTGCTGTTGCTATGAAGAACAAGGCTACTTTATACTGAGATAAGCTAAGACTAGAGATCCCAGTTTGCTGTTTCTATGCAGTACAAGGCTGCTATATAGTGAGATAGGCTAAACCTGGAGATACCTGTTTGCTGTTGCTATGCAGAAATAGGCTACCACATACTGAGATAGGCTAAGACTGGAGATACCTGTTTGCTTTTGCTTTGCATTACAAGACTACTATATATTTATATAGTCTAAGACTGGAGATACCTTTTTGCTTTTGCTATGCAGAGCAGGGCTACTATATACTGAGATAAGCTAAGACTGGAGATACCTGTTTGCTTTTGTTATGCAGAGCAAGACTACTATATACTGATGTAGGCTAAAATTGGAGATACTAGTTTGCTGGTGCTATGAAGAACTAGGATACCACATACTGATATAAGCTAAGACTGGAGATACCTGTTTATGTTGCTATGAAGAACAAGACTACTATATACTGATATAAGCTAAGACTGGAGATACCTCTTTGCTTTTGCTATGCAGAGCAAGACTACTATATACTGATATAGGCTAAGACTGGAGATACCTGTTTATGTTTCTATGAAGAACAAGACTACTATATACTGATATAAGCTAAGACTGGAGATACCTGTTTATGTTGCTTGAAGAACAAGACAACTATATACTGATATAAGCTAAGACTGGAGATACCTGTTTATGTTGCTATGAAGAACAAGACTAATATATACTGATATAAACTAAGACTGGAGATACCTGTTTGCTGTTGCTATGAAGAACAAGACTACTATATACTGATATAGGCTAAGACTGGAGATACCTTTTTGCTTTTGCTATGCAGAGCAAGACTACTATATACTGATATAAGCTAAGACTGGAGATACCTGTTTATGTTGCTATGAAGAACAAGACTACTATATACTGATATAAGCTAAGACTGGAGATACCTGTTTATGTTGCTATGAAGAACAAGACTACTATATACTGATATAAGCTAAGACTGGAGATACCTGTTTATGTTGCTATGAAGAACAAGACTACTATATACTGATATAGGCTAAGCCTGGAGATACCTTTTTGCTTTTGCTATGCAGTACAAGACTACTATATACTGAGATAGGCTAAGACTGGAGATACCAGTTTGCTGTTGCTATGAAGAACAAGACTACTATATTATGATATAAGCTAAGACTGGAGATACCAGTTTGCTGTTGCTATGAAGAACAAGACTACTTTATACTGAAATAGGCTAAGACTGGAGATATCTGTTTGCTGTTGCTATGAAGATCTAGGATACCACATACTGATATAAGCTAAGACTGGAGATACCTGTTTATGTTGCTATGAAGAACAAGACTACTATATACTGATATAAGCTAAGACTGGAGATACCTGTTTGCTGTTGCTATGATGAACAAGACTGCTATATACTGATATAGGCTAATCCTGGAGATACCTTTTTGCTTTTGCTATGCAGTACAAGACTACTATATACTGAGATAGGCTAAGACTGGAGATACCAGTTTGCTGTTGCTATGAAGAACAAGACTACTATATACTGAGATAAGCTAAGACTGGAGATACCAGTTTGCTGTTGCTATGAAGAACAAGGCTATTTTATACTGATATAAGCTAAGACTAGAGATCCCAGTTTGCTGTTGCTATGCAGTACAAGACTGCTATATAGTGAGATAGGCTAAACCTGGAAATACCTGTTTGCTGTTGCTATGCAGAAATAGGCTACCACATACTGAGATAGGCTAAGACTGGAGATACCTGTTTGCTTTTGCTATGCATTACAAGACTACTATATACTTATATAGTCTAAGACTGGTGATACCTTTTTGCTTTTGCTATGCAGAACAAGACTACTATATACTGATATAGGCTAAGCCAGGAGATAACTGTTTGCTGTTCTTATACAGAACAAGACTACTATATACTGAGATAGGCTAAACCTGGATTTACATGTTTTCAGTTGCTACGCAGAACAACCCCCTCAGGGGCTCACCTTTTGTGAGTACGGGTGTTGGCGTACCCGACCCACTCATCGCCATCTTCATCGCTTCATCCCCGTCCGGTCGAGGTGGGTTCGTTCTCGTGACCGGGGCACTCAAGGTAGGCTCTCCTGCGTTCTGTGCATTTCATTCCATGACGCCCTCGCCATCGTTTCTTTATTCTCTCTTCTATTTATGCACATTTCGCACCACTTCCATGCATTTAATATCTATTTTTCTTCGCGGGCCTACCTTGAGTGCGAAACCCCACACACCTTTAGTTTCTTTTAACCTTTATTTTAATTCTCCGTGAACACAGCCTGACGGATACCCGCGCACTAGGTGCGCAGCTGGGTGAGTGTGTAATAGCGTCATCCCCACCACCCGGGGTCGTCGCGTAGGGTTTTTGTTCGTATCCGCTGTTTAACTGCAATCCCACGGGGGGGGGGGCCATTGCATGGGCTGCTGACTTCTGACGGCGTTTGAGTCCCTCTGTCTATGTTCTGGGATCTGTGACCCTGGGGTGAGATAGGTATAGATAGGCCACTCACCCAAGCCGGGGTAACGCCCTGGAAGTCAGAGCCCGAGGTCGGAGACGGTTGCAATGGTGGAGGATTTTTTTTGCTATGGAGCACCCTTTCTCCATTATAAACAACAAGCGCCGAAAAGTTAATGTAACAGAAGTAGCACCGCCAACAGCTGGTTGTTACTTAGTGATTACCCGTACAGAGGAAGGACAATCATTCGAGAAGGTGAACCCTTTTATCATCCAGAAGGGCATTGACTCAATTGCTGGACCTGTTCATTCCTGCACTCGCCTACGCAAGGTTCATTGTTGGTTCAGAGTAAGTCCGATCAACAAAGTAAGACCTTGTTGCGCGCCACGCTTCTCCACGGTTATCCCATCCGTGTTGAGAAGCACCGCACCTTGAATGCCTGTCGAGACGTTATCACCACGCATAGCCTCGATGGTATATCGGACGAGGACCTGGTAGAATATCTTGCAGACCAGAAGGTGACAGCGGTTCATCGAGTGCAGGCCAAACGCGACGGAGTTTTGGTACCCACTCTTACCCCGTTTCTAACATTTGATGGCGTCGATCTGCCCACGAGCATTTCAGCGTGGTACGAACGTATTGCTTCGCTGAAGCCCGGAGGCGTTACCATGCGCGCCAACCTTCGCTCCTGTGATCTGATACATTTAGTTCTGTTGTCTCGCCAGTACCACGAGTAGATGCCGAAACTCAGACCTGGACCATGACTGCATTATCCGCCACTACCATCCGGCCGTCCATTTCTGCTATAGTTACTCAGCCAGCTAAAGCTGATCCCAAGGTCATGAAGTCCTAAGGTATTGATAAGAAGTCCAAGCAGAAACTACGCAAGGAAGATTTTTTTAAAAACCCTCCGGTGCGCGCGGTAAGAAAAGTTCACCTTCTCCTCCTCGTAGGTCGCAGTCCCAGGAAGCTCCTGGGACAAGCCGCGCTCAGCGGCCCCCGTCACCCATTGCCGCTCAGAACCGATACACGGCGCTTGAATCGGTTTCTGGCACTGAGCGCGTGGCCCCTCCCTTCGAGGAGGTTATGGAGTCTGACCAACTCCATACCAAAAGCCCGAGCCCAAAGGTTAAGCACAAGGTTATTTTAAGCCACCCTTCTAAGTAGACAGTTTATCCCTTTTATTCATGGCTATCCTTACGTGGAATTTACGTGGTGTACGATCGCATAGGGCGGAAATGCAACTTTTATTGCGTTCCCATTCACCTATGGCCGTGTGTTTGCAGGAGACTAAGCTTCGCCCTCACGATCCTTTTTATCTCCGAGGGTATACTCCGGTTCGCTACGATCTCGAACCGGAAGAGGGTACTCCTGCTCATGGAGGTGTCATGATAATGGTGCGTAACGACGTTCATTTTCAAACTCTCACACTTACATCCGACTTGCAAGCTGTTGCCGTTCGCCTTCACTTACCCGGCTTTTTGTTTTCTGTTTGCACTGTGTATTCACCTCCATCGTGCCCCTCGCTCCGGCGAACGTTCGAGATTTCTTGTCCGCTCTCCCAACACCTTTTCTTCTGTTGGGGGACTTTAATGCGCATCACCCCTTGTGGGGTTCGCCAGGGGCTTGTGCAAGGGATTATTGCTATTCCCGGGTCCCTCTGCATTCGTTTTGTAATTTTTTCGGCATTACGCAGTTCTAACGTATTCTGTTTTGCTATATTTAGCATTTGCACCTGTTTTTTTAATTTTTATTTTTTAGCCATTTTTGCACTTTTCGTATTCTGAATTTAGCAATTTTTGAGAATTTTACTTTTTTGCTATTTTTTGCCTGCTTTGTATTCAGTTTGGTCTCTTTTCGGACTTTACACTCTTCTAACTTAACTAATTTTGCTATATTTTGTATTTGCACCATTTTTACGAATTTTTATTTTTTTGGCCATTATTGCAGTTTTCGTCGTATTCTCAGTATAGCGATTTTTAAGCATTTCAATTTATTGCTATTTCTGCGTCAGTTTGTATTCGTTTTGTAGATTGTTCAGCATTACGCTCTTCTAACGTAATCTATTTTGGTATATTTAGCATTTGCACCAGTTTTTCGAATTTTTATTTTCTGGCTATTTTTGCAATTTTCGTCAATTATTCTGAGTATTCGTGAGTATTCTCAGTTTGGCGAGTTTCAGGCATTTTACATTAAATGTATTCCTGGGTCCCTTTGCATTCGTTTTGGAGATTTTTCGGCATTACGCAGTTCTAACGTATCCTATTTTGCTATATTTAGCATTTGCACCAGTTTTTTGAATTTTTATTTTTGGCAATTTTTACCGTTTTCGCCAATGGGGGGGGGGTATTCTCAGTTTGGCGATTTTTAAGCATTTTACTTTATTGCTTTTCCTGGGTCCCTTTGCATTCGTTTTGTAGATTTTTCGGCATTCCGTAGTTGTAACGTATTCTATTTTGCTATATTTAGAATTTGCACCATTTTTTGAATTTTTATTTTTTAGCCATTTTTGGCGTTTTCGTTAATGGGGGGAGGGTATTCTCAGTTTGGCGATATTTAAGCATTTTACTTTATTGCTGTTCCTGGGTCCCTTTGCATTCGTTTTGTAGATTTTTCGGCATTACGCAGTTGTAACGTATTCTATTTTGCTGTATTTAGCATTTGCACTAGTTTTTTTAATTTTTATTTTTTGGCCATTTTTGCAGTTTTCCTCAATGTAGGGGGTTATTCTCAGTTTGGCGATTTTTAAGCATTTTGGCCATTTTTGCAGTTTTCGTCAATGGGGGGGGGGTATTCTCAATTTAGCGATTTTTAAGCATTTTACTTTTTTGCTATTTCTGCGTCCCTTTGTATTCCATACCTACGAGATAGTTGCGAGTGAGTTACGAGCGATTTGGAAGTCAGAGCTGCAAATCGAGGCTTGTAACCAAGACCCTCTGCGATATATCAGACCTTAATGCCAATAGAGATATGTAAAAAAATGGCGTCGCAGTCGGTTGGCTTGTAAACAAATGTGCATAGCATACAGCTCAAATTTTATTAAGATATACATTTATGCAAAGTGAAACGAAGTATATAAACAGTTTGTTTTCTGTACGGAGTGGTGTCGTTGTTGTTGTATTCCTGGATGTAAATCCACTATGGTGCATTATATAATGCATACTTTATATACTTTGGAACGTTTTTCCTTCTTGTGGTGTAAGGAACCCATACCCGAAGTTTGTAAAACTATTTCTGAAACATCCTGTGTGTGTTTAAAAGTGAAAGTTTTGACGATAAAAACATGAAATTAACAGCTGTTGAAGGAACGTTCGCTTACCATACTGTCCACCACAACCAATCTTTCATATCAATGGACTGTACCTCTAAACTTATCCAATGTATGAGGAATGACTCCTAGTTACTTTCTAGTTCCGAGGTCGCGGGTTCAAACACGGCGGAGGGCGATGGATATTTTCTGGTGTTGAAATCTTTAGCATGGCTTTCTTCGGAAGGGAAGTAAAGCCAGTGGTCCCGTGTCGTAGGTTTACGGGACATAAAACAACCTCAAGCCTGATAAAGAGGCCTCTAAGCAAAATTACCGGTCTTTCACGCCCCGTATAGAATGGAACGCTAAGGACCACAGGTTAAAGAGCGTCAATAAATAAAACTCAATTTAATTTTTTCGACAAAATGAAGGCGGATGCAAAAATGGCAAATGAAACTCAGCGCGCAGATGAAAATGGGGATGATTGAGATGAAGGAAGAATGACGGCGAGGATACAACTGGCCGCCATAGAAACAACTGAAGCATCTCAATGAACGCGTTAACAACTTAGAAGACCTAGAGAATGTGTTAAAGCCGGATGATGAGTCGACGGCAGCACCAAAAGAAAACGGAATGCCGTGTTGAAGTGGTCGGAAGAAGACTGCAGGATTTCAAGGTTGAAGCGTCAGGACACGACACAATAAGCGCGTCAAGTCACCCAAGTACGCCGGAACATCCACTTTTGAACTCTTCCGCCGACAATTTAGCACATCGCTGCCCACGATGTATACCACAGGAAGTCGCAAAGCTGTTAGCCAGCCCCAGGGACAAGCGGCAGAAGGTTTAAATGCGATGCGACGTCGGCGCCGTACAAGGACACATGGAAGCCCTCGAAAACCGGCTCGAGAACCATCACTTGGCCGTAGCTTACCGCAGCAAGCTTAAATTGAGTTTGTTACAGTCAGGGGAGACGCTGCAGGAGTTCGCTCTGGGAAGAGAGCAATAGCGAACTATGCTTTGCTGAATCTCCCGTCCGGCTACGTGTCTCAAGAAGTCACTTATTCCTTTATCGACGGGCTGCGTGACACTGAGGTACGACATCGCCTGATCCCCGGTGAGTACAAGACCATTTACCAGGCGTTAACAGCCGCGCTGAGGATGGAGACGGCCAAGGTAACAGCTGTTACCACTTCGAAGATACGTATCCGCCACGACGGGGACATCATTCCAGGGACGCCGAAGATGATTTCCAAGTGGTGTGTAGTGGGGGTGCGATGAGTCAGAACACTGAAGAGGAAGGAGCCGCTACAGTGCGGCTGCCATGTCACGAAGACCCTACACAGAGGAATGTGACAACTGCATTAAGGTAGAGAGCGTGTTCGTGTGATTTCGGGAATGTCTGTGGATTTTTGAGATAACGCAGACCTGAGAAAGAAGCAGCTGGTTAAACTGGAGGCATAAAATAGGCCGAGCTGGGGAGACATCGAAACAAGGAGTATCATGCATAAGTTTTACTGGGCTCAATTTGGCCATTGAAGAACAGTGCCCAGAGAATGAGAGTCACCGGATGGGAAGGCTCAGAGGGAGCAGCTGGTCCTTTTTCCGAGCAAGATGAGGGAGGTCCTGGAGGAAGCGCATGCAGGAATTTCAAGAAGACACCTGGAACCCTATTGAACAATGATAATCTCAGGCAGCGGCACTACTGGTTACGGCTAGCAGCAGATTCTAAGAGATGGTACCGCCAATGCCATGTATATGCAAGTCCCGGAGTCGCATACAAGAGTATAACATAGGACCACCTTTTAAACGAATCGCCATTGGCGTAGCTGGGCCGTATCACGTGTCGACTGGGGAGAAAAGTACCTGTTGGTGACCAATACAACTTCTCTACACCTGATGGCTATCGATCAATTAGTCTTCTCCCAGCTTTAAACAAGATCTTCGAGAGCATAATGCAAGAACGTCTGCATCAACCTCTTGAAAACCTTCAAATCCTTCGACCAGAACAATTTGGGTTCCGTCGCCGGCACTCCATTGTCCATCAGTTACTGCGGATGGTGGACCAAATCATAACAGCATTCAACAATCGGCACTTTGTTGTGGCACTTTTCTTGGACATTACACGCACCTTCTCTGTCTGGCACTAGAGACTCCACCGTTTAATACACTACAACATCCCACCCTACCTCATCCATCTCATCCACTCTTACCTATAAAATCACACATTAATTGTCTCCAAAGAAGAAGTCACCTCTACCCCGCGCCCTATCCATGCAGGTGTCCCTCAAGGAAGTGTTCTTGGTCCACTCCTATTCTAATGTTTATCAACACATTGCCACCCTACCCTGGCTATTCTCTTTTCCAATTTGCGGACGATACTACCATCACCTCAACCTCCCTCCGGCACCACATTGCAACGAATGTGATTCAACACTATGCCAACTCCTTACAATATGGTTCAATACATGGCGCCTGAAGATAAATACCACCAAGTCTCAAGCAGTCACTTACACTAGACGTCTAATACTGGACAATCTACCAAACTTACGCCTAGCAGATGAGGAAGTTTCCTGGTCCACTCAGGCAAAATATCTCGGCGTGAGGCTTGACTCCAAGCTTACCTAGAAACCCTATATTGAGAACTAGCTGCCAAAGTCAACAAAACGATTGCAATGATGTGTACCATATATGTAAGAAACTCCGCCATGCCCATCCCCAACAAAGTGCTGTTTTACAAACAGGTACTTCGCCCTGCTTTCACATATGCCTGTCAAGTATGGGGCATAGCTGCCAAAACACACCTCAAACTGCTACAAACCCTTCAAAACCGTTTTCTTCGTACAGCTGTCACTACAGATTGGTATATCCCAAACCACAATATTCATCGCGACCTCAATTTCTCACCTCTTACTGACCATGTCCTGACTAACTCCTAAAACTTTTATGACTCCCTACCTAGCAGTTTTAACGCCCTTATCCGCGCTCTCGGGGAGTGTGGTATAGACCCCCGGTGAACGCTATAAACGCCCCAGACTTGTTCTTGGCTACCACTAAAACCTCTTCACTACCCTCATATATCTCAAAATCTCCTATCACTAAAACAAAAAAAAATCATTATAAATAAATAAAAAAACAACTCCTACCTCTATCCACCGTCTAACCACAATCCTTTATCCCTACACCCATCATCTTATGAGTAAAGGGTAACAGTCCTGTTATGGTTCTAGTCGGAAGACCTCACCAAGTGGAACCACCTCCCAGCGACACCTACTCTGAAGGCGATCAAGGGTACCAATTTCGAGTCGAGCTTGATGAGGGAAGCACTGGAGCGGCTTGGAGTGCACAAGACACGCACACAGCATTGGTAGAACGGTACATAAAGACCCTCGAAGAACATCTGAGGAATGTCGCTGCCAATCACCAAGGGACACCAGCTTTACTTCCTGGCCAACTGCTCAACACACGACACCGCTAGATTGACGCCAGCAAGCTTGATATTTGATTTGGTGTGTCCGTCTTCCATACGGCCTGATGTTTGGGAAACTCCTTGATGCAGAACTGTCAGTGACCGAGTACGTGGAGAAGGTGCCTATCCAGGAATTTCTTGGGGTGTGGTCCAGCAAGAACGTCAACATGCACACACAAACGTGTCTTATTTTTTAGAAAACAAAGTCCAGTCTTCTTGGCTTTTTATTCAGCCCGTTAACAAACTAGTAATTTTACATGCAATTTTAATTATTTGCTGTAATACTATTAGCTAACGTATCACATGAAAGTTTTCACAACTTCACACTAATGACCCTTCAAAATTTGGAAAAACAAAAACGGTCAAATACCTTCAATATTAAGTATAAACGATAATAGCTACTTGATAACACTGAACCCAATCTGTAAGCAGCAATGACAACTTGATTGCTTAGATAGAGGAGTGCAGAATTCTGCATTCTTTGTTCGCTTATGGCACTCGGCCACGTTTTCGGCAGCAAAGTGCTCTAGCTAGCAACGGTTATTACAGGCTGACACTAGATGGACTTTTGGTAGGAAAAAATCATATCGTGAAATGATAGTTAACGGAATTATACACTATCAGTTAAATATCAATAAAATGTTACAGCTTACCTCTTCAGGGGAGTTCCGGATCCAATGGACCCCACCCCTGTCGCTGCGGTCTTGCGTGGAGGACCTCGTGCACCAGATGGCCCGTCAGGCTATCCAGGTGGAAAGCGACCGCAGGAAGACCTTTTACGTCCAGAAAGCCAACAGCCAAGGTTTCCAGGAGAGTGACCTGGTGTGGTTGTATCGCCCTACCCGGATCAAAGAACCTTGTCCCAAACTTCAGCAACCCTGGTAAAGACCTTGCCGCATGAAGAAGAGGATTAGCGACGTAGTCTACCGCATCCTGAGGCTGCCCTGAGGGAAGATGTTAGTGGTACATCTGTACCATCTAGCCAGATACGCCAATGCTGGTTGTTCCTGAGGAGGGAGCAGTGTGGCCAAACCCGCGTGATACGGTCGGCCAAACCACTGATGAAGACTTAGAGAGCGGGAGATTTGTGAAAGAAAAACCCGTATGGTACAGCCGGAATAGGCTTTGACTGTGAGGCAGGATTTAGCTGTGGCATCCCAATCTATTTTGTATTATTTTCCTGAAAGGCAGAGCCCATGCACATATCTCCACTGAGAATCAACCTAGCCAAGGCAAACAAACTAAATTACTACAAACAGCATCATCTGTCAACGGAGGTGGCAGCAGAAGCCCCGACGAGAGGACCTCAAAACAGGTACGGTAACTTTGAAACTGCAGCATTACGTCTACCGTGGCTGCAGATAGCTATGCTCTGTGGTGATCCGCGAGAGGTACGTACCAAAGGCCGCAGCGTGCAAAACCAGCCGTGTCCCTCTCAGACGTAGGCTTCTAAGTGAGGCGCCCGAGAACCAGATTTAACTGTCTAGTTTTTCGAGAAATTCGCCATCTGCATTCTGGTAAATTCTGGAACATTACATTAATGTTTCCCCAGCAATAGGGACTATAGAAAACGGCAGAGAATAAACGTGAGTTGGTTAAGTGTTAGTTACAAGGGATTTACATATTACACTTGTTATGTAATTTGGCAACCTTGGGTATTCTATATTATTTTTAAAACTGCACTCATACTCCGTAAGACCAATAAAATATGAGGCACTATTTTCAACACTTAAATAATTTCAGTCTAATTATATAATATGTAAATTCAATAACAGCCCGCCTTAAAGCAATATGTGTATGTAACAATATATAAAAAGTGTATATTAGTCATTGTATATGTTTATATTATTGTATACATGTGTAATAATGTTATGTGAATGTATTACGTAATTTAATAATGTAAGAGCTGTTAGAAATAGGTCAAAAGTTGCTAACAATGAGGTAACCTTGAGGCAATAATGAGTAAGAAGGTTTAATAATGCTACTAGTCATTCTTGGAAACAATAATGTAATTTTTGAGACAGTTTATAAAATAGCCAATCAACAACCAGAAAAATCTTAAGTTAAATAAAAGTATTCTATTGGATTAGAAATAGCCAATCAGAGGCTTGAAATACAGAAATTTACAAATTTAGGCGGTAGAAATCAAGTCAGTTACTTGTAGACAACGCTCATAACTGGACGCGTTGCTTGCAGATAGCGTTCCTAACCGGACGCAAGACATGTGCTCGAGAAATGTAATACGTATTCGTGTGAGATGAAAATAGTTTTACGTGTTAAAAAGCGCAAGCAATTAATAAAACAAATCTCACAGCTTTCTCTCTATATCAGTGAAGTGTTATTTAAATCGTGTCAAGCATTAATAAAAGGAGTGAAGTAAAATTATAATCTGTGTAAGCCTACATTCTTCAGTCGCACCACAACCCTGCAAAGAGAAACATGCCTCTAACAACAGCCGAGGCAAACATAAATGTATAATATTTAAAGAAACAGTCAAATTACTAAGTTAATATTTTTTAAATTTGGGACGAAGGCTACCGGGTACCATACGTGTGGTTGCAACTACTTCAAGTTCGGCTCCCCAACAGTCGAAATATAATACATCTTCTTCAAACTGACTTTCCATACGTAGCAGCAACAAACCTACTTCAAATATTATGATCATACAAAAACTATTCATATATAACTAGCTCTTCTATCTACTTTCTGTTAATCATGAAAAACACCTGCAGAAATGTCATAGTTTATTGTAAGTAAACAGAGGTCTACGCATTATGCTGAATATATGCTTGGCAGTTGACGTAGGTACTCTTCTATCATATTAGTTCCCGAGGTCGCGGGTTCAAACCTGGCGGAGGGCGATGGATTTTTTTTCGGGCGTAAAAATCCTTAGCATGACTTCCATCGGAAGTGAAGTAAAGCCGGTGGTCCTGTGT
Source organism: Deroplatys truncata (assembly GCA_030765065.1). Taxonomy (NCBI): domain Eukaryota; kingdom Metazoa; phylum Arthropoda; class Insecta; order Mantodea; family Mantidae; genus Deroplatys; species Deroplatys truncata. Next base: position 130,713,820 of record CM060984.1, read on the forward strand.
CGTTGATTTCGGCCCATAAAAGAATCTAAGCCTGATAGAGAAAAATGTCCGGTCTTTCACGCCCAATACAGAATGGGACCCTAAGAATCATAGTAATTAAGAGCGTCCATAAATAAAAACCAATTTAATTTTCTATCAGATCATGAGAAACCAAGGATTTCAGAAATACTTAATGCAACACAAGGTCTTTATTTGACTTTAGCTGTGTTTTCAAGATATTTACATTTATTTCTGCAGTAAGGTTTTCGCTGTCTCTCATGGTTTTCCACTTGCATACAATTCAATGAGAATAAAGAATATTTCAAAACCATTTAGTGTAAATTTATATTTTGAAAACCAATTTTCAAAATATAAGTTTTTGTCATGCTAATATCGCTTGTTTATGTTTTAATAAAAATCGTTAAGAACTACTTTTGAGTATATGAAAATAAGGAAATATCTGTGATATTAAGTCTAGGTTGGAAAGCGAATAATGAATTCTTTGGAAATAGTTGCCCTGTAACCTTAAAAGGTGATTTAAGTAAAACTCTGGTATTCATCTAACTTTTGTAGTTTTTAAGGTATACTGTTCACAGAGAGACATGGACATTTGTTTAAATACACATTTTTATTCAGGGTATACTAAAACGTGCATTTCCAGCGAAATCTCTAAACTGAATTTTGGATTAAATGCATAACACAATAAGCGGTAGGAAAATTCTTGGGGCGCCGGCATAACCGCTGCGTTCTCTGCTTTCATGTGCAAGAGGGTGAGATAGGATCAGCATACTGAGTCTCCACGGTCACTTAGATGAAGCCTTCGAGAATACGAGTCTCATGATCCTCGACCTTCAGGAGACGAGTGCATCAGTGTATTGCGTTCTAGCCCCCCCCCCCCAGCATAAGAAACGTCTTATGTTGGCACCGGAGATCGAACGTGTCTTTCGCTCATCATAACGGGAAGGCTGTTCCTTATCCACATGTGCCGTATCTGACATTTTGATTTAAGGATACATAAATTCAACAAAATCCATCTGCAATTCATGTTGCTGAAATAATCACGTTGTTTTAACATGTAATCATTTCTTGCTAACTCAGTTTATTCATTTAGAAACTTTAAAGAAATGTGCTCATTTGATTTTCTTGAATTTAGCCTAAATCTACGCTTATCCAAGTAGAACGTGCATTTATTTTATTTTAATGGTTTCATTTAAATAGCCCCCTTTAACTTCCATGGCTTTGACGTGAAAAAACAATCAATGGTGTTATTACTCGCTGAACTGTAGGTTGTCTTAATATTGGTTTTATTCACCGTCATTTATACTTGGAGACTATGCAAAGGTTAAGAAATGATTCTAATCAAAGTATAATTCCACCATCCCCCGCCGGGAATCGAACATGGTCCCTATGGGCTGAGAACGGAACGCTATCACAGAGAGTTGATGAATGCTCTCTCTTCTTTTTATCTGGCCCTGAAACTCTTTCAGAAACAAAACACGTATTGAAGTGAATCCATCTTGTATCATTGAACCTGGTGTCACAAGAATTGAAAGCAAGTACTTTCTGTGTTCTGTCATCAGAGAACCCACGCGCAAATCGTCAGTCAGGTGGTTAAAATAATCCGCTGAGTAGTTGAAAATTGCAAGAAGTGCTTTGAGCTGTAACATACACTTTCAAAGTGCAACTTAGCAGAATTACCTTTTTTAGAATGCATACTCTTCCATTCTGTATTTATTTGCTTCGGCACATTCTTTCATTTGGAAGAAACGACAATAAATATCTATAAAATTCAGTGTACTATTCTTTGAAGGAGATGACACCTTAGTTAAATCAGTTTTTCTTTTCCTTTTTTTTCCTCCGCTGGACTAAAGCTTAACGCTAACAAATAAGAAACAACGAATAAAGGAAACCACATGCTGTTTTTCGATGGTGATAGTGCCTGAAGAGGGAGAAAAAATGTTCTTCGTGGCTTGAACACACTATCACACTTATCACCTATCACTAAACTGTATTGTGCCCCGCCTTCTATAGTAAATTTACACTTAAGTAAACAGTACAGGTTTTATGTGCCTTTACTTTTTGTGTGCTTCTCTTTATTCCAAGACGACAGTTTACCTAAATCCACTCTAGGCGTAACGTATATTACATAAAAGTGCATATTCTCCTAAAACGAATTAGAACATATTAAATGAAGAGTTTTCTTTTACATTACTGCTTTTGGTATTTAAAAATGTTTAAATATTCGATATAGTTGTACTTTCTCATATTTCTTTGCTCCCTCAGCTTGTTCTTCAGATACTACTATGGAGGAGGATTGCGCCACTTTATAGGGCTTTATGTAATTCTTAGCATCATCAAAATGTTATGATGACACTAAGTATTTTCTAGAGATGTTAATTTCACTAGTGCTATAAAGGCTAACTATAGCGACGATAATTGATCAGAATATAAGGTGGCCATGAAAACGGAAGCAATAAAATTTGTCATTATTGTGTATTCCGAATTAATTATATCTATTACATATTTTGTAATACTAAGCAACCGAGCGGGATGGATCAAGTGGTAACGTCTGTGGCCCGCATTCGGGAAGTCTCACCCACTCCTGCCCATGGGGTTTCTTCGGGGGTTTTCCCGGGCCGTCAGGTAATGCTGGAGCGGTTTCTTTCATCCACTGAATTTCCTGTCCCTCCATTTCGTTCCATTAAACATTTCATTCATCATTCGTCCATTTGGTCTGTTTCAGGACTGGAAGTGTCAAGATGGAAAAGTGGATGCACTCTGTGAACTTTCTCCGTCCCTCGGCCTTCGGCTGGTTGCACCCTGTGGGGGGGGGTTGGACCTTGAGTGGGGTGTGGTTCCCGGTCTGCCTGTCCGACTGCCGGGGAGCCTCAATCTGGAAAGTGTAGGGACCCTGACATTGCGGTGCCGTCACTCCTGCTTCCGGCCGCCCGGTATCTCCCTTCATCTTATCCCTCCCTCTCAGGGGCGTCCCGTCGTGGGGCGTCAGTATACTATCCTCATTCCTGGATCGGTGTCGAATCTCCTCCGCTTCGCAATCCCATCCAATCCCAATATTAAGAATATATAGTTGTATTCAGCTATACCTTTTTCACTATAAGCTGAAAGGAGAAGTAAACAAAATCACGTGATAAGACAGCACCTTATTGGCTGGTGGGCAAACTATAACCTTTCCCGCTTAGCATGTCGTCTCTTCCTTTACAAAAAAACAGCTCGGTTCAGTTCGTAACATTTTGTATTCTCGTGCAGAAAAAGTTTAAAAAACCATTATTGTAACAGTTCAATTTATGGAACTAAATGTGCTTGTTCAGATTCACCCATAATTAAGTGAACCGTTATAACAAAGGGTTTAAGAGGCTATGCGAAGGCGCTGCAGTTCGTTTCCGGCTGAGCCGTCAGTGTATTTTTGCAACGTGTTGAGAAAATCACTACGTTTCCATGGGGAATTGAAATCGATTTGAGTCCGATTCCATACTGAATGCCATCGGTATTTCCATGTTACAATTCAATACGTATTGAAATCGATTTGGATACACAAAGTTCGAGAATAAAATAATTCAAGCTTTTATGTTGGTCAACTTGGAATTAGGTTGCCGAACCTGTTAAACATATGTTAATTTGCTTTTCTGAATATTTTAAGTAGGTTTTGAGGTTAGTGAATTTTTTTGAGATTAATAAATTGCGAATTATGGAAGCGATAAAAGTGGCCTTTCTGTGTGTTTTATTACACATGTGATTAACGATTTTCACTAGTAAAAACAAAATGATGAGTGTGCAGCGTGTTACGAGTATAGCAGAGGATAGTATCTTTGGCGTATTCAAAACGATTTGAATACGGTAGGGATTTCCATGCGACCAATTTCGATCTCATCCTACTTTCTAAGAGTTGGCCATTGTTTAGCAATAAATGAACTTCTTTGTTAGTGATGCAGAATTGTTGCTCGGATAGCTTGGGCCGCTTTTGTTTTTTGTTGGGTTTTAACCTATAGTGCTAATCGTTTCTTTAACTTGACTCAAAAGGTTAAAGCAAAAGTGGTATATTTATATTAGTCATTGAATGAATGATTTCAAGCCTGAAGTTAAGAACAGTTTAATCCAGTACCTTTAATGACAAATGCCAAACTGTTAAGGTACAACTATTTTTGTCTATTCTTAGTATTATGTGTTAGAAGTTTAGGATGTAAGGCAAAATATAGGACTAAGACATACAATATTTAAAAGCTAATGATCCCCAAGCTACGCAATGTACTATATTCGCATTCTGTCTGAAGCAATTTCCTCTCGCGGGTCTTGGTTCCCGTCATCATCCACGTGGTAGTGCCATGTGCTCGGCGGAGTCATACATTTAAGTTTTGTTTACTTCTCCTTTCAGCTTATAGTGAAAAAAGGTATAGAGAGTAATCTTGATTATAATAATTACATGTTTGTTGGTGCGTTCAGCATTTCTTTTCCTTGGCATCAACCCAAGATGTGTTGAAGAGTTTAACTATTTCTTTGTTACAGCATTCTATTCTGAAAATATGCTCGGGACATTTTGGTGGCGCTGTTATCGTGTTTACAGTCAAGTAGACTGTATTCGTATACACAACAGGTAAAGTTGCTGAGTTGGCCCCAAGTAAACAACGCTATAGGTATATGTCCTAAGTAGTAGGTGTATTCTTGACGTTAAAAACAAATGACTGTCATTGTGCAACAACACTGTTGCCGTAAGACTAGGTTTACCAAATTCCTAAATAAAAAACCGGGGGGCTTACCGTATACTATTATTCTAATGATAACTCACCATACGTATTCTTCGTGTTTATTACTTTCTCTACTACGTATAGTAAGTAGGGGAAGTATTGTATTCCACCCAAAAATTTGATAGTGAGATTTCACCGGAAATACATGTTTTGAGATCCCCTGAATCAAAAAAATTTTTTTTGGAAACATGTCTGTCTGTGTCTGTCTGTGAACAGCATAACTCAAAAACGAACAGTCGGATAAACACCAAACTTGGTATTTAGGTTCAGTATCTTCCAGAGATGCGACACGAAGGTTTTCAACAAAATCCCCCCACCCCAGAATACCCTTTACATGGAACATTTTTCGAAAATTTTAATTTTCTCAAAAATGGCTCTAACGATTTTGATTAAAATATCATAGGTTTAAGATATTTTCATGACAAATGAAATGTATATCTTGAATTTTCTGGGAATGTCTCCAAAAGTATTCTCCATTGTGAACGACTTTTGCATAACTGGTAAACCATAAGAGATAGACAAAATTTTACTACACAAAAGATGTAGATCGCGTTAAAATACACAATTTATGTCATATGCATTTGTTTTGTTGAGTGAACCATTTTCGAGATATTGCTTGTTATTCCCTTAAAATTTTCAATACTTATTTTCTAAAATGGGAATTTGTTATTTATTTTTTTGTCTTGGATATGCAAAGAGTATTAATCTGTGGCAAAGGGAATGGTACTGCACCTAGCAACCAGCTATTCAGAGATATGTATGTGCTTAAAGGCTACTGTTTTTCTATATTGCCCTTGTAAATATATTTTCCCCTTACATCTACAAGAAACTTAGCAATAAGATAGAGTCTGCAAATGTTTATCTCGATTAACATGAAGTAGATGGAGAATAAACGTATGTGAACATAGTTGGTACAAGAGTAGAGAAAGTCATGTGAGTGTAACACATCAGATTTTTTTGAGGGAAACATATTTCACACTCTCCGGAACCTTTCTGAGAAACTCATTTCTACATTTAGCTAATATTTCCATAGGATTCAGAACAACTGACATATCTAATTATATGAAGCAATCAGCAAATTTGTTAAAACAATCTCTTGATGACCTATTTTTCTCGTCTGACCAGTGAACATTTAATAAAGAAAAAATCCTTTCTGTGATCGGGGAAAAAAACTGAAAAATGTTCAACACTTTGGGGATCTGTCATCGGAATGACTGCCTCAACATCACCGATCCGAAACAGGCTTTCCTAAAAGCACTGCTCTGTTTCTGTCCTAGTTATTCCTAAACAAACCTTTTAAGAAAGGTGATTTCATTAGTGCGCTGCCATCCACAATAATATTTCTCTATTTCAAGTACAACATCCAATTTTCAACATTTTCCCATTCGGCTTCTTTTGAAAGAGTTAACCAATTGAATACAGCTAATTCATTATATGGTTCATCAATTTGCTTCGACAGTCACTGCAAACAACATCAAAACCATTCATGTCTTTCTTAAATACATCAACATGTGTACTAGAGGTGATTTTTCGCGAAATACTCATAAAGGCTTGTACTCTTGTATTTTTAGTTTTCATGATCTGTAAACCAGTGTTAAATGTGTTTTGAAAATGTTTAAATGTGAAAATTATTCTAAAATGCGAAATGTGTTACAATTCATGGACCCTTTTTCAAATGAAAATGTAAAGCGCAAAATGAAAACAAGTTTATGGAATATTTGCTTTTTAATTACATGGAAGAAAATGGGAAAAACTTCTTTTTCTTCCAAGAGGTTGGTAAACTTTTTAATTCTGTCACCGCTGGCGGAGGACTGTCAATAGATTTGAAAGATTTAAGTGACAATAAACGAAAGATCACATTCTTTGGCGTTGTCAATACGGATAGCTTTTTTTTAAGTATATATGAATTATTCATTCCCAATTGAAACTATGCAGAAAAATTGATGCAGTAATTTGTATCACAAATTACTTAAATGTAAATAATGATTGTAATATGAATATGCATTTTTATGTGACATTGATTTGAGATGTTTCTTGACTGTAATTATTGTTAAGTTTATACGACCTTACTGAAGCTGTCAATAATAGAGCGCAATAATGCAGCGAGGGTGGGGTGAGCTGTTTATCATTATTGGAAACGAGGAAGTTACGTACTGTTGGCGCGTTTTTCCGTTGAGAACCTTCTGGAATATTTTCTCCCTAAAGTATATGTATTCATAATTTTCATTGGATATTAAAATAGACGCTAATGTTGGCGCGTTTTATTAGCCAATTGCAGTTCAGTTATAATCTTTAGGCGTATCTAGATGAAGGAGTATAAATAGGGTAGGTTAGAGGTAGCTTCATGCCAGTTCATCGAAAATCCTAGCACATTACACGTCGTATTCAGCTCAGTTCATCAAAATTCTTTGTGCACTACACGTCGTCTTCAGTTCGTCAGTTCGTCAAAATATTTGTATGAGATACGTCGGCTATAGATTCACAAGTTACGAAAAATCTAAAGTGTTGTAAAGTTAATAATACACAAAGTTGAAGTACGTGAATTAAAAGTGATAAGTAAGAAGTTATTATAACAGTTTCAGTTTGGCGAGTATCTAGATCAATATGTAAAAGTGATAGTGAACGTGTTCGACAATAAAAATTATAAAACAAATTTCTTCATCAGTGTTCTTTATGGATAAAAGATTCCTTTCCGTTTACACAACCCTGATCAAGAGACATGTTCGACTGAAATAATAGCTAGCCGGAGGACAGTAAACAAAACTTAAAATTCTTTCAAACACTAATACTACCACAAATTGCTAACACTAGATGGAGCTACAAACCGAACAAATGAATGACGTCACAAGATGGCTTCAACACGTGATGTAAACAAACTATAAGTAATACCGCATCAAATTGGCTACCACAACGTGGGGCTACAATAATGTTAAATAAAAAATTCATTAATCCACTCGCAAATTGGCACCACAACGTGGGGCTCAACAACAAAATAAATATAACAAATAATGTTACATCAAATTGGCTCCCATACGTGGGGCAGTTAAAATTATGTAACCAAACAAAACAAAAGCAGCACAATATAAGATCTGCAAGTTCTAATAATTTACGTAAAAACATATTACGTAAACATTAAACCGCAACAAAATAAAGATGTAGACTGCCTGCAATGTATTTGGGATCTTTCATATAGCGTAGATGTAGAAAAGTATTTCAGTAAGATTTTTAAAAAGCGGATCGCTATGTAATGGCTTTGAAATGTATGCTCTTTGCATGACCACGAGAGACGCTGAACTTGAATACCAACTTTGTTGTCCGGTATCAAATTTTTGGGTGAAATGCAATACTTTCTCTACTTACTACGGGTAAGTGGTAGAGAATGTCAGAGCTAACATAAAAAGCTAATATAGAAACTTTGCCTTAATTTCTTTGGAGCTATAATTCTACAACAGCAAAGTGTACTGTCCGTGAGCGGCATGTTTGATCTTAATATAAATAACAGTTTTTTCTTTCTAGAAGGGGCAGCAGAAAATAAAAAACAAGTCATTTCCTGCGTTTCAAATCTCCGGAAGTGCAAACCATGCACAAACCAAAACGTGAACGACAAGTTGTTTTCCTGACACAGCTTTAGAGTGCGTTGTGCAGATGTGCAGCAAACTGTGGTTATCTATTTGTATTGCGTGAACTTGCAAGTGAACATCCCTCCACAATGAAGCTCAAATATCGTGTAAGTACTAATAATTCAGAAGTCAGGAAATAATTCTGTCAATATAACAAGAGCTCTATTGGTGTCGATAAATTCACGAGCAACGACGTAGCGAGTGAGTTGATCTCGACAGACTGTAGAGCATTGCTTAATAAATATATCATGTACTGTTCTAAAGCATTAGTTAGATTTATTTTGACTTGCTCATGAATAAAATGTTAAACATAATTTGAATTTTCTTATAAAATATTAATAATTATAAACATAAGTTACATTCATGAATCCCCAAACCGCCTTTTAATTTTCGTTAACAGCTAAAAAAAATCTGATGTGTTACACTCACATGACTTTCTCTACTCTTGTACAAACTATTTTTACAAACGCTTATTCTCCATCTACTTCATGTTAATCGAGATAAACATTTGCAGACTCTATCTTATTGCTAATTTTCTTGTAGATGTAAGGGGAAAATATATTTACAAGGGCAATACAGAAAAACAGTAGCCTTTAAGCACATACATATCTCTTAATAGCTGGTTGCTAGGTGCAGCACCATTCCCTTTGCCACAGATTATAACTCTGCATATCCAAGACAAAAAAATCTGATGTGTTACACTCACATGACTTTCTCTACTCTTGTACAAACTATTTTTACAAACGCTTATTCTCCATATGCTTCATGTTAATCGAGATATCGAGATGTCAATCTTATTGCTAATTTTCTTGTAGATGCAAGGGGAATATCGTAGGTTTTAAGCGATAGTCAATCTTTTAAGCGCTGGTTGCTATAAGGTGCATTACATTCTCTTTGCATGTCCAGGACATAAAAAAATGAATAACGAATTTGTGAAAAAGTATAAGTATTGGAAAATTTAAGGGAATAACAAGCAATATCTCGCAAACGGTTCACTCAACAAAAGAAATGTATATGAGATATATTGTGTATTTTAACGCGGTCTACATTTTTCGTGTAGTAAAATCTTGTCTATCTCTTATGGTTTACCAGTTATGAAAAGTCCTTCACAATCAAGAATACTTTTGGAGACCTTCCCAGAAAATTCGAGATATACATTTTATTTGCCATGACAATATCTTAAACATATGATATTTTAATCAAAATCCTTAGAGCCGTTTTTGAGAAAATTAAAATTTTCGAAAAATGTTCCATGAAAAGGGTAGTCTGGGGTGGGGGATTTTCTTGAAAACCTTCGTGTCGCATCTCTGTAAGATATTGAACCTAAATACCAAGTTTGGTGTTTATCCGACTTTTCGTTTCTGAGTTATGCTGTTCACAGACACACAGACACACATACACACACACACACACACACACAGACACACACACGGACATGTTTCCAAAAAAAAATTTTTTATTCAGGGGGTCTCAAAACATGTATTTCCGGTGAAATCTCGGTATCGAATTTTTGGGTGGAATGCAATACTTTCCCTACTTACTATACGTAGTAGAGAAAGTAAAAATCTGATGTGTTACACTCACATGACTTTCTCTACTCTTGTACAATCTATTTTTACAAACGCCTATTCTCCATATGCTTCATATTAATCGAGATATCGAGATGTCAATCTTATTTGTAATTTTCTTGTAGATGCAAGGGGAATATGGTAGCTTTTAAGCGATAGTCAAATATTTTATCGCTGGTTGCTATGTGGCGCATTCCATTCTCTTTGCATGTCCAGGACATAAAAAAAATGAATAACGAATTTGAGAAAAAGTATAAGTATTGGAAAATTTAAGGAAATAACAAGCAATATCTCGAAAACGGTTCACTCAACAAAAACAATGTATATGATATAAGTTGTGTATTTTAACGCGATCTACATTTTTTGTGTAGTACAATTTTGTCTATCTCTTATGGTTTACCAGTTATGCAAAAGTCGTTCATAATGAAGAATACTTTTGGAGACATTCCCAGAAATTTCGAGATATACATTTCATTTCTCATGACATTATCTTAAACATATGATATTTTCATCAAAATCGTTAGAGCCATTTTTGAGAAAATTAAAATTTTCGAAAAATGTTCCATGTAAAGGGTAGTCTGGGGTGGGGGTATTTTCTTGAAAATCTTCGTGTCGCATCTCTGGAAGATACTGAACGTAAATACCAAGTTTGGTGTTTATCCGACTGTTAGTTTTTGAGTTATGCTGTTCACAGACACACACACAGACACACACACATACACACACACGGACATGTTTCCAAAAATGCTTTTTTTGGATTCAGGAGGTCTCAAAACATGTATTTCCGGTGAAATCTCGGTATCGAATTTTTGGGTGGAATGCAATACTTCCCCTGCTTACTATACGTAGTAGAGAAAGTAAAAATGAATAACGAATTCCCATTTTAGAAAATATTTAAAAATTTAAGGGAATAACAAGCAATATCTCTAAAATGGTTCAGTCAACTAAAAAAATGTATATGACATAAGTTGTGTATTTTATCGCGATCTACATTTTTTGTGCAGTAAACTTTTGTCTATCTCTTATGGTTTACCAGTTATGAAAAGTCGTTCACAATGAAGAACACTTTTGGAGACATTCCCAGAAAATTCGAGATATACATTTCATTTGTCATGCAAATATCTTAAACATTCATTATCTGTTTACCCTCCTCTTATGTAGGACTTACACCCCCCAGGACTTACAAGCGGGTGCCTGGGGTCAGAGGCCCGTCGAGGAGCAGACACTCATGGATCAGATAGAACAACCAGGATGAGTGATCAGCCCGATGCCTGGTATGGGATGAAGGAAGTAGATGAAACGAAATGTTGGTGAAATGGATGAAAGGAAAGGTGATGATGGAGCAGTTGGTGGAATGATTGGCGGGGGAAACCGGAGAACCCGGAGAAAACCCGCCCAGACGCCGCTTCGTCCACCACAAATCCCACATGCAGGTCCCTGGGATTGAACCCGGATCGCCTCGGTGGGAGGCGAGCGGTCTAACCACTCGACCACGGCGCCGCCTATCTTAAACATATGATATTTTAATCATAATCGTTAGAGCCATTTTTGAGAAAATTAAAATTTTCGAAAAATCTTCCATGTAAAGGGTAGTCTGGGGTGGAGGGATTTTCTTGAAAACCTTCGTGTCGCATCCTTGGAAGATACGGAACCTAAATACCAAGTTTGGTGTTTATCCGACTGTTCGTTTCTGAGTTATGCTGTTCACAGACAGACACACACACGGACATGTTTCCAAAAATGCTTTTTTTTGGATTCAGGGGGTCTCAAAACATATATTTCCGGTGAAATCTCGGTATCGAATTTTTGGGTGGAATACAATACTTCCCCTACTTAATGTACGTAGTAGAGAAAGTAATATTAGAGTCCAAATTTTATTCATTGTTGCCACACTAAGAAATAAAAAATTGCACATTGAGATAATAATTTTAAAAAGATAAAACTAAAAACGATGAAATTGGCAGAATAAACAACTATTATTGGTCCAAATTTAAAGCATTTTTGTTTTGGATTGATCAGTTGATTCACGAATAATTGCGTACTCTGGTCTGCTTGGCTTTAGTTATTTAATTTCTGTCGATTTACTTTGGGGGAGGTACTTCTACCTAATTATTCAAATCTCTAGGTAGAATTCGATACTTAACTTCTACGCAACTTATTATACTGCTTCATGTATTTTAATTTCTTCAGTGGAGGATATATGCGAAGTTATTCTTTTCAAGTTATTGTAATTATTTTATTATTTAGCTATATTCTACTGAGACCTTTGGAATGTTAAGTTACAAATTATCTTTGCTTTAAATTTCAATTATGGATGAGTGGATGACTTATGAGTATATCTCCGTACTTTCTGTTAACTTTTTCTTTTACTCGCGAAAAAGGTAGACTTTATTTTATTATTATTATTATTTTTTTTTTTTTTTGGTGAGGACACTAATTATGAGTTCACTAAGAAACTGAACTTATGTACACAAAACTCTTAATAATTACTATTAAACGGTAGTTGTTTCGGCTAGCTGAGGCTGAATAAATAGCATAATCATTAAACGATTTCCTAGACAGCTGTAAACCCATTCCTTTGCGCTGTGATGAAGCGGTTAACACAATAGTACTCCGTTACAGTAGATAGGAATGAATTCCTTGAATCAAACGTAGGAGAAACGTTTCTGTTTTATATGGCTCCAACGCAGACGGCAATATTAATTCCAATGACTTAAGCCACAAAGATTATAAATAGGCAATGTCATCATTATTGGTAGAAATACAGAGAGTTTTCTTTCTATGTCACACTCGTAACGCTAGAGATGTTTTTATGCTTTAAATCTAATAAAAATTTAAAATAATTTTAAAAGAATGGGGAGGGAGGAACGACTGGCCTCCCTCCCTCTACCTACGTCACTGCTCCTATCACTGGTTACTACAGAAAATCTTTCATCAATTTTAAGACCGCTAAACAGTGCTTAAGATACAATAAATACCTTTCATTTTTTACAAGTGTGATTTCAATTGAATTATTGAATCATACTAATATTATAAAAATAAAATTTGTATCTATATGTGTAATTGAAAAAATAACTGTAAATCAATTGTGTTATCTCCAGTTGTCTTATTGTTTTCTTGATGACTTATTTTAAATACTATTCATTAAAATTATTGGATGATTAAGGTGCAAAATTTCTGTCATCACGCGCACTGCAAGCAATTCGGTTTGTCCAGGCTTTCCATCCACCCACCTAAATGACCCTAAAATGACCATTATAATGTCCTCCAAACAAAACACGGTTAATGGCATTTACGTTCCTGCATAATATCAAGCAACTTTTATTAAAGACATTTCTTTCTAAACGCCTAGTTTTGGAGATATTGTACAGTCTCAACTTAAATGGTCCACCCTATATAAAGCAACTATATATGCACTATTTTCCTGTGTGCTATAATGCCTATTACTTACCTACATATAATTTGTGATTACTTTCTGGATACATCTCAAAAGCACTTTATAGAAATGCTTATTTACAAAATCAGACTTGTGGTATGCACTTTCATTGTTAACTTGTAGAGTTTAGTTCAAACGAGATGAATAAGACTGCTCTTGAAGGTTCGATGGTTTGCCAGTTGGTTTGTCAAGGGCACTTGATCCATCTTGCTGCAAATGTTTCTGCATCGAAGCAATGCAGTGGAGTTCCATTTATTGAAATGAAAAGCAGTTTGAAAGTGAATAAACGATTTCTCTGATCGGTCAGGGCTAGATTCATGGCGCTAAATCCGCATTCACATTCAGCCGTATATTTACGTATAATTTCGACAGCTTTCACAAGTTCTTTTCTGCGCTTTATTTCTCCTCTTTGTATTTTTAGTACTCTGAAATACCATTTTACAGACATAAAATGATGTATTATCAAAGAAATATAGAAATATAAAATGATAAAATGATAAAAGCTTTAAGTTGGTATGGTATCATCACTGTTAACCCTTGACAAAATTGCATTCAACCTGGATGGAATGTTTTCAAACAAAGAATGAACTATGCACTCCGCACTCCGCTTTGCCTTTTCCATCATATTTGCATTAATCTAGCGTGTTCTTGTTTTCCCCATGTGAGTGGTCGCTCAAAATTCAACCTCAATCCATTTAAGGAACAACAGACACCAGTGGAGCAGAGGATAGTGCTGCTCCTGAAATGGCAGCTGCGGAGGAGCCTATTAAAGCATATAGCTACTTCCTATCACCAACAACCTCAAAACCAAACGCATCACCCTACAACAGTCCTATCATCCCTGTGGTAAAGCCCTTCCGAAGGTAGGTACACAGCAAGATTACTTAGGCTCACCACGAGCCTACCAGACTGCAGTTGAGTTGAGGTTTTGTTTTCCCCACACTTTTTAACTTTCATTTTTTATGGGTCCTTAGAGGTCCTTTCATTTTCATTTTTACTTTCTCTACTACGTATAGTAACTAGGGGAAGTATTGTATTCCACCCAAAAATTTGATACCGAGATTTCAACGGAGATACATGTTTTGAGACCCTCTGAATCCAAAAAAAGCATTTTGGAAACATGTCCGTGTGTGTGTCTGTGTGTCTGTCTGTGTGTCTGTGTGTATGTCTGTCTGTGTGTGTGTCTGTCTGTGTGTGTGTCTGTCTGTGAACAGCATAACTCAAAAACGAACAGTCGGATAAACACCAAACTTGGTATTTAGGTTCAGTATCTTCCAGAGATGCGACACGAAGGTTTTCAACAAAATGCCCCCCACCCCAGAGTACCCTTTACATGGAACATTTTTCGAAAATTTTAATTTTCTCAAAAATGGCTCTAACGATTTTGATTAAAATATCGTATGTTAAAATATTTTTATGACAAATAAAATGTATATCTTGAATTTCCTGGGAATGTATCCAAAAGTATTCTTCATTGTGAACGACTTTTGCATAACTGGTAAACCATAAGAGATAGACAAAATTTTACTACACAAAAAATGTAGATCGCGTTAAAATACACAATTTATGTCATATACATTTTTTTGTTGAGTGAACCATTTTCGAGATATTGCTTGTTATTCCCTTAAATGTTTCAATACTTATTTTCTCAAATGGGAATTCGTTATTCATTTTTTTTCTTGGATATGCAAAGAGTATTAATCTGTGGGAAAGGGAATGGTGCTGCACCTAGCAACCAGCTATTATGAGATATGTATGTGCTTAAAGGCTACTGTATTTCCAAATTGCCCTTGTAAATATATATTCCCCTTACATCTACAAGAAAATTAGCAATAAGATAGACTCTGCAAATGTTTATCTCGATTAACATGAAGTAGATGGAGAATAAGCGTTTGTATAAATAGTTTGTACAAGAGTAGAGAAAGTCATGTGAGTGTAACACATCAGAATTTTTTTATCCTATACACTACTGTTTCTGAACACCCGGTAATCTTGGCTGTTTCTTTAACTGGCTTACTAACACGCGTTTTTTACTTGAATAATTTAAAATCATTATTATTTTGAGTTTCTTCTTAGTTTACCACATTTCGTTTCTTCATACCTTCTTCCTCCATAACTATAAATATTTACGTAAAATTTTAAATAAGTAACCTATATCGTTCTTCATAGTATAAATGTGCCCACTTCCTTACTACTGATGTTAAGCTGTCTTCTGCCTTGCGCTTGTTACCTGAATAAATGGATACTTTTGTTTGTCATACACAATGAATGCAAAAAATTACAAGATTCCGGCTTCTTTATGAAACTGTCCCCATCCTTCCTCAACATTTTCTCTCGCTTGGTCCCCTTTGTAAACCCAATACCAAAAAAGTTCCCCGCTGGCCGACTTTTATACTGCAAAATGTTTAATTTAAAAAAAATTATAACGCTCATCTCATTAAAGATAGAGAATTCAAACTGGGCAAGTATCAGCACTCAAGTTTGCTTTAGCTAAGAAAAATATATTGTTACATTCTATCCTTTAGTTTATTAGGTACTGCGTGAAAAGCATAGAAACAGGAAATGTCGGACTTTTACTGAAAGGCTGTTTTCTTTGCTTTAAAAATCCTTAGCATGTCTTCCTTCGGAAGGGAAGTAAAGCCGGTGGCCCGGTGACGTAGATTTACGGCGCAAAAACCATCCTCAGGCCTGATAAAGAGGCTCTGAGCAAAATTTCTGGCCTTTAACGCCCAGTATAGAATGGGACGCTAAGAACCATAGTAGTTAAAGACCGTCCATAAATAAAGCTCGATTTCAATTTCATTTTATTTATTTTTGCACGCGTACTTTTACTTAATCTAAAATCCACCTGTTTACATAAACGAGGATTTGACATCACCATAAAACGCATGCTCACATTCGCCTGAAGGCCGCGCATCTGAATTTAACACGGCTACATTAGAAAAGAAATCCAAGTCTTCAAAGCGGTTCCTTATATTGTCTACCAAAGATTGAAAAAATTTCTTCCGAAATATTTGAAATTTGTTATATTCATCGTAAGATGGTTCTTTAATTGAGACTCCTCTGAATGTGTGCTTTTCCTCCGATTCTTGTACTATCATCCTAATACGCGGCGAGTCATTTGTTTTCAATGTTTAATGAGTTTTTATAGGCACGTCAATTTCTTGTTTTGCTTTAAGGCTGAAGAATTTCTGTTTTGCATAAAGAACGATAGTATGTATCTTAAGAACTTCTAGGGCCTCGTAAAGAAAACTAATTCCATTGTAAGAAACCATTTTGTGAGATAGTTTAGCAGTCCTTCAAATTTAAATCTCCGACGCAATCCAACTACGTGAAAAATACGGCCTAGTTTTAGTTGAGAAGATAGTTCTTGCGAAACATCCTGTAGCAGTCTCTGATTTTTGGGACTTTGAGAAAAAACAGAATAGAAGGAATCTAAAAAAGTCCGTATATGGTACATATCTGTCACATCATGCATAACATCATGCACAGCTAGTTTCATTTTGTGGTTCATACAATGCACGACAAATTATTAGGTCCTTATGTAAATGATTACGTAGTAGAGCGGGTGCGCCTTTGTAAGGTGCAACCATTGTTGATGCATCATCTGTTGCGATACCTGGTTTTTTTAGTACATCATGTTTAACGTTAAACTTTTCAAGAGCTGCTAACAGTGTATTGAAAATACCTTCCCCATGTCACACTAATTCAGCAATATCGAAAAAATAATTGCAAGCAACGCCCTCAAAGGACAAACTACTATATTATTAAGCGGGTTTTATTAGCAATCGTTGTACTTTTCATCTATCATGATACCAAAGCTTGTACCCGATTCTATAAACAAAAGATTTATGTTTCCATTTTTACTTTCTCTACTACGTATAGTAAGTAGCGGAAGTATTGTATTCCACCCAAAAATTCGATACGGAGATTTCACCGGAAATATATGTTTTGAGATCCCCTGAATCCAAAAAAATTTTTTTTTGGAAACATGTCCGTGTGTGTGTCTGTGTCTGTGTGTGTGTGTGTGTGTGTGTGTGTGTGTGTGTGTCTGTCTGTCTGTCTGTCTGTCTGTAAACAGCATAACACAGAAACGAACAGTCGGATAAACACCAAACTTGGTATTTAGGTTCAGTATCTTCCAAGGATGCGACACGAAGGTTTTCAACAAAATCCCCCCCACCCCAGACTAACCTTTACATGGAAGATTTTTCGAAAATTTTAATTTTCTCAAAAATGGCTCTAATGATTTTGATTAAAATATCATATGTTTAAGATATTTTTATGACAAATAAAATGTATATCTTGAATTTTCTGGGAATGTCTCCAAAAGTGTTCTTCATTGTGAACGACTTTTGCATAACCGGTAAACCATAAGAGATAGAGAAAATTTTATTACACAAAAAATGTAGATCGCGTTAAAATACACAATTTATGTCATATACACTTTTTTTGTTGAGTGAACCATTTTCGAGATATTGCTTGTTATTCTCTTAAATTTTTTAATAATTTTCTTAAAAGGGAATTCGTTATTCTTTTTTTGTCTTTGATATGCAAAGAGTATTAATCTGTGGCAAAGGGAATGGTGCTGCATCTAGCAACCAGCTATTAAGAGATAATGTATACGCTTAAAGGCTACTGTATTTCTATATTGCCCTTGTAAATATATTTTCCCCTTACATCTACAAGAAAATAAAAATAAGATAGAGTCTGCAAATGTTTATCTCGATTAACATGAAGCACATGGAGAATAAGCGTTTGTAAAAATAGGTTGTACAAGAGTAGAGAAAGTCATGTGAGTGTAGCACATCAGATTTTTACTTTCTCTACTACGTATAGTAAGTAGGGGAAGTATTGTATTCCACCCAAAAATTCGATACCTAGTCGAATTCGATTCGACTTTTGCATAACTGGTAAACCATAAGAGATAGACAAAATTTTACTACACAAAAAATGTAGATCGCGTTAAAATACACAACTTATGTCATATACGTTTCTTTTGTTGAGTGAACCGTTTTCGAGATATTGCTTGTTATTTCCTTAAATTTTCCAATACTTATACTTTTTCTCAAATTCGTTATTCATTTTTTTATGTCCTGAACATGCAAAGAGAATGGAATTCGCCACATAGCAACCAGCGTTAAAATATTTGACTATCGCTTAAAAGCTACCATATTCCCCTTGCATCTACAAGAAAATTACCAATAAGATTGACATCTCGATATCTCGATTAACATGAAGCATATGGAGAATAGGCGTTTGTAAAATTAGATTGTACAAGAGTAGAGAAAGTCATGTGAGTGTAACGCATCAGATTTTTTTATGTCCTGGACACGCAAAGAGAATGGAATGCGCCACATAGCAACCAGCGTTAAAATATTTGACTATCGCTTAAAAGCTACCATATTCCCCTTGCATCTACAAGAAAATTATCAATAAGATTGACATCTCGATATCTCCATTAACATGAAGCATATGGAGAATAAGCGTCTGTAAAAATAGTTTGTACAAGAGTAGAGAAAGTCATGTGAGTGTAACACATCAGATTTTTAAATAATTTTCTGAAATGGGAATTCGTTATTCTTTTTTTGTCTTGGATATGCAAAGAGTTATAATCTGTGGCAAAGGGAATGATGCTGCACCTAGCAACCAGCTATTAAGAGATATGTATGTGCTTAAAGGTTACTGTATTTCTATATTGCCCTTGTAAATATATTTTCCCCTTATATCTACAAGAAAATTAGCAATAAGATAGAGTCTGCTAATGTTTATCTCGATTAACATGAAGTAGATGGAGAATAAGCGTTTGTAAAAATAGTTTGTACAAGAGTAGAGAAAGTCATGTGAGTGTAACATCAGATTTTTTTCTCCTGTAAACATAATAATATTTCGGCATGCATGGTCAGAATGAAGCATTTTTCCGCTTTATGCACCATTACATTTTTACTTTCTCTACTACGTATAGTAAGTAGGGGAAGTATTGTATTCCACCCAAAAATTCGATACCGAGATTTCACCGGAAATACATGTTTTGAGACCCCCTGAATCCAAAAAAAGTATTTTTAGAAACATGTCCGTGTGTGTGTGTGTCTGTGTCTGTGTGTGTGTCTGTGTCTGTGTGTGTGTCTGTGTCTGTGTCTGTGTGTCTGTGAACAGCATAACTCAGAAACGAACAGTCGGATAAACACCAAACTTGGTATTTAGGTTCAGTATCTTCCAGAGATGCGACACGAAGGTTTTCAAGGAAATCCCCCCACCCCAGAGCACCCTTTACATGGTACATTTTGTGGCAGTAATTTGTATCACAATAATGTAAATGCCAGTGTGATTGTAGTGTAAATAAGCATTATTGTATGACATTGATTTGAGATGTTTGTTAATTATAAGCATTGTTAGGAAATAAGTTTACACGGCCTCACTGAAACTGACAATAAGAGCGAGTAACAATGAGCGAGGGGGTGAGTTGTTTATCAATTAGAAGAGACAAACAAATGACGTCAGATTGGCGCGCTTTTCTTAGAAATGGCGGGAATATCTTCCTTAGAACATATGTTTTCGTAATTTTGATTGGATATAAAAATAGACGCTAATGTTGGCGCGTTTTATTAACCAAAAGCAGCTCGGTTATAATCTTTAGGCATATCGGGGTGTGGGAGTATAAAAAGCTAAATCAAGAGTCAGGTAATGCCCAGTTCAACAGAATCATCCACGCATTACACGTCGCTGAGTCCAACAGAATCATTCAGAAGTTAAACGTCGCTCAGTTCATCAGAATCGTTCGTGAGTTACACGTCGCAATTCTACAGAATCTCTCGCGTTTTAAAGTTTGTTATAAATGTGAAATACGCGAATTAATAATGTGCAGCAAATAAGTGATTATAGTGATATTAGAAAATATAACAGTTTCAGTCTGGCGGTATCAAGAGTCAATATGTGAAATTAATTAATTGTGACGGTAATAAAAGTGTAAAAACAAATTCTTTTATCAGTGTTATCTTTGAGTAACAAATCCTTTCCGTTTACACACCCTGTTCAAGAGATGTGCCTGACCGAGGAACAATAGCTAGCCGGAGGACAATGAACCCAACATTCAAAGTAGTAATACAATAACAGGCGCCCAGTAAAAGATAACACGAAGTGACCGCGACAAATTGGCTTCCATACGTTGTGCAGATAAACATGAAGCATCTTACAACTACAAATATCATACTTCAAATTGGCACCCAGAACGTGGGGCGAATTAACCAGGAAGGAGCGAAAATAACCAGGAAGGGGCGAAGGAACCAGGACGTGGAACGAATGGAGCAGTGAAATGAACTACAAGACGCAGATTCTAGAAACAACTACAAGAACGACCGACGCTGCGGATGAGTGGACATCGTAACTACGAGATTAAAAGGCAACAGGGGAATTCAACTACAGGACATAAAAACAGCGAGACGACGCAGATTCATCGTAGTACGACGCAGAGGCGACATATATATAGGAGAGAGGGGCAGGAAGCTGGACATCAAAGCAACAACAACAGACAGCATCACAAAGGTTAGAATATTGTAATTGTTTTATCCTAAACAAATTGTGAGAAATTAAATGTTCTTAAGAAGTGGTAGGATTAAGAAAACAATGTCTACTAATAATACTGAAGAAACAATTATGGAGGGAGATAATGTAACAGTTAGCTGTAATTCAATGCAGATTATGGAAAATAGCTCAAACAATGTAGTATTTGAGGGAGGAAATATTAGTGCAGAAAGTGAGAATAGAATAGCAGGAAATATTAATTTTGATGTTAGTATGATGATGGAAATGCTGAGAAATATTGGTGAGAAATTAGAAAATAATAAGAGGGAATTAATTGAAGACTTTGATAGGAGTTTAGATCCAAAACTAACTCAGAGTAATGAGAAATTAGAAAAACTAACTCAAGATATGGGAAAGAATAATAGGGAATTGAGGGAAGATATTGGTAAGACTAATGAGAAATTAGAAAAACTAACTCAGAATAATGGACAAATTAGAACAAAAACTAACTCAGAATAATGAGAAATTAGAACAAAAACTAACTCAGAATATGGAAAAGAATAATAGGGAATTAAGGGAAGATATTAGTAGGAGCTTAGATCAAAACAGGGAAGATATGGAAAAGAAATTTATGGAGCTAGATAGCAGTATAATAAGAATGAGAAATGAAAATCAGGAAATGATAGCAAAGGAAAAGTTTCAAAGAAAATGTCAGACATAAGCAGGGAAATATCTAACCATAAAAAAGTGAGGTTAATACTAAGTTTGATCATGTTGACGTAAAATGTACAGAGTTAGGTAGCCGAATGAATAGCATTTCAAGTGAGCTAAGAGAGATGAAT
The DNA here is from genome assembly GCA_030765065.1 of Deroplatys truncata. Taxonomy (NCBI): domain Eukaryota; kingdom Metazoa; phylum Arthropoda; class Insecta; order Mantodea; family Mantidae; genus Deroplatys; species Deroplatys truncata. The sequence continues at coordinate 130,735,546 of CM060984.1, forward strand.
GCAGATTTAATGCAGGTGCAAGTTAATTTCAGAGGTGAGATATCTGAAATACAGAAGGAGTCAGAAACACAAAGAAATAAATTGTCCGAAGAAGTTAAAGTTTTGTCTATAAATAATCAAAAGCTAACTTCTGAAATTAACAAACACCAAGCTATTCAGAATGAAAACTCCAATTCAGTACAGTTTATTACAGACTTGTCAGAGTATTCTCAAATTAAAAAGATACCGGAAGAATTGAAAATGATAGTTGTTAAAAGATGTGTAGTTCAGAAAACTTTAGATTGGTTTCAAATGTTATCAGGGGAGGAAATTTTATATGAATCCTTTAAGAGGTTATTCATGAACAGATTTTGGAAGGTTACGATACAGCTACGAGTAATGCTTAGCCATAGACAATTTGATCCAGGAGGGGGAACAGCAATGACCGCTAAAAAAAAAGTAAGCAAATCCAGGATAGTTAAAGCTGAACTGCAGAACAAAGTATTGGAATGTAAGAGGGTTAACTATGTCTATGTCATGAGAAAAGAGAAATAAATTTTGGACAAAAATAAATGTTTAAAGGGGAAAAAGAACATTTTCTTAGTAAACTGTAATAGCATTTCAAATGAAGCATGTAATAATGAAAACTTAATGTCATATTAAAGTAAAAGTATGTAGATATAATTCAAAGAGTATTTTGAATATAAAGTACAAAACAACAAAAAAGGGGTAAAGATAATTAAAACAAAACACTTATGTAGCACACAGATAATGTGAAATTATGTGTAGAATTAGGAGATGTAAATATATTTGTGTAGAGGATGAATATTTTTGGTCAATATGTTCAATAATTACAAGATGAACCAGGTTAAACATTTTGAGTGTATAAATTTCTATGTCAATCTAAGAAAGTATAAATATTTTGTAACTAAATAGTTCAGGGTACTGTATTTGCTATAAAAAATTTGTAATGTTAGATGTATGTATATAAACACATTAAACCAGAGCCAGTAAATAGTGGCGAGAAAAAGGCAAAATATATGTCGTGTGTTAAATGCGTGTGCAGTGTTAAGTGCAAGTGATAAATACCGTGTGTTACAAGATTCAGGAGACTAAAAACCCAATTATAAAATTTCCAAACAAGTTGTAAATATTTATAATTATGTTTCTAGTGGGGCATATGTGGCAGTAATTTGTATCACAATAATGTAAATGCCAGAGTGATTGTAGTGTAAATAAGCATTATTGTATGACATTGATTTGAGATGTTTGTTAATTATAAGCATTGTTTACACGGCCTCACTGAAACTGACAATAAGAGTGAGTAACAATGAGCGAGAGGGTGAGTTGTTTATCAATTAGAAGAGACAAACAAATGACGTCAGATTTGCGCGCTTTTCTTAGAAATGGCGGGAATATCTTCTTTAGAGCATATGTTTTCGTAATTTTGATTAGATATAAAAATAGACGCTAATGTTGGCGCGTTTTATTAACCAATAGCAGCTCGGTTATAATCTTCAGGCATATCGGGATGTGGGAGTATAAAAAGCTAAAGCAAGAGTCAGGTAATGCCCAGTTCAACAGAATCATTCAGAAGTTAAACGTCGCTCAGTTCATCAGAATCGTTCGTGAGTTACACGTCGCAATTCTACAGAATCTCTCGCGTTTTAAAGTTATATTATAAATGTGAAATACGCGAATTAATAATGTGCAGCAAATAAGTGATTATAGTGATATTAGAAAATATAACAGTTTCAGTCTGGCGTGTATCAAGAGTCAATATGTGAAGTTAATTAATTGTGACGGTAATAAAAGTGTAAAAACAAATTCTTTTATCAGTGTTATCTTTGAGTAACAAATCCTTTCCGTTTACACACCCTGTTCAAGAGATGTGCTTGACCGAGAAACAATAGCTAGCCGGAGGACAATGAACCCAACATTTAAAGCAGTAATACAATAACAGGCGCCCAGTAAAAGATAACACGAAGTGACCACGACAAATTGGCTTCCATACGTTGTGCAGATAAACATGAAGCATCTTACAACTACAAATATCATACTTCAATTTTTCGAAAATTTTAATTTCCTCAAAAATGGCTCTAACGATTTTGATTAAAATATCATATGTTTAACATGTTGTTATGAGAAATGAAATGTATATCTCGAATTTTCTGGGAATGTCTCCAAAAGTATTCTTCATTGTGAACATCTTTTGCATAACTGGTAAACAATAAGAGATAGACAAAATTTTACTACACGAAAAATGTATATCGCGTTAAAATACACAATTTATGTCATATACATTTCCTTTGTTGAGTGAACCGTTTTCGAGATATTGCTTGTTATTCCCTTAAATTTTCCAATACTTATACTTTTTCTCAAATTCGTTATTCACTTTTTTATGTCCTGGACATGCAAAGAGAATGGAATGCGCCACATAGCAACCAGCGTTAAAATATTTGACTACCGCTTAAAACCTACCATATTCCCCTTGCAGCTACAAGAAAATTACCAATAAGATTGACATCTCGATTAACATGAAGCATATGGAGAATAAGCGTTTGTAAAAATAGTAGTTTGTACAAGAGTAGAGAAAGTCATGTGAGTGTAACCCATCAGATTTTTTTGTACGATTACTGCGGAATATGACTTGAATGATAACTTCTATTTAGCTATCATTTGTATACTTTTTCTTGATGGCAAGCTTTCCCCACAACTTTTCACTTTCACTCACAGATTTTTCTATACTTTATGTTTCTACGCATTTCATGTGTGATTTGCACTTTGCATGATCACCGCTTTTATCATTTAGCTTTTTTGGCATCATTTACAGAAACACCAATCAGTGGCGTGCGGTGATATTTTTCAGGGGGACCAGCAGCAACGAAACTTTTTTTTTAACTTCCATTTATACCCTGCCTTTAATGATGTTAACGGCAGCCTTTCCTTTGGAACATATTATTGCCTATAGGCAATGGCGTTAACTCGTATTCTCTTGTCGTTGGATTTCTGGTAAACTTTGAGATTTATTCATCAGATCACACACACTCATTCGTACTTTCAGATTCTTGGGAGGATAGGGAATAATCTTGGCTAGTGAAAAATTCCAACCTCCAGCCAGGAATCGAACCCGGAACCTCTCGCACAGCAGGCAGGTGCTCTACCGACTGAGCTACGAGACCAGTCGCGACATCATTTAACAAATCTACACAGGAGAAAAATATAAAAAATCTGATGTGTTACACTCACATGACTTTCTCTACTTTTGTACAATCTAATTTTACAAACGCTTATTCTCCATATGGTTCATGTTAATCGAGATATCGAGATGTCAATCTTATTGGTAATTTTCTTGTAGATGCAAGGGAAATATGGTAGCTTTTAAGCGATAGTCAAATATTTTAACGCTGGTTGCTATGTGGCGCATTCCATTCTCTTTGCATGTCCAGGACATAAAAAAAATGAATAACGAATGTGAGAAAAAGTATAAGTATTGTAAAATTTAAGGAAATAACAAGCAATATCTCGAAAACGGTTCACTCAACAAAAGAAATGTATATGACATAAGTTGTGTATTTTAACGCGATCTACATTTTTTGTGTAGTAAAATTTTGTCTATCTCTTATGGTTTACCAGTTATGCAAAAGTCGTTCACAATGAAGAATACGTTTGGAGACATTCCCAGTAAATTCGAGATATACATTTCATTTCTCATAACATTATCTTAAACATATGATATTTTCATCAAAATCGTTAGAGCCATTTTTGAGAAAATTAAAATTTTCGAAAAATCTTCCATGTAAAGGGTAGTCTGGGGTGGGGGGATTTTCTTGAAAACCTTCGTGTCGCATCTCTGGAAGATACTGAATCTAAATACCAAGTTTGGTGCTTATCCGACTGTTCGTTTTTGAGTTATGCTGTTCACAGACACACACAGACAGACACACACACACACACACAGACACACACACGGACATGTTTCCAAAAATGCTTTTTTTGGATTCAGGAGGTCTCAAAACATGTATTTCCGGTGAAATCTCGGTATCGAATTTTTGGGTGGAATGCAATACTTCCCCTACTTACTATACGTAGTAGAGAAAGTAAAAATGTGTTATTACAGGTAATACGTATTAGATCGAAAATAAAGATACTTCCATCTTAATTTGTACCTACATCAACGGAATCCTCCTCTCTCCTATTTAGGCAAATGTTTCTATGACATGATCATAAAAATGGCTTTGAATTTGAATTTTGAGCAATAGAGCCTTTTCGATTGATAACAATGCAAGTTGGGAAAGCCTGTCTTCGCACTGAGAGTTGCGTACGTAACTCTGCGCGTTTTAAACAGGAAAACGTAGATTCTGCTCTAGACGTGTACACAGGAATTGAGGTAGCATAATTTATTAACTTCTGGAAATGCTTCTTCTCCCAACTCGGTGTCTTCCAAAAGCTTTGCAATCTCAATCACTGACCTGCTTGAAAAGTCGGACAACCTATAACCAGCCACTAATTCACTTCGCAAATTTTGGAAATGAAACAAATTGTTATAGGCTGATTTAAGGCATGTAAACGAAATTTCGAGAAATCTAGTTTTGAAAGATTCAAACCTTTTCGAATCAAGTACTCAATAAATTTTAGTTCTTCTAAATCACGAAATCGGTTTTCTATTTGGCTAACTATGGTGTCAATTATCTCGTTGCAAAGACGCAAATATTTCATTCTGATATCATCTAATTCATCTTGCTGACGTCGCTTTCTAGTTTCATTCTCATTCGTGTTACTTTCTACTAGTGTTGCATTCATATTATCTAAACTGTTTCGAGATTCTTGAATGAAAGAAATAGTATGTTTCACCACTATGCAATAATTTACATCAAAAGACTTTGTCTGGAGAATATTGAATAATGTATCGTGAGAGTAAAAATATGACTGAAAATTTCCACAGAAAAGAAAAGGTGAAATCCTTCAATGATACTAAATATCCTCTGGCACAAATAAAAGTATCATTATCCCAGGAGTCTGGGTCATCAACAATGTGCTTAAAAATGGGATAGTTCTGTTTTATTTTCATGCACCGTGTTCACAATCTGCAGTTGTAATTCCAACGCGTAACTGCCATCAATGAAAAATCTTCTTGACATCCGATGCATTCTGTGCATTTACACGCTTTTTTTTAAAATTTATTTAAAGTCCGCTAAATGCATGGTCATATGCGACTCATCAGTTAATTACATTAATACATAATTAGAAAAACAGTTACATGTTCACAAAGAGAGCATAGAGAGAACATAAAATAAATAATGGAATTACAGAGATAATCTTAACATGGTCAAGTAAATATTAATATTAAGATTGGTATTAAAGTATGAACGGGAAAATATTAAATATTATATTGAAACATTTTATATTTTGTTAAAAGGACCGATATTCTGCGGGAATTTCTTTAGTTTTTGATAGGCCACTTAAGTATCTATTGCAGTGTGGAGGTAGGAGGAAATTTTTTCAGTTCTGCGACAGTTTTCATATTGTTGGCATTTGCATAGTAGATGTTCAACAGTGAGTCTTGTAGTACAGAAACAACATTCAAGAGGCGGTTCTTTGGTGAAGAGGTAGAGGTGAGTGAGTTTTGTATGTCCGATTCGTAATCTAGCAGCTATTGTTTGGTCTTGGCGGATCAAGGCAGTATATGGGAAGGGACTGGTGTTTTCCTGTCTAGTACATGTAGCTTACTGTTTGAGATCTGGGTCCATTGATGCTTCCAAAGGCTGTGGATCGCTCTTTTAAAGTGTGATGCAGCATCCTGACACGGAATTTTGATGGACTTGTCAACTAATGAAAGGCGAGTGGCTTCTTTGGCTACCAAGTCAGCTTGTTCATTTCCTTTAATACCGATGTGTGATGGGATCCAGACAAGAGTTACAGTGCGACCTTCTGTTAGAATAGATTGAAGAGTATGCTGAATGTCACGTACCAGTGGGTGAGATGTGATGATCTTGAAGAGCTTGGAGAGCACTTTTGGAATCGGTAAATATTATGAAATGACTACTCTGTTGAACGAATTAGTGTTATTGCCTTCTGAATTGCCATTAATTCACAAGAAAAATTGGAATACATATCTGGCAAACGGAAAGAAACAGTTTGATTTGTATTTGTAACAAGTGCATATCCACATCTGTCTTTGATCCATCGGTGAATATATGATTTTTAGTTTGATAAAAAGCAGTAAATTCATGATATAACTGCAAATATATTGCTGTATTAGTATCTGACTTCACATTTTTACAGAGATCTAAATTTATATGAGGAAGTTAGATTCTCCATGGCGGAAAATCGTAAAGATTCGGCGTGATTACCTGAGGAAAACTTCGGTTAATATGCCTTGAATTCTTCGATATATATATCGATGAAGTAATCAGTGAAGATGGGGTATTTAAGAATATGTTGTTAAATATCCTTGAGGATGGTCTAGATGTTATCTTCAGTGTATATGAAATTAAGAGCTGTTTCCGTCTAACTGAGAGAGGTGGCTCATCAGTTTCAATTTTTAGGCTAGATAAAGGGCTCGTCCGAAATGTTCCAAGAATTATTCGAAGTGCAGAGGATTGTATAGGATCTAGCATTTTCAACATTGATGGCTTTGCAGATAAATACACTACTGATCCATAGTCTAATTTTGAGCGAATAATTGCCCGGTATGTGGAAAGCAACACTTGGTAATCTGACCCCAATTTTGTGCCGATAACGACCGAAGAATACTAAGCCTCCTAAGGCAGTCAGTACGTATAGCTTTAATATGATCAGTCCAAGAAAGTTTTTTATCGAAAAGCATTCCAAGCAACTTTTAGAGTTTTGGTATATGAGATTTGTTGATTGTTCATTTGTATTGTTAGAGGGCATATTTTATTTATTTTTCTTTTAAACGTGATGCAACTTGCTTTAGTCGCTGAGAACATAAATCCTGTGATCAGGCACCATTTATGAAGGTCAGTAATCGTATCTTCCAAAAGGTTTTGTATTGTTTCAATATTTCTCCCAGCGCATGAAATTGTTAAATAATCTGCAAAATATTGGTTTTAATGGGTCGTTTGATGAAGTTCCGTAACTCATTTATTGCCACTAAATAAGGTCACGCTGAGGATGGAACCTTGTGGAACCCCATTTGTTATGTTGAAACTTTTTGATAGCGTATTGTTGATTCTAACTCTAATCTGCCGATTTTGGATAAAATTATGTATAAAATGCATCATATTGCCTGAAATGCTATGTTTCAGTAAAACGTTTAAGATGTATATCTTCCAAATCATATCATATGCTTTTTCTATATCGAGACTTACGAGGCATAGATATTGTACATTGGTAAATGCTTCTTGAAGTCATTTTGTAAAGCTACCATGACGTCTGAGGTAGAATGATGTTGTCTAAAAAGCTTGGTTTTCCAAGGTCCATCTGAGCCGTTTGTTAAGGATTTTCTCTAATAGTTTACACATCGTACATTGGTCTATAATTTTGAGGTAAGTTGCTGTCTTTATTAGGTTTCAGAATCGGTATTACCAATGCCTGGTGCCATATATTAGGAAAAACTCTCGTAATCCAAATGCAATTGTAGATTGCTAAAAGATAGTGTATGCCTTCTAAAGGGAGATGTTGGAGAAAAGCATAGGGAATTCCATCAGGTCCGGCGCTGCTGTTTTTGCAGGAAAATAGTGATTCATTAAGTTCTGTAAGAGAAATAGCGTCATTAAAAGGTATTTCTTGGCCGTTAGAAAGATGACCAAGGTCAGGTTCAGTAGTTTGGAGCTTAATATGGAGAAACTCTGGGTTATAATTGGAGTCACTGGAATTGTTGGCAAAAGTTTCTCCAAGAATATCAGCTACTCTCTGAGAATTTGTAATGGGATGGTTTGATTTATCAGGTTGAAGAATTATAGAGCTGAAGCCCTTTGTTTTCTTAATGCTTTTGATTTTAGACCATATTTCTTTTACGTTGGTTTTGTTAGTCATTGTTGATAAGAATTGTATCTGTGAGGTTGCTTACTATTTTTTTATAGTTTTTTCGGGTTTTAGCTCTACATTTAATATAATAGATCTTATTTTCTAGTGTGGCCTTTTTTTTTATAAATTCTAAATGCTTTATTTTTTGTCTTGTCAATCATCGTTCCACCAAGGTGCTAACTTCTTAGTTCTTCTTAAAAGTTTTTTTGGAATACTGTCCTCAGCAGCTATAAGGATTGTATTAGTGAAACATTCCAGTACTGAATCAATTGAAATTAAATAAATTGGATGGATTCAACAATTTAATGTTCTTTTTGACTGTGGTTTCATATTTGTGCCAGTTAGCTCGATCAAAACTCCATAGTACTATATCGGGTTTATTTTCCTGATTAACTTGTGTCTGAACTATTATGGGAGCATGGCCACTACCGTATAATGTAGAACATATTCGATAATCAAAAAAATGAGAAATGCCAGCAGAGCAAATATTTAAATCAATGTTGCTTGATAAGCCATGTGCAAGGTCGTAGTGAGTAGGTTCATTTAAATTAAGTATAACTAAATCAAATTCTTCATTAAGTGATTCAATCAGTTTTCCTCTGGTATTGGTTTTCTTACAGCCCCAAAGGTACTGTGGCTGTTTAAGCCACCCATTACAATAAAAGGTTTCGGTAGCTGGTTTAATAGTCTGCGGAATTCATGAATGTTCGGCCAGTAGATATTACAAACACATACCATATGAGGAGTAAAGTAAACAAATTGCTATTGCTTCAAGATTAGTGTTGATAGATATGTTTTTTGTGACAAATTAAATTTGACATAGATTGCCACTCCCTCACTAGAATGGCACATTATTGTTCTGTTTTTGTAGTATACATCATATCCTTTAATATGGCTAACATAAAAACATTATGAAAATTTGTTTCCTGGATACATATAACATCAGGATCTTGTTCGTATAGTAAAATTTGTAAATATTCATAATGTGTCCTGAAACTATTTATGTTCCATTGTAAATTGATTTCGCATTAGTTGTATATTATTAAAATAATCATTATGTAAATTATTGTCAAAATATTGGAAGATAATTTCATATGCTACTTAAAGTGTCATGTTATGCATTTGAAGTTATGATCATTCCTATCAAAGAATTAGGCATTGATTAGCGATTTTGCTAGAGATAATTCAATGAACGAATTTGCTCCACTCCACAACCAGATTAATTAGTTTCACTGGTAATGGGTGGGTTATCATTTGCCTGATTCAGGCTGGTTAGCAGCTTCTCTTCTATCATAGTGCTTATAGACTTGATATATTTGTCAGTAAGATAAGGATAGAGGTTTTGTATTGTGAGCAGCAAGGACTTCAAATCCGTTGTATATTGCAGAGCTAATTTACGTATATCTGTGGCCCCAACCGTGTTTTCATAAAAGCTCTTTAATTGTAGAAAAGAAAGCGCAAAGAATGGGGATCGCTATCAATTATTTTTTAGTGGGGTTAGTTTGTCTCCTATGGTGCTGGTTTTGTCACTCTTTTTCTTCTTTTAATACTATGTTTGGGTTGCAATGGGGGGAAATTTGCATCATCTTCTGAAGAAGCACAAGAGGATTTATTTGCATCTGTAACTGAATCACTGTGATTAGGATTGTTAGATGAAGTACTTGATGTAAAGACAGGGCGTTTTATTCCAGCTGTCTGCTGTGATTTATTTATTTCACTTAAGGTGAGGAGGGGGAAGGTACTTGCTTGCTCTTGTTGCTTATCATCTTGTGAGTCTAAGCATTCCATGTCCAAGTTACTCTCATTTGTGTTTACTTGAGGATTCAGTTCTGTAGGGATGTCAGTGCTCTTAGCTTTTTCCGGTACATAGTCTACATTAATTTCAGTATCTTTAGCATGGTTATCAATTATAATGGGAGTGTGAAGTTTTTTGGAAACCGGTAGGATTGAAGGATTAGAGTCGTTAACACAGTCCCGAGCTAAATGACCCTCTTCTTTACAAAGGAAGCAAAGTGGTGTATCGGTGGAGGGAAATATCCAGTAGCTTGTGCCCTCATAGTTGATGTGAATGTTCTGAGGAAGTTTAGTAATATCATCAGGGTGAACATAAGTTTGGCGTAAACCCAGGTTCGGGTATACCTGCCTTAAAGTAAGTGATGTGGGAAACAGGCTTTATTTCACATTGTATTAAGGTGATCCTCTATTACATGATTAGATATGACAGGGCATACATTGGATAGCACAGCTCACTTATTTGGCGCAATTAGTGGTCGTAGAGGAAGAAAACATTATTTAATGATTTTACTATGTTTAGTTGTAAGCTCTTCTGTGATTTTAGCATTGGTTAGAAACATGCATATCCTGTTGTTCGAAATGCGGGGAGCAAATCTAATATTAGAAGCATCAATGAGTTTACTCACTGCGAGTATGTAATCTCTAATGAATATCCCATCGTGGGATTCAATTACGATGGCTTGTTCTTTTTTGGTGGTGCTTGAGTAGCTCTTGCGTAGCTGGTGGCGCTAGCAGATGCCATTTTCTGTAGGGTTAGGATAGGCGGTATTTTGAACTGTAGAAGTATGATTAATGCAAGTCAATTTGACTCGGAATAAACGCTTATTGAAATAATACAATAGATCTTCTATACTCGAGTACTGCTTGGTGCACAATAGTATTTAATTACGCATAAATATATATGTGTGTGTAAAAAAAATATATATAAACTGTTGTGGATTGCAGCTACACATCAAATAAATAACAGACGTTAATCTGTGGAGGTGGCTTACCTCGTTGTTACACGCTTTGTTGAATGAGAAAAGAATGAACAAAAACCACTCAATGTCTTGAAAAATATTTTACATACCTTTATGAACTGCACTGACTGCGTTAAAACTAGTTTAAAAACTAGGTTAAGCCGAGAGCATAACAGTGGACGAATAGCGCATTGGGAAATATTTTCTTCACTGATGCTCGCAACCCATTTAAATGACCGGAAAATGTTGTAGCCCCGTCATATCATTGAGCTTACGAGCTTATTCTTAGACTCACACTGAAAGTCTGTAAGGATTTTATATACATGCTCACTTAACGCAACTGCAGAACGATTATTGTTGAAATGTAAATCTAAAAGTCTCTCCTGAATTTCAACCCTCGTTTACGTAACAAATGACATTGGAAAGTTCAGATAATTTTGCAACATCGGTCCAGCATTAAGGCAGCAAAAGGTGCACATTTTACTTCTTTCCTTATGTCTAGCATTACGTCACTGATACTTTCAATAATATTTTGAATTAAATTTGAGGTTCTTTTGAAAACTAAATTACTTTGTAAGTGTGCGTCAAATTTGATGTCATATTTGAATAGCACGTGCAAGAACTCAGTATAGTTTCCCCGATTAAGGGATTCATTACGCTCGTTATGACCTCTGAAAGGTAGCAGCTCTTGCCTTGCTAAAAGGCGCTTACATTGATTACTCCCTTCATTATTTCTCTATTAGAGTCAACTTTGGCATTGTGTTTCAACACATCCGACCTGCATTGTTCACTTAGATGAAAGTCTATTCTTGTTTTACAAAAAGTTTTCATTTCGTTGCTGCAGATAAATGTGATTGCGTATTATCATATCAAATCTTTGCTTTGTGAAAATTGTTGATATCAGGGAAACCTACACTGTTCCATACTCCTCTGTCGGTTTCAAAAAGAATACAAGGCCAGCAAAATTATTTGTTTTTCGATTTACATGCAGTTAGCCATTTTGAAGAATTGTAGCATTGAAATGACATAAATAGTTTTTCATTCGTGTACACATAGAAACGTCCGGAGTAGGCCTATAATGTCTTGCTTTTCCTAAAAACCCAAAGTGCGCGTACAAACTATTCAAAACATAACATTGTGGCTGTTGGCAGGCGTGACTAGTTGCGCTGCCAAATGGCGATTCAGCTGATGTGAGATGCAGCGGACTTGTGTTCTCAACCGAGTCCCTCTCCATGAATATTAAACAGCGTAAAACACATAATATTGTTTTAACCCGCGTAACACTTCATAGGCACACTTTCAACACTTAACTCACAATACACAAAAACAGTGAACAAACTAACATATTCTAACAAGAATGGATACACAGAAGTTGTTTACCAGCGCACGCCTAGCCGCGCACAGAACACCAGCAATCCAGCAATCCAGCAATCGAGAACAGGTCGCCCAGGTTTACCTGGGCGGAATATAATCGCCACAGTACCTAGCCGCGTATGCGGCTTTACCTGTGCGATAAAGGAGGTTTAAAAGAATATACACAAGCTTTTGATTTATGTTTGTCTAGGGCGGGGTTTTGCTTTCTGCACCACCATTTGGCTGGGTCTCGGCGGTTTCCTCATGGGCGGACTAGCGACCATGTGGTGACCAAGCCCAATGCTGCTTAACTTGGGCGACCGCTTGTGTGGTCGTCAAGTTAAGCAGGCCGGCATGGCAGCAAAAAAGTAGCCGCGTGCTATTTATAACGTGGCACGAGGAACACTTGGATTGCAGCTAGTCCTAGGCGGCAAGGAAGGGGTAGAGTGTTAGTTGCATGAGTCAATGCCCCCGCAAAGGTACAGACGCTGAGCAGATGAAAAAATATTTATGTTGCTATGACTTCTAAAGTTAAAACATGAAATAAATATAATAAAGTTTATATTGTATAAGCTGATGATACTAGTAGGACTAGCCTAATCCTACTAGTCCACTGTCCGCAAGCCCCTGACTCCAATTAAAACACATTATCAATACCACACGCACCATACTTTGCACCCTAAGTTCACGAACTTCTGAACACATTGTGCATATTACCAAGTTTTTGTCATTTACAGACATTCATGGCTTAGCTTAGTCTTTTACCAGTTTTGAAAACGTGATAAAGAAACATAATTTCCCACCATAATTTTATGCTTACTGTTGCTCCCAATCCCACCTAGAGACTTCTCATAGTTTTCGATCCCCCAAAATGCACTAACTTTCTCTTTGCTAACACTATCATTGCCATTTTGTTTTTCACATTCAGCTTCTGTTTTAACTTCTTTAGTGTCACTGCTAGTATCCTGACTATCAATATTTGCACACATTTCCGGTAATGCACTGCTCTTGAGGAATGATGAAATTTTGCTTTGTTTGAAAGACATACTGAAATTCCGTAGTTCATAGAAGCCTACTCACTAATAACTGCTACTCGCAAGCTCGAATGAATGACTGCATACAGTTATTTATTCCAATCGAGAAATTCCCTGTGACGAGGAGCATGGGGGTAACATGAAGCCTCGTGTTCTTGTATTGTTCTCGCTACAAGGTGAAACGCATAGTGCTTGAAGTCCACAGTGCAGGTGTGAGTCTTGTTTTCTGCTTGACATATCTTGTATTGACGTAATACTCAAATTTGATCCGCTGTTTAGCAAATTCTTAAGCAGTTGCACATTCCTGCCATTGCTTTTCTCCTGGTTAGAAACAAATAACGGCAGTAAAGCAACAATGGCAAGAAGAAAATGATGATTCAGTTTGAAATATTTTGAAACGTTGAAATACACAATGCTTTTTCCAAAATTAATGAGCAAACATTTTAATGTTATAATAGTTAGAGGGCATTAATACTTTCTGTGTACAGCTCCACAAATTTAAATTAAATCTAATGTATACCCCCGCCGCTGTAACGTTGCACTTGACAGCTAGCGTATAAGTTGGTACACTCGCAAAAAAACAGATGAAAAGCTTCAACCGTTTGACTTCCTAAGCCAATCACAAGGCAGCATTCCGGATGGTCGACGACAAAGCGGAACCGGAACTAGAATCGGCTCTGTTGCCGGATGTAACTATTCCCAACCACGTGCTTCAGTTTGTGAATCTCTAACACGAGCGTGGAGTTGTTCTTTGCAAGCTACATATTGTTCATTGTTATTTATATTTGTGGTTATTGTTTGATAGTTTTGTTATTGTTCGTTTATGCATATATATTTATTTACATTTATCTATTTTATATATATATTTCATTCATATTATTTATTTAAACAAAACTTAAGTGCGACAATGTCTGAAAAACGACGCCGATCGCCGAGTGATGATTCACGAAATGAAAATCCTTTGGGTCGAGGTGTGCCACTTAATAGTCAGGCATTGGAACTATTAAGGTGAACCCGGGAATTCTTTGAACAGGAAAGAGGGTACGTGAAGCTGCATGGCAATCCCTCTTTTCCTGCTAATAAAGCCGTACAACGAACTGCAGCAGCTCTTGGACTAAGCACGAGAACTGTTATTCAAAGGGACTGAAACAACAAGAGAAAGAGGACAAAATTCCTGAACCATCTGGAACGCAACAGGTATTTCTATCAACTCCAGGGAAGAAAAGAAAGCAGCCTTGTCCAGTCACAAATCTTGATGCTTTCCAATTAGATGCCATACGTAGGCACATTTATGCCTACTATCATAGAAAGGAGTATCCGACCAAACCAAAGCTGCTTATATCGCTTATTTTCAATTAACAATAATAATACGAAATAGTTATTATTCATTGACGTTCGCTACTTACGCACACTTTTTATGCGGCTTAGGCACAATAGAAAGGAGAACAATCAGCTGTTGTTGTTTACTAGCCACTCTGGCAACGTCGCAACCACAATGTAGCCAACGTTACGCGAAGCCACACGAACTGTCAAGTGCAAAGATACAGCGGCGGGGGATAGTTTACATTCATTGCACGGGAAATAAGCATCCGTGGTTGGAATGGGTCATTTAAAATCAGAGAGTGGGGTGGTTCGATATTGAAGGGGGAGGGGGAATCCCCCCATTCCCTCTGCAAATCGCACACTGGGTGTATTTACGTTTTCTTAGCCTGAAGAAGGACTTTACATGCAGTCCGATATATTGCGTTTATTATGTACATATAGGTCTGGACACCCCCCTTATCTACGCCACTGCTTGGTCCAATGCATCAACGCCATCATGACGAAATTATGCCTTAAGCCCTGCTAAATATATACAGTTTTATTATCCTTTAAACGAGAACAGAAGAAAATTTTCGTTTCACTTTTATATAAGAACATTACCCAAATTAGAGAAAATATATCGAAAAAGTTTGTGTACTTAAAATCTACTGACAAAGTTGTTTTGCTTTTGTGTAAACTTTTTTAATTTCCTTCAAAACTTAAATGTGCATGTAACATTTTTAATTTTTTAAATCTAAAAATAGATAGGTGTAGTGATGAATATTTTAATTAAAGTGCGCACTAAACAATAACTGTGAGGCTTATCTCATCTTGAATGTTAATAACATTCGAAGAAATCCCAATGATAAGTGGCTTCTGTTTATGATTAACATTTATTAATTACCCTAGCTATCAAGAATTCATAAATTAATTCTTTGCATATCACTTTGCTTACCATATAGGACTGCTAATAATGTTTTGATATATCAATAATTGTAGGAGCCCCGCGATAAAGGTTTGCACATACACCGCATCAACTAAGGCCGGTTTTCATTTCATTCATTC
This sequence comes from Deroplatys truncata, assembly GCA_030765065.1. Lineage (NCBI taxonomy): Eukaryota > Metazoa > Arthropoda > Insecta > Mantodea > Mantidae > Deroplatys > Deroplatys truncata. Next base: position 130,751,024 of record CM060984.1, read on the forward strand.
ATCGTCTTGTATGACCTACCCGCTTAAAGGACGTTTAATAAGCTGTTGTAATAATGTTTTTAGAGTAGTGAGTAGAGAGTCATATGAATGGAGCACACAAGATTTTTAATTGATTGATGTGAGGGAACCACAGGAGGCTACAGGCCAAAGAGACGTGCGGAGGTCCCTAACAATTCCAGGCTCGAAGACTCGTCCCACTGCTGAAGCTACCTAGAGAGGGCGATCGATGAACCATCGACTAAGCAGCCCTCTAGTGTTCACGAGGAGTGCTCTTTCCTTTGAGCAAGCATTCGCGTCATCTGTCCGGCACCGCCATAAGCCACTAAATCATGAAGCATATCTGAAAGATGAGGAGACGGAATGAGGGGAAATAACGGAAAGGAAATCTGGTAAATGATAAACCATCCCAGCATTCTCCTACCGACCCGGGGAAACCACGAAGACCCATGGTCAGAGTGGGCGGTCGCTGGGAATCGAACCCGGGACCTCCCGAGAGCTAGCTTCACACTTACCGCGAATCCATCTCGCTGGGTTTTAAAAATGGTTACTAGTGGGCCACCTTGAGCACACGTGAGCCAAACCACATTTTAAAAGAAAAAAACACTTAATTGTGCAGTGGATATTTATTTATATTCTCAGAAAACATCTTTGATGATATCATATAGATAGAAACACAATATGACATTTGTTTTTTCATTCAGAATCATGATAGAAAATGAATTCAAAATCTGGATTTTGTCATGAACTGCTAATCCTTCACACAATGGCGTAGCCAGGAAATAATGATGGGGGCGGGGCTTGCTCATAACTTACGCCCATGATGTTTGAAAAACAATACTACTATGACATTTAAAACAAATATTGACTCACCAAATGTTGTTATAAAATTAAATCCACCCTCCGTCTTTGCCGAGAGAACCTGTTTTCTGAACTTCCCCTAGTGTTTGTTGTTTTCACTTCCCTATGTACTGTATTCCTCTCACGAGGATGTGTCTGTAAGGAATGTGTTGACATAAACAATTCTATCGCTATGAGACTTTCAACATACCAACAAGGCTTACGGCCTCTTAGAAAACATACGCTCTTGTGCTAGCAATGCTGAATGGCCAGTTAGTTGCTTTTGTTTGCTTTCCTCGTCACAGATTTAAACAACGTAGCAACTATTTCTCAGGATTGACTGTGTGGAGTTGTTCTTTTCTTACTGGGCATTGTAAATAACTTTATAAATCACTAGAAAAAAACACGCTGCTCCAAGTGAAACACGCTGGGGTACTAACGTTGCTCAATGTTTTTAATGTAGATAGTAGATCTATTTATGACATCATCGTGAGCTGCCACGTGGTACTACGCCCCCTCACTCTTCCGGGGAGCAGAAACCCTGCAAACGTTTTCTTGTCAGAGGCCTATAGTATAGTAGTGCTAGTATACTCAGTCTTTCTTCACTATGTGGTTTGCGCAAATAAATTTTCATTCTCCCGAGAGTTAAGAAACTCCTTTCTGAACTAGCTATTGTCACAGGTACAGTCTTAATTTCAAGAAGCATCTGAATATTTTGGAAGAAAATTTGATGACATGAATTGAGACTCTCATTTTGTTTTCCACCTTTCAAACTCAGCTTTGTTTACAGAAACCAAATTTAGTAAATCAATCTTATAAAACATCACTACTTCTGAATTTTTCCCCATGAACACCCAACACAATATTATGCAACTAACGTTTGAAGCAAGTGGACTGTGTTTCTATTTAATGTAACCCTTACAGTCCTTAACATGAAATCTAACAATGGAATGTGCACTGATACACACTAATATTTCACTGAATCACTTTCCATGTATTTTTCCCTATTTGTCTGTTTTCGTGGTAATTTGCTTAAATTAACTCCTTGTCTTTGTAAAGTCCTTCAACAGACTTAAAAATCGAGTGAAAATTGTCACATGCATTGTCTTTATATTTCTGTAAAGTTTGCATGAGTGTGTTGCAAACACTTAACTAAATAACTTCCTACAGACTGCAGTGACACTGACAAGGGATATGTTAATGAAAAAACATTTTCGCACACCAACAAATTGACTAGAAAGTTTTCACGTAACAAACCGGCAATAACTGACAAGCTTTAGTGGATGAGTCATTATTAAACGTTTATTCTATTTGTTGCAGGCTCATCACAACTGCTGAAAAAAAGTTCTATAAAAGTATATAACATTCATGGTGCTCTACTCAACGTGTTTCACACAATCGGTGTAGGGCCTGCGATGTATTTATAATTTCACTGTTGTCAGAGCTGTGTTTAATGTTTTCTCTCAGCAAATTAGTTTTTTTTCGGGGAGGCACGGAAAAAGTTTATAGCTTCTTCAACAATTCTAATGTCAATTTCTAATGGATGTGAAGTGGCTGATAAAGCCAAATTTAGCACGTGATTCACACAATGGCGTAATAGGCAGCCTTTGGGTATACCTTCTTTAACTCAGATTAAACTCGTTTGAAACTTGCACCATCTGATCATAACGTTGTCAACAAACATAACCGGGGAGGTTCGGACTCTGCAAGCCGAACCTGTTGTGTTTATAACTGGGACAAATTTTAAGAAACCTTCTTGAAGATTAAAATCTCTCTCTTGTCCGCAATGTAATCAACAGACAAAGAAAACTGTTCAACACCCCCAACATCAGCTGTTTTGTCGGTTAATTTGACAGTTAAATTGACATAAATCACAATTAATACGTTTTGAATTTGGGGAATTGATTGAGCATTCAGTGATGATATTAAATGCTCCTTCAGAACTTCATCCCACTAGCAACCCTAAATCCCAATAACGCGCAAAAATTCTCCCTTCATTTTCGCTTGCATCAATAATTCAATACCTGCGGACAAGAAGGTTGTAACATGCAAAAGGTAAATATTTCAGGAAACAGAAAAAACAAACTTCAACTATACTTTTATGTTGAAACTGCTTTATTTATTTTATTTTCAAAATATATTATACTTAACTATATATTATGTTGAACATCATCTAATGTACTGGGTTAGTAATGAATAATTTATAAACTATTTATTTTCCATGCAAGACGGTTGTAACACTTGCATAATCTGTGCAAGTGTTACAACCACATCTGTGGATTTTTGGTAGTTATACTTATCCTTCATTTTATAAAGTTTATTTCTAAATATTACACAAGTAACCAAACCAAACCCAAAATTGAACAAGACATCAATGTGTGCTATGGTTTTTATGTCACTTTAGCATAAATGGCTTGTTTTGTTTTGAGGTTTTCATAAAATTGTCTGTATTTTTCACCAAGTTAATGCTTATATCAATGAGGTCCTTCCTTTTTTCTGAAGACACACCCAATTCATTATACAGGCACGGAAAATTATTCAGTCCTACAAGCATAGGTGGAAGGGTCGCACCATTTCTTCTACGAGATTTCTTAGCCAAGTTTGAAGAATGTCATGGCTATTAGTAAGCTATGACTTTTACTACTTTGTAGCACTGTTGGAGAATCACTCTAAATTTTAAACCAAACATACTCTGTTCTTTTGAACAAAGTTGGTATACAATTGCTTGACGCAATAATGCTGATATCAAGGACATTTTCACAATTCATATAGAAAACAAGAAAAGGATTTCTTGAAAGAGCAGTTGCAATTACTTAAACCCATTCAAAGGACTCATATACTTTATAGTTCTTTTTGTTTCTTTCGATAAGGGCAAAATCCCTATTGCAAGGCAAGAAACTGTGTCCTGTGGTTAGAAACTTCTGCTCAACCGACGTAAAATATTTCTGGCCCAAAAGATATTAATACAGTGCAATTGCCTTCCATTATTGTTTTGTCCAATGCATACCACCAGTTTTCTTTCAGCACCATGCTCTAGCAGTCTGAAAGTATCTTATACATTTTAGTAGGCATGCAGTTACTTGATCCCCGTTTAGCAACTGTTTCAGGCTCAACAAACATGTTAGCAGTGTTATCACCGAGATTATGTACAGCCTGATTGTATTTTGATAACTGTCGCTGTTAAGAAACAGCTGAATGACTGATGGTGGGGCAGTAAAGCACCTGCTACATATTGGTTCATAAAACTATATAATCTTTCTGTTCCTTTGCCTTAGCAGTATCATTTTCTAGCTCCTTGTAAGCGGCCTCTACTTTTCTGTGATGCAGTATGCTTGCTATTAGTATCTTCTCTCTTTCTTCTTCTGTTTCTCAAGCAATTAATTGTAGATATAGTTTGTCATAGTATCTACAGGAATCTGAGCGTGGCAGTCCAGACGAAAGGTTAAACTTCCCTCTAAAATTATCTCTGTTTGCTCTTCGTTATATTTACTCTCTCAAGATTTTCTTTCTTAAAACGTTTTGCATAATTTATTAATATTCAAATCTGGTCTCATACACAACTTTTGTGTCTTATGTCTTGAATAATGCTTTCTTGCTTCGGTAACTGTTGTATATGATTTCTAATTATAATTTTCACATCATCTGTATCTTTCTTGGGCGGTTTTCATACTTTCCTCTGCTGTCATCTAGTGGCCTACCATTTTTAACCTTTTCTTGAAATTTCTGCAAACGCCTTGGCGTAATTCTGTATACCTGACATAAAGTTTTCTGACAAACCTGAATTTTTGTTGTGTGCACTCAATTAAAAGAGCAATGTCTTATAGAAATTGCTTCAGAAGCGCTCCTACGGGAGATGGCCACAAGTTCCATACACTCTCCAGCTAGATGATGAGTCTGTTCATTGTATGTCATCGAATAAAATTTCTGAATTTCTGAGAAAAAAACCTTTATTATCTTCCTTTGTCAGATTTCTGCCTTCGTAGGGACATCTATACACAGCAATCTGGAATAAAGATAGTGTTTAATTAATATAGTTTAGTGTTTAATTAATATAGGCAAAATCAACTTTATTTGAGTATTTATTATCCCTATATATCCGGGAAGCATTGATTCTTACGTTTCAAAGTAATGAAAAAGTGTCCATAAATCCATAAACAAAATAAAATGTCTTACAACCTTCATGCATTCCCTCTTCACAAGGCAGTTTTCCTGGTTTGTGTTTGTTTCCATAGCCCAAATATGGTTGTCCTGTATTTCTCCTATGCTTATTTTGGTTTCTTGTCCAACTTGTCATATTAACTTTTTTTCTTCCCTTTATTCCTATCATTTAAGAATTTCGAACTAACTTTGATCCTTTCCGTGTCAGCCATTGTTACAAACTTCTAGCACCCGAAGAACAATTCACTGCTACAAATCTAACAGAAAGTGTGCAGTTCTGCCAACATTAACTTGATGGAGCCAATTTCCAATACATTTACAACCTTTTTGTATAGAAACATGCCTTTGAGAAAAAGTATGGGTTACGCCTTCTTGCCCGTAGGTATTCAATGAGTGGTCCAGAGTTACTACGTCCTCTTAGAACAGTGTTTTGGCGCCCGCAAACCATACTGTTTCTAAGTGGGGTAATTTTTTGTTTCTGTTCTCTAACACTTGCCTCATGTGCGTGCTTTCGGGGCTTTCCAAAATGCTCGGAATTGTATTACCAATTACAGATAAAAAATCGCCTGCTGCTGTACTACAGCGTTTATGATAATGAGTTTCTTCATGAGAATGGAAACATCAAGGATGTCTTCCAGTTTGTAAAGGATTTTACACCAAATTCCCTAGCTTTTGATTTTCCCGTTCTTCCTCTTTGGCAGAAAACAACATGCACACGCGACAAAGAGCTCCATCACTATAACATAACCTACTTCTCTGGAAAGCCTTCCTTTCACTACTGGAAACATAGTTTTCATCTGGAGTCCAGGTTTCCATCAATAACTTCACCAAAACCTCACGATTATTTCTTGGGGGATTCGCAACATGCACTCCTATGTCCAACTGGAGATGGGGCAAGATTCACTTTGACCACCAACCGTGACAGCAGTAGTAGATGCGATGGAACCTGTCACAGATAGGTTTGCATTAATAGCGTCTGAGGACCCATGAATGACGCGAGATACACTTTGTTTAGGTTCCTGTATCTCCTTTCTTTCATCGAGAAAAATCATGGGCATTTTTCACGAAAAAAGGTAGAAACTTTTTGTGACTCATTTTGAATTCACTACGAAATTGAACTGATCGACACAAAAACCTGGCTATAGCCAATGAGAAACATTTTCAACTTACTACATACATTCTTTGCGTAGTACGTTTCCGTGTCTATCGCTTAACGCTTACCAGTTATACAAGATTACACAAAATTCCTTCCAAGTGATGAGGACTTCAAAGGCTATTCCCAGAAAATCCAAGACATATATTTTATTTGTCACGTAAGTTTCTTTAATATATGGTATTTCAACCAAAATCGTTAGAGCCATTCTTTAGAAAATAAAAACATTTCGAAAAGTGTTTCGTGTAAAGGGTAGTCTGGGGTGGGGGAAAATCCTTGGAAGATACTGAACTTAAATACCAAGTTTGGTATTTATCCGACTTTTCGTTTTTGAGTTATGCTGTTCACAGACACGCGCGCGGACCTTTTTCCAAAAATTCTTTTTCTTGGATTCAGAGTGTCTCAAAGCACATATTTCCGGTAAAATCTCGACATAGAATTTTTGGGTGGAATACAATACTTCCCCAAACTTACTGTGCGTAAAAAAAGCGTAACCAGAAGCTGAAACAAGGTAACTGCATTTTCAATGGAAGTCCCAGAGCTTGGATAATTGTGGAAGTCTGGGGACTCGTATCTTCAATTTTCTCCAGACATTCAATAATTGCATCCTTGTTTTCATGAACTGTGTAAACTGTACGACAACTGAAACCCTATCTGATAGTTAACCTTGTGGAAGTCATCTGCCAATAATCTCGCCAAGAATTTTTAGTTCTCTGTGGAGAATGTGCTAAAAATCTTGGTACCTATTTTAGCAATATTTGCGAAAAGAAAATCCTGCCTTTTTTGTTTTAGGCTCACTTTTGACATTATTAAATGTAATTGCCGAGCATAACTGTTTATGAAATAAGGGTAAGTGTCCTTTACTATCCCTTACAAACTAGAATGACAGCCGCCAAAAACGCTGGCACCGTCATAGCTTTGGAAAATCACTTTGCTGCTATTATCCCTTACAACTTGTTTCAAAAATCCAAAATATGTAATGCTATACGGCATTGCGTCATGATTGGAAGGATTTAAGAAGTCCAAAATCACTCCACTGGTTTTCAGTTCGATGGAACATACCTTATATAATAATTACGAGCTGCCACTTAGAAGAAACGTGTCGTTCACCAACTATAACTGAAAGAAAATCTGTGTTAGAAACCTCAGACAGAATGATTTCGCAACTGACAGTAACATGCAGCCTAACAATTTATTTTGAATTGTCTTCAATGTCCCTACAAACCCGGAGGCTGTTTTAAAATTTACTTTAACATTATCCACAGCTAACACGAAATTAATTAGTCCTCTAAACACTCCAGGGTTGTTAGAATCCGTCGGTTCAACATGGGCTGTCAGAGCCAGCACGAGCTTCTGCAAAATTTAATGCAGTAAATTGTTTATAGCATTAACCTATTTCTTCTTACTTGTTCGTTATGCATTCTATGATGCTATGAAAAGCACTGCTGAGTTGTTCCCTTGTGTCGTTTTGCCCAATACAGAGAGATAAATACAAGAATTGACATGTAACTGAGATACTAAATATCTCTCACATATTTTCCGAGACAAGTGCCCTAAATCCGTTATTCCAGTTTTTGTCCAGGTACAATCTTTTACTTTAGCAAAAATTATGCAGGAAACACAATATAATCCATTTGTAATATTATATCCAACAATCAATGCATTTCTTTCGTAGTGAAGGTTTAGAAAATCAATTTCCAGAAGAAAGCTTACCTGTTTATTTTCGTAACTACTTTCGTAACAGTCAGTGCTGTACTTATCACGGCAAAAACATATGCCTGCACTTGCGTTTCCATTTAATACACTTTTTAAATGGTTATCTTTATGCGAAAATTACACATAAGGCTATAAAGATTCCATGCACCTTGCAATTTCGAATTCACTCCGCTGTCAACAGCTGACCTGGTCAGTGAGGAGTGAGGGAAAAGACAATCAAGCTAAAGCATCTCAAAAAACGGTTCCAAGAACTGATATCAACCTATCCCAGTCATACTAAAATATATACTGATGGTTTTCTACTAAATGACAGATGAGGATGTGGAATTGTCTATTCAGAACACACGATGCTCTACAGACTTCCTGAATTCTTCTCCATCTTCTCTGTATGCTGTTAAACAAGCGTTGCAATTTATCACTACTAGTAACAAGGGTCCTCCTAATCCTATCTTACAAACCCTTCAGGACAGAAAACACACATTTCACACTTGCTCAAGATATTCTCAAAATAAATATGGATTTGCAACACCAATGTAAAGAAGTAGTATTTCGCTGGTTACCATCTCATGTGGGCATCACTGGCAATGAAACGTCAGACGCAGGTGCCAAAGAATCCACCAAACATCCAGTGAGCGACCACTCAATGCCAGTGCCCCACAGCGACGTATTCAGCCATATAAAGCGACGCCTCGAGTACCACCAAATTCCACGAGATCAGGCGTTATCCTAAAGTCACACCACCTCTTACGTTCGCTGAAAGAAGGCAACAAGTTGCTCTAACAGGTTGCGGTTTGGCCTCATCTCACTGACACGCGTATCTGCTACGTAAAGATGACCTCCCTCTGTGCTCTACCTGCAACACCCTCTTTACAATCAAACACATCGTTACCGAATGCTCCATCTTCAAAGGAAAAAGAGATCTACATCGCATCTCCAAAGATTTGGCCAAAGCAATCAACCACCCTGAAGTTCTTCACTTCTTTAAAGACAAATTTATATCAAGTTTATAATAATTTTTGTTGTTGTGTTAAGCAATATTTTAAATGAAAATTGTGTTAATTAATTTGTGAATTGTTAATTGTGATGATGTTAATAGTCGCGTTATGACTTTAATGTTTAAGCAATTTAAACAAAAATAAATTTAAAAAAACTTTAGCGACTGCAGGACTCTTCTCTCGCTTCTTTCTCCTTTCATCTCCATTCCCCTCACCCACAAACTCACCGCTTGTTCTATGAGGCATTTGAACATATCACGAAAATAAAATTGAGTTTTATTTATGGACGTTCCTTAACTTCTATGGCTCTTAGTGTCCCATTCTATATTGGGCGTGAAAGACGTAAATTTTGCTCAGAGGCCTCTTTATCAGGGTTGAGGTTCTTTTACGTGCCGTAAATCTACGACACGGGACCGCCGGCTTTACTTCCCTTCCGAAGGAAGCCATGCTAAGGATTTTTACGCCCGAAAAAATCCATCGCCTTCCGCCTGGTTTGAACTCGCGAACTCGGGAACTAGAGGCTAGCATGGTACCCCACGAAGGACGACTCACGTCACGAATCCTACGTCTTTCTAGTAATTATCTAGCTAGATTTCGTTCTTAGTTTAAAGGGAACGAGAAAATTATATTGTATTAGTTTATTTTAGTGTTGTACTGACATCAAAGGGAAGAAATTTACTTTCAATTTTAATTTTATAAGGGGGTTCAATGAATCCATGAACACATATGATGAGCCGCGCCTCCTGGAAGGACGAATAATTAAAAAAAAAAAAAAACTATGTTCACATAACTTTCTCTACCTTTTATAGTTTATTAGTGGGTATACAAATTATTCTTACGAAAGTTTATTATAGTATCTACTTCATTGTAATCGAGATAAACCTTTCCAGAAATAACTGCATTACACATTTCGTTATAGATGCAAGGAAACAGCAATAGTCAAATGTTTTAGAACTGGAAGTTATATGCTGGCCTTAAAACTCCATACTGTTTCCATACGTCACGAAAAACAACTGAAAATCGACAGGACTTTGAAAAGAATGGCTTAAGTATTGAACAATTTGAAACATTTATAACAGATATCTTGGAAATGGCTGATGCTACAAAAAAAGTTATTGGAAATAAATAGTATGTCTTAAAGAGATCTACATTTGTTACGTTGTACGTTTTCATCTATAGTGTAACGTTTTCCAGTTATACAAGATTATACAAAACTTCTTCCAAATGAAGAAGACTTCACAGGCTATTCCCATAAAATTCAAGATATACATTTTATTTTTCATGTAAATATGTTATATTTTAATAAAAATAGTTAGAGCCATTTTTTAGAAAATAAGAAATTTGAAAAATCATCCGTGTCAAGGGTAGTTTGGGGAGGAAGGATTATCTTAAAATTCTTTGTGTCACATCTTTGGGAGGTACTGAATCTAAATACTAAGTTTGATGTTTATATGACTTTTTGTTTTTGACTTAAGCTGTTCACACACACACACACACACACACACACACACACACACACACACACACACACACACACACACACACACACTCACGCACTCACGCACTCACACACACACACACACACACACACACACAGAGGCTTGTTCTTGCTTATTTGTATTCAGGGGGCTTCAAAACATGTATTTTGGTGAAATTTCTCTATCTACTAGTATGTGATAAAGTAAAATAATAAAAACAAATACAGATAGGCCCATAGAGCCATAATGATGTTAACTTAGAGACAAATTTGTTGATGCAAAAGCATCTGTCAAGGTAATTTCTTCCATCAGTTTAGGGACTGCATTGCTTTTGGAGAACCCTGGAACTGTGGAAGCATCTTATGTTTTTGTAAGAGGAATTTGTGAAATTCTGCATATGTGTTGTTCCTGAAATGATGTTTCACTATTAGAATAGACTTCAATGCTGAAACCTCCAGTCAATTCCTCTCATCTGTCCATGCAGCATTCACATGTGAAAATAACTCTTTCAACTGCAGTGTTTGTACCTGGTAGGGATAATAAAAGCTCCACTATTGCACTAATATTTTACATTGCTATATACTCTCATCTTTAAAAGCTGCATTGTCTTGCCATATATTTTGCTTCATTCCAAAATTCAAGTTTCTCCCCTACATAACTTAAAACATAATAATATTCATCGAAAGATTATTCCTGTTAACGGTATCTTTCAGAACTATTTTTTTCTCTTTCTTTACTGAAAACCAGGACAGAATACCAAATCATTAAATGGCTATGTTTTTTCTTTAATGTATGCAGTTGCTGTCAAGTAGAAGTAATTGACCTCAGTGTCACATTTATATATTATTTGACCATTGTATTCTAACCCAATATTTGTATCAGTTTCTTGCCTGCCTAAAATTTGTTGATTCCTTTGTTCTTAATCTTTTCCACAGGAAGTCAATTAAACATTTAGTTTCTGCTGTTGAAATATTCTGTCTTTCTAGTTTCTGTATACATGTATTGAATATCTCAAGCAGGTTTGACAAAAATACCAGATATAGTAAAGGCTTTATTTTCAAAAGAAACATTTTAGAATAGTTGGACACTTATCTATTGTCAAAAATGTGAAACTAGCTCAGGATACACATTAACAATCCTTCTAATAGTAGGCAGCAGAGAAAGCCACAATGTTTTGCTGTGGCCCAAAATGTTTGTATACTCTGCACCAACAAAATTGCAAAAACCTTTCAGTGTTTTGACTCTTAAGAGTTTAAATATGAAAAAGTGGATAGATTTTTCCAGCAATATCCTACCTAACCACTGGTAAACAGTCCACTGCTGACTCTATGGTATTCTGAATATGTGCCATGCAGCACTTACACCTACAATGCCTCTTTTCAATTTATCTTTTAGTGTTTCAAACACATCAATCTTTCCTCTTCTTTTTTCCCTGTCAAAATTTGCATTTGTGTTGTCCACTGAAAGTGACACTACTTTGTCAGTTTTTTCTTCTTCAAGAACATGTAATATATACTCTGTTAACTCTGTAGAAGTTTCTCTAGACATTTTGTTGATTCAAGAATTTTTACTTAACTCCATATACCAGAAGAAAATGGCTCGCCAAAATGGGAACAACTTTATTATGTTTATGATTAGAGAAATCAATCATTTCTTTCGGTTGTTCCCTAATTTGATGTATAGCTACAGGAGCCAGAGTATTTATCACCATAGCAGGGCTCTTTGTTTGTCTTCATGTACTTTGGTTCAAATAGTTTACAAGTCATTGTTGAGCTACAGTCCATAATGTAGACTAATGCATAACATTAGGAAAAGCAAATGTTCTTTCTTTTGCTGCAAGTTCCAGTTCTTTGTCACCAGCAACTTTTCCACCAAAAAAAAAAAAGTACTGATCGATTTAGTGATAAGAGATTCTTTGTATTTATTTGTACAAATATGTTTCTGTATATCATTTCTGGCACCATCACTTATAGAAGAAATTCCCTTAAACATGATACATCTCAGTTTGTCAATGACACACACCTTCAAGAAATGGAAATTCACATTTTAAAGCATTTGAAAATACACACTTTCTTTTAGGAACCATCACTATTGCAAGTAATGCGTAACACACCACACCACAGGCTACTGGTAACTGACAGGTGGAACAATAACGAATCATTCATTGTGTCATGCACAGTAGGATGATGCAACATAGAGTACTTCAAACCAGACCTACAGAGCATTTAAATTACTGAAAGTCCTTAGCACATGATGTACAACAATGAAAGAATCACCAAATGTTACGCTCTTGTGAAATATTGGGTTTAAAGCTTCAATATCTACAAAAACGTAAAAATTAAACTATTTTTTCGAAAAGCGGGACAGATATTGGTTCCACTAGGCATTTAGGCAGGACATGGTGCAAAGATAGGGAAGGGGTTTCAGGGGACCTCTTAACATGTATTTCTAGTGAAATTCCAATATAGAATTTTTGAGTGAAATGCAATACTTTCTCTACCTACAATAAGTAGGTGCTAGAAAAAGTAATATGTTCTCCAACTGAACAAGTTGGTAAAGCCTTTGAAAATAACATATCCCCATGAATGTCACTATTGAACTCAAGTCTGATATTACAAGATGATTGTGCTTCCTTTCAAACATCTGTTATTTCATCTAAATGAAATTTACCCTACTAATTAATAAGATGACATTCTACATTTTTGCCAATGTTATTGAGTGACTGCATCATTTGAAATCAATGTCCTTTGATAGATTTTCACAAAAATTATTTTGAAATGCGCATTTCGCAGTTTCATCTATATAATGAAGTTTCATGTTTACATGGCACAAAAACCAACCATATGTGAAGTTTCTAACTTTTTTTTAGTTGTTTTCACCGAGTCTTATAACATTATATTTATTTACACCTGTATTAAGTTGCTTTTTAAATATTTTAGTATCACTTCAGCATCCTGTATTCCCTTGTATGTACATTAAAATGTGTAATAAGACCATCTCTGAAAATGTTTAACTCAGAAGAGAAAGAAAAATAAACTTCTGTAAGATTAGTTTATAAAATATGTATAAAGATAAAGGTTAGCAAGTAGAGAAAGTCATGTGAATACAACATGATTTTTCTTTTAGCTTTTGTTATTTCAGTACAAGTAAGTGAATGAGTTAAAAAAATTTTACTCAAACAATAAATGATAAATAGTGCATATAATCTCGCCACATTATAGCTTGTCCTTTGAGACAGTTCTGCTACCACGCAGAGTGACTGAAGTGGTGGGAAGCTATGTTGCAACCTTTTGCACGCTGGGGAATGGGAGGGCCAAATGTTACTGGCAGGCTCAGGTGACAATGCTAACAGATTCATTATTGTGCATACCATATGACTAAATAAATAATCTTTCTCATGCTGTTAACAAAAGAAGAAATTATAAGTTAACGTTTATAGTTGCTATACTGTAGTTTTATAGTATAGAAACTACTAATGATATTATCAAAAGTCATATTAATTACTGCTATTGTAACAGAAATAACACTATAATGAAGAACTACAAAATGCAACAACAGAAGTAACAAAGCAGTTATTTTATGTGAAGACACTCTGAGTATGATGTTTATATTGCACTCAAACTATTACCATTTGCAACAATACATGCAACAAAACTATTACCACAAGATAACAAAAACGTTTATTCTTGTGTACTGGTTTCATGAGCTTTGTCAGTGAGATAATGGGAAGAGCGAAGACTGCATGTTATTTGTGAGAAGCATCTGATAACAGAATCAAATCAATGCATAAGCAACGTTGTAATGAGTTGTATATGACATATGCTCCATTATAATTTAATTTTCATGTAGTAACTGATAAATGTATTTGTAAACTCTGTGAAATAAAGTGTGATATATACTATGTGATATATTCACTAAGTGCTCAAAATCAGTGACAGAACTCAATGCTAAAACTAAAGATTTCTTTCATCCTTGCATACTTGTGCATACTTCACTTTATTATTATTATTATTATTATTATTATTATTATTATTATTATTATTATTATTATTATTATTATTATTATTATTATTATTATTTCTAATAACACTGACTATTATTTATTATATATCACACCAAGGCCTTGTATATTTTTTATACATGTATGCATTCCTTCCAGGGTTCACAAGACCAAAACATATATTACCACATGCCAGCAGTATAAATAAATGCATCAACATTGGATGTGGAAATGTTACATTATGCTGGAGGTTTTAGATGGAGGGTTCGAAAGAGTGTTGGGCAGTACTGACGGTAATTGACTGTCATATACATAGCTGCAGTGATTTGGTCTGTCACTGAGCTGTCACATGGGACAAGTTATAATACAGCAATTATAATGCTATAAAAAAAATCTCTAACCTGTATGTGTTTGTCAGTGCACTTAGACAGAAACCATACATGAAATTATAATTATGAAAAGTTTCTTATGTTATAAATATTTTTCTATAATGTACTTAATGTGTTGTTGTACTACCTTTCAATATTCACTGATTGCTTGAAAACAGAAACAAATAAAGAATAAGGAAACATCACCTGAGATAAGTTAATATGTTATTTTCAATTTGTTGTAATTTCTCCATTAGATGCTGCCATTACTGTTGACATGGGTGATTACTATGAAGACTGCAGCACCGACCATGTTTGGCAAAGCATCTGATAATCCCCATAGTCATTCTGCTCTGCTGAATATTCATCATCCTGGAGGTAGCAGGTTACACAGTTATCACCGTCGTGGACCATTTGGTAATGGTGTTTTATATGTTCATAGACAGGGAACACCAATTCCATCCCCTCTAATTATTCATCGTATTTCATTGCCATATAACCAGCATAGTAAGCTAAGTCACCAAAAACCGAGGGCTGCTGAAGATATGGAAAAGTCAGTAAACAGAAGTGTTGATGCTTCCATCCCTATAGGCTCTTCTGGCAATGGACGAACAGTAGCTCTTAGCTCTGTCCTGTTAGCTCCAACTGGTTATTTCAACACTGAAGAAATGAATGGAATAAGTGACAAAATGCCAGTAGAAACCATTGTTTACCCATTAGCAAAAACCATACAAAAACATTATGTTCCAAGACAACAGCCTTTTTATGTGCGGTTATCTCCTGAACATCCTCTACATCATATTCCTGTTGCTATGGTTGTAACGCCACCTTTAGCTCCTCAATACTTCCACTCTAGTAACTGGTATCCTCCAAAGGATGGGATACATCTAGAGGAAGGAGTGCCATCTTTACCAACACCAATACCATTCTCGCTACCTCCACGGCCATCACTGCCAGCTGCACCTCTCCCACCACTTTACTTCCCAACTCATAATTATTACTCTTTTGTACCTGCAAAGAATCAAATTAATGACCACCAGCCACCAGTACTTGCACTTCATCCTCCTCATCACTTTCCCTATAATAACGGCTATGCTCCTGCACCTGAAAGTGGTGAACAAACATCATTTTCATTACAATCCTCAGAACCACTATCTCGTTTATACTCTCCCTCCAGTAAATATGAGTCTTATGGTCCTTCAGAGCTTCAAATGCAGCAGAATATTGCTAGAAGTGAAGAGAACATAAATTCTTCAGCTAATTCAACTGAACAGCCTCCTTATTACTTTCCAAGCAAGGGTTATCAATCTTATGATCCTTCAAAGCTTCAAGCAAATGCTAAAGGTGAAGCCAGAACACTGCCTCATCATCATGCTAGCTACCATGAGACTGTATCTCACACTCCTCTCTTAGTTCATGGAGGACATACAGAAGGGATTCATAAGCATATAATGATACACCATAACAAACCAACTCCCCATGTTCACAGTGATTTAGCACCCACTCTATATGATGACATATACCTGGATCATGGAGGGCATAGCACTTACCTTCATGAGGAACCTTCTCTACACGGGCACATTTCACTTAATTTGGGTCGAAATGCTCCCTTGTATGATGTATCAAACATGCCTCACACTTATGATGATAGGTTTCACCAACTATTGTTGAGCACTGTTTCCGATCCAGGGCCAGTTTCATACTCCATCCCATATGGCTATGGTAATCCAAGTTATGTACACTATTCCAGTATTCCTCATATTGTCAAGCACGGTATACCCATTTATAATAGAAATATACATAATGAAGCACAACAAAATAAAGCACCAGATGTTCCCTATTTTACCAGACGCTTGCGATCCTTTGAGGGATCAGAACACAAAAGCACAAGCAGCCTTGGTAATCTTGTATCAGAGTCAGACAAGAGTTTGACTATTTCTTTGCCAGTAGACATGTCAGATACGACTGAGAATGAAATAGCTACCCAACCGCAGAAAAAGGAAGCAATTTATGGAGATGAAAATCCAGATTTTCACCCTGAAACAGCAAAATTAGTAGATCTGTCACAATTTCTCAACTCTAATGAAGCAAGAAAAAGATTGATATTGGAGACAATCCTGTCTAGACAAGCTTCAAGTGAAGAAGAGGACGTCCATAAAACAGTAACACCAGTTGACAGTCATAACAGAAGCTTTTCTCAGGACTTTTCAGAGATTAGTGCATTGCATCAAGCAGAAATGGAAGATGAAGCTCATGCTAAACAATTACATCAAGAAATGTCAGCAGATTCATTTGCAGAACTTAGAGATGCTTCACTACAATCAGTTCATCATGAACCAGAAAAAGCTATTGCTTCATTGGACACACTTTGGCAGAAAATGAGAGCTAAAAGAAGTAAAAGGCAAACTTCTCAAAAGCAAAGTAACAATACAAGTCCTGACAGTGACAGCAGAAGTACAGCTAGTGCCAGGTCCCAGCAAGAAGAGAGAACCATTGGTTATGTGATAGGTTTCCTAAATCCAGAGTCATACAACTATTATTTTGGATCAGAAAACAACCAAAACTTTGCTAATGACCAAAATTATTATCAGTTAAGTGATTATAAGGAAGCAGCATATGATAAAACTAGTCGTATTCCAATTCCTGTGTACTATAGACAAAGAAAGACAGATTCTTACATTCCAGTTAATATAATGTCATACAAGGAAACTGCAGAATCTGATCCTAGAAGTATTAAAGAAGAAGTTACAAATCCTAACATAACAACAAAGAATGCAGATGGTTATTGGACTTACAATAAAACTGCTCGTTATAATAGTTTTGGAGGAGATTCATTTTCTGGCTATTATGATCCATACTCAATGCAACATAATTCACATAACCCAGAGCTAGTTCCAGTTCCCTACCAACATTTAATGCCACATCGCTTTTTGAATACATATCCTGCAAGAATGTATCACCTAAAAGGCTATCCAATGTATCCCTACAGCAGTGATAAACTACATGACAGTTCAACACGATATCAACAGACCAGTGGGTACTATGCTGATATGTCTGGCTATCCTGAAGAACCACAGATGAATACAAGATCCTTCAGTAACATTGGCCCAGCAAATGAACACCCAATCAGGCATCACCATCATCCTAACGGATATAACACACATATGCTTGGAATTTCACAAGCAAATGTAAGACCTCATGATGTAAATGTATATCCAATTGTACAGCAGCAACATCCAGGTAGATACTATGCACAGATATCACAAGAACCAGAGTTGTATACAAGACCCTATCACAACTTTAATGGAGCAAATGTACATCCAATACAGCATCACCGTCCAAGTAGATACTTTGCACATTTACGTGGATATCCTCATGAAACACCCACACATGCAAGATCCTTTCACAACATTGATGACACAGAAGAAAGTCCAGTTAGACAGCAATATACAAACAGGTACTATGAACATGTATCTGGATATCCACCAAGAGATACAAGGCTTTATGATTACAATGATAAAGGATATTACTTTCCGAGCAGATACTTTGACCCTGAACCTGGAACGCCATATGGTGGTACTGAATTAACTGGACCTCACCATTTAGGCAGATATGAATACCTATATCAACCAAATGGAGATATAACATCATATCAAGTCGATAGCATACACCAACATCCAACTAGATATCACCATCTGCGTAGATATCATGAAAGGATTCATGGGCATTCTTATCAACCAGCCTATCACATGGAGAGATTCCATCCATCGAGATATTCACACAGATATCAGGAGCATGTACATGGAAATGCATATCGTTCACATGAAGAAGCAACATCTGATTCCAAAAATTCTGAAGCAGACAAAGATTCTCAGGTGAGAAGTGATGAGGAAGAAACCATTGAATATCCATCAAGTATTAACCTCGAAGCAATAACACAGTTTCCACCTGGATTTAACTATCCAAGCAAATATTATGCTAGTGACAATTCAAAGTCTCAAATAACTCCTGTATCCTTCTTCACTACTGATAATCAAAGTCCATATCCAATCAGGTTTCACCGATTAGGCTCATATGGACCTACGTACCACCCATCACAATCTATGAATCCTAATTGGGAAGATGGATATAATGCTGCTGGGTACTTTTCTAAAATGGGGGTTTAGGATTCAAAATATTCCAGAAATGTGGAATAGATTACTCAAATGGAATAGAAATACAAACAGTAAGACAGAAGGTGTAACTTATTTCTAAACCCTGAATCTTATAACATTGTCCCATTGACATGTATCCTTTTGCATTCCCTATCCTTCTCCTTTCCCCTGATTGGCTAATGCACACCTTTAAATGGCGAAGCATATGACAAGCAAGCCCTGTGCAAAACAAGGTCAGGCAATAAAAGTGATATATACACACTGTCATGATAAATGTATGTGCTATCATCATCCTGAGAGGCAGGTTTAAACTGAAGAATTTCCCTACTTATTTATTGATAAGAATTTACATGCATTAACTCTCTTTCATAATATATTTGATTCACACAGTTACGAAAATGTAATGTATTGAGATAAATGATCATGTTAAATAAGGAACTACTTTGTATGACACAACAACCTATTCCATGACAACAACCAATGATAGGTGACTAGTGCATGTGACAGTTAAGAGATACAGGACAAATTTATATGGAACAAGGTTTAAGTTATGAACCCGGAATTAAGCTGTTGGAATGAAATTCTGCCATAGCCATTGCCATTATGGTGAACCTTGTCAGGATGGGTTAGTATATTTTGTAGTTAACAGAGAAGAAAACTTATGTATTTCAGATATTGATCCATACTGCTAAATCCGGATATAAAAATAGGTAAGAAATATGGGGCAGAGATTTACTTTTTAAAATAACTGAAAAGGAATCAAAAATGTGTGAATGTACTTGAAACCATGTACAATCTATAATGCTGACAAATCTAACTGGTTTTATTATACACAAATATGCTCACTGAAACAAGATGATTTGGATGGTAATGTTCAGTTTTGACTTGGCTTTACCAGGTCATATTGTAACGATTATTTGGGGGAATAGACACAGGAGTCCATTGGCACAATATTGCTAATTCAGTATAGATGTATTTAGTGTTAGATACAGAGATTTTTCTTTTTACACGAAATGAGCACTTATTTTGTTTTAACACACACTTATGCTGATGCAAATCTCAATGCACATAATTTCAGCTTTATTAGCAACATGTATCTAACGAAATTTGTGCCAATGGCTAAGAATATTTCATTATTTCGGCTTGTTCTAAAAGATGGGAACACAAACACATATCTTTTAGTATTAATAATTTATTCATATTTAACATAGTTGACAAATTGTAACTATGCAACTAATACTACCTTTATTCAGTTAAATACCACATGCTTAAAAAAGTGCTTAAATAAGGGGATATTCATATAACAGATTTTGATTTCAGAATTAGGTAATTAAGCTATCTTTAGTATCTTTTCATTTTTTATAGTCTTTACTATTTCACTATATGCTCCATTTTCAATTTTGAATGGAAGCTTTATGAAGCTATAATTCTGTTTGCCAAGCATGTAATTATAGATAATATTCTAACATTCACTTATCCCCCCTCCTCACATTATACTAGACTTGCTTTTATTAACATTGCAAAGGCAGCATAAGAAACATAGAAATATAACCCCTTTATCTGATAAATAATGCAAGAGTGGAGTATAATTTTAAAGTATTATTTATATATTCTGTCCCCATTAAATTAAACATGGAATGTGGAAATGGTTTCAATTTGTGAGAATAGCAAGCAGAAAAATTAATTATCTTAATCTATATACCTGAATTTAAATTGCTGTTACACATGGACAAGTATTTAAAAGTTCTTGTTATATTAAGGTAAAATGTAAGTAATAATTATGAACATAACAAAAACATTATGTTTCCAGAGTTACATGCTTAGTATTTTATTTTATAAATTAAATCTGTTTTCAAAATTTGCATCCTGGTAACAATGCTGATAAGTTTATTTGTCTAACTCTGACTGCCCAGCAATTCACTTGTGCAACATCATAACAGTATTTACATTATTTTATATACCTATGTTTAAATTTTAATAAACTGTGTAAATGGAAAGTTACCATGTATATCTCTATTTTTACAATATGCAAAATGTTAAGAAATGTTAAAATGTTAAAATTCCTACAAATGTTTGTTACAATTTCAAATGTAAATTTTTTCTAACATTTACTGTAACTGCAATATTGTAAATAAAACAAGTATTAAAACAAATTGTGTTTTCTTGTGAGTAATGTTTCATAAAGACAATGCAAAGTTAGGCAAATATTAAAAACAGAAGCACTATTAACTATTATTTTCATTTTAATTTTAAAATATGAGGAGTTGATGTACGCACTTATGTGTTGTAAAATCTTGGGATGTTTTTGGAGACATTTGTCTCCATCCTCAGCATGCTCACCACCTTGGCACATATTCCACTAATCCTTTTCATTGCACTCATAGATTTGAGTATGCGTTTATTTACTTTATAGTTCTTCACAAAGCATGCCTACATATTCTGTTTTAATGCGTTTAAAAAAATGTTTGAGTTCCATGATTTTATTTTCCTCCTGCTGAAAGCTATGTAATCTAAAATTATTAAGTTTTGAACAATATGAAGTCTATAATACTTATTATGAGCTAAGGGTACTTTATTAAAGATCATGTCCTCAGGGTAACAAGTTTACGAATCCAAGGGTTTGCAAATTGTCTGAGGGGGATAATCATTAATAATTTGTGTTGCATACAATATTAATATAGCATACTTATTCATTATGGCTGTTTTACAATCTAGCTTTGATTAATAAAAGAAATGGCATCAAAATATGAGATTAATTAATTATGGTTATTTTAAAGATGATTTGGCAACTGTATCAAAGGACTTTCTTATTATTGAGTAAATATAGATTCAATATGGATAAAACTAGATATATATGTGTAGAAAGCACTGAATTGGCTAAGGATGAGGAACAAAAATTACTACCTCAAAAGTTTAGATATGTTGACCGTAAGAAATAACACATATCTGTGTGATGGATGGAAGATAAATCATCTGAATGTTATAAATAAACTATCTGTAAATGGTAAAAGGTGCAACAGTTTAACTTCACTATTTCAGAAAATCTATTTCAAACATGTTTCAAAGGCTTTTTCCTTAATTCTCAGTGGTGATTTACTGGCAAACTCATGGTAGTGGCATGCAGATTCTTTTGGTAGGACAGACAAATTTTGGGATGAGATCATTTATATGTGGTACATCAGAAAATTCTGATTACTTCACTGTGCATTTCCTACAAAGGTTGTAATTGTAAATAAAGTTGTTCTGCTGCATACTTGGGGAACCTGGTGAACTCATAAGTGAAAGTGGTGATGACAAGTTTGAAAATATGGAATTGGTGACAAAATGACTTTCAGAGGAAGCTTTAATAACTGATATTTTTTTTATTTGAATCCTGTTAAAGAGTTGCTCATATTTAATTTTTTGTGTATTCATTGATTTGAGTTGTATTTGGCTGTAATATAAATGATTGAAATGAATTTTTTTCTTGTTTGAATTATTATATATAATGCCAATCTTAATGTCTATGGAGCCTAATAAAACAGAATGTGAAAACTACACTCACCGGTTTATGTCACATGTTGATTTTTATTAGCACTGAGCTCATTGTGGGGAGAATCACACATTTTCAAATATTTAACTTCAATGTATGAAAACATAACTTAAACTACAACAAATTTGGGAACAGCTAATCTATGAAAAAAAGTTAACTGATATAAACTGTTTATTTTAACAAGATCATGGAAGGAATTTTCAAATCTATCTTAAGTATGTACTCACTCTGTTGTTCCAAATTCTCCTGAAATATTTACACTTACAACCATCCATCGCACCTGTATAACCTAGGCCAAACATGCAGAACTGTACCATGTTGTGTACTTCCATCTGCTCTATGAATGCTACAATCATGTGTCATTCACAGAATATGTAATTTACCACATGCTTGTTTATTAAAGATAAATATGACATAGTTTGTGTGTGAATTGTGGAAGGAGAACCTATGCAATACCCTCCCTTCCACCCCTTCTTTTCCATTTCTTTACCTCTGCTGTAGATACTTGATATTTTTCATAGTGAATGGAACTGCAAGTATCTCTAATGATCAGAAATGTTAATTATGCACAAAAGTAAGAAACTTTTAAAAATTAGTGCAGAATTCATTTGCTATATTACCATTATCTTCCGCTTATCCATTGCCATTATTATGTAGCATTAGAAAAACAGCTATTACTATCAGTCAATGTCATAAATGGCTATAATGTTGATGTATTAATGGTTTGGGCTATACAGAAAAAAAAAATAACCCAAGCTATGGAGACCCTACTGTCCTACTCTAACCAGTAAGTCTCGGAACTTGGGACCCAGTGTGCCCTGCAGTCAAGTAGGTCTACAACATAATGTAAACAAAGCTAAAACAACATGTATTCAGTGACAGTACCTCCATGTTGGTAGGAGGTGTTTGATGATACCTCTTAGACACATAAGGTCCCAACTTCTGAGTCTAAGTAATGAGGTGTGAAAATATTTCACATACTTTGGTTACCTAAAACACACATTTTAAAAAGTTTATCTGAAAAATCTGTTGAAGTATCTATAAAACTGTCGCACATAACGTTCAGGCCTCACTCCCAATAGGTTTGCACGCCTTGGTGGGCCACCGCCTAATATTTCTCCCAGTTGAGAAATTCCTCCAAGTGGTGGCTCTGAACCAACAGGACTTCCTAAAACTCCTCCTAGGAGTCCACCATTACCGCCAAGAAGTCCTCCTCCTCCTCCTCCGGAATGTGAAGAGCAGAGTCCACTGAGAGGATCAGAGGACACATGTGAAGGTCCTCCACCAGGATAGCCTTGCACTTGCTGTACCTGCATAGAAGATACCATAATGCTATGAACAATAGGCCCCAATAATTGGAAGTTGAGTAAACAAATGCTCCATTAGCAACTAGCTGTTCAATACAAGTTGAATTATAAAACAAAATCTATCAAGTAAACCAAATTTGTGATAAAGAATACTACAAATTGATTTTTTAAGTGTTAGAAGAAACTATTAACCTATTTTACTTAACTCAATTACTAGACATCATATTTGTATGCATATTTAGTTCCTTAGTTTATTTTTAATTGTGACATGGAATTAAGTTTTTCAACATGATTCATGTTTTTTTTCTGTGCTTGTATGTGAAGTGCATGTAGGTGCACATTTCATCACTTTTCCATGCATCAGGCATATAATACAGGTATTTTAAACTTTTAATTTTAAAATTACTATTTAAACACATTAGCAACAAGTAGTAAAGCCCTTACATATGATTTCTCAATGAGGATCAGAGTAAACTTGAGAGTGCTCCTTTAAAGTATGCAGGAAAATTAAGAGGTAAATTGTGTAGTGTTTTAGAGACAAATTGTGATATTAAAGTTTTATGTTCCATCTTCAAGGTGAAAATGTAGTGCTTCCTGAGGACATTTCCCAAGAGCTAGTAAGTACTTTCAAATTTTTCTAATAAATCCTTCTCAGTATACAAACTTGTGTTAGCTTGTGTCATAAATTTAACCAGAGCATTTGGAGAAAATGTTCATTGAATACCGCAAATCAAATTATAATAACTGGAATGAAGTCTAAGGAAAAATGTACATTGTAAGTACCAAACAGTATAAGCTTAAAGTCAATAGTTTACTGCATTCTTAGTACATATTTTCAAAATTATAGAGCATATTTTAAAGATTTTGACAGCATAAATGTATGCATATTTTAGATATTTTTAGTGTATACAAATTTAAAGTCTACTCATGACTGTATTTGTTATAAATCCTACAAACAATAACCAAAAATATTTATTATTATTATTGGAAATTAAGTCTCTTAACATGGCATTACAGATGTTTCCTCAGTATTACTGTTTGCTGTATTGTACTGCCAATATTAATTAGGTTTCGAGTTTCTGAAATACATTGATGAAAAATGAAGAGAACCATTTCACCAATAAAAAATCCTATGTGCTACATTCACTTCACTTTCTCCACCCACCCTTCTACAAACCATTCTCTCAAAAGCTTATTACTTTCTCTACTACGTTAGTAAGTAGAGGAAGTATTGCATTCCACCCAAAAATTCGATACTGAGATTTCACCGGAAATACATGTTTTGAGGCCTCCTGAATCCAAAAGAAGTATTTTGGAAACATGTCCATGTGCGTGTCTGTGTGTTTGTGAACAGGATAACTCAGAAATGAATAGTCAGATAAACACCAAACTTGGTATTTAGGTTCAGTATCTCCCAAGAAAATCCCCCCACCTCAGATTACCCTTTACATGGAACATTTTTCAAAATTTTTAATTTTCTCAAAAATGGCTCTAACGATTTTGATTAAAATATCATATATTTAAGATACTTTTGTGACAAATAAAATGTATATCTTGAATTTTCTGGGAATGTCTCCAAAAGTATTCTTCATTGTGAACTACGTTTGCATAACTGGTAAACCATAAGAGATAGACAAAGTTTTACTGCACAAAAAATGTAGATCACATTAAAATACACAATTTATGTCATATACATTTTTTTTGTTGAGTGCACCATTTTCGAGATATGCTTGTTATTCCCTTAACTTTTCCAATACTTATACTTTTTCTCAAATGGGAATTCATTATTCATTTTTTTTTTTTTTGGTCCTGGTAATGCAAAGAGAATGGAATACTCCACATAGCAACCCCTCTTAAAATATTTGACTGTCGCTTAAAGCCTACCAATTCCCCTTGCATCTACAAGAGAATTAGCAACAAGATTAACATCTTGATATCTCGATTAACATGAAGCATGGAGAATAAGCATTTGTAAAAATAGTTTGTACAAGAGTAGAGAAAGTCATGTGAGTGTTACACATCAGATTTTTTTTTCTATCTACTTCATGTTAATTGTGATATACATTTGCAGAAATGCTTTCATTACACATTTTGTTGTAAGTGCAAGGGTAATACCAGGCAGTTAAAGCAATAGTCAATCTTTAAAATGCAGATCACTATGTACTGGCTGAAACTACACTCCTACTCTTTGCATGACATTGCAAGATAAGATAATGGTGACTTAGTACTTAAACAAATCTGATGTTTACATTCCCATGACTTTCTCTATCTACTATCGCTTATTAGTGAGTATACAAATAATTCATACAAAAGTTTATTTTCCTATCTACTTCATTTTAATAGGAATAAAAGTTTCTGGAAATAGTAGAATTACACATTTGGTTATAATTTATAAATATAAAGGAACAGCAATAGTCAAATGATTAAGAAACTGGACACCTTGTACTGAACTTAAAATTCCATGCTCTTTGCATGCAATCACAAGAGACAACTGAATATTGAAAGGACTTAAAAAGAATCACAAATTATTTAAGAATTCAAAACATTAATAACAGATATCTCAGATATGGCTGATGCCACAAAAGAGTTATTCGATATAAACTGTCTTTCAAAGAGATCTACATTTTTTGTGTACTATGTTTTCATCTATTGCTTAACGTTTACCAGTTATATAAGATTATACAAAACTTCTTCTGAATAAAGGGGACTTTACAGGCTATTCCAGGAAATTCAAGATACACATTTTATTTTTAATGTAGATATCTTTTAATATATGGTATTTTAATAAAAATTTGAAAAATCTTCCCCAAGGTCACAGGTTCAAATCTGGTGAATGGTGATGGATTCTTTTGGACATAAAAATCCTTAACATGGCTTCCTTTGGAAGGGAAGTAAAGCTGGTGATCCTGTGTTATAGATTTATGGTACATAAAAGAACCTCAAGCCTGATAAAAAGGCCTCTGAGCAAAATTTCTGATCTTTCATGCCCAATATAGAATGGGACGCTAAGGACCATAGCAGTTAAAGAGCATCCATAAAGAAAACTCAATTTCAATTTTTGAAAAATCTTCTATGTAAAGGGTAGTTTGGGGTGGGGGAATTTTCTTGAAAATCTTCATGTCGCATCTTTGGAAGATACTATACCCAAATACAAAGTTTCGGATTTATCCTACTTTTGGTTTTTAAATTATGCTGTTCAGATGCGGACATAAAAACTCACACACACCGACCTATTTCTAAAAATATCTTTTTTTTTTATTCAGCAGGCCTCAAAACAAGTATTTCTGTTAAAATCCCAGTATAAAATTTTTAGGTGAAATACAATACTTTCTCTTCTTACTATGTACGTGGTACAGAAATTCAAAATGTATGATGAAGTATTGAAATCCATACCAATAGTAGTGAATATCTTGGAAATGGTTAATACTACAAAAAATGCTATTTCACATAAACAGTGTGTTTTAATGAGATCTGCATGTTTCCTATAGTTATTTGATTAGCTCTTGTGGTTTGTGAATTGGGCAAAACTTGAGGACTTCACAGGCTATTTGCAGAAAATAATTCAATACATATGTACATTTTATTGTTCAGGTCAGTATCTCAAGCATACAATGCTTAGTTTCTCTTTCTCAAGTACACATTTCCACTGAAACCTCAATATCAAATATTTGGACTTACAATAGGTAAGTAATAAAGCAAAATAATTTGCTAAAACACAGAATTATTTGCATAGGATGTTTAAATAGCCTTCCACTGAATGCTGTTTCCCTTTGAGAGAAGTAAGCTGATGCCACTTTGTTTTGATAACTATTTCACACAAACCATGTGTAAACACCAAGTTGGAAAGTAGAATCAGACTTGAAAAATTTAATGTTATGGCCAGGACTTGAAACACAGATCTTCAGCTCTCCATCCTTCAGCTCTGCATTACTTGAGCTAACATGACAAGATGCTTTTAATGTGTATATAGTACATATGTGCAGCAAGAGCATCAATACAGAGAGCCAAAGGTTCATGTTTTGAGTCTCGACTGTGGCTTTGAGTTTTTCAAGTCTGATTCTGCTTTCTAGAATTGCCAATCTCTGTTGCAGTTAGTAAGATACTTTTTTTTGCATGGGGGGAGGGGGGCAAAAATCTACTTTATTAAATTAAACTGGCTTTTTTTTTAGGAACATGAAATTTGGTTTAGTATAGTCTATGGGGTGTACTGCTACACTATGTTGCTCTATTTCACATCTATCTCAATAAAGTCTACAGTTTTTAAATTGCATACAACATGAAAAAGAAAAGTGAGTACACATTAGCCCCTTTTCTTTTGTTAGGGCTCTTGTTGAAGCATGCATTGTCATTCTACTTCCAACATACTGTGTCCCTGTGTAGTAAAACAAATACTAACCTGTAGGAAGACAAGGGTACGAGCTTCTTCATCTGATAGTTCCCGACCTTGTCCAAAAATTCGACATAGTTTACGAATTTTCTTCTTCACTAGTAAACGAGACTCTTCCTCTGTATCTTGCGTATGTGATAGTTCTGCTATCACTGCCAAAATGATGCACAGCTAAACAGAAATAGTGGCATTAATAATGCAATAAGTCTGACATACTTAACTATTTCATTAAACACAATGAAATATGGACATTTTAACTAAGCATTCCTTTCCTTAAATGAGAAAATTCATTAAAAATGCTAAAAAGTGTAACATCCATATAAATTACATTTTAATTTATATTTTAATTTGTGAAAGTCAGTTTATGCTCTGAAAATTAACATTATTAACAAAGAATTGTGGTTTGAAATCAGGGTATGCAGTAGTACTCTGGAGGTATATTTAACTTTATTTGTAATTTGAGTACCAGGGTTTTTTAATATCAGATATCTAAATTGTACAATAGGCCCAAACATTAAAAATTGAATACCTTCGTAGTAGGATCTTATTTTCCCAAGGCAGTCCCACCTGGAGATCCGAACGCTGGACTATTACTCCAGACAATTACATTGGGATTTACCTTTAATTTAGCTAATAGCAATTGATTTTATTAAGGACACAATTTTTTATGTTATGGTGATTGCTTCATTCTTTTTCAAACTTTATTAAGCATAAAGGAGTGCTCATGCCATTGGTCATCGGGTCTCTTGGACCTAGTCAGGAGGTTCAACTTCTTAACCACCAGCTTTTTCCACTTGCTTTTGTGAGCCAATTATTGTTCCATGGCAGGTCCGGAACATCTAAAGAAATATAGAAAGTAGAAGAGGTGAAATGATCCCCTAGGCCTCGAATACTCTAATACCATTGGGGTCGAAGACAACAGGAAGTCAGTCAAGGAAGACTGGAAGAAAAGTGAAGGGGATCTGGTAAGAAAGAGGAAAATGCCAGATTCAATCATTAACTCATCAAAGCGACCAGAGCTAATTGATGAGTAGCCCCTCCCTTTTGTTCACAGGGTGTCTATTGCCTTGAAGGTTTAAAATTTCAGTATATTTTCAGCACAGATTTTGAAAATTTCAGTATTGTATCGTCATATTGAAGCAGTATTAAAATGCACCTTATGGCTAGCTTAATAGTTTTACTGGTTTTAATTGTTTCCACAGCCATAACTTGAAGCTGTGCTTATTACCAGCTGCCATACCTGATGTTGAATGGACAGCTTTTTAAATCTTGAATGACAATTTTATTAATTTACCCTCCGTACTCTGTATAAAATTGTGGCCAAAGCCACATGATACATATAGTTGGCCAAATCATCGATGAAATTTTTGAGTATGGGTGATTTGAAAAGGCTAACCTTATGGCACAGTCAGCCAAACATTGCAAGAGGCTTTGATTGGCTACTCTTCAAGAAAGTCTGACAACTATATTCTAGTAAATTCTGAAACATTGAATTAATGTGTCTCCTCAGTAACAGGGACTATAAAAAGATGGCAGATGGACTATAAAATGTCAGGCAGTTATGATATAATTATGAGTTAGTGATTCATAAATAAAAATTGCAAAGCTAGGCTTTGTAACGGTTTTCTTGTAATGTTTACGTAATATGTTTTTACGTAAATTATTAGAACTTGAAGATCTTATATTGTGCTGCTTTTTGTTTTGTTTGGTTACATAATTTTAACTGCCCCACGTATGGGAGCCAATTTGTAACGTTTTTTTTATAATGTTGTTACTTGACATTACGTGTGTTGAAGCCATCTTGTGACGTCATCCATTTGTTCGGTTTGTAGCTCCATCTAGTGTTAGCAATTTGTGGTACCTAGTATCAGTGTTTGAAAGAATTTTAAGTTTTGTTTATTGTCCTCCGGCTAGCTATTATCTTATCTTGGGTCGAACATGTGTCTTGATCAGGGTTGTGTAAACGGAAAGGAATCTTTTATCCAAAAAGAACACTGATGAAGAAATTTGTTTTATAATTTTTATTGTCAAACACGTTCACTATCACTTTTACATATTGATCTAGATACTCGCCAAACTGAAACTGTTATAATAACTTCTTACTGATCACTTTTAATCAACGTACTTCAACCTTTTGTATAATTAACTTTACCATATTTTAGATCTTTCATAATTCTGCTGCGCGTAACTTGTGAATCTATATCCGATGTATGACGAACTAATACTTTCGACGAACTGACTGACTGAAGACGACGTGTAGTGTACACAGATTTTTGATGAACTGCACGATCTACCTCTGACTTGGCTTTTTATACACCTTCATCCAGATACGCCTAAAGATTATAACTGAACTGCAATTGGCTAATAAAACGCGCCAACATTAGCGTCTATTTTAATATCCAATTAAAATTATGAATACATATGCTTTATGGAGGAAACATTCCAGAAGTTTCTACCGAAAACGCGCCAACATTACGTAACTTCCTCGTTTCCAATAATGATAAACAGCTCACCCCCTCGCTGCATTATTGCACGCTATTATTGACAGTTTCAGTAAGGCCGTATAAACTTATTTCCAAATAATAATTACAATTAATAAACATCTGAAATCAATGTCACATAAAAATGCATATTCATATTACAATCATTATTTACATTTAAGTAATTTGTGATACAAATTACTGCATCATATGCCCCACTAGAAACATAATTATAAACATTTACAACTTGTTTGGAAATTTTATAATTGGGTTTTTAGTCTCCTAAATCTTGGAACACACACTATCACTTTCACTTAACACTTCACACGCATTTAACACACGACATATTTTTTTTTTTTTTATCTTGGCACTACTTACTGGCTCTGGTTTAATTAATTTAGATATTAATCTGACATCACAAAATTTTTTATAGCAAATACTGTACCCTAAATTATTTAATTACTGTTACCAAATTGTTTACTTTCTTAAGTTGTTGACAAAAATTTATACATTTAAGATTTTTGTAATTGTTTAACATTTTTACCAAAATATTCACCCTCTACACAAATATATTGATGTCTCTTAAATCTAGACAATGTTTCACCTTTGCTGTTTGCTACATAAGTATTTTTTTTTTAATTATTTTTACACATTTTTGTTATTTTGTACTTTATTTTAACAATACTCTTGGAATTGTATTTACGTACTTTTAATTTAATATCATATTAAGTTTCAATCTTTGCATTCTTAATTTTCAAATGTTGTTACAGTTACTAAAAATTTAATTATTTTTTTTAAACATTTCTCTTTTTTTTTTATAATTTATTTCTCTTTTCAAATGACATATATAAATAGTTAACCCTCTTACGTTCCAATACATTTCTCTGCAAGTCATCTTTAACTATCCAGCATTTACTTTACATCTCATCGCTATTTACCCTCCTGGATCAAATTGTGTGTGGCTAAACATTACTCGTAGCCGTATCCTAACCTTCAAATTTTTGTTCATGAATAACCTCTTGTATTCATATGAAATTTCGTCCCTTGATAACATTTGAAAACAATCTAAAGTTTCTTGTACAACAAATCTTTTAACAACTGTCATTTTCAATTCTTCTACTATCTCTTTAACTTGAGAATACTCTGACAAATCTGTACCAAACTGTACTGGACTGGAGTTTTCATTTTGAACATCTTGGTACAGTTTATTTCTTTGCATTACTGACTCATTCTGTATTTCTGATATCTCCCCTCTGAAATTAACCTGCGCCTGATTCACATCTACATTCATAACCTCTTTTATCTCTCTTATCTCACTTGAAATACTACTCACTTGACTTCCTAACTCTGTACATTCTACATTAACCTCACTTTTAGTATTAACCTCACTTTTTTGTTACCTATTTCCTTGCTCATGTCCAACATTTTCTTTGAAACTTCTCCTATCTCACTTACTATTACTTCCTCATTTTCATCTCTCATTTTTGGCATACTACTATCTACCTTCATAACTTTCTTTTCAGTTTCTTCCCTGCTTTGATCTACTTTTTGCTCTAATATCTCATTACTCCTACCAATATCTTCAATTGATTTCCTATGATCCTTTTTTATATCTTCTCTCAATTCCTCAAAACTCTGATCTACTTTTTGTTCTACACTCTTAATAATATCTTCTCTTAATTCCCTATTATTCTTTTGCATATCTTCCCTGTTTTGATCTATTTTCTTTTCTAATTTCTCATTATTCTTACAAATTTCTTCCCTTAATTCTCTATTATTCTGATCTAGTTTTTCTAATTTCTCATTAGTCTTACCATTATTTTCCCTCATACTCTTAACAATATCTTTCAGCATTTCCATCATCATACTAGCATCAAAATTAACATTTCCTGCTATTCTATTCTCACTTTCTGCACTAACATTTTCACCCTCAAATCCTAAAAAGTTTGGGCTATTTTCTGTAACCTGTATTGAATTACAGCTAACTGTTACATTATCTCCCTCCATAATTATTTCTTCTGTATTATTAGTAGCCATTGTTTTCTTTATCCTACCACTCCTTAAGTACATTTGAAGGTTACAATTTTGTTTTCTAAAAAAAAATTACGATACTCTGACCTTTGTGATGCTGTCTGTTGCTGTTACATTAATGTCCAGCTTCCTGCCCCTCTCTCCTAGGTTATATGTCGCTTCGATGAATCTTCGTCGTTTTGTTGTCCTGTAGTTTGAATTTCCCTGTTGCCTTGTAATCTCGGAATTACGATTGTAGTCTGTCGTCCCTGTTGTTTCTGGAATCTGCGTCTTGTAGATCATTTCACTGCTGCATTCGTTCCACGTCCTGGTTCCTTTCCTGGTCACTCTGCCCTTCCTGGTTATGCTGATCCTTTCCTGGTCATCGTGTTCCTTTCCTGGTCACTATGCCCCACGTTGGGCGCCCATTTGTAACAGTTTTCTTGTAATGTTTACGTAATATGTTTTTACGTAAATTATTAGAACTTGAAGATCTTATATTGTGCTGCTTTTTGTTTCGTTTGGTTACATAATTTTAACTGCCCCACGTATGGGAGCCAATTTGTAACGGTTTTTTTATAATATTGTTACTTGACATTACGTGTGTTGAAGCCATCTTGTGACGTCATTCATTTGTTCGGTTTGTAGCTCCATCTAGTGTTAGCAATTTGTGGTACCTAGTATCAGTGTTTGAAAGAATTTTAAGTTTTGTTTATTGTCCTCCGGCTAGCTATTATCTTATCTTGGGTCGAACATGTGTCTTGATCAGGGTTGTGTAAACGGAAAGGAATCTTTTATCCAAAAAGAACACTGATGAAGAAATTTGTTTTATAATTTTTATTGTCGAACACGTTCACTATCACTTTTACATATTGATCTAGATACTCGCCAAACTGAAACTGTTATAATAACTTCTTACTGATCACTTTTAATCAACGTACTTCAACCTTTTGTATAATTAACTTTACCATATTTTAGATCTTTCATAATTCTGCTGCGCGTAACTTGTGAATCTATATCCGATGTATGACGAACTAATACTTTCGACGAACTGACTGACTGAAGACGACGTGTAGTGTACACAGATTTTTGATGAACTGCACGCGATCTACCTCTGACTTGGCTTTTTATACACCTTCATCCAGATACGCCTAAAGATTATAACTGAACTGCAATTGGCTAATAAACCGCGCCAACATTAGCGTCTATTTTAATATCCAATTAAAATTATGAATACATATGCTTTATGGAGGAAACATTCCAGAAGTTTCTACCGAAAACGCGCCAACATTACGTAACTTCCTCGTTTCCAATAATGATAAACAGCTCACCCCCTCGCTGCATTATTGCACGCTATTATTGACAGTTTCAGTAAGGCCGTATAAACTTATTTCCAAATAATAATTACAATTAATAAACATCTGAAATCAATGTCACATAAAAATGCATATTCATATTACAATCATTATTTACATTTAAGTAACTGCATCAGCTTGTAGCGCATTTCTCAGAATAAATAAAGTTGGTTATAAGTTAACCAGTGTTTTTACTTGTCATGTTATTGTACAATGGTCTAGAAGATTTTTATGCTGAATTCTACCCCTTACCTCTTTCTTATAACTGTAATTTCATAAACCTCCTGTGCTATTCATAACATTGGAGCAAAAATTCACTAATATTCGCAGAAATGGGAATGAAATACCAGCATATGTATTTCTGATCATAGTCTCTCCCCCACCCCAAAATCTTCCAAATTTTGAAAAGCTGTTCCGTCTGTAAAACATTTTTAAGGTTAAAAGATTATCCAAGTAGATGAGTCATTTTTACATAAGCACAGTAGATGAAATGTTAAAATATTTGTATCTTCTCTTTAGTTCTGTAATTATTTTATAACATATAGGCTCAACAATTTTCACATTAAGGGAATAAAAATCCTGACATATATGTCAACAAAACAGAAATAAAACCGGGCAGTAGATATGCAGATGCTGTACTCCTCAACAAACAAACAAACTAAAGGTTTTGGACATTGCATATAGTTTCTTACCACTGACAGAAGCCTCCTTCTGTTATTGATCATAAATATCAGTTTATTAGTTTCTGATGTTACTTCTTCTTTACACATTTTATACACTGATAATGTTCTCTCCTCATATATTTCTTGTGCAGTAACGATTGTAATCAGCAACATCCCTGTGAATTTGATGACACTAGTGTTTACCTCCTTCTTAATGTTTAAAGTTCTAACCCATCATCCCCTACCATAGGGATGTGTAACCTCCACAGTATTTTTATTTGGATATTAGGTAATAATTGAGCCAAGTTTTCTTAAAATGGATTTAGTAGTTTGGGAGGAAAGTGGTCCACTCTATACTTCTTCACTTTTAAGGTTTTGACCTCTTACCTCCTTCCCTGAGTAATGTGTAACCTCCACAGTATTTTTGATAAGGAAGTAAATAATAAGCGTGCATGTTTACTTTAAATTGGTCCAACAGTTTGGGAGATGTGGAACGAATATATGTAACCCAGTTGAGGAAACCACTGGTTATGTTGCAAATCATATTTTTACAGGAGAGCCAAAAAGTAGTAGTTCAGGTTGAAAATATTAATTTTCAGATTCTAGTGCCATATGTTGGAATGATCCTGAAACTAATTTATGAACTAGTTTCCAATCTTGAAACAGTGCTGGAAATGTGTGAAAAATACAATTAGATACACTACTGTATATATTGGGCAGGTGGTTTTCAAATAATCACAGTAACAACCATTTAAATCCCCTTCAAACTGTGTTATATATTATTATTATTATTATTATTATTATTATTATTATTATTATTATTATTATTATTATTATTATTATTACACTAGTCTGCATTTTCAAACTTTTTGTCAGATGATTTCTTAAAAGTAGGTATTCTGGTATAAGTTTTTTATGCTGGTTCAAGAAATAACTTACGTTTTTTTCTATCACGTCAGGTTTTTACACAAAATAAGTAATGTTTTGACAATTTTACT
This sequence comes from Deroplatys truncata, assembly GCA_030765065.1. Lineage (NCBI taxonomy): Eukaryota > Metazoa > Arthropoda > Insecta > Mantodea > Mantidae > Deroplatys > Deroplatys truncata. The sequence continues at coordinate 130,786,614 of CM060984.1, forward strand.
AATGAGTGTAGAAAACTATTCAAATACCATTTCACAAAAATGTTTGTATTCAAGAAACATTTTAAGAATACTCTCAAGAACTCCCCTAATTTATTTCATGACTACATTTTAACAAAACAAGAAGCCAAAATGTTTCATTTAATTTTTTTCAAACTTTCTCTTCTTTGACTTCCTTGCAAATCCTTGAAGATGACTGTCCCTCCTCAACATCCAACAGTAGTTGGCCATCATAGTTTCATTCCATCTCCCCTGGTACCTCCTCTCCATTTCCTTCATATCTTGGTGAAAACGTTCACCCTGCTCTTCACTATAATGTCACAGATTTTCTGGAAAGTAGTCGATATGTGAATGCAGGAAATGCACCTTTACACTCATGTTAAAACCCATCTTCTTGAAATTTTCCAACATTGTTTCGACAATGGCCTTGTAATTAGGATCTTTGTTATTGCCTAAGAAGTTTTCAGTAACTGATCGGAGGGCGCCCATGCTTCTATTTCTCTCTCATTCATTGTCTTCTCAAAATCTTCATCCTTCATCAATTTCTTTATTTAAGGACCAACAAAAATTCCAGCCTTTAATTTGTCTTGTGTAATGAAGGGAAATTTCTTGGAAAGGTACTTGAAGCAGGGTCCATCCTGTGGTAGAGCCCTTACAAATTGTTTCATCAAGCCCAATGTTATGTGTAGTGGCGGAAGCAATATCTTTATATCTCTATATCTCTATATTTTTGAAGTGAAATTGTGAAAAAACTGTACGTGATAGAAAAAAACTAAAAGCAGTTCTGAAATCATCATAAAAAAGTGAGTCAGAATCACTTATTAGTTTTCAGTCATCCGATATCATGCACACTAGTGTTATTATTATTGTTGTTGTTGGTGGTGGTGGTTTTTAAATTAGTGAATTGCATTGCTTACCTGCATTGATTGTTTTCATTGTTGTACAAAGGACATGAGAGACTACTTAGGAAAGGTAATGACAGAAGTCATTTTAATACAGAGCCAGTAAAAGAAAACAGAGAAGCTCTGTAAAGAAGAGATAATATTCCTCCTGCCCTCAGTCACCTTGTTCTTATTCTGGTTCCTGTCACCATTCCTTATACACGGCTCAATAAATGCAACTATGCCTCTGTAGCTGGTCTGAATTTGTCTTTTGTTACATTATAAAATCAGTACACATATTTGGGATCATGTGCGATTCATCACTTCAAAACCATTACCCTTGTGGAAACTTTGTGACAAATAAAGAAGCAAATTATCTTATAAGTATGCTTCACCACTACTTGGAAAACTTTGATGAGACAGAGTTCTTCTTAATACAAACAACTGTGTTATACAAAATTAGAATAACATTGTCTTATGCTTTTTAGTGCAGAGGGTGATGAAAGGAATGCTCTGTAAGATTACCATTTCATTTTTCACTATAGGTTATATTTATTTTAAAGCTTCCTTTATTGAAAGGATGCCTCATGGACAAAGCATAACAAATACAAAATTACCAATAAATACACATATAAATGGTTGATAGGGTAATAAGAAAAGAACAAAGTCATACAATGAAACAATGTTAGAAGTAAGTAATATAATGTTAAGATTAGAAAATGTTTTTTAAAACTTTTACAAATATCCATGTAGAAGAGATTGAAATATAAACTGTGGGTAGTTTTGAAAATTCATGATGATTTGGGGGAAGCCAGTAGAAGAACATGTGAGGCATTACTGTGGATAACAAGGGCTATAAATATGATGTTTTTGAGGGCTACTGATCCTTTCAGCGGATGTTCCAAACGATTTGATGTCAATAGTGAGTAAGCCAACATCTTGCAGGTGTCAGCGAAAAACTTTGGAATTGTTCCATGGGCACGTATTAACAGCCCAATCACCACAATGTAGCCAAGAGAATGTTTTTCTTCGTAATATGGAACTGTTGGCTGATAGATATTTGTTTTCTTATCATCGACCTCCTTGGCTTGGGTAGGATTCGTTTAAAATCCTATTGTTGGATCTAATATGTAACCAATATGTGAGCCAGGTTTATAGACAATTATATCAATATGCCGTGTACTTCCTTGTGTAGCAATTCCGGAGATCTCTTCATGGGTCATATGTCCAACCTTCTGGAGAGAATTAGCAACATATGCCGAATCGTGTGGCTGACCGTAGGGACAAAAGCCGAGGACGCGTGAAAGAGTTTCAAACTCGCTGCGACAACGGCTAAGATCCTGACTTCGACCCGGTACAGCTTGGATCGCAGCAACGTTACAAGTCATCAATAAGGCTCCATTCAGTGCTGAGTAGTCCGTTGTGATGTAAAATCCAGTTGTTAGCACGAGTGCATTCCTTATATTGAATGACACCCTTGACTTTGTGAGTTTGCTCACTGCACTGTTCATATTCCTTATCCCTTAGTTCAGTTCTAATCTTGCAGCGGTCAATGTACCGATCTTTGGGATTAATGTATTTGGTTAAATGTGTTAGTTTAATTGGTGCAGATATTCGTGGATCTTCTTTTGAATATTATTGAATTTTAAGATGTATGGATCCATGTTTTTGGCTAAACTACGTACGCCGTTGAGCCGTACGCCGTTATGGCTTCCCTCTGAGCTTTGAATAACCCGAGGTCTTTGTATTTTCTTTGTGTATATACCTAGAATTAGGTATGTCCGTTGGTAGCTGCAGGATTTATTTTAGGTCGCCTCTTATGTAGGCATTAGTGAGGAATGACTGTGGGATATTTTCTTGAAGTGTGGTTTGAAATGTATAAATCAAAGACGGACAAATTGATGAACTAATGATGTTAAACTTCTGATCTAGGTCTAACAGTGGCAAAGAGGTCAGCAAATCAAGTTTGGTCTTTGGTGAATTGAGAGCGGACTTTGGATCAAATATAGCCGAAAAATTGATGCCCAAATAATGGACATATTTATACAGTGAATGAGTATGTCGTTCGAGATGTGTAAAGATTCCTATATTAATTTCCCTTTAGAGCTGTTAATGGCGACGTATTTATTATAGTTGATTGATAGTCCAATTTCAATAAAGCCTTGCGCAGCCGTTCATGTTAGTTCCAAAGCATATGGACGGTCCTTTGCAATCAAGACGGTATCTTTGGCGAATCCAAGAACTGTGACTGGGGACACATCGGAAACTAGGTTATAACCATAAGCAGAGGCGACAGACTCTTCGGACAGTTCATTTAAGATATGATCAGTTGCTAAATTGTAGAGAGCTGGGGAAAGTGGGGAACCTTGCATGACTCTGTTTTCAGCGTAATCGCCTTAGTTTTCGTCGATTGATTTCAATATTCATGTAATTATGTTCTCGAAGTTTGGATATTAGGTTAGTTAATTTGCTTGGAACTGGCAAGGATTTAATGTCTTTTTCATACGAATATGTCCTATATTATCAAATGCTTTGCTTGCATCCAAGAAAACAACAGTGCCATCGCATTTTTTAATTTTAGTGCCTGTTAAATCACTCTTAGAATGGAGATGTTGATTAGAGTTCCGGGAGAATTGGTGAAACCTCGCTGATATTTGTTGAATGTTCCCGCAAACGTCTGTCCAATACTTTCTTAACAACTCTGCGTACGACGGAACAAATAGTTATTGGACACCAGTTGCTGATCTCATTGTCTCCCTTTTTATAAATTAGAAGATTGTGGTATTCAAAAAGGGGGGAATTAAGCAAATATGAAAAGTGGAAGGGAGAGAATAAAGATTACAGGGTGGTGCGTGACTGTATTTATTTAGGAGTAAAAATAGATGGAGGTAATAAATGGGAGAAACAAAAGAAGTTTGCATTGGCAAAAGGTAAAGGGGCGATGGCAGCAATTAGAAGCTGCAAATATAGAGTACCTAATATAAATGTTTAATGGTTGGAAAAAGTACATGAGATGGTTGTGGAGGCAAAAATGTTGTATGGTATAGAAATATGGGGATTAGATAGAGGATGGGAAAGTATAGATGAGGTGCAGGATGCTTTGTAGAGAAATACTAGGGTTACCGAAGGCAATTGTAAGACAGGTAGCGCAATTAGGGATGGGCGGGGTGGCGACTAAGGGGAAGATAATGGAAAGAGCTTTGAAATTTTGGATCAGAACTTTAAATCTAGGAAAAGGTAATGTGTTAAGACAATGTATAGAATACCTAGAGAATAGTTTAATGAATGATGGATGGGTAAGTAATTTACGGAACATTTTGGAGGAAAATGGGTTAGGAGACATGTGGAGAAGGAGAGAAAATAACATGAAAAATGTTTGGAAAATGGCGAGGAAAAGACTGGAAGATATAGAAATACAAATCATGTTCAGTGAGATTGCCGAAAAGAGCTCATTGGTTTGTTATAGGCCAATGAAAAATACATGGGGTAGGGAAAAATATATAGACATAGTAAATAAAGAAGAGAGAGAATCTATTGCGCGGGTAAGAACCGGAGCATGGAGGCTAAAAGGGTTAAGACAGGGTATTCCTCAGAACCAATGTCCGATATGTGGTGGTAATGAAGACATTGAACACATAGTATTTAAGTGCCAAGGAACAGAAAATGGAAAAGAGAATTTTTTTAAAAAAGTGGTTGAAGGAGGGTAGGAATACACTTATAATCGAAATGATGTGCAAAGACGCTAGGAGCATTGGACAGTTTTTGTGTAAAGTCAAAAATAAATGGCTTTGGACAGTGGATAGAGAAAAGTAAGAGGTAGTGTATCTTACTTATGAAAAACTATGGTGAATGTGTGAGGTAAAGTAATCAATATGTGAAAAGTGAAAAACAAGTGGAAATGGGACATGAGAAACTGAAACAAGATAGTTTATTGACGAGAAATTGTAAAATGTAAATAAACTGTAGTGATTGTCTACAGAATGAGTTGCCGGGAAATTGTAAAATGTAAATAAACTGTAATGATTGTCTACAGAATGAGTGGCCAGAGTCAAAGTTCAGTAGACAATCAAATTGTAAATCTCTTAGCATAATAAATAAATAAACAAAATAAAAATTAGAACGTCCTAGCTGATAGAAAACACTGCGGTTTCTAGCATTTTTGTCGCAATGGAGGCAATTATTTCGAAAACAGTTTCATCTTTAACTACCCTCATCATTGGTCTGGTCCGAGTGCCGTATCCCCAGCCATGCCTAAAAAACTGAGTTTTATTTATGGACGCTATTTAACTACTATGGTCCTTAGCGTCCCATTCTATATCGGGCGTGAAAGAGCGGTAATTTTGCTCACAGGTCTCTTTATAAAGTTTGAGGTTCTTTTACTGCCGTAAATCTACATCACGGGACCACCGGCTTTACTTCCCTTCCGAAGGAAGTCATACTAAGGATTTTTACGCCCGAAAAAATCCAACGCCCTCCGCCGGGTTTGAACCCGCGACCTCGGGAACTAGAGGCTAACATGGCACCCCTAGACCAGGGAGGATGACTGTAGCCATACCTGATACCACTGACGAAACATCTTGTTAGATAACTGTTACTTGAAACAGATCATCTATCTCGACCCTTTCTGTTTCAGTTAAAGAGCTAGTGTAACATGGACGTTGACTATTGTTGTCAGTGCAAAAATGTGAGGAATAGGCCTCATATACAGTCTGATCGTTGATTCTGCACAAAGGTTTGTCTGTTTCAGTGACAGATCTAATTACTTTACGACTTTGTTTATAATAGTTGAATTGTGTGAGTTTATATTTATATTTATTTTTGCATTTTTCTCTTTTTCGTGTGGTAGCCCGTTGAAGATTCGAACAATTTATGTATTTTCTTTGTGTATTTACACTTCTTTATTTTGACGCGCCCCAAAGCATTTGGTTGTAAGATGCTTGGGTCCGGGCAAGACATCAAGACCATTAGCTAAAAATTGTACGAAATCATTAACATCCTGATCAAACATATTTGTATCGTGGATATTCGTACATTTAGCTTTCCAAACTAACCGTCCTTGTTTACATTCAGATAATTTATTTGGAGCTGAAAAGTTTGAGTTCTCGGGTTTATCATTTTCTGGGCCTTGGCTAATGTAATGTTCCAAGGGATTTTTGTAATTTGCGACTGCCGTTCAACTAGTATATTCCGGTGGACATCAGGATGTGATCTGCTAATATGTATGGACACTCCTCTGTTGCTGAGAAATGATTTATCACAATGCGAGCAGGGGCTCAGTTTAATCAATCCGCAAAGTCTGGGAACTTAGTGAACTATCGGGACATTGCACGTTATCATCATCTTTTACATTGGGTTCGTCTTCCTGGGATGCGGAGTAATGGCTCCTGGCGAGGTGTATATTAGTGCCACGCGTTGTAAACTGCTTACTGCATAACTTGCAAGTCACTAAAGTAGGTGCGGCTTTAGATGTGTGTGAATCGTTGTTAGAAAGCATATTAATCTTGATAACCAAGATAAACAATTTAAGGAGAATTCACCAAATATGTATGTCAAAATAAACGATAAAAACACTTCCAAAAACATTACTATCATTTTCACAGGTTTCCAAAGACGGTTACTTCATAAGGCTAATATAATCTTGACATTCAAGTGTACCAAAACGCATAAACCGCAATAAGAATACTGTGTGACTGTACCAATTAATGTCTTGGCTTACTGGATCAAGGATATGACTAGAAATAATCCCAGTTAAATAAAGCAGTAATTGCTGGAAAAGAAAGTAGACATTATTCAAATGTTAGGCTGGTTCTTTTGGAACTTGTAATGGGATAAATATTTACCAAATCACTAGTTTCAATCATTTCTCCATAAATGTAGATCAGCCTGGAGTTATGTGGCAAATAGAGTTGAATGACGAAGCTGTTAGTGTGAGTATTTAGTGATGCTAACAATATACCCTAAGGTCTCACCCATTCCAGAACAAATTTATTTGTATGGAAATATTCAACAACATTGCACAGCTGAAACTAGATATCTGTTTTATCCATAGCCTCAAAATTACTTACAGTGAATCAGGACCAAGCAATATGGACATTAAGGAAACTGAAAAAGAAAAGGGTAGCATGAAACGGGGGAAAATGTGTAGAAACTCCAACCTCCGATTATTTAGCGGAAATAAAAAGAATATTGTAAAATGGATATGCAAAACAATAACTTATTCAAAAAAGATTTACTTGATTAACAATATACCCCAAGAAACAAACATCTGAACATTTAATCCGAAATAACGCTGTGTTATAGGATACTTCATCCAATTTTACTTTCTCTGCCATGTACATAATAGATAGAGAAGGTATTGCATTCCATTCTAAAATTCCATACCGAGATTTCATCGGAAAAATATTTTGAGGCACCATGATTCCAAAACAAGCATTTTTAGACAAATATCCGCGCGTGCGTGTCTGTGAACAGCAGAACTAAAAAAGAAAAGTCCGACAAATGCCAAACTCGGTATTTAGGTTCAGTAACTTTCAAAGGTGCGACGCGAAGATTTTCAAGAAAATCCCCTACACCAAACTACTATTTACATGGAATATTTTTCGAAACTTATTTTCTAAAAATTAGCTTACAATTTGATTAAAATATCACATATTAAAGATATTTTCACGACAAATAAAATGTGTATCTCGAATTTACTAGCCTGTGAAATCCTCTTCATTTGGAAGGAATTTTGTATAATCGTGTATAAACAGTAAACGTTAAGCGATAGACGAAAATGTACTACTCAAAAAGTAGATCTCCTTAAAACACACAGTTTATTCCAAATAACTTTTTTTGTGGTATCAGCCATTTCCGAGATATCGGTTATTAATGGTTCGATTCGTTAAATTCTTTGTCATACTATTAAAGTCCTGTCGATTTGCAGTTGTTTCTTGTGAATGCACGGAAAGAGCATGAAATTTTAAAGTCAGCATATAACGTTCAGCTCTTAAACATTTGACTATCAGTGTTCCCTTTGTATTTATAATGAAATGAGTAATGTTGCTATTTCTGCAAAGGTTTATCTCTATTAAAATTAAGTAGATAGAAAAATAAACTTTCGTAAGAATAATATGTATACGCACTAATAAATGATAAGAGGGAAGAGAAAGCCATGTGAATGTAACACTTCAGATTTGTCCAGTATGTAACCACAAATTCCAGTATAATTTCAGTATATTCAGTATGTAAAAAAAAATCAAGCATATATCCAGGATTTACAGTATCAGTAGACATACGGGTTCATGATGTAAGAACATGACTATACCAACAGCTGCACCACGGGAAATATAGGGTTGGAACATTAGGTAACTGTCCAGTAAAGCAACCCACATTATGCTTTATTTTTATAAGGCATTTCTTTCATACAAATAAACTTTAGTATCTTAAATGAATTATTTTTTGTGACAGTAAAGTAAGTTGTCTTACAAAAATAATATAAAGTTATGCTAAAACACACAAAATAAGAGAACAATGTTAAAGAATGAAAATCTAATCATCTATGACACCCTCAGTCTCTGTAACACACTCTTGAGGTTGATTAATTGCAAGCTTTAGGTGAGATTCAAGATTTTCTTCTATCATACACAACCGTTTAGAATTTAAAATCCAATTGAGCTTAGAAAAGCTTCTCTCAGTTGAAGCAGATGATGGAGGAACCACTATTGCCTTTATTGCTAGCGTACTTAGTGTAGGTATCTTAGAGGAATGTTTCTGTCGGAAGGATAAAGCAGTAATAGAAGACAAAGTTTCTTCCTGTACCATTGGTGGATATGTTGATATTTCTTCCACTGGAACATTTATAACTGGAACTGTTAGAGAAGCGTTTCAGTTCACCTGAAGTGAAGATGGAACCAACCTGCTCAGGAACCGCTAATGCTGGATCTAAATTCTGAACCTCCTACCAGAAGCTTTCTGTAGGATGACGTTCATTCATATATGTCTCAAGTTTTTTACATGCTGCACTAGAACTTTGAAGCATATGAAGAACTGATGATGGAATAAGCCAGGTCTGCGTTGCGTCAGTATTATCTGATTCCAAAACCTGTATTTGTTGACAAATGCCATCAGAAATTTCAGATATATGTAGCTCTGAGTTGAAGTTGAAGGGTTTCATTTTCAACCAGACGTTTTAACTTTGTTACAGCAGCACTACCTTCACCATCTTCCAGATCGATCCAACGTTTAACTGCATTGAAATTCATGCTGTAATATTTTCCTGTCTTCAGCCATGTGTCCCATTGAGTAATTACTGAAAGTGGAGATAGATCAAATGATCTGATTCCTTTAAGCATTCCAGTAATCTCTTCCTTCTGGTGGAGTTTCACTAAAGCAGCCTTAACAGCTGCAATGAATTCATCAGCAATTTTGAGTGAAAATCTAACTTCTTCAGCACAAAGATGCAACACGTGAGCCCAACAGGTAGAGTGTAAAAACTGAGATGCAACTCCAGCCAATCACCTGCCAGCAGAAAGCATATATGTTGCACTGTCCGATATTAAAACAATGAAGTTGGACCTGTGAACACCAATAAGATATAGTGTGTCAAGTATTAAATTTACAATAAAATCAACATTGCAATGTTGTACTATTTTGGTTTTCACAAGACGGGGTTTCTCGCCTAAAACATCAAATGGAGCAACAAGAATATTCTTTATATCTGTCGTTTCATCAACCACTAGATATACAGATTTTCCCTCACATTTTGACTTGGTTTCCTGGAGGTCTTCATCGGCGCACTTGACAAGGTATCTTCTCAGAGCGGTTTCACTGGGAGCCGGTTTCATACTTGTAGGAGTTGCTATCCATGACGAAACCCTTTATTGTAGAAGACATGGAATGGAATACCAGCAGAAGTGAATGTTTTGACCATTTCTTTCATATTATCCTTTGAACTTTCCATACGCTGCCATACTTGAGGTATAGTACTGGTACGTATGCTGCTAGAACCGCGTGAAGTTGAAGCATGTCCATCACTCTGTTTCGGAGATCTATGTTTGAAATTTTCCACATGCTTTTGAACAACGGACTTATTTTCAAAATTAATGCACTCTGAACATGAGATATATAAAAGTTTCCCCTTTTCAGTCACAAAATAATCCGTGAGAAACTCACAAACCCTTTGAATTGCATTTACAGCAATTTTTGGCATGCTGATGTTCAATAGATCTGAACTGCTTTGATTCAGATCGTATACTGACCATAAAACCGTTAAACTTCACGCACAAGATGTTCATTTTTGAAATTTATAGTTTTTCATTGTTGCTGGGAATATTTCTACTTTCTCTACTACGTATAGTAAATAGGGGAAGTATTGTATTCCACCCATAAATTCGATACCGAGATTTCACCGGAAATATATGTTTTGAGACCCCTGAATCCAAAAATAGCATTTTTGGAAACATGTCCGTGTGTGTGCGTCTGTGAACAGCATAACTCAGAAACGAACAGTAGGATAAACACCAAAATTGGTATTTAGGTTCAGTATCTTCCAGAGATGCGACACGAAGGTTTTCAAGAAAATCCCTCCACCCCAGATTACCCTTTACATGGAACATTTTTCGAAAATTTTAATTTTCTCAAAAATGGCTCTAACGATTTTGATTAAAATATCATATGTTTAAGATATTTTTATGGTAAATAAAATGTATATCTTGAATTTTCTGGGAATGTCTCCAAAAGTATTCTTCATTGTGAACGACTTTTGCATAACGGTAAACCATAAGAGATAGACAAAATTTTATTACACAAAAAATGTAGATCGCATTAAAATACACAATTTATGCCATATATATTACTTCCTCTACTACGTATAGTAAGTAGGGGAAGTATTGCATTCCACCCAAAAATTCGATACCGAGATTTCACCGGAAATACATGTTTTGAGACCTCCTGAATCCAAAAAAAGCATTTTTGGAAACATGTCCGTGTGTGTGTCTGTGTGTGTGTGTGTGTGTGTGTGTGTGTGTCTGTGTGTGTGTGTGTGTCTGTGAACAGCATAACTCAAAAACGAACAGTCGGATAAACACCAAACTTGGTATTTAGGTTCAGTATCTTCCAGAGATGCGACACGAAGGTTTTCAAGAAAATCCCCCCACCCCAGAATACCCTTTACATGGAACATTTTTCGAAAATTTTAAGTTTCTCAAAAATGGCTCTAACGATTTTGATGAAAATATCATATGTTTAAGATAATGTCATGAGAAATGAAATGTATATCTCGAATTTTCTGGGAATGTCTCCAAAGTATTCTTCATTGTGAACGACTTTTGCATAACTGGTAAACCATAAGAGATAGACAAAATTTTGCTACACAAAAAATGTAGATCGCGTTAAAATACACAACTTATGTCATATACATTTCTTTTGTTGAGTGAACCGTTTCGAGATATTGCTTGTTATTTCCTTAAATTTTCCAATACTTATACTTTTTCTCAAATTCGTTATTCATTTTTTTTGTCCTAGACATGCAAAGAGAATGGAATGCGCCACATAGCAACCAGCGCTTAAAATATTTGACTATCGCTTAAAAGCTACCATATTCCCCTTGCATCTACAAGAAAATTAGCAATAAGATTGACATCTCGATATCTCGATTAACATGAAGGATATGGAGAATAGGCGTTTGTATTAATAGATTGTACAAGAGTAGAGAAAGTCATGTGAGTTTAACACATCAGATTTTTGTTGTTGTTGAGTGAACCATTTTCGAGATATTGCTTGTTATTCCCTTAAATTTTTCAATACTTATTTTTTCAAATGGGAATTCGTTATTCATTTTTTTTTGTCTTGGATACGCAAAGAGTTATAATCTGTGGCAAAGAGAATGGTGCTGCACCTAGCATCCAGCTATTAAGAGATATGTCCGTGCTTATATTGCCCTTGCAAATACAAAACAAGGGGAACGTAGTAGGCCTTAAGCGATAGTCAAATATTTTTAGAACTATTCGCTATGTGTAAAATGTAATTCTCTTTGCATGTCAAAAGATCGTTTCTGCAAATGTTTATCTCGATTAATATGAAGTAGATGGAGAATAAGAGTTTGTAAAAACAGTTTGTACAAGAGTAGAGAAATTCATGTGAGTGTAACACATCAGATTTTTAATTTCTGTATTGAATCTAAGGTTAGATTTTGAACAGTACCTAGTTAATTTCCAAGAATTATGCTTTATATTATATATTGTGCTTTTATGCTTTTTTAAAATTATGCGTTGTTGTGCTTTTAAAGCTTATTTTCCCCAGATCCTTGGACCTCCAAAATTATGTTCTGGATAGCAACCACGTGTCTAAAGTCCTGTTGTGCTTTTTATGCATATTATGTTTTGGGGTTGCTCTGCTGTCCAGGTTGGTTCCTTTAAGTTTTCAAAAAGAAGGTATTAAAGGCTGCTCCCCCCGTTAGACAACAATTGTCTGTCCAGAGTCTTTTGAGCCAGCGGTAGGCGCAGGTAGAAGACCGGTTAGTCGCGGCAAGGTCGGGTTCGTGTGTCAGCTCTTGGTTATTGTTACAGTGCCGCCTCGCGAATTTCTTATCTTCCATCTCCACTGGCTCAAAAGCCTCTGAACAGACTATACCTTTATTCGTATTCTCCCAATGGATTCCTGGACATTGTGGATTGTGTAACAATGAGAAAGCAGACATCTTAGCGAAAAAGGGAAGCAAAATTTAAAATAAAATACAACTAAAGTACCACTGGAACCAGTTAAACGTGCCATTAAGAAGAAAATCAATAATGATTATAACTCGAAATTAACTACAAATATATTAAATTCCAAAGGAGAAAAATTCATAAAAAGCCTGAACTAATACCTGAACTACCTCGAAAAACAACCATCGCCATGTTCAAACTTACCACTGGACAAGACTGCCTCAGCAAACACCTTCACAAAATTGATTGCTGTCATTTCCAAATTGTCTGTTATGCAATAAGGAAGAAGAAATTAATAATGATAATTTATTAATATGTGAACAGCTTAAATCGTATCCAAGCGTGACCTCAATATACAGTAAACCCTCGTTTAACCGAATTCCAAGGGACCGAAAATTAGCCAATGGTTAAGTTCCGTAAACTTTATTATGAATACTTTGACATTTAAGTACGTCACGTTTTTTGTATTTTTTTCTCTCTTAGCATACTAAATAAATTAAAAACAAAGATCACTAACATTTTAGCTTTTATGGTCTCTAAATACCATTTTCACGACTTCCGAGTATCTCGTTTTCTTGGTATTATTAAGGCGTGTAGAATTGACGTAAGTTATATGTATGATTTTGACATTCAGACTACTGTATTTAATAGGGAGGACGTAATATTCCTGCTATTAGCAAACAATACACAAAATTATTTCACAAATTGACTTAAAACCTATCTACATAGCTTCAATAAAACCGTAAAACGGTTTGCCTCTCATTCAACTTAATGTTTATTACTTTGTGAAGGGAGCAAACAAGTGTCTTATACAACTAACATGCTCTTTGAGACATCTGAAGTTTCAGAGCTTGTTGTGGCTCACACTGTTACGTCATGACCTCAGCGTTCGAGTAGTGTCGACACGGTTTCGAGGAGTACCGCAATCGGAACTACTCGAGCTATCAGGAAGACAAAAATTCGATCACAAATCGATGAATTTGAACTCGACTACCTTAGGTTTATTTCCCTGAAATGTAATACATTTGCTATTAAGATAGCATTGGTTCCCCAACGTTAAATTAGGGCCAGTTCTGCTTCTTTACTGAGCGTTCAGTTATGTCACTTTTTGCCAATTTGTTCCAACCATGCTCCACTTGCCTTTTCTGGTTATTAACGTTTTTCTACATCGATCAGTTTATTATTACTGAAACGTATATCCCCTTGCTCACAATTCTAAGGACTAATCGACTCTTTCAGAATGTTATGCCTTATAACACACTATCTTACCTTCTTTACGTCAAATGCCAATGAAATGCATTTCACACGAATCACAACTGTTTCACTCGAGTTGATCAGCATAAAAACAACAATATTACTGGCGGCATTCTTTCGTTTTTCAAATGTGTGTGCACCTTGAGTTGGTTTTACAAAGTATTTATATGTATGCGTTCAAATTAATGTTTTCTCACAGAATAAGCATAAAAATCTGATGTGATACATTCACATGACTTTCTCTATCCTCTATCGTTTATTAATGGGTACATAAATTATTGTTACTCAAGCCTATTTTTCTATCTCCTACATTTTAATTCAAATAAACCTTTGTAGAAATAGCTACATTGCACATTTCGTTATAGATACAAAGGGAACAGCGATAATCAAATCTTTAAGAACTAAACGCTATGTTAGCCTTAAAATTCCATGTTGTTTCCATGCTATCGCGAGAAACAAATGAATGTTGAAAGGAAATTAAGAGAATGACCAAGAAATGAACAATTCGAGCCTTTAATAACGGATATCTCAGAAACAGCTTACACCACAAAAAACTTATTTTAAACAAATTGTGTGCTTTAAAGAGATCTGCATTTTTGTGTAGAACGTTTTCGCTATCGTCTAATGTTTACCAATTATACAAGATTATACAAAATTCTGTCTGAATGAAGAGGACTTCATAGACTATTCCCCGAAAATTCAAGATATAAATTTTATTTGTGATGTACATATCTTTATATATGGTATTTTAATCAAAATTGTTTTAGAACATCAAAAATTTGGAAACTGTTCCATGTAAAGGGTAGTTTGGGAATTTTGTTGAAGAACTTCATGTCGTATCTTTGGAAGTTATCGAACTTAAATACCAAGTTTGGTATTTATCCGACTTTTCGTTTTTGAGTTATGCTGTTCACAGACATACAGGCAGTCACACACACGGACATGTTTCCAAAAATGCTTTATTTGGATTCAGGCCGCCTCAAAATATGTATTTCCGGTGAAATCTGTGTATCGAATTTTTGGGTGGAATGCAATACTTCCCCTACTTACTATACGTAGTAGAGAAAGTAAAAATGACATAAACTTACATTTTTATGATTTTCTTTTTTAAAAAATCTCATGTGTTATATTCACATGAATCTCTCTACCCCTATTGTTTATTGGTGAGTATACAAATTATTCTTACGAAAGCTTCTATCTAATTCATTTTAATCGGGACAAACCTTTGCAGAAATAGCTAAATTACATATTTCGTTATAGATACAAAGGAACAGCAATAGTAAAATGTTTAAGAACAGGACACTATATCTGGCTTTAAAATTTCATACTCTTTCCATTAACAAGATTATAATAAAATTCCTTCCGAATGAAGAAGACTTCACAGGCTATTCCCGAAAATTCCAGACATGCGTTTTAATTGTTATGTAAATATATATAATATTTGGTATTTTAATAAAAACCGTTAGAGCCATTTTTCAGTTAATCAAAAATTTCGAAAAGTCGCCGTATAAAGGGTAGTTTAGTTTAATTTCTTGAAAAGGTTCGTGTCGCGTCTTTGGAAGATACTGAACTTAAATACCAATTTTGGTATTTATCAGACTTTTAGTTTTTGAGTTATGCTGTTCACATACACACACAAAAACAAACACAGGACCTTTTCCTATAAATGCTTTTTTGTTTATTCAGGGGGCCTCAAAACATGTATTTCCGGTGAAATCTCGATATCGAAGTTTTTAGAGGAATGCAAGACCTTCCCTACCTACTATGTAGTGGTAGAGAAAGTAATATGCACCGTGGACCCCCCCCCCCCGGAAAACGGTTTCACTATCGACTTTGAACCGCAAAGGTGAATGATGTAACACCCCAATGTGTAAAATAATTGCAACGTGACGAAACGACCGAGATCGCTAGAGGAACGATTAACGACGAACCCCTTATCTTTTCAGATAAAATTAAAAAAGAATTAAATGTAGTTTTATTTATGGACGCTCTTTAACTGCTGTTACCCTTAGCGACCGATTCTATATTGGGCGTGAAAGACCGGTAATTTTGCTCAAAGACCTCTTTGTTAGGCTTGAGGTTCTTTTACGTGCCGTAAATTTACCACACAGGACCACCGGCTTTACTTCCCTTCCGAAGGAAGCCATGCTAAGGATTTTTACGCCCGAAAAGAGGGTAACCCATGGTAACGAATACACCATGGAGAACGACAATCTATCTCTTCAGATGATACCAAAGTGTCCTTAATAGGACAAAGGTAAGATAGAAGCATCAGGATGAGAATGCGGTGCAAGGGATTAAGGGAAGGGGGAGGTGAACGGGAGGAAATGTGGATGAAGGTAAACATCAGTGGTGGCGAAAGCGCGACTCGCGGGCACTGTGACTCGCAGGCGCAACTCCATTTCTAGCCGTCTTTCATTTGTTTTCCATGTGCTGCTGAGAGATGTAGTGCTTGTTGCATATTTGATGGCTCGAGAAAGAAAAGTATTTTCGCCACCCTTGGCGTGCATTATGGTGCAAGAATCAATTGGGTTGGTTCGTTTATTTATTTCTGAAACTAACCTTTTGCCCCCCAAAATGAGACCCCCAAACCACATCAGGGTATTATTTAGCACATATTAGGCATGCTTTGAAACAAGTCGGCCAATGGGTGCTAAAGTAAATAATTACCAAACAAAAGAACAATTATGTAATACTTCAAAGCGTACTAGCTAAAACAAAATAAATAGGGGATATTTCAGAGGCAAACATTTTTATTTGGAAAGTTGTATATTTTTATCTTTTCCAGTGGTAAATTTCCAATATCTTTCAAATTTGGTTTGCCAGTTGTAAAACCTTTGATGAGAATAAAGAGATATTCTAAACCTGTTTACAGAATACTCTTGAGTACCTACCTCCAAATATAGATTTTATTTGCCATGGAAATATCTCAAACTGATGACATTTTAACTAGAACTGTTAGAGCATTTTTAGAGCTGATAAAATACTCCACATCTATCAATAGCCCGGAACCACTATACTCATATAACACACGGATATCTCTTACTATTTTATTCCAGTACACAAATATCATACATTTCAACACGTTTTTCATCATACATTATGAGTGCAGATATCAAGAACAATATATTTAATGAATAAATCGCAATTTTTTAAAACTACATTAAACAATTAATATGCTGTAGCCGAGCGTAGCCGAGGGATTGAGGGTCCTAAGCCGCAAAGCGCAGCCAAGGGATTTTGTTTTTAATAAGAAGAGGAGTGGGGCAATTCGGCCTCAAATGCGGAGCGACAAAGCGCAGCCCAGGATCTGTGAAGTGAACCCCCATTGAAACATTCTGGATTATTCTACATGCACTTTTTACCAGATTTAGTAAGTATGTTTGCTGTAAAATCTTAATTGATATATACGGGTGTGATACCAAAGAAATTAAATTTCTTTATTGTTTTTATAGGGGAGTTTTCTGAAAACGTTCACGTTTCATCTTTAAAAGGCGCCTTAAAGCATTAAATATGGTGTTTATCCGACTTTAGGTTTCTGAGTTTTCCTTTCGCACTCTCTCGCTTTATGCGCGCGCGCTTTTGTTCCCCCCTTTTATTACAGGGGCTTCAAAATATAGGCTTTCGGAATTTTTTGGTGGAACACGTGCAACTATGCCCTTCCGGGACTCGATACGGGTACGGAAAGGGGAATCGGAGAGTCTTGCCTGTAGCTTCTACGTAGTTTGTACGAGCTGCAGTAGGTGTCTGTTTCAAGAACCCTCCTGATAAGAAAGTAAACCACTTTCTTTTAGTTGACTGACAGTAAAAGTTGGAGACATTTCCCTACAAGTGCCGATATCCTGCGTGCATCACTTACAATTAAATGTACTTACTGTGATCCTCATGGTGCTCACTTACTTCACGATCCAATGGAACTCTGAACCAGAAATGCGGAAGTCTTACTACGAGGAGACATTACTGTTGGTCCCTTTCCCATGAAGGGGGACCGGTTTTCATTATGCAGCGCGTGGGTTCACTTATGTAATAAAAACTGTCTTAGTTTCTCCTACAATGCTCATCATTGCAACGCCATCTGCACATATTTGCGTCTCCCAGAAACGGCCGTTATTTCGTTTCTGTTTTGTTTCCCCCCCCCCACCATTTTAGGAGGAATAAAGGCCGTTGTGGCTCCCTATATAGTTGAAAAACTTGGGCGTCGATTTGCTTCCGTAAGATTCCAAATAAATTATATGTAAAACTCTGGGGTGTTACATTCACATGACTTTCTCTATCCTCTATGCTTAATTAGTGAGTATACAAGCTATTCTTGCGAAAGTTTATCTTTCTATCAACTTCATTTTATTGAGGTAAATCTTTGCAGAAATAGCTACATTACACATTTCTTTATCGATACGAAGGGAATAGCGACAGTTAAATATTTAAGAACTGGACGCTATATACTGGCCTAAAACTTCCACATACTTTCCATTCAGTCGCAAGAAACAAATGAATATTGACATAACTTGAAAAAAATGACAAAAGTATTGAACAATTCGAACCTTTAATAACCAATATCTTTGAAATTGACACTAAAAAGGGTATTTGAAATAACTTGTGTTTAAAAAAATACATTTTTTGTGTAGTACGTTTTCGTCTATCGCTTAACGTTTATCAGATACTTATATAAGATTATACAAAATTCCTTCCGAATGAAGAGGACTTAACAGGCAGTTCCCAGAAAATTCAAGATACACATCTTATTTTTCATGTAAATATTTTCAATATACAGTATTTTAATCAAAATCGTTAAAGGCATCTTTGAGAAAATTGAAAATCTTCATGTCGCATCTTTGGAAGATACCGGATTTAAACACCAAGTTTGGTATTTAATGTAGTTTTCGTTTTTGAGTTATATTGTTCGCAGGCACAGCACACACGGGCATACACAGGAACGTCTTTCTAAAAGTGCTACTTTCATTTTTTTTATTTTTGGACATGTATTTTCGGTGAAATATCTATATCATATTTTAGGTGGAATGCAACACCTTCTCTGCATACTAATACGTAGTAGAGAAAGTAAAAATGTGTTTTTAAGGTGGGTATTCGGGAGTTTTAAAACGTGTATTTCTGGTAAAATCCCGATATCGAATTTTTGGGTGGAATGCTTTTCCTCTTCTTACTATAGTAAGCATCTGAACCAGACATGAAGAAATTCCAGGAAACCCAACGAAGAATTAAATGAGTATAAAAAAGTTGTGGATGTTCCCGTGAGCAAAAAAAACCTACGCATGGAAGGCTCACATGCTTCAAATCACAGAACGAGAAGAAACCTGAGGAAAAGTGGAATGTGTTTATAGCAGGAGATTCTTTTCTCAAAATCTGTGGTGAGGCATGTAGGGACAAAGTTACGATGTGCTATGTTTTTCAGGGATTTGGGCTATAGAATACAAAAGTGAAGAAATGAATTTGAGAAAGCTCGAAACGGAAGTGGTGGTTCCATACGTGAGGACAAATAATATAAAAAATGGAGTCCGCGATGAAAAAAATCATGAAGGAAATTATGGATAGAGACTATAATACAAATTATTCAGCAACAACTTCTAGAAGCTCAAGTGGTCTTCAGTGGCCTACTGCGGAGAAAAGGTGTGAATAATAGAAGAATAATTAAGATAAACAGTGAGTTAGACTGGATGTGTAAAGTGAAGAACTGTGAAATGGTAGATGGTTACTGGTGTCTGTGTGGCAGTGACTATGCTCGAGATGGCGTGCACTTAAATAGGAGAGGCGTTTTTATACCTGGTAATTTGTTGTTTAATGTTATCTCTTCAGTTCTTTTTTTTATTTATGGACACTCTCACTGCTGTGGTCTTTAGCGTCTCATTCTATATTGGGCGCGAAAGACCGGTAGTTCTGCTCAGACGCCTCTTTATCAGGCTTGAGATTCTTTTATGTGCTGTAAATCTACGACACGGGACCACCGGCTTTACTTCCCTTGCGAAGAAAGCCCGAAAAAAAATCCATCGCCCTCCGCCGGGTTTGAACCCGCGACTTTGGGAACTAGAGGCTAGCATGGTAGCCACTACACCACGGAGGGCAACATCTCTTCTGTCATGTGCAAGATAATTGAAAGTAGGCAGTGTGAATGTCAAATCTAAGTTCTTCTTGCCGCGGCAGCAGCTTTATAATCTTGTTTCCAGTAGTGCTTCAGAAGGATTCTAACCTCAAACTTTGTTGCCTCAATTTTAAAGTCTTGTATTACCAACTGCTGGTTGCCAACATGTTTACAATACGCAACAATAACCATAGCACCCTATAAGAAGTATTGATAAAAATAAAAGCATATATGCGTAAGATACAAATCCAGTTAAAAAACTGACATTACTTATGAGACAACCTAACATAATTAGAAGAATCATTTAGTCAGATTTTTCTGTTACATCAACCACATCAAATTATTGTTATGAAACGCATAAGACAATGAAATCACATATTATAGACATAGCTAAGTGTTCAGATAGCTTGACCCAAGAAACAGTCAGGTGCCATAAACAGTTTCATTCTTAGCAATTAAAATTAATCATAATGAACTCACTCTACATTATCATGACACTAGTTTGGATAAAATGGTCTATATTTTGTATCCAAAAACGGCATCATTGACAAGTCTGCTTTATTCGTTTTGCTTAGCATCCTTTTGTCTTGAAGTCTTTTCAGTTTAACATTTCTAATGTTAGAAGCCTTCGCCCCCTTTTTTTAAAAAAATTAATAGGTTACCATGTTTCTATTTCATTGTAGCTATATTTCATTTCTACGACATCTGGATTTTCTTGCGCGAAGCGTAACATAGCCAATTTTGATACATTCAAGCTCTTTGTTGCTATCAAAGAATCAGAAGCATTCTGAATATTAATGAACTTACCCTCATTCATTTCAATGATTTGAAATTTGTTTACACATGTAGCAGATCTGACCATTTCATGAAGCTCTTTAGGCACAAATGCCTTGCACAGCTTCTTCTCTATTAGGACGAAGTCCTGTCGCAGTTCAATAAACTGTGGCCATATACTAAAAGTTTCTGTTCAATCACTTCGAACATTCTAGTGACACAAAATAAACGAAAAGAAATGTCATCGTTCTGTATTTTTTCTGTGCCGCGCAGTTGTCACTCCCTTCTGTTCAAATCAATGCTGTTTAGTACATGCAGCAGACGGGACACTATTTCGTTGCCTCGGCGGACTGAGTCAGCTCATAGCACAGGCATATATAAGTTTTATTAAAACCACATACATGAGCACATAAGTTATAGCAGGACAGCTATCGTTTGTGAAACATATCAGAGTGCACAAGTGTAGGGACAAACAAAACTTCCTCTAAGTCTACAAACACTACACTTGTGTTGGAGCCAGGTATTTGAGATGCAAAAGATTCATCTTTGAGAAGTGGCATAGCCCTTTCAAAATTCCTGCGATGTTCTTCAAGCTTAGCTTTTGGATTCTTGTTTCGGCATCACTATTACTTGACTATTTTGCAATGAAGTTGATCGCAAGTTCAGTAAGTGTCACAGCGAGACAGCCTGAATGATAAGTTAGAGAAATCTTCTTTGAAAACTTCGGCATAACGCCGTATGACACATTGGTCTATGGATTAGCATTAATGAAAACTTTAAACAACCTATGAGTGTTCGGATCTGGACTCAAGCATTTATTAGATTTAGCACGTGAGTAGTGACTCCCCGGACGTGATATATGTTTAATCCTCTCTTTGTCCCAATAGGAAAACCTTTTTTAACTTAGGGAACTTCCCTCTCTTCTCTTCAAATGCAAATATTCCATTCCTTTTCCTTGAAGTGAGAGTTTTAATAGTGCTTCTAGATGTAACAGAAATATAAATAAAGGTCTGCCGACGTACTTGAACACTATTCCTTTCGCCATCTGGAACACTGTAAATAATCGTTGATTGTCGTCAACTGTCTTCTGGGTTTACGTAAATACTATGCTTTCGTCTCTGAATTAATACGACTTTCATTAATTTCATCAAGTAGTTACTTTGAGCAGCATATTCACAGGTATAAAACGTGGATAATGATTCCTTAAGTTGAGTTTGCAATGTACTGCATTTCTACTGACCCTTGCATGGCACCTATAAAAATAGAGAAACAAAAGTTATACAGATTAATTGTTCTTCCACACAAGCAGTGTGCTGGACAAGGTTAAAAAGGTAGAATCAGATGACTGAAAAATTCAATGCCCTAGCCGGAATTTGAACCAGGGATCTCCCGGTCTCCGTCCGGTTGCTCTAACCATTGAGCTACCATGGCAACATGCCAGCACGACATTAGTGGTTACCATGGTGGCCTCTAGTTCCCGAGGTTGCGGGTTCAAACCCGGCGGAGGGCGATGGACTTTTTCGGGCTTAAAAATCCTTAGCATGGCTTCCTTCGGAAGGGAAGTAAAGCCGGTGGTCCCGTGTCGTAGATTTACGGCACGTAAAAGAACATCAAGCCTGATAAAGAGATCTCTGAGCAAAATTACCGGTCTTTCACGCCCAATATAGAATGGGACGCTAAGGACCGCACCAGTTAAAGAGCGTCCATAAATAAAACTCAATTTACTTTAATTTTAACGAGGAGCTCTCAAATTGTATTGAGATAACATACCCCAATGGCGACTTACAAAGTTGTAAGTACTTTAAGTCCCGAGCTTCATAGTTTCAACCACTACTAGGTCAAATAATGGATTAATTGTTCTTCCACACAAACCATGTGTTAGACAAGGTTGGAAAGGTAGAATCAGATGACTAAAAGTTGGAGTTCAGTTTGAGAATTTAATGTCATACTGGCATCTTGCCATGGTAGCTCAGTGGTTAGAGCTGCCGGACGGAGACTGGGAGATCCATGGTTCATATCCCGGTTATGGCATTGAAATTTTCAGTCATCTGATATTACTTTTCCAAAGGTTATATAACTTGTTTTTAGGACAACTTAATATTTCATTAAAATATATAAAACTGGAACGGGTTATTTTACATAATGGTCATATTTGTTAAATTGCAACAGTCTACAAATATATATATTTGCCTATTATGTACAACATGAACACCGCCTTAGGGTGTTTTAAACTCGTAAAATGAGTTCAAATTATTGTATCTTCTCTGTGGTGCAGGCGCTTTCTTTTTTGTTTTCTCTACATTCATGGATGTTTTATATGCTTTTCCCACTAAATATGATTTCTTTCTGCATCTAAATTGGATCCAGAACCTCTCCTCCTCTTTTGCGCGCCAGTTCCAACAGCTGTTGAAAGCGAAATTCCCGAAATTATATATATATATTGCACAAAACTATATCCTATATCACTAGGATATTATAAAATAAGTATGAAAATCTGTGACATAAGTATTTAAACCATTTTCAAGCTGTTTAAACGAATGCATACGAGCAGAATATGGGAGCATCAAAAAAGTTACCAAAACAGCCTGGAGTTTAGTAAATGAAGCTAAAAAAATACCTGGCGTTACATAAAAATATTGAATTTATTGAAATTTTTTGTTTCAACAATCAGTCATACACAGTGTGAAATAGGCATTGTCTAGTATCAAACAAATAAAATACGACATGCATAAAAATAGATAGTGACATTAAAACAAATCTATAGGTGTAATTTTTTTCAACTAGATTTATCTAAAGTATAAAATACTCGAATCTTAAGCCATTTCGACACGGTTTGTTAAACTTATTTGTGGATAATTCCATAATGGATACAGGCAGGGTATAAACATTTTTATTTGAAGGTAGTTATGACTTTTCACTGTTTTAGCTAATCTATATTGATTTAAATTCAATCATTCCTATGTCTGTTTTCATAATCACGATAATGTGAGTGTTCTGTTAATTCCTGTCTGTTTTGTTTAACATATGTTAAATTGCTATAAATATAGAGAGAAGGTTTTGTAACTCCTTAAAACTTTCCCTGGATGAATATTTTTTGAAAAGCCCTTGAATACATTGTATTGCCTTTTTTTTTTGCCACACAAAGATTTTTGCTGCAGAGGAATAATTACCCCTTAGTCTGACTCCATAATTCATAATTGAAGGGGAAAAGGAATTATATGCCATTATTAACATAAAGAGTGAAACAGTCGTTTTTAACTTTCTTAATAGATACATAACTCTTGCTAATTTTTTACAGATAAAGCTCACATGATTATCCCAGGTGAGGTTGCTATCTACAAACGAACCTAATAATTTAACATAGTGTGTTTTTCAACTTTACTTGAATTAACTGTCAGTTAATTTTAAAAGAACCAGCCTTGAGCACCTTCAAAATATTTGTTAGGTTGGTTTTTGCATCTATACATTTTTGTCTGTTGCATAGAGAGTTGTATCAATGGCAAACAAGACAGAATAAGGGATTAAATTTACATCCAAGTCATTTATAAAAACTATGAATAAAAAGGGACCTAGCACAGAACCTTTGAGGTGTCACAGCAGTGTTTTTTTCTGAAAAGTAGATCGAATTGTATTTACTATTACTTAAATATGATAGCAATAAATTTCATTCAATGTTTCTTATACCATAAAAATCAAGTTTTTATTAAGATATTATGATTGATGTAGTCAAAAGTCTTTGTTAAATCAATTAAAGAGGCCTCTGTATTTTAAAAAGCTAATAATACATCATTAACAAGATTTTCTACAGCTTTTATTGTGGAAGACTTAGGCTTAAAGCCAAATTTATTAGAGTATAATAGAGATTTAATGAAAAATAATGATATACATACAAGGCTAGAATATCTTGCTAAATATAGGAATTATAATTAAATTAAATATAATATTAAATTAAATATAAATAGGGAAGTAGTCGATGATCCTGTCATTATAAGCCAAAAATTCAATGACATTTTTATAAATATACCCACACAGACAACGACTTTGGCAAACTATGCAAATGCTAATATATATTCCCCTTTTCTCAGACCAATTACAGAAGAAGAAATTATTAAAGCAATCAATAACCTACTAGGTAAAAATAAGTCGCGTCCGAGATGAAATCAGTCCATTCCTATTAAAAATGAAAAATGCTATTGTAAAGCCGCTAATTTATTTAATTAATTACCCCATTGAACAGGGTCAATTTCCAGAAGTATTAAAATTAGAGTGATTAGGACAACAGTTAAAAAGGGGATGAACAACATATTGATAATTATAGACCTATAACTCTAGTCAAATTCTTTGAAAGGATTGTTGCAAAGATTAGATAACTATCTAAGTAAATATAATATATTACAGAACTTTCAACATGGCTATAGAAAAGGGCGAGCCACTATTTCTGCCTAATCAGCGTATTCATGAAATAATTGAGAAAGTGGAAAATAATTAGGTCAGTACTTTATTCTTCGACTTATCTAAAGCCTTTGAGTGTTGAGTATAACATTTTAATTAATAAACCTCAAAACTATGGCATAAGGGGTCTTCTCCTGGAATTAATTCGTAATTATCTGCTTAGAAGAAAGTAGATAACTGCGATATCATACAAAAAAGGGAAACTTGTTCAAGAGCTAAAATCAAAATTGAAAACTGCGAAATATACTGCACCACAAGACTTTGTCTTGGGTCCATTATTATTTATATCAATGATATCAGAACACACCACAGACGTTTTCTGCAGTAACCCATGCAGACAACACTACAACAATATGCTGGAGTAAGACAATAGTAGGGCTAAACACAACATTAAATATCACTACCTCTCAGTTGTTTAGCTATTTTCAGTCTATAAATCTACGCTGTAATATGCAAAAACTAATATGATGTAATTTAATATGCCAAAGAAAAATAATTATATAAGATTAAAAGTACATAGCAACGTCGTGGGAGTGAAAATGCAAAATGTTACGGTCTTATAGGAGATAGCAAGTTAACATGGGCTGATCGTATTGAATTCATATGCGACAAAATCAAGGAATCATTATATCTAATAAGATACTTTAGCAATTACAGTGATTTAACATTTTAAAATTAATATACTATGTATCTATCCACACTTAATCTATGGGATTAAAATCTGAGCTGTGCTGCTAAAACACATATAGATAAATTATTATATGTATATCAAAAGAAATGCATTAGAATCACGTTTAAACTAAAAGCGAAGAAGTCTTGCAAGGAGACCTTTATTAATAAAAGAATATTTACCACATATTTTCTGTATACATATAAAGTAATAATGTTTTACTTTTTTTTACGCTCTTTAACTGCTATGGTTCAATTTTTCTTAGATGCCTCTTTATTAGGCTTGAGGTTCTTCTACGTACCGTAAATCTACAACACGGGAACCACCGGCTCTACTTCCCTTCCGAAGGAAGCCATGTTAAGGATTTTTAAGCACGAAAAAGTCCATCG
The DNA here is from genome assembly GCA_030765065.1 of Deroplatys truncata. Taxonomy (NCBI): domain Eukaryota; kingdom Metazoa; phylum Arthropoda; class Insecta; order Mantodea; family Mantidae; genus Deroplatys; species Deroplatys truncata. The sequence goes on from CM060984.1 coordinate 130,812,809, forward strand.
CCCTCCCCCGGGCTTGAACCCGCGACTTCAGGAATAATGTTTGTGACAAATTGGTATAAACCATTAAAAGCAATCAAATACATAAACATGACGCAAGAAGTAACATGGATTATTATACATATGGTATAAATAAAAGTGTGTCTCAAAAGGATGTACATTTCCTTGGGATTAAACTTTATAATAAATTGACACCATAAATTAAGCTAGATGTTGATACTTCGAAACGGCAATTTGAAAGGAAGTTAAAACGGTTTATAATAGCAAATTTTATATGAATTACAAATTATGCCAATTTTAGTAAACATAATTTTAATTGTATTAGTGTGTATAAAATATGGCATATCCAAAATCAAATGTACTGGTAAACTGAGGAAATTCTTGTTGTTGTTATTGTTGTTATTATTATTATTATTATTATTATCAGTTTGTGCGTGTGTGTGCGCGTATGTGTATGTGTTCTTCCACCGTTGTACCGGTTTTTACCAAACTTGGCACAGGTAACCTTTGACACAAGGTGAAAATTACTTAGAGTTCGAAATTCCTCTCCATTTCACAAATTAATTATTTAATTTTATGTGATACATAAAAAAGCTCGCAAGACCAACTCCTGTTCCTCTTCTTCTTTTTCTCCTTCTTTCCCTTCTTATTTAATGACGTCCTGAGATAACTTTGATCTCTTTAACGTCTTATACCAACAATGTTATATTATTCATTACATTAAATTCTTATTATTATATTTTATTCTTAAATATCCATCTATTTAATATTCATACTAATTACTTCATTTATCTTTTACATAAAAATATAATATATTTTTACTTTCTCTACTACGTATAGTAAGTAGGGGAAGTATTGTATTCCACCCAAAAATTCGATACCGAGATTTCACCGGAAATACATGTTTTGAGACCTCCTGAATCCAAAAAAAGCATTTTTGGAAACATGTCCGTGTGTGTGTCTGTGTGTGTGTGTGTGTGTGTGTGTGTGTCTGTGAACAGCATAACTCAAAAACGAACAGTCGGATAAACACCAAACTTGGTATTTAGGTTCAGTATCTTCCAGAGATGCGACACGAAGGTTTTCAAGAAAATCCCCCCACCCCAGAATACCCTTTACATGGAACATTTTTCGAAAATTTTAAGTTTCTCAAAAATGGCTCTAACGATTTTGATGAAAATATCATATGTTTAAGATAATGTCATGAGAAATGAAATGTATATCTCGAATTTTCTGGGAATGTCTCCAAAAGTATTGTTCATTGTGAACGACTTTTGCATAACTGGTAAACCATAAGAGATAGACAAAATTTTGCTACACAAAAAATGTAGATCGCGTTAAAATACACAATTTATGTCATATACATTTCTTTTGTTGAGTGAACCGTTTTCGAGATATTGCTTGTTATTTCCTTAAATTTTCCAATACTTATACTTTTTCTCAAATTCGTTATTCATTTTTTTGTCCTAGACATGCAAAGAGAATGGAATGCGCCACATAGCAACCAGCGCTTAAAATATTTGACTATCGCTTAAAAGCTACCATATTCCCCTTGCATCTACAAGAAAATTAGCAATAAGATTGACATCTCGATATCTCGATTAACATGAAGGATATGGAGAATAGGCGTTTGTATTAATAGATTGTACAAGAGTAGAGAAAGTCATGTGAGTGTAACACATCAGATTTTTTCTTTTTACTTTCTCTACTACGTATAGTAAGTAGGGGAAGTATTGTATTCCACCCAAAAATTCGATACCGAGATTTCACCGGAAGTACATGTTTTGAGATCCCTGAATCCAAAAAAAATCATTTTTGGAAACATGTCCGTGTGTGTGTCTGTGTGTCTGTCTGTGTGTCTGTGTGTCTGTCTGTCTGTGTGTCTGTGAACAGCGTAACTCAGAAACGAACAGTCGGATAAACACCAAACTTGGTATTTAGGTTAAATATCTTCCAGAGATGCAACACGAAGGTTTTCAAGAAAATCCCCCCATCCCAGACTACCCTTTACATGGAAGATTTTTCGAAAATTTTAATTTTCTCAAAAATGGCGCTAACGATTTTGATTAAAATATCATATGTTTAAGATATTTTTATGACAAATAAAATGTATATCTTGAATTTTCTGGGAATGTCTCCAAAAGTATTCTTTATTGTGAACGACTTTTCCCTAACTGGTAAACCATAAGAGATAGACAAAATTTTCCTACACAAAAAATGTAGATCGCGTTAAAATACACAATTTATGTCATATACTTTTTTTTGTTGAGTGAACCATTTTCGAGAGATTGCTTGTTATTCCCTTAAATTTTTTACTTATTTTCTCAAATAGGAATTCGTTATTCATTTTTTTTGTCTTAGATATGCAAAGAGTATTAATCTGTGGCAAAGGGAATGGTGCTGCACATAGCAATCAGCTATTAAGAGATATGTATGTGCTTAAAGGCTACTGTATTTCTATATTGCCCTTGTAAATATATATTCCCCTTACATCTACAAGAAAATTAGCAATAAGATAGAGTATGCAAATATTTATCTTGATTAACATGAAGTAGATGGAGAATAAGCGTTTGTAAAAATAGTTTGTACAAGATTAGAGAAAGGCATGTGGGTGTAACACATCAGATTTTTTAATTTATTTTACCACTTTTTCATTTGCTTATAACACTTGGTTTTATTCTTGTTATGGATACATGCTTTATTTACTTTGTTAAAGATGTCTTTTGTTTTGTCTCAAATCAGTTTATAATTTCTTATATCACATTTCACTTTAAGAAACCTCACTTTTACCTTCAATAATAATAATAATAATATTGCTTTTATTAATTAACACTTCATTTTAACTTTTATTCGTAGCTCATACTGATAAGAGCTTAATATTTATTTTTGGATCGTGGTAGTTTTAACACCTTCCTTGAATCAAACCATCTTGTAGTTTTAATTTAAGACAAGTTCTTTTTCCGAGTTTTATCACTCCATCCTTAATGTCGATTTTAAAAACTTTGAATCATTCAAAGTAATATTTCAATTTGTAAATTTCGAAAACCAAACAAATCCAATCCAAACTAGGTTTCTCTTCCAAATTGTTATACAGCTTCACTTTACGTCATTTTCTCTCACTCCAACTCTATATATTTCTCAACGATAATGGTATAGCTCAATATTGCCAACTAAGAATAATAATTACTTAGCTTTCACGGCCTCACAAAATAACTATTAACACAAATAAAAGAACTAAATTCAAAAGTTTAACAAATGCATAGTACGTCCCAAAGGCCAAGGGAACAGCGTATTCACATATCTTCACTTTGACAGTGATCATGCAGTAATAACACAGTCAGATAAATAATTACAGCTTCAATGCCTCTATGACCATGCTTGTGTAGAAGCGCTACAACTGCTTGGCTGAAAAAAATCTGATGTGTTACACTCACATGACTTTCTCTACTCTTGTACAAACTATTTTTACAAACGCTTATTCTCCATCTACTTCATGTTAATCGAAATAAACATTTGCAGCGTCTATCTTATTGCTAATTTTCTTGTAGATGTAAGGGGATAATATATTTACAAGGGCAATTTGGAAATACAGTAGCCTTTAAGCACGTACACATCTCTTAATAGCTGGTTGCTAGGTGCAGCACCATTCCCTTTCCCACAGATTAGTACTCTTTGCATATTCAAGACAAGAAAATGAATAACGAATTCCCATTTGAGAAAATAAGTATTGAAAAATTTAAGGGAATAACAAGTAATATCTCGAAAATGGTTCACTCAAAAAAAAAAAAGTATATGACATAAATTGTGTATTTTAACGCGATCTACATGTTTGTGTAGTAAAATATTGTCTATCTCTTATGGTTTACCAGTTATGCAAAAGTCGTTCACAATGAAGAATACTTTTGGAGACATTTCCAGGCAATTCAAGATATACATTTTATTTATCATAAAAATATCTTAAACATATGATATTTTAATCAAAATCGTTAGAGCCATTTTTGAGAAAATTAAATTCTTCGAAAAATCTTCCATGTAAAGGGTAATCTGGGGTAGGGGGATTTTCTTGAAAACCTTCGTGTCGCATCCATGGAAGATAATGAACCTAAATACCAAGTTTGGTGTTTATCTGACTGTTCGTTTCTGAGTTATGCTGTTCACAGACAGACAGACACACACACAAACACACAAACACACACACACACACACAGACACAGACACACACACGGACATGTTTCCAAAAATGTTTTTTTTGGATTCAGGGGGACTCAAAACATGTATTTCCGGTGAAATCTCGGTATCGAATTTTTGGGTGGAATACAATACTTCCCTACTTACTATACGTAGTAGAGAAAGTAAAAAATGAATAACGAATTCCAATTTGAGAAAAGTATTGAAAAATTTAAGGGAATAACAAGCAATATCTCGAAAATGGTTCACTCAACAAAACAGATGTATATGACATAAGTTGTGTATTTTAACGCGATCTACATTTCTTGTGTAGTAAAATTTTGTCTATCTCTTATGGTTTACCAGTTATGCAAAAGTCGTTCACAATGAAGAATACTTTTGGAGACATTCCCAGGCAATTCAAGATATACATTTTATTTGTCATAAAAATATCTTAAACATATGATATTTTAATCAAAATCGTTAGAGCCATTTTTGAGAAAATTAAATTCTTCGAAAAATCTTCCATGTAAAGGGTAATCTGGGGTGGGGGGATTTTCTTGTAAACCTTCGTGTCGCATCCATGGAAGATAATGAACCTAAATACCAAGTTTGGTGTTTATCTGACTGTTCGTTTCTGAGTTATGCTGTTCACAGACAGACAGACAGACAGACAGACAGACACACAAACACACACACACACACACAGACACACACACGGACATGTTTCCAAAAATGCTTTTTTTGGATTCAGGGGGTCTCAAAACATGTATTTCCGGTAAAATCTCGGTATCGAATTTTTGGGTGGAATACAATACTTCCCTACTTACTATACGTAGTAGACAAAGTAAAAAATCTGATGTGTTACACTCACATGACTTTCTCTACTCTTGTACACACTATTTTTACAAACGCCTATTCTCCATATGCTTCATGTTAATCGAGATATCGAGATGTCAATCTTATTGGTAATTTTCTTGTAGATGCAAGGGAAATATGGTAGCTTTTAAGCGATAGTCAAATATTTTAACGCTGGTTGCTATGTGGCGCATTCCATTCTCTTTGCATGTCCAGGACATAAAAAAAATGAATAACGAATTTGAGAAAAAGTATAAGTATTGGAAAATTTAAGGAAATAACAAGCAATATCTCGAAAACGGTTCACTCAACAAAAGAAATGTATGACATAAGTTGTGTATTTTAACGCGATCTACATTTTTTGTGTAGTAAAATTTTGTCTATCTCTTATGGTTTACCAGTTATGCAAAAGTCGTTCACAATGAAGAATACGTTTGGAGACATTCCCAGAAAATTCGAGATATACATTTCATTTCTCATGACATTATCTTAAACATATGATATTTTCATCAAAATCGTTAGAGCCATTTTTGAGAAAATTAAAATTTTCGAAAAATCTTCCATGTAAAGGGTAGTCTGGAGTGGGGGGATTTTCTTGAAAACCTTCGTGTGGCATCTCTGGAAGATACTGAACCTAAATACCAAGTTTGGTGCTTATCCGACTGTTCGTTTTTGAGTTATGCTGTTCACAGACACACAGACAGACACACAGACAGACACACACACGGACATGTTTCCAAAAATGCTTTTTTTGGATTCAGGAGGTCTCAAAACATGTATTTCCGGTGAAATCTCGGTATCGAATTTTTGGGTGGAATGCAATACTTCCCCTACTTACTATACGTAGTAGAGAAAGTAAAAATGAATAACGAATTCCCATTTGTGAAAAGTATTGAAAAATTTAAGGGAATAACAAGCAATATCTCGAAAATGGTTCACTCAACAAAAGAGATGTATATGACATAAGTTGTGTATTTTAACGCGATCTACATTTTTTGTGTAGTAAAATTTTGTCTATCTCTTATGGTTTACCAGTTATGGAAAAGTCGTTCATAATGAAGAATACTTTTAGAAAATTCCAAGAAAATTCAAGATATACATTTTATTTGTCATAAAAATATCTTAAACATATGATATTTTAATCAAAATCGTTAGAGCCATTTTTGAGAAAATTAAAATTTTCGAAAAAACTTCCATGTAAAGGGTAATCTGGGGTGGGGGATTTTCTCGAAAACCTTCGTGTCGCATCCTTGGAAGATACTGAACCTAAATACCAAGTTTGGCGTTCATCCGACTGTTCGTTTCTGAGTTATGCTGTTCACAGACAGACACACAGACACACACACGGACATGTTTCCAAAAATGCTTTTTTTGGATTCAGGGGATCTCAAATCATGTATTTCCGGTGAAATCTCTGTATCGAATTTTTGGGTGGAATACAATACTTCCCCTACTTACTATACGTAGTAGAGAAAGTAAAAAGGGTTCTGAACTGTATTACGAGTGTATTAAACTATGATAGCAGCAACATCATCAAACTAGACTAAATATCACTTTTTCTTCTTCTTTAACTTCATATGATTATTTATTTTATATTGATATATAATAACACAAAAGCATTCAACATAATCGCACTGACTATAAAAGTCTCTATGGTGCTCAAACATTGCTAACATAAAGGTAATAAATATGCCGAAGTTAATATCCATACATTCTGCGATTATATTGCTATCCGATGTTCGATATGCACTTATTATAATTCGTAGTTTCTCATTTTTTTTGTAAGCGGCGGCTATCTTTCTATAAGGGAAGTTTGTGATTTTTATATGCAGAAAAACAAAACTGAGTGACATAAAAGTGATAGTGGGTATGGATAACAACAACAGCATCAAACTGGACGAACCACCATCACCACCACCTCTTCTTTGTAGAATATTAATTTTGGTCTTCTTTTGTTTTGTCTTTCTTGTGTTATCTTAGTAGTTTCATGTATGTTGGTTATTGTGAATATTGAAAATAACTGAGAATTATACTGAGTTACTTAAACTGCTATTATTTCTTCGCACCTGAGATTTTCTCTATAAATTGTGACGAGGCAGTCCGAATGTAACAACGTGGGCTGCATTCACGAGAAATTATCATTACAAACTGTGGTATTTGTGGTTGTTCAATAGTGCTTTTCCGTAGTGTTTTCTCAATATTTTTATTTTGTTGTTCTTTATAGTGTCCGGAGAGTTCGAATTAATTCTTTGTTTAAGTAATAATTCTTAAATGCCTCCAAGGAAACGCAAGACTATTGGGCAAGTGCAACCTAAGGCTAAAATAACCAAGTTGCAACGTTCAGGTAAGAACGCCAATGATTTGTGAATTTTTCCATACTGAATTACTTTGGTATTCATTGAAAACGTTAATAAAAGCCAAAAGAAAGGGAATAAATTACCTTAGCAGTGAGTTTAGAGGTAGATGTTGTCTCTTCTAAATCTGGTGCCCACCTCCCGCCCGTTTTAGGTGTTTTAATTTTATAGCAAAATAACGTGTAAACACAACAAAAGTAGCCATATTGTCGTTATCGCACATGCACAATGGGAACTGCCAACCTAAATGAGAAGTGAAATACGCGGAAAAAGCGATGTGTTGTTACTTCTTCTTCATTTTGCATTCCCGCTGACAAAAACGCAACACATTGTTGTATTAAAAGTTTAAAAAGAAGTTGCTTAACTAAACCTAACCTCCCGTGAATCAGAAACCTAAGCTTAGGAACGCACGCTTGCTTCGCTCACTTGCTTTGATTTAACCAGTGGTAACTAATTAAAACAAGGTTATATAAAAAAACTAAACCTAACCTCCCGTGAATCGGAAACCTAAGCTTATATAAAAAAAACTAAACCTAACCTAGCCTCCCGTGAATCAGAAACCTAAGCTTATATAAAAAAAATCTAGCCCTAATCTAACCTTCTGTGAATCAGAAACGTAAAAAACTAATAAACCTAAAATAAAAACTAATTGGGAACGCAGGCTGTGATCGTTGGCGGTATCTTACTTGCTTTAGCGATATTTGCTATTCATATGTTGCCAGCATTGTGTTCGAACTACAGGATGACATAGAGTGACATCTGTAAGGGAATGTAATAAATACATCGCTTTCATCACTTCTGAAGACCAAATAAAGCAGCAAGTTAATATACTATTAATAAATTGCAAAAATTGGTGTAGCTGTTTTCAGATTACATTAAAAACGAAACTCGTAATACTAAAAATGTACTTAGCCATACAATTTTCACCGTTAGTTTAATAAATTGTACCGTGCAGGATGGCTCAAGCGGTAACGTCTGTGGCCCGCATTCGGGAGATCCCGGTTCAAACCCCGGGGCCGATCAATCTGAGCAAAGGTTTTCTCGCGGTTTTCCTCGATCGCTAGACATATACTGGGTTGAATAATTTGTTCCGCGAATTCTCTTATCATCCCCTTCATTTCATTGCCTTCTTCTTCACTTCCAAACCAGGCATTCGTATACCAACCTGGATATGCTATGATCCAGAGTTTGCTTACTCCTCGATAGGTCACTATCCAAGGCATTAGCTTGTAGGAGGGTAAAAGTAGGTAATCAGTTGAAGACATTTATTATTGTGAAACAGAAAACAATTATTTGGACTTTTTGCATAAAGTTATCCTGCTGATCGCTTAGCCTGTTTCACTTCAAGAAAATGTTACTTGAATGTTTCCGGTGTTAGCTAAAATTTGTTGTCGCCTATGAAAGTAACCTGTGTTGGTTTGGAAACTGGGGATGATGTTAACAACTAAGCAGACAGTGTTTGGAATGTTACGAAAGTTTTATTATCAAATCTGTCACTTTCACAGTTGCGTCGACTTTAGAACTGGAAACAGTAATTCTTTGTAACCATTGTCTCTATGTTTTATCAAACAACTTGTCTGTCAGAAACAAGACAGCGTCTTCCTCTTTTGTATCCCACACGGACTGTTGCTCTGTGTCCACAGGTTCATTTCATCTCACAGCCAATTCTACCGTCGTCCAGGCTGTGCATTTTGCACTTGGCATGGAACACCTGTATAGTTCTATAGTTTTGTTAAAAAAAATATTTAAAAAGCGAATCCCCTCCTTAAATCGCAATCGTTGTCGCAACGGTCACGGGAAAAAGTAAGAACACACGAGTAAAAGTAGACGTGTTGTCACGTAGATTATAAACACAATGCGGAGAGTTTCCGAAAATGCATGATTTTCCACAAAGAGAGAGAGAGAGAGAGAGAGAGAGAGAGATAGAAAGAGAACGGGGAAAAGCCATCTAAACTTGTTTCTTATAACCTTGGACCGCTGACTTGTATTTTTCCAGGCTCCCTTTTTTTCCTATTTCCCCTGATTGGCTAATATACACCTAATGGCTAAGTATATGATAAGCCCTGTGCAATGCAAGGTCAGGCAATAAGAGCGATAAAACACTCTGTCATTATAGATGCGCATAGTTTCATTCTCAGAGGCAGGTTTAAACCGAAGGATCCTCCCACCTTATTACTGATAAGAATTTACATGTACCTATTCCAGGTGCGTTTAACTCTGTCAAATAATATATTTTATTCATACGGTTATGAAAATTTATATATTAAGATTAATGCTCATGTAAAAAGGAACTAGTATGAATCGCACAACAACCTATTCCACGATATCAGCCAATGAGAGGTGACTAATGCACGTGGTAGTTAAGAGATACAGGGCAAATTTATATATAGTACAGCGCTTAGTAGCAGAGCAGCCAAACATTTATCTATTGTCATTTTCACTTCTCAGGCCACACTGCCCATCCTCGTCACCTCTGTCAAGGGTGCTGATTTGGACAAAGTGTCCATTACGTCACAATACTCGTTTTCTTACAGCACAACCGAGCAACTTTATAATGTTCATTCATTATCTGTTTAACCTCCTCATATGTAGGACTTACAGGCGGGTGCCTGGTGTCAGAGAATCAGACAGAACATCCAGGATCAGCCCGAGGGGAAGGAAGGAAGTAGATGGAACGAAATAATGGTGAAATGGATGAAAGGAAAGGTGATGATGGAGCAATTGGTGGAATGAATGGCAGGGGAAACCGGAGAACCCGGAGAAAACCCGCCCAGACGCCGCTTTGTCCACCACAAATCCCACATGCGGGTCCCTGGGATTGAAGGGATTGAACCCGGGCCGCCTCGGTCTAACCACTCGGCCACGGCTCCGCCTAACTTTATAATTTATGCACATGATAACTTCTGTTTTTATAGCAGTGATGATTTTGGATCAAATTAATGTACGTTAGTGCATTTATATATGTCTCGTAGTCAATGCACTTATGGATCATCGCGTGCATATAATGTGATGAAATCGATTAGTTTTACTTTGAAATACATTGTGTACAGCAATCATAATCTGATTACATTTTTAGCAGAAATGGGGCGTAGCTTAACCCTGTTATGTTATGTTATCTTCTGTTATAGAGATGACTCGGCACCGATCCAGGGTGGATATTGTATCTATGCCGCACGAGGGGGGGGTCCCCGGGAGGAAGGATGAGGCGAGAGAAGACACCAGGCGGAGCGATGATACAGCCATGCAAGTTTCCAGATATAGACTCCCCGGTAGACAGACAGGCAGACCGAGGACCCCACTCCACACAGAGGGGGGTCCAACGCCCCTCAAAGAGGGTTCGAATACCCCTGCAGCCGGCCGAAAGCCGAGGAACGGAGAGAGTTACACAGAGCATCCTTTTCCCCTGCCACGCTGCACGAACACCATCGCCAATACTTCCGACCTTGTAAAGAGACCAACGAGATGAAGGATGAAATGAAATGGACAATGGAACGAAATGGGGGTACAGGAAATTCGGAGGCTAAGGAAACCACTCCAGCATTCGGCTGACGACCCGGGAAACCCCCGAAAAAATCCAATGGGTGGTCACCGGGGATTGATCCCGGGACCTTCCGAATGCGGGCCACAGAGGTTGCCGCCTGAGTCATCCCGCTCGGTCAACCCTGTTAAGAAAATATTCTTATTCTTAAATGATGAGCCTACTAGGTGAGCGGTTGTCCGCATACTACTGAAGGAAGTCCATGCTCGTATGTTGTAGGAGCAAACCATAGTTCTGCCATATCATTGTGTACAAAACATGCTAACATCTCTCCATGTAAAAAGTAACACCTTTAAAACAAGAAAACCGGAGATGGCAAATAAGAGTGACTTCATTGTTAAGTGGCTTTAATTATACGCTAGCCTTGGTTTCCCGTCACACTTTTCGAACACAAACGTTGCAAACCTTATGGCTGGAAGCAGCCTCAACAGGGCGACCATCTGGACCCAAACGATCAACAACACCTCTTCTTAATGGAGCGGCCAATAATATTCCAAAATTCCAGACTTTTAGAATAAAGACTTCAAATTTTGAAGATATACTTCTCTTATTAACAGAACCTGAAGCTTCGATCTCTCTCTCCCTCTCTCTCTCTCTCTCTCTCTCTCTCTCGCTCTCTCTCTCTCTGTGCAACGCACACGTTATGTGGGATTTGCAGACGTAATAACACTGGGGTGTTTCTGGGGTGTTAATAAGTTAAAACATAAATAGGTGGTTTAAGACACAAACTTCTGCCTGAAGTATCAGAACTGCCTAATTTCCCGTGGTAACTGGTTTTCAAACACGAATAATAAATAGAAAAAACTGGCATAACATCTTAAATATTCCCCACCCACATCAAATTTTGTAAATAACAAAACTTGTCAGAAACAATATGACTATAAAATGGAATAATTTGTTCACAAAACTCAATAATAAGGTGTTTAGACATTTTTACTCTGGAAATTGAATTCGACTTGAAAAGTCCCATGTACAGATTAACACGACTTTCTCTAGTTACGTCGTTTCATTATATATAGATTTTAAAAACTACATGTGAAAAAAACAACAACAAAAAACTCCGCAGTAACTAACCCATCTAAAAGCAAAAATCAAATATTCGGCCAAGCAACGTGGAATTCCTGTAAACTGTTCCCTTTAAATCCCTTCTGAGTATTCTCTTAGTGTACCATCGCCATTGCTTTAAAATTATGAACTTTTCGTTATTCATTTTTCATTATTTTTGTTTCTGAAAATACAACTATGTGGGTTCTAAAGGCTAATTATTGTGAATCAGTTTGACAAACAGGAAGCCCTATATGGGCCTAGGTAAATGAATTGCTACGTTACCATGGTTTTTCTGTCTATTCTAGCTGCCTTACCCATGTTTACTATAATACATTGCGTAGAACTTTGTGACGCTGGAGGCCCTGTTAGGGTAATCATTACCACCGCCATGGTAATAATCACGCTTCATTCTTTAGATATCGTGAATCTTTTTCATAGTTATCCTACAAATTATTCATGCAAAATCTTAATTTTCTTTCGACTTGCTGTATATCATAAAATATATTCGTCAGAAATGGTTTCAATATATGTATATATGTACATTTTGCCGAGATATACAGGAGCACGCAAGAGACTGTGGCGAAATTCAGCTGTTTAAAATGCAGGGTGATAATACATATACCTAGATATAACATACTCTGATCGAGCTCACGGAAACCAAGTGAACAGTCACTTAAAGTTTCGAAGTGTACTGCGTAATTATTGGGAATTCAAACGAACAATAGTGCGTATATCGGATGATTAATGCCAACATTTTATTTTATATGAATTGGACATATTCAGTTATTCTAAGTTTTACCTTTAGTTCCTGTGTATTACCTCAGTTATCACAAAGAAATGAAGAGGATATGCATAGAATAATATTTTATACAATATTTCCCAGAGAAAACATAGACAACTTACTAAGAGAAAATAAAAATGAATATCATACTGATGTCTAAGGTTTCGATCAGAAGATGCGTGTAGTGCTAGAGAAGTGAGAAAATTTACCTCACTGCGACGCCTACATTGCCTTTCAAAACGAGAGTGAAAATGTAGGACGCTGAGATTGGGCAGCGTGGAAGTAAGACATTTCACTAGTTCAGTGTGACGTCAACAGGTTATGCTCCCATGTGTTGTTATAAATCTGCATTTTTACTTTCTCTACCACTTATGTACCTAGTAAATAGAGGAAATATTGCACTCCACCTAAAAATGCGATATCAAGATTTCACCATAAATAAATGTTGTGTGAGCCCCTGAATTAAAAAAAAAAAGAAAAAAATTCCGCGCGCGTGCGGATCGTCCTACGTGGTGCAGTAGTTACCATGCTACCTCTAGTTCCCGAGGTCGCGGGTTCAAACCCGGCGGACGGCGATGGATTCTTTTTGGGCTTAAAAATCCTTAGCATGGCTTCCTTCGGAAGGGAAGTAAAGCAGATGGTACCGTGTCGATTTACGGCACATAAAAGAACCTCAAGCCGTATAAACAGGCCTCTGAGCAAAATTCCCGGTCTTTCACACCCAATATAGAGTGGGACGCTAAGGACCATAGCAGTTAAAGAGCGTCCATAAATAAAACTCAATTTAATTTAATTCGTGTGTGTGTGTGTGTGTGTGTGTGTGTGTGAACAGCGTAACTAAAAATCTAAAATTCGGATAAATCCCAAACTTAGTATTTAAGTTTAGTTCGTTCCGAAGATTTTCAAAGCAATTTCCCCACTCCAAACAACTTCTTAATTGTATTTTTCGTTAGAGATCTTATCAAAAGTTCCTCTAATGATTTAGATTAAAATATCATATATTTAAGATATTTACATGACAAATAAAATTTATATCTCGAACTTTCTGCGGATAGCCTGCGGTGGCCTTTTCATTCAGAAAGAATTTTGTACGGTGGTAAACCATACGAGGTACACAAAAGCTTACTGTGTAAAAAATGCAGATCTCTTTAAAACCCACAATTTATTTCCAATAAATTTGTTTGGATATCAACTACTACCGAGGTAATCATTGTTATTGGCTTCAATTTTCCAATTCTTTTTTGTCATTTTTGAAGCAGTCATCATTCAGCTACTTCTTCCGATGACATGGAAACAGTATGTAATTTCAAGGCCAGCATATAGCGACCAGTTTTTAAACATTTTGCTATTGGTTCGGTTTCCTGTATCCGTTTTATACCTACAACGAAATTTGTAATGAAAAACTTTCTGCAAACGTTTATATCGGTTAAAATATAGAAAAATAAGCTTTTATGAGAATAGTTACTAGAACCTGTGGAAATATTAACGATAGTGCATAGAGAAAGGCATGTAAATGAAACATAAGTTTTTAATAATTTTGTTCTATTTCAAATGACGGCATTCATGATGTTAAATGATTGTTATAAACCACTGAAACTACATTTTAAATAATCATCGGTTGAGTATATATTTCTTACAGTATTTTTTACGTCGCTTTAACATCTAAGTTATGTTGCTAGTCATTCTGTTGTCTTTTACATAGTGCGTATAGAAAACACACCGGCAACGCTTAATATGTTGGGCGGGACATTAAAGTGAACATTTTTCAAGAGAGAACCCATGTCCGAAAATATATGTACATGGTCTGGACGCTTTGGAGCCTCAAAGTTTCGTCAGAATGTTGTTGGTTTGGATGGGTACCTGTGCCGTGACCACCACGGTCACCTGATCTAACACCCCTTGACTATTTTCTGTGGGGTACCATGATGCTACCCCTGTAACATCAGAGGTGGACCTTATCGCACGAATCCACGCTGCGACTGAAATACTGAGCATACATCCGCACTTATTTGACCACGTTTCTGCACCGCCGATGTACGTTTTATATTCAAGTAGGAGGACAATTGTTTGAACCCCCTTTGTAATTTACTGCACGGTGTGTTATTCTTGGGTTTCTTAATGAAATGTGAAACGCACACCCATCAACCGTTCGCACCATACTAAGCATTATCGGTGTTTTTTTTCTATACACTCGGTACACATTAATCAGTGTGTACCGGAAGATGACCTTAGCTGTGTTGTCACCTTACTATACCATCTGTTTCAATTCTATTTCCTTTATCCGGTGCGTGGCTCTTTAGATCGTGATGTTGAATGCCGAATTCTGCATTTATCTTGTGGTTGAGGGAACTCACGAAAAAACTTCACTCACCATGAGGGATTTGAACCTCTTACCTCCAGAATGCGCGTCACAGTCACTACAGTCTTGTTCAGCAAATTCTATTTTCGATTAAAATAAATGTTTAGTATGCCTTATAATAAAATCCTTCATTAATTACCCAAAATCTCCCATGGAATCCCGGTATTTATCCGACTTTTCGTTTTTGAGTTTTTGAAATCCCGATATCGAATTTTTGGGTGAAATACAGAACTTCCTCTAATTATAGGTACCTAAGTAATAGAGAAAGAAGTAATAATACGGAATTCAGATAATTCACCCCGATCAAGATTCAAATGCAAGTTCTCTCGAATGTGGAGCAGACACCTATATCTATACCACAGCATGGAGATGGAAAGTTTTGTATGCTCTCTAGACAGATGAAAGGTGCTGTCAAAAGGTGAAGAAATGCACCAGCCTTATAATGCCCATGTCTGAGATATGTTTATGTAGAGGTTCTCTCAGTGACTAGAGCAATTATCCCAACTTACTGCAGCATGACCGCGTGTCTGTGCTTGTATCCGGTTGGCATCCATGTACAATAACTTACCTTTTGACTATCAAATGGGTTATCAACCTCCAAAGAGAGAGCTTTATTCCAGAGTAAAGTTTCTTCTGAAGAAGGTAAATCACCCTTTTGTAAACTTATTTCGGTGTTGATAACTAGTCCTTCATTGTATTCAAAGCTCATAGGATGTTTTTCGCTGAGTTTATTGTGACTCAATAAATATCACCGTACAAACCGTGAATGGCCTTGAAGTAACCGCAATCTCTGCACAATTCATCTTTTCCGTCCATCTTCTGTTGCGTGAACAAGGACTTGTCGCCGACTGCGTCATCTTCATAACGCCATGCTCAGTCAGTGTGACATTTAGCTTCAGGGCTAAGCTCATCACAATCTAAATTTATTTATTTTTTTAACAAAAGACTTGCCTTGAGGTGGTCTTTATGTTCACTGTGCAGCCATGCACAAACCGAATTTGTTGCAGCACATCTTCAGCGTCTTTACCGGAACTATGTTTCTACACAGATTTAGGCTAGAAGGACTCTTGGCTGCTGATAAAGCTGGCCAGCGAGGGTGCATAGGAGCACCTGGGATTTTAGGAGCTCCAGTGAGCACATCACTTTACCAATATCTGTAACTTTATGCTTTTCTCCGCTACCCAAATGCTACTGTCTTTTCATATCTATTAATATTATAAAGAGAGAATATTTGCGTGTGTGGGGGTGTATGTAGACTAATCTCAAAAACCATTTCACAGATTTTGATAATTCTTTCACCATTGAAAATCCCAATTCATTCTGATGGACATGGGCCTTTAAAATACTTTCTGGTTGCACTTAATAAATTACTAAAACATTAAAAGGATTTTCAAAGCCCTTGTACTTGAATACGAACCTACTGGAGTTATAAAAGAACATGCTTACCAAGAAGGCCTTGATTTTTAGTTGAGACTCCACAGAATATGCACGTAAAATAAGACATATATCGCGGTTATTTCATTCCAAGCAATGGATCCTCACGATTTAGTAAGACACAACAAAACAAAAGAAAGCGAATCTGTTTATAATACTATGATAGGCATGTGATACAAAATATCTTAATAACCCTCATGTAATAAGGTTTTGCTTTATATTATTGTATAGTCAACTTCGTTAGCAGGCCATGCTAAATTGAAATTGAGTTATTTTTATGGACGCTGTTTAACTGCTGTGGCCCTTGGCGTCCCATTCTATATTGGGCGTGAAAGGCCAGAAATTAAGCTCAGAGGCCTCTTTATCAGGTTTGAGGTTCTTTTACGTGCCGTAAATCTACGACATGGGACCACCGGCTTTACTTCCCTTCCGAAGGAAGCCATGCTAAGGACTTTTACACCCGAAAAAATCCATCACCCTCCGCCGGGTTTGAACCCGAGACCTCGGGAACTAGAGGCTAGCATGGTAACCACTACACCACGGAAGACGACTGGACCATGCTAAATAATTGTACAAAGAGTGTAAATTGCAAACATTACAAATTAATGAACCGATATATTTTAATTAACAACTGAGAAAACTGTCTTTCTCAATGGTAGCAGACTATATCTCTTTTCCAAAGAGGTGGCCTGGTAGTGCGGAATCTTCATATTCAGCAGCTTCACCTCTATTTCGTTGCATATAAAAGTTCCTGTATTAAGTAAATGCTGTGCACCTTTTATGTTACTAATAACTTACGGGACAAAGATAAATAAATTTAAAATTTCACCTACTATAATTATCTAACAAGTTACTCGACCATTGTTCCATAAATGATTGTTCCATAGCCAAAGGGTACTTAAAGGCAGGATGTGCAGCATTTGAAAGACTGTCGGAGAGGTTAAGGAAGTCAGATGTTTCACATTCTTTTGCGCGAATATCAGGAGATTTTTCATTCGTTATTAGGAATAGCTGGGGCTCTACGAAATTAAGTTTATAAGGGGTAAAGGGGGAGGTTTCATCATAAAAATCTTCTAGATCATTGTACAATAGTTTTATAAAGGACTGCGGGAGGTAAATAAAATCAATTAAATCGTCATTTGAGTTTAAAGAGTCATACGTGCAACGTTTGGTAGCTAGCTAGTCCATGCAATAAGTAATATTCTAAAGAGGGTAATGTAATCTCAGAAACCACACAAACATTTTTGGTAATTCTTTCACCATTGAAAAGTCATGTTTTTCCCGACGGGTGTAAGCTATAAGGCACTTTTAATTTCAGCTCATAAATAATTTAAATACTAAAAATGATATTTAAAACCTTCCTAATTTGTTCACTTCTTTGTTTGTCCATAAGAGTCAATTTGCTACCGAAGTAAGAATCTCATCTCTGCCGCTTCAATGTGAACACAAAAAGAATGGACTCGATAGACTGCCATCTGTTTTAATCAACTGTAACCCGAAAGGTTTCAGGAACATAGGAAGACCAATAGCTAGATGGATAGATCAGTTCTCCTGATTGGAAACAGGCCTAAAGGCCAAGTCCATAAAGCACAAGAAGAAGACTAAAAGTGATTTACAAGGCCTGAATATTGAAATATATACTCGGTGTTTCCGAATCGCCGTTCTCTTTGAATATGCAACCCAAGTGAGAACACCAGGTATGATGGACTATCTCTACTACTTTATCATTACATCAGTAGGACTACTTGGGTATGTTTTAGTTATTTTATTTAAAAGCGTTCTGGTATTACTGACTGTCACCGCGTACGAAGCAAGAGTATTTAGTCACTTAAACATTTAGCTTTGGTTGTTGCATCGATCTAACTGACATTTATTTGTGTATTATTCATCATATACTTGTTATAGTATTAAAATGTTTATAATATTGATATTAATGTCTCATTCGTAATTCATATAATAATATAAATAATAATAATAATAATAATAATAATAATAATAATAATACGTCCCTTCCGTAATGAATCAAACATCCTTTGACCTACATATCCGCGACTGTGCTTTGTGTACAGACGGCTCCAAATGTTTTCCGTTGCACCGGGAGCGGGGCAAGCGGGGTGCTTATCGAGAGGTTATTCCAGGTATCTTAGCTCATACCCGCTCTACAAGGAAGGTTAAGAAATGTAACAGGCTAAACAAAATATCATTCCAACACATTTCCCTTAGACTTGGCTGTAAGAATGTAATAACTGTGAAAAGAAAACAGCAATAACATTACAACACAGCGACATAAACAGTATACAAACTAATTTTTAGGAATTAGAGGCATCATATTATTGTATAACAAGAAAGTGTTAAAACAAAATGGTTTGTTTTTTTATATATTTACTGTTTTCTCTACCCATTAAATAACTAACATGTATTCTTTATTTTCCTAATGTCCTTATGAAGTATGATTTTTTCGTGCATCGTGACAACAATTTAGGCCAGAAATCATTTAAAGTTACAATCCAAGTTACACTTTTCCCTATTTGGTTGCATGCAAGATGTCGTAATGACAACCAGCCGCTTATCTATTCCACAACTCATATTTTTACTGTCTCTACTATTTACCTATATAAGTAGGGAAAGTGTTGTATTCCACCCAAAAATTAAAAAACGAGATTCACTGGAAATACACTTTTTGAGACCCATTGAATCCAAAGAAAGCATTTTTATTTTCTCTACTACGTAGCTACAGGAGCTAGAGAAAGTATTGTATTCCACCCAAAAACTGAATAACGAGATTCACCGGATCACGTTTTGAGACTCCCTGGATCCAAAGAAAACATTTTTACTTTCTCTACTACGTAGCTACAGTAAGTAGAGGAAGTATTGTGTTCCATCTGAAAATTCAATGTCGTAATTTCACCAGAAATCACGTTTGTGACCCCTGAATCCAATAAATTTATTTTTAGACAATGGTCCAAGTGTGTGTGTGTGTGTGTGTGTGTGTGTGTGTGTGTGTGTGTGTGTATCCACGAATAGCATAACTCAAAAGCAAAAGGTTGGTTAAAACCCGAACTTGGTGTTTAAGTTCAACTTCTTCCAAGAATGCGACACTGAGATTTTAAAGAAAATCCTCCACTCCAAACTACCCTTTACATCGGACATTTTTCGAAATTTTTTATTCTTTCAAAAATGGCTCTAAGGATTTTGATTAAAATACATATGTTTAAGCTATTTTCATGATAAATAGAATGTATATCTTTTATTTTCTAGGAATAGTCTGTAAATTAGTCTTTATTGTCAATGACTTTTGATAATTAGTAAATCGTAAGAGAGAGAGAGAGAGAGAGACAAAATCTTATCGCATAACTACTATAGATCTTATTAAAGCACAAAATTTATATCAAATAACATTTTTTATTTTAAGTCAAATAACTTTTATATTTTACCTATTCTGAAAGTTTCTTTGTTATTAGTTTAAATTTTCAAATACTTTATACTTCCCTCAACTGCAAATAGCTTGTTTTTCTTTCTTTCTTTCTTTCTTTCTTTCTTTCTTTCTTTCTTTCTTTCTTTCCTTCTCGTGTTCATACAAAGAGAACAGAATTTCAAAGCTATCACGTCTGTGGCTCACATTCGGGAGGTCGTGGGTTGGATTCCTCTGGCCGACCTTCCTGACCCATAGTTTTTTGGGGGGGTTTCCCGGGTCGCCAGGCGAGTGCTGGGAAGGATTCTCATACCCCCGAATTTCCGGACCTCCATTTCATCTTTCATCCGTTGGTCTGTTTCAGGGTTGGAAGTGTCGGCGATAGTGTTTCGGTGCAGTGTGGCAGGGACTTTCTCTCCCTCAGCTTTCGGCTACCTGTCGGGAGTATCCTAACTTCCTTGGGGAGCGTTGGACACCCTCTGTACTGGGTGGAGTCCCCCCGGTCTGCCTGTCCGTCTGACGGGGAGTCTATCACGAAAACGTAGGGACCGTTTTTCCTGGTTCCGGACGCCCGGTGTCTTGTCTCGCCTCATCCTGCCACCCGGAGACGCCCCCTTGTGGGGCGTAGGCACAATATCCATTATGTGGATCAGTGCCGAGTCCCCTCCGTAGCCAACCAATCCAAAGCTATCACGTAGCGATCCGCTTTGAGGGATTTGGCTATCGCTTTAGCTTAATATGTTCTGGTTATACCTATAACGTTCATTCATTCATTCATTATCTGTTTACCCTCCTCTTATGTAGGACTTACACCCCCCAGGACTTACAAGCGGGTGCCTGGGGTCAGAGGCCCGTCGAGGAGCAGACACTCATGGATCAGACAGAGCATCCAGGATGGGTGATTAGCCCGACGCCTGGTATGGGATGAAGGAAGTAGATGAAACGAAATGTTGGTGAAATGGATGAAAGGAAAGGTGATGATGGAGTTGGTGGAATGAATGGCGGGGGAAACCGGAGAACCCGGAGAAAACCCGCTCAGACGCCGCTTTGTCCACCACAAATCCCACATGCAGGTCTCTGGGATCGAACCCGTTCCGCCACTCGGCCACGGCGCCGCCGGTTATACCTATAACGAATTGTGAAAATAAGTGATGAAGGTTTATGGGTATTAACATGACATAGGTGCAAAATAAGCTTTGTAAGAAGAGTGAGTAGAGAAAATCATGCGAATGCAATACATATTTTATTTCAAAACCTCCATATGCCTGCGTCTCTGTGAACAACATAAATCCAAAGCGAAAAGTCGGTTAACTACCAAACTTGATATTTAAGTTCAGCATCTTTCAAAGTTGTGACAAGGATTTTCAAGAAAATTTCCCCATCCTGAACAACCCTTTATATGGAAAAATTTTCGAAATTTATTTTCTTAAAAATGGCTCTAATGATTTTGATTAAAATACTCACTGTTTAAAATATTTTCATGACAAACGAAATATATATTTTGAACTTACTGAGAAGAGCCTCTAAAGCCTTCTTCATTCTTAATAACTTTTGTATAATTGGTAAACTCTAAAAGATTGGACAAAGTTTTGATACACAAGAAAAGCAGACCCCGTTAAAGCACGCAGTTTGTTATATACATAATGAGATTAACTAATTCCCAGATATTTTTTGTTTTTGGTTAGAATATTTTTTGTAACTGAGAAGTCGCTATTCGTTTTGTTTTTGTCGCGGTCATATAAATAGCATGGGATTTCAAAGCATTACGTAGTGACATGGTTTTTGAAAATGTGACTATCGCTTTATCTACATATACTACAACGAAACGTGTAAATGTGAACTTTTTCTTTTGGTATTTAATTAAAGTCCTTTAACCGGGTAGGCCATTACGGACGGTGAATGAACGAAATGGTTAAAATGATGCTCAAATGGGCCCGAGGTCACTAGAAATTAGAATCAAACATTCATCTTCTCAGGATAAGAGGAAACCCTGGAAAAAACTTTACCTAGGTATTTCACTTTAACCGAGATTCTAACTCGGGACCTCTTGAATGTGAGGCAGACCCCCACACCACACAGATGAGCTAAATGTGATTTGCAAGTTTATCTGGATTATAAGAAGTAGACAGAAAAATGACATTTAGAAAAAAGAATTTGTAGAATGGCGAGAAGAGAAAGTTATGTGAATGCAACACGTTAGTTTCTTCAATTTAAAATAATAATTTAATCTATATTTAAATATAATTCTTCCTAATCATAATTCTCGTGGTAATGCAAAGAGCGTGGAGTTTCAAAGACACCACATAAAGATCTGACTATCGTTTGAGCTACTGCATTCTTCTTATACTTACAACGAAGTTTGTAATTGCAGTTTCATCTCAATTAACAAGAAGACTCTTTCACTCAAGCCGTGTGTAGGACAAGGATGGAAAGATAGAATCAGATTGAAAAATTCAATGTCATAGCCGAGATTTGAACTACGGATCTTCCAGTTTACGTCCAGGTGGCGCCGCGGTAACGCTTGCGACTCGCATTCGAGAGATCCCTAGTTCGCTTCCCGGCTACCGCCCAATCTGACACACGGTTTTTTTCGAGAGTTTTCCCGGGTCGTCAGGCGAATGCTGATATGATTTCTCCAGCCCCCGAATATCGTGCGTCTGTTTCAGGATTGGAAGTGTCGGCGATGGTATTCCGGTGCGGTGTGGCACAGAAAAAGGATTCTCTCTGTGGAACCTTATCCGTCTCTCGGTCTTCGCCTGGTTGCCAGGGTATAAGGACCGCTTCTTGGGGGCGTTTGACCCTCTGTTTGGGTTGGGGTCTCCGGTTTGCCTGTCCAACTGTTTGGGCGTCTCAATCTGGAAATTTTAGGAACTTTGTCATTGATGTGCCGTCAATCCTGGTTCCGGTCGCTCGGTGTCTCTCACCTCGTCTCTCCCTCCCGGGAGCGCACCCTCGAGGGTCACAAGCACAATATCCTTATTCACTGGATCGGGATCGAGTTCCCCCCGTTACACATTCCATTCCATTCTAGATCAGAGAAGAGAAGCATTTTAAGAATTCAGAACGTGAATCGCAATACAAAGGCTTTTTTGGGGGGGGCATCTTCAGATTTGTAGTTTGAAAGTAATTTAGTTTTCAGAATAGAGTGCTTTCAAATGAACCAATTGCAACAAAAGCACATCAACCTATCTGCATTAACACTTCGGGTCACTATTTTGAAAATTTAGCTTATATGTTATCCTAAACGAATAAAGCAGCTATAAAGAAACTGCATATTTTGCGCTAAAGGTTGTTTCCTCGTATCTATTAACATTTTGCATACAATACCTAAATAGATGTTTTTAATCTACGTCCACTATAGGACTGGCACGGTTTTTCTTCTTTTCACTTTTGAGTGTGCATATAAGGGGAATTATGTTTCAAATAAAACAGTCTTTATTCGTTTTTCAGTAACAAACGCAAAATATATCTCATTTTGAAGAAAATTTAATGTTATACTTAATTGTTTCTAAACTGCTTGAACAGTTTGACATTAATATTAGTTTTGCTGCCAAATTTTGAAAACATTACTTGAATATTATCAGAACTGAATGTGCCAACTGTATGGAACTACACACAGCGCTAAACGTTGTGATCGATATCTACGACAATTAAAAAGCAAAACGAACTTATATTCAAGGTAATAAATACCCTCGGAGTACAAGTAGAACGTTCTATTGGTGATAATTATGAAACTATTATTATTACTAATATTATTATTTATTACTAGCAACAAACGTTAAAAACAAGATATACATTATGCGAATCTTGTTTCTCAAGAAAAGTACTGAATCTCAAACTTATGTAGCACCCGCATAAAGAGTGCAATATTTGATTTTTAAACAAGATATTATGCAAAGAATATGTTAATTTATTTCGCTTGAATAGTTCTAGTAAAGAGAAAAGTATTTGGTTTCGTCTTCTTTCTTCTTAGAGTCAGGTCACTGAATGCACACACAGAAGTAAATGTGACCTTTGAGACGATACCGGCACGTTGGCTATAGCCAGGCATGACTAGTCGAGAATAAATTTCTTCCCCATCTTCCTCTACACCTCCTGACCCATCGGAAAACATTTGGAGCCCACTGTACGAGTAGTTAGGACGGCGGCTTCGAATGAAGAGGTTCCGAATTCCAATCCCGCTTTAGTCTGCAGAGTTTTATTTCTGTAATACATACTATATCTTACACCTGTATGGATGACGTAAAACTAAAAAAGTAAGTTAGTATACAACATATCCACGTAATTACGTTTCTATTTCTAGGTTTCAAGAAAGATTGTCTTGATTGTAATGATTTCAGGTGTTTAAAATCTCAATACGTAACCGTTAAAGTCATTGTTGCTTATTCAGTTTTGTAAGTAGTGTGTTCGCTTCTGCAGTAAACGTACTGATTATTGAATTCAATGCCCTTATTCGTAATGAGTTACGAAATGCATTTTGAGAACTCGACGAGAAGTTGGAAAGTGCGTTTCATCGAGAAGTTACTGAAACAAAAGGAGACCATTATTATGTAATGAAAATAAATGAGTATGATAAAATTTTAGCCGAAGTTGAAGCTAATACTGGTGTAAAGAAGACGCCTTTGCAATACCGAAGAATGGAAAGATTTTATGTATGGCGACTGATGGAGTGCAATATCAATTGATGGAGTGAAGAACTTGATTTCAACAGGTCAACCTGTAAAATATTATTTACCTGTCGAGGAAATATTCAATGTTATTGAAAGCGCACACGTAGCTACAGGACACGGAGGTAGAGAAAGGTTGAAAATTGAAACATCAAGGATAAACACCAATATAAACCTTGAAATGGTATCGATAAGTAGATAGAAATATAAGTTTTTTTTACTTGCGAAACTGAAAAAATAAGTAAGAAGAAGAAAGGCGTTTTTCTAGTCCCATTCTGCACTCTGAAATGAACAGCCGCTGATAGGTAGATCTAATTTACATGCAGTCTCAAGTACATTGTGATGTATCAAAATCATCTTACAAAAATTGTGATGCAATCGCTTCGTAGCGAGAGATCTGAGGTTGCCTTTCAACACACTAGGATTTTTTTGAGATTTGGAACACACCCTTTATCTACATTCTGATAATGGAATAGAAATTTTAAAATCTTTTATAAATGAGTTATTTGTATACTGGCAAGAGTTAAAAATTCTTCATGGGAAATCATGTCATAGCCAGAGCTGAAAGAGCTAACCAGGATATAGAAAACATGTTATCTTCATGGATGAAAGACAATCGTACACCAATTGGTCAAATGGTCTTCGCTTTGAGCAGTTTATAAAAAATAAGAACCCTTCATTCAGAAATCAAAGTCACGATACAAACCCATGTCCAGAACCGAACCATTATTATTATTATTATTATTATTATTATTATTATTTTACCATTCGATGATGTTCTCAAACTTTCTTAGCGCGAGAAGAGGTTCCAGATGCATAAATTTCTCCAAGGACCGCGGAAAAGAAGGAAGGCAAAGGAAGTGTACCAGGATTCGTCCGTTGTGATGCAAAAAAAGAGAGAAAAATCTGATGTGTTACACTCACATGACTTTCTCTACTCTTGTACAATCTAATTTTACAAACGCTTATTCTCCATATGCTTCATGTTAATCGAGATATCGAGATGTCAATCTTATTGGTAATTTTCTTGTAGATGCAAGGGAAATATGGTAGCTTTTAAGCGATAGTCAAATATTTTAACGCTGGTTGCTATGTGGCGCATTCCATTCTCTTTGCATGTCCAGGACATAAAAAATATGAATAACGAATTTGAGAAAAAGTATAAGTATTGTAAAATTTAAGGAAATAACAAGCAATATCTCGAAAACGGTTCACTCAACAAAAGAAATGTATATGACATAAGTTGTGTATTTTAACGCGATCTACATTTTTTGTGTAGTAAAATTTTGTCTATCTCTTATGGTTTACCTGTTATGCAAAAGTCGTTCACAATGAAGAATACTTTTGGAGACATTCCCAGAAAATTCAAGATATACATTTCATTTCTCATGACATTATCTTAAACATATGATATTTTCATCAAAATCGTTAGAGCCATTTTTGAGAAAATTAAAATTTTCGAAAAATCTTCCATGTAAAGGGTAGTCTGGGGTGGGGGGATTTTCTTGAAAACCTTCGTGTCGCATCTCTGGAAGATACTGAGCTTAAATACCACGTTTGGTGCTTATCCGACTGTTCGTTTTTGAGTTATGCTGTTCACAGACACACAGACACACACACACACACACACACACACACAGACACACACACACACACAGACACACACACACACAGACACACACACGGACATGTTTCCAAAAATGCTTTTTATGGATTCAGGAGGTCTCAAAACATGTATTTCCGGTGAAATCTCGGTATCGAATTTTTGGGTGGAATGCAATACTTCCCCTACTTACTATACGTAGTAGAGAAAGTAAAAAGGAAAGACGGTGTTTGGAAATGGTGTTTGTGTGTAAAAAAGAGAATTCTTAGCAACAATTATATGTCGCTTGTGAGGCAAGAAATAATAATGTTGAGTTCTTCAACATAATAGCAATGTTTAAGCATCTCATAATATAATTGTGTGTAATAAACAAAACAATTGTAATAATAATGTTCATGTGGAATTACCAAAGAAACAAATCAAAATTTTATATAATTTCCTCAAGTTCTTGTTAGTAATATGCTATTTCTAGATGTAATTGGATTACGTTTGTGAAAACCAAAACTTTTTTCTAGAGAGCTTAGTTAACTAGAATTTCCTAGCAACTACGGGTTTTAACTGATATCGCGTTCTTACTACTATAACTTGTACTCGTCGATTCAGTTCAGTTCAAGTGAATCAAACTAGAATGCAAAGAATAATAAAAAAACTCGGTTTCGGAACCACGCAGATTCCGTCTTACATCACAATAAGCATAACAACGCAAGTAACGCCATGTGGCTACAAGCGGGATGGCTCAGGCGGTAGCGTATGTGGCCCGCATTCGGATTCGTGGGTTCGGTTCCCGTTGCCGACCTTGCTGACCCATGGGTTTTTCGGGGGTTTCCCCGAGTCGCCAGGCGAATGCTGGGAAGGATCATTGCATCCCCCAAATTTCCTGTCCCTCCATTTCATCTCCATTCTCATTTCGCTTCACCTTTCATCTGCTTGGTTTCTTTCAGGGTTGCAAGTGTCGGTGGGAGGTCTCGGCGTGTACATGGTAGGGGAAAAGGATGCCGGCTGCATCAGCTAGCACCCCGGGGAGTTCAAATCTGTAAATGGTAGGGACCCTGCCCTCAGCTTGACGTGCCTCCTGGTCCGGCCACCCTCTGTCTCCTCTAATCTCATCCCTCCCTCCCAGGGGCCCAGTAAAAATGATCTGCGTAGGTCGAGGTGCTAAGTCCCCCTCCGCTTCTAGTTCTGTCCTATTCTGTCATGTGGCCGCCATACGTATTACCACCACCATCATCATCATACTAGCAAATATTACTTACCATAATATTCTATCCGATCCTGTTCTCTAGGAGAATCAAATTTGGAATTCAGTTCGAATTATTTTAATGCTCCATGTAAACTACTATAAGTCTGTCGTCTGCATTTTGAGTCGCATAGAAATGTAGGAAAGGTAGGTACATAAAATTTAGTGGCAATGTGGTAATAACCTCTAAAAAGACCTTGAGCCATATTTTTAAGACCTCATGAAGACCTACAACCGACGCAAAGACAAAGGTTCTTCTTGTTGACCGTTTTGGTGTTGTGGGAACTATTTTGCTTCGCTTTACTCTTGAAGGTGAAACAGTTAATAATGTTAATTACTGGACTGTAGGAGAGATTGAAGGCTAAAGTCATAAAGCGTGGACAACTGTCAAAGAATGCAATTTTTCTCCACGATTATCTTACACAGCTATCAGTAAGAAACATCTTGTACCAAGCGATTTTTATCTAAGATAATAATGATAAAAGAATAAGTAAATGGATTGCCTCTCTGGTCGACGTTCTAACTTATTAACCTAGAGTTACCAGCCTCAATTCCGGGCTGAGATGGAGGAATTTTTCTATAACTAGAATCATTTTCTACCCTCCGCAGTGTCGGAATTGTGAATGTGGGAGCGTTTAATGATAAAAATAGCGAAAAGAAACGAAAAACGTCAATAGCTACAGTTCGAGTTATAATACTTTTAGTTATTTCTCAAGTCAAAGTCCCAATATAACGGTAGAGGTTAAATATGGATATACGAATTAAATAATAATAATAATAATAATAATAAACATGCTATTTTGCATTCATGACCTTCTCTACCCACTCTTCTACAAACTATTTATACAAAAGCTTGTTACTCTCATTGTTGTTGGTCCACATAAATTTTTAATTCCCATTTACATTTCGTTGTAGGATACAGTGGGTAAAACGATAGATTTTTAAAGAGTGTGTCGATATGTGATGGCTTTGAAATTCCTTGCTCTTTGCATGACCACGAGAAAGAAAGAAAAACTCTGATGTGTTACACTCACATGACTTTCTCTACTCTTGTACAAACTATTTTTCCAAACGCTTATTCTCCGTCTACCTTATATTAATCGACATAAACATTTGCAGAGATTATCTTATTGCTAATTTTCTTGTAGGTTCAAGGGGAATACGGTAGGCTTTAAGCGACAGCCAAATATTTTAAGAGCCGGTTGCTGTGTGGAGCATTCCATTCTCATTGCATGACCAGGCGGGGGGGGGAGGCGAATAACGATTTCTAATTTGAGTAAAAGTATGTATTGGAAAATTCAAACACATAACAAGGAATATCTCGGAAATGGTTCACTCGATGAAAAAATGTATATAACATAAATTGCGTGTTTTAAGGAGATCTACATTTTTGTGTAGTATAGTTTTGTCTATCTTTTACGGTTTACCAGTAATGCGAAAGTCATTCAGAATGAAGAGGAGTTTTGGGGACATTCCCAGAAATTGAAAGATATACATTTCATTTGGCATAAACATATCTTAAACATGTGATATTTTAATAAAAATCGTTAAAGCCATTTTTGAGAAAATAAAACATTTCGGAAAATGTTCCATGTAAAGGGTAGTCTGATGTGGGGAATTTTTTTGAAAATTTCGTGTCGCATCCTTGGAAAATGCTGAACTTAAAAACCAAGTTTAGTATTTAACCGACCATGATTTTGGGTTATTAGTTTACAGACACATGCGCCCTCCCCCACACATAGGGACATTTTCTCATTTTTATTTATATTTTTTATTCGGAGAGTCTTAAAACGTGTATTCCGGGCGAAATCTCTGTATCGAATTTTTGGGTGGAATGTGATATTTCCTCTACTTTACTATTGGTAAGTAGTATAGAAAATAAACAATCTATAAAATTATTTATAGTGAGATAATTACGGTATATAAAGGTTTATGTAAAATTTGTTTTTAGGTTTTAATTTCCACATCGGAGCTTTATAGAGAGTATTATTTTTAAAATTAATTTGCATACATACAAGCTGAACACGAAATTGTGCCTAAAATCATAATCAAATAAATTAAATACGGTTATAATGTTTTATGAATTAAAATTGTTCTTCTTTCTTTCTTAAATGTTGTTAAGTTTCACAGAGTAACAGACAGATCTTTTCAAAGAGCACTTCTGTTAAATAAACTGAATCGGAAATGGGCAGATAGTGTAAACCACAACGAAAATATTAGTGAATCCGTATAACCTAACCAACATTTCATAGAGTTCCAAAAAGCGTGTCTCTTACCCTTTATGCAGCTGTGCCTCTAGGATTTATTCATGTCGTTTATCCCAAGACCATACCTCCCATGTTTACCTATAGGGAAGAGAGAAAGCAATGTGGATTTTACCCAGAAGTCGAGTTTTCATCGGAAATGCAGTATTTAGGTCCCCTGAAACCCGCCCCCCCCCACAGTTCTAGTAAATCGTGCACACGTGTGTATGTGTGAACAGAATGACTCAGATTGGGATAAACATTATACTTGAGTCAGATCCCTATTAAGGTTGCCAGGTGAGTATTTTCAAGAAAATCCCTCCGACCCAAATTACCTTTACATGAAAAAATTATTATTTCTTTATTTTCTCCAAAATTACTAATAATTTTGATTAATGTAGTATACATCTGAGACACCGACATGAATTATATACATATATAGCATTTTCCGTAAATAAACTGTTAAGTTGGAAAGGTGGAATCAGACGTTTGAAAATTTGAATGCTATCGCCGGGGTTTGAACCACAGATCTCCCAGTTTCTGCCCGGTTGCTCTAATCACTGAGCTACCATCATTGGTACGACATTAAATTCCCCAACTGATTCGCAATTATTCCGGTAAACCACAAGGAGATCTCAAATTGTATTGAGATGACATACCCCAATGGCGACTTACAATGTTGTAAGTACTTTAAGTCCCGGGCTTCATAGTTTCAACTACTATTAGGTCAATTATTAATGGAATTAATTGTTCTTCCTCATAAGCCGTGTGTTGGACAAGGTTGGAGAGGCAGAATCAATGCCATCGCCGGGATTTGAATCATGTATGTCCCAGTTTCGGTCCGTTTGCTCTAACCACTGACGTACCATGGCTACATGCCGGTACGACATTAAATTTCCCAACTAATTCAAATTTTCCCGGTAAACCACAAGGACATCTCAAATTGTATTGAGATGGCAGCCCAGTTCCATAATTGACTTAATAGTGGTCGAAACTATGCAGTGCTATAACATTGGAAGTCACCATGGGGTATGCCATCTCACTACAATTTAGGTTCTCCTTGGGCTTACCGCAAAAATTGCGAATAAGTTGGGGAATTTAATGTTGACCAGCGTGTTGCCATAGTAGCTCAGTGGTTAGAGCAACCGGACGCAAATCGGGAAACCCGTGGTACAAATCCCGGCGATGGCATTAAATTTTTCGGTGGTCTGATTTTACCTTTTCAACCTTGTCCAACATTCCGCTTGTGTGGAAGAACAATTAATTCCAAACTGTTAAGTTCTCCTCAATTGATTTTTGTATAGTTTTATAAGTGGGAAATCACAAAGAGATAAAGCTTATAACAGAAACAGAGCGCATAAAATACATAATATTTATTAAAGAACCTACTTCGGAGTACCAGTCATTTTCGAAATATTCCTTGTTACAACTTTTAAGTGTTCCCAGGCATACTGTGATGTGACATTTATTAGGCATCTTTGACTGTATACGATTCTATTTTTACTTTCTCTACTACGTATAGTAAGTAGGGGAAGTATTGTATTCCACCCAAAAATTCGATACCGAGATTTCACCGGAAATACATGTTTTGAGGCCCCCTGAATCCAAAAAAAGCATTTTTGGAAACATGTCGATGTGTGTCTGTGTTTGTGTATGTGTGTGTGTGTGTGTGTGTCTGTGAACAGCATAACTCAGAAACGAACATTCGGATAAACACCAAACTTGGTATTTAGGTTCAGTATCTTCCAAGGATGCGACACGAAGGTTTTCGAGAAAATCCCCCACCCCAGATTACCCTTTTCATGGAAGATTTTTTCGAAAATTTTAATTTTCTCAAAAATGGCTCTAACGATTTTGATTAAAATATCATATGTTTAAGATATTTTTATAAGAAATAAAATGTATATCTTGAATCTTCTGGGAATGTCTCCAAAAGTATTCTTCATTGTGAACGACTTTTCCATAACTGGTAAACCATACGAGATAGACAAAATTTTACTGCACAAAAAATGTAGATCGCGTTAAAATACACAACTTATGTCATATACATTTTTTTTTGTTGAGTGAACCATTTTCGGGATGTTGCTTGTTATTCCCTTAAATTTTTCAATACTTATTTTCTCAAATGGGAATTCGTTATTCATTTTTTTGTCTTGGATATGCAAAGAGTTATAATCTGTGGCAAAGAGAATGGTGCTGCACCTAGCAACCAGTTATTAAGAGAATGTATGTGCTTAAAGGCTACTCTGTATTTCCAAATTGCCCTTGTAAATATATTATCCCCTTACATCTACAAGAAACTTAGCAATAAGATAGAGTCTGCAAATGTTTATCTCGATTAACATGAAGTAGATGGAGAATAAGCGTTTGTAAAAATAGTTTGTACAAGAGTAGAGAAAGTCATGTGAGCGTAACACATCAGAAATTTTTTTTCTTTCGACACGACTGCATTAGGAACAAAGGTTGATTTGTGATGTCATCGCATCTCACACGTAACCAAGACCATACCCATGTTACATAATGTGAAATAATTTCTACGCGAACTATCTGAATTACTATTGCGCCTTACCCAGCACTTTCTCTTGCTCGCAAGATACGAGTATTTGATTGTTGAGCATGTATTATTAGTTTGCTTCTTTCTTCACCTCCCCACTTTTCTTTTCCCTGAGGAAGCGAGAGAATTTCTCAGGAAAGGATGTAGACAAATGATCATGAATTAATAGTTTTTCCAAGAATAAAATACAGGTTACATGAGATTTAAGTTACATTTAATAACCTTAAATGTATACAAAATATATGTAACACTCTTTGTTTAACATTTTCCCTATTAAAGTTATTAAAGTTTCTACTTTAATAGTTTGGAAGTTCAAACACTTTACATATTCGGCAGTATCTTTCACTGCTGTAGGAAATAAATATAAAATGTCAGGCGACTGAAAGTGCGCGCTTTTGTAAACTTGGTGAAAAATATTACGTCCTATTTACTAACATTAGCATGAAATCGTAATTTAAAGCGTAAGATAGCATTTAAATTGTTTATAAAACATTTTAAAATTAAATTAATTGTTTAACACTATAAATGCACACAACATTACTGCACAAAAACCATGAATGCTTCTTTAGCTGGGGGGATAAATGTTGAGATTTGTAAATCGGCACACAAAGCGCACAAACACTAATTCTTCGCGTAAAACGAGATAGGAATCCATCCTGCATGAACTGCGAGAATTTACCTAATCCTGGGAGCGAGTTTCAATCAGATACCTAACTAATGCTACAATTAATGTCTGATGCTACATTTAATGTTAAGTCTTATACAGATGTCAGTCAGTTTATCGATGTTTTAAGTCACCTAAAGTGTTAATAACATACTTTTTGGAAAGTAAAAGCACATGCACCAATTTGAGATTTTATTATTACAGCATTGTGCAAATGAATGTGAACAAGCAGGAACATATTTTAGTTTTATAAGTAATTCAGTCCTAATAACTGTTTATTCCAATTTTACACCACATTATTGATACCCACGGTTAATGATAGCTATTGCTTTTATTGGTTGTACTAAAAGTTAAACAATTTACTTGTGTTTCTAGCTGTTTTAACATTTTATTTGCAAGTATACTTTTGTTCATAATAGTTATCACACCCAAGAAGAGAAGTAAGTTCATAACCGTCGATGAATTTAGATTTATGACTGAGAGACAGATTACAGCTGAATGTGATGCAAGTTTATGTGCTGTTAATAATGTAATTAGGAGGAAACACGTGCTTGGGTCATTTTTGCCCCAGAGGAAAGCACGATATGTTTGAAAATATGAAATGTCCAGGTAAGATGAAACCTATCTAATCAGAAATTTTGAAAAGTACAGTTTTCATTCAGGGGCTGCAGGGGTGAAAATCGACACTTTAATAGTGCGTAGACAGCTTCTAAAAGTTGGAAAGAAAGCTTATAGACCGGTCACAAAACAACTATTGACCTCTTCTCTGAAGAAAAAGAGATTGACATGGGCTAGAAAATGTCACAACTGGAAACTAGAACAATGTTGAAGGTTCCTAGTTTCTGATGCAAGTCATTTTGAAGTGCAGGGGTTGAACGTCTCGTATGTAAGAAGAAGCGATGGAGGAGAAATCTTGTCGAAACACATCAAACAGAGGGTAAAGTTCCCAGAAAATATGTTGTTTTGGAGTTATTTTGCATTTACAGGCAGTAAATGTTTGATTCCTATTGATGGAGTGATAAGCAGTGTCAAGTACATCCCAATTTTGGAGTAAAGAGTCGCACCAGAAAAGGGATTGGCAGAAACTTGGAACACTGAAAAGGCGATTTTCCAGCAAGACGTTGCAAATGTTATAAATCGAAGACTTCATGGCGAAAAATGGTTTTAAGTATTTGGACCGGCCTGGAAATCTTTGGTCGATTATCAAGAAACGGATTGAAAAATGGACTGCACCAAGAAAGAAAAGATGATTTGTGCTGTGATAAAAGCGTGGCTTTAGGCCCAGAAATAAGTGAAATATGTAAGAAACTCATTGACTCTTTGCCTAAATGAGTGAGAATGGTAATTAAGGCCAAGGGTGGGCATATTAAATACTAAAACAGTGCTTAATAAAAAGTAATATTACAATTTTTGTGAAATAATTAAAATAATAGAATTATATCTTCGTTCCCATTAATTTGCACAAGATTGTACAAGCTAATTCATAAAGAGTATTTGTTCACTTTCCCCCTTTTAGATAATTAGGTATATTTGTGATATCTAAAGATCACAGCAGATAAGACAAATTATTAACAATAGCATTATTTCATGCGCTGTTACTTTTATATAATTTCCAAACTGAAACCTTTGTTACTTACTCCCTTGATTAGTTTGCTATAACATCTGCACACATAAATAATGGTTTCAGCAACGGAAAGAGAAGTACTTTAAAACAGAGAACTACAAAACTTTAAATGCGACTTTCTAACCTTTCTAATTATTCTATTCCTTGATTGTACAAATGCAGTTCTTTTGGATGCTGTTCAACTTTGTCTCTCAGTGTCCTAATTTTCTAATTGTCTCGTTTTCGTAACAATATAGCCCTCGGCTTTTAGGGTTTCATTTGTTTTAACGAATTTTGCCTTCTGCTCAGAATGCGTTGGTAATAAAATAAGGGTTTTATTTTTGAGGTGATGACAATTTCAGGTTTATTTTACTATTAAATGTTATTACTGCTGTGTATTAATTGTATACTAATTGATTACGAGATGTATGACTTCTGTGTAAATAGAGGTCAGTTCTACCACGACGTGCGCATTACCAGTCTACCAACTGTATCTGCTATCATAGTAGCTCGGCCTATAACAACCGCTGCAACCACCGTAGCTGGGCTTGCCGTAGTCGTAGCCGTAAGTGGGCTTGTATCCGCTATAGCTAGGCCTAGAACCGCCGTAACTCCAATCGTTGTAGCCAGAACCGTATCCGCCGTAACCTTTGTCGTAGCCCACATATCCGCCGCTTCCGTAGCTAGGCCTATAACCACCGTAGCCGCCGTAACTTCCACCACCGTAGCCGCCAGAACTTCCACCACCGTAGCCGCCAGAACTTCCACCACCGTAGCCGCCGTAACTTCCACCACCGTAGCCGCCGTAACTTCCACCACCGTAGCCGCCAGAACTTCCACCACCGTAGCCGCCGTATCCTCCAGCGCCATAACTTGGTCTGTATCCGCCATATCCTCCGCTGCCGTAGCTAGGGGTGTGACCGCTGGATCCTCCACTGCCGTAACTTGGGCTGTAACCTCCATAACCTCCGCTGCCATAGCTTGGGCTGTAACCACCGTACCCTCCGCTGCCATAGCTTGGGCTATAACCGCCATAACTTGGCCTATAACCTCCAACACTCTGACCGCCATAACCACCACTTCCACCGTAAGTCGGCCTGTAGAATCCGTAGCCTCCTCCGCTACTGCTGGGACGATACCCTGAGGAACTGCCGCCGTAGCCCCAGTAATCCGAGTATCCTCCAGTACCGTAGTAACCCCCGCCATAGCCGCCGTAACGGTCGTAGTCGTAAGTGTTGGACACACTAGCCTCCGATGCCAAGAGAACAGCCACGAGGCCCAAAACATACACCTGATAGAAACAGATAGAAGAAATGTTAAACCACAGATAAGTGCCACAGCTTTACCTCTAAAAGTGAATGGTATGATAAGTTAATCAGTTTTAATCAAAATTGAAGCTGAAACAAGGAAATTAAGCATAACGATCAACACATAACGCGCGCGCTCTGCCCTGGCTTTGGTCTTTATTCTCATACATTCTTTGTTCCAAACAATGTTAAATTTACTTTTTTCCAAACTAAAAACAGAACGGAAATGGAATTTTGTGTTTCAGTAACCACCTAATACATGTTTACCAACATACACCAAAAGCTATTGGAATATTGCAAATGATTGCAGAGTAATGTAAACGTATGCAGTACACAACAATATTAGTTTCTGACTAACGTTGCAACTAAGTATTAATTTACTCTTTTTATGGGCGTCATTAAGCACAAGAAAATATCCTCCGTGGTGTAGTGATTACTATGCCAACCTCTAGTTCCCAAGGTCGCGGGTTCAAATCCGACGGAAGGCGGTGGAATTTTTCGGGCGTAAAAATTCTTAGCATGGCTCCTTCGAAAGGAAACTAAAGACGGTGGTCCCGTGTCGTAGATTTACGGCACGTAAAAGAACCTCAAGCCTGACAAAGAGGCCTCTGAGCAAAATTTCCGGTCTTTTACGCTCAAAAATAGAATACGACGCCAAGAACTATAGTAGTTAAACAGCGTCCATAAATAAAACTCAACTTCTTTTAAGGGCACAAAAGAAATTTACGGTATGATTTTCGTTTATCGTATTTTAATTCTCAAAGATATATAAATCCAAATCTCAGAAACAAAAGAGCACATTATTTATTCAACTGTGTAAAGCCGGAATTACATGCACCGAACGCAACGGGACGTTAGGCCATGTAATGTGAATGAGAAATGAACCGGAAATTAACGTGCGTTTATAACATGATTAATTTGATTGATGGCTGCTTTAATGTAAATATGTTGTTGCGAATGTGTTCAGAATAGCACCATATTATTTTCCTGTTCATGAGATTATTTCATTTTTATTTACTTCTTTGTCAAGCAAAAATGAAAATAAAGACAAAGAGCCCGAACATTTGAAGTAAGAAATACTTTATTGCTCTATTTGAGCTTCTGCTTCTTGGAAGGTGTTTCAAAACCAGAAAAAATCAGCTTGAAGTTACAAATAAATTCCACAAAGCATAAGTTTCATAAGTTAACCATAAATAACAGCATGCATATGTTGATTGGTTGATTGCAGAGACTTAATTAAGTAGGTACTAGTAGATAATTAATGAACATTTAAAGCGAAAAATTATAATAGAATACCATATTCAAGTGTAAAACATGTATTTTTGCATTAAAAATTTAAAACATACATTTTTCCCTGGAAAATTGTCTGTGAAAGTATGATTTACAAAGCATATCATTTCCGCACACCTTTAAATATATAAACAGTAGCATGCATTTTGCATGTAAATCTGAGCTCTACCTATTTATAAGACATTTTCATTTTTGTAGCACTCCGAAGCTTTATATAATTATTGTGTATATTTTACATTAGAAAGCCAACACGAAGCTAGTGTTAACAGTACAGCTTAATAGCCTGTACATTCGGCTAAAATAAAATATGAAATTGTGTGATTTGTTATTCATTTTCAGTAACAAGAATAACTTATGATTATGAATTTAATTTTTCACCAAGACATTGTGTAGAAATCAGTGTTGCCAGTAAACGGTTTTTTTTTCGAAAAGAACTGCACTCAAATATTACGAAATACATATGCTTTAATGTGCCTGATATATTAGTGTGTCACACCGTTAATTATTTAAATACAATGAACGAGAGAATTTGTGAAAAGGCGTGTAACTATAGTTATAATGATAGGGCTATTAGGAAAAAAATATTCTTAAGCTTCCAAAATGTGTTGAAAGACAAATAAGCAGGAAAATGTTGTAACAGATGAGAGTGCATGTCAAGGCCATAAGATGGCATATCACCCACGTTTTCACACAATTTGTTGAACTCGACCTTAGATGACGTATTTGCAGTCACCAAAAACATTGTCCTCAATATAAAAAACTGCAGAGAGAGAGAAGTACCTATAGCAGTACCCACGGTTTCGATCGCAAAAGGAAACTATGTCAAAAGTTGGGAAACATTTCAGAACACCAATGATGTAATGCTGCTATAGACACTTGGTGGGCGAAATGGCAAAACGCCGAGACCTGTTTGTTGACGCCTGTAACAGGGGCGTTCCTTGAATATGGTCTTGAAATGGCAATTCTGCATGTGACATCTAACACTGAAACTGGTTATATTTTTAAACTTTCTGCACTCCTATCCTTATATGACATGCATCTTTAATATATTTAGGTTTTTAATGCATATCTAATTAATGAAATGAACAATCATATCGGCACAAGCACCGGACAAGAAAGACACTCCTTTGTTTCGGAAAACCTAAGCATATTTTAACGGGAAATTTATAAACGTTAATTTAAATTTCAAATTTAAAACATCCAGAAGGTACACCTGAACGTGTGGGACCACATGTTCATCTGTTAATGTGCCTGGGCATGACGGACCATCACCTCAACAAGGAGGACCTCAAATTGCCATAAAATTAGTTCCACCGTTCCAGATTCGGCCAATACCTGTCATGAAAATGAAAATTTCAAACTTCGTTTCCTTTCAAGAAGCAACTAAATACGTCTTTGGAAGCCAAACAAATCAGGGATGTAAATGCAGTTGCCCGAAGGAGAGGAAATGACTACGTCTAGGCCAAGGACCACGTAATCGTCCTCGTAAAAATTCGAAGCGAGCCCCTAATAAGAAGCTTAGGAACACAGTGAATCAGATAAAGAACCGCAAGTAATCGGCTACTCTGACAATGACTGTGATATTCCAGTAGGACAAGCTTCTCCAGGATTAAAGGATGCTGCTTATTCTGCGAAGCTAAATTTTCGGACGATGTACGAGGTTCAGTGTTTGATGTATTTGCAGTGGGCTCATAAAGGGTGCGCAGGGGCGGAAAAAGATTATTATGCTTGTGATTTTTATAGCTAATTGACTGTGCAAAAAAAAGACAATTACTTGGGATAGAGTTGCTTAGTTTAGCTCAGCAAATTGAAAGGAACTACTTAATTTTGTGTTTTGACTATTTTATATTTGTGATTTACTATGTGTCTGAAAGTATCCCATATTAGCCTCACATTTTTCGTGTGCGTTTTGCATCGTATTAGGTAATTCCATATATTTTATTTTTAAATTCGTAATTAGTGAAGTGAGAAAATAATGTAAATGGTTCTAGTTACCGAGGTCGCTGGTTCAACCCGGCGGAGGGCGATGGATTTTTTTCGGTAGTAAAAATCCTTAGCATAGTTTCCTTCGGAAGGGAAGTAAAATCGGTGGTCTCGTGTCGTGGATTTACGGCACGTAAAAGAATCTCAAGCCTGATAAAGAGGCCTCTGAGCAAAATTACCGGTCTTTTACGCCCAATATAGAATGGGACGCTAAGGACCATAGTAGTTAAACAGCGTCCATAAATAAAAAAAATAAAAAAATTCAAAATATGTAAATGCTTCTTTTTAATAGTTTTTCAAGAATTGCCACTCTTTTCTTTTCAATTTTGAGTGAAATGTGTAAAAGCTGAAGAAACAAATAAAATGGTATACCATATTTGAACATCTCTATAAAATGGATGCATGTTTGTATACATATATGTTCCAGCATAATTCTGGAATGCATGGAGCAATTTCATCCAACCTCGGTAAACATATAATAATTGCAATCTGGAAAGCAACACTGTGCGATGGGAAGGGGTGGCACGTAAAATAATTAAAGAACGACCGATATCAGTGTCGAATCCATAGTTTCAACGGTCGTTGAAATGAATAGTGACACTCCCGATTTCATTTAAGTCCAAGTTCAATCCCCATCATCATTGGGGTGAGAAAGAATGAAAAACTGCATTAAATGGTCAAGAATATTGTAGAATCCATATTTTCAGGGTCGCTGAGATGAATAGATTTCCTTGTAACCAGTTTGAATTCAGTTCACAAAAGCTTAGCACAATTTCGAGTTAAATCCCAAAACCAGAGGACCCTGTGGTTTCACTGCGGCTCGCCACGACCCGACTGCTGAGCGCTAACGTTGGCGAGATACAAGAGACCTTATTCGTACTACAAAACAAGTAATATATCTGATTTTTGTTAATTTGTTTTTGCATAGTATGATGCTTATTTTATACATTTTTATGCATATTTGCTTGCATATTTTACTATTTGATTATGCATATAAATCCGGGCTCTACTTATGAAATAATGTATTGCTTATATTCTAGAATTTGTTAAACGAGTTTCGATTCTGATGTTTACGAAAATTCTTCATCGTTTATTACACTAACCTCCATCCAATACAACTGAATTATGTTTTAGTTTTTACTTTATGTTTATTGAATCCAAATTGTTTGCTATTTTGACCCTTTTATAATACGCTTTCTTAAATATAGATCAAACCTCTTAAGCTTGCAATTGTGTTTTAACTAACCGAGTAAAAAAAAAAAAAATAAATCGCCAGCACCAGGCAACATGTCAAGTGATGGCTGATGGCATACAATGGCAAGTCACTGATCCGTATCGAACTAAGCTGCATTTTTCAAGTTCGTGTTCACGTGCATTTCCAATTTCCTGCTGGTTTGAAGGCTTTTATTTACTCCCTCGTCTAGAAGAACAAATATCTACAGGTAATAGGTTTATAAATGTCAACTTAATTATCAATGTAGTAGTAAACAGTGTTTTTGTTTTGTGGTTTTTACTTGTTCAAGGGTTCGCCTCCCCCCCCCAAAGTTGAATTATTGTGCACTTAACGTAACGTAACGTTATTCATATTAATTGGCAGTTTTTGTAATTATCGGCAAACATGGCTGATTTTACCACATGTTCTCTGGTTGCCACAGAAACAAAAGAAAGACGATGCTTTCATGAAAACGTTTCTCATAGCTATTACGAATTAGATAAAATATAGCCTCTAGAAACATAGATACTATATTTGGAATAATTAATAATAATATTGTAATGTGTACAATGGTATAACATTATACCAACAATATTATATATTTTCTTTAAATTGAGGAAGGTACTGTTAACATTTCCGGAATGCTGTCTCTTTTGTTCTTAGTCATTTCACAATAGTATACCTTTTCTCATATCTTATTCTCTATTTTACTGGAATTAAATCGCTGTACCCACCATGTTTCCTCTAATCCTTTACCTTCTTTCACATCAACTACCTTCATCCATCATAAGATTATTGCTAAAATATTTAGCCCCGTAATTAATACACATAGTATTACTCCAACTATTAAAACATTGACTATCAGAACATACAATATAAGCATATAAGTATAAGCAATAACATAATTAATAACATAAACATAAAATATAAGTAATAACATAACCATATGTCATTCTTTTGTTTCTAAGCAGGTTTTCCTTGCAAAAGGTATTTATATTAATGCTAAATAAAGTTTAATTATACATTTATTTGTTTAATGACGATCGTCATCAAATAACATTAAATACTCGTCGGTTAAGTACAATAAGAAATTCTCGATAATTTACTCGAGTTTTCTGTTTCCTTCAGATCTTACCGCCGTATGTTAGGTTTGAACATCTTCTGTTTCCCACTAGATGTTTACAAAAGAAAAGAACTAAATAAAAAAAAACATAAATTTGAATATAGCAGTACATGATAACCTAATTTATTACTACCTGCCTCTATAGTAACGCTTAAGTGCTTAATGGGAAGGAGAACGCAGGACAAGCACCTAAGTTGTTAAATCTCGTTCTATCGCTCTTATCGCCATTTAATGCCGTCAGTCAGGTTGGATTTTATTAAGAGCATCGTAATGCCGGTGTTAAGCTACAGCATGATCGTGGTCTCATTACCTTCATAGGTTAGGCATATTTGCAGGTGTCGTCTTCAAAATTAATTACGACTCTTTTCAAATTCACCCTTTGAATCATTATAACCAGTCAGTATCTAGATTTATACCTTAGAATAGAAAGTTAGGGCATATTTGATTAGATTCTATTGCGACTCAGTTTTGTTGGAGCAAATGGCTATTCGTGTAATTAGCTAGAGAACCGAAGAAATTCTCACTTCAACGTGAATATTCATTCTTCACAGATTAAAACATTATAATAATCATTACCACGTTTCCATGGGGAATTGAAATTGATTTGAGAACATATTCCGTATTGAACACTGCATGGAAACATGGACTCAGATCGAACCAAATCTTAGATTCGATCCTCTAAGAAGCAGGATCGGATCGAATTTTTAAAAATTAAATTGAGTTTTATTTATGGACGCTCTTTAACTGCTGTGGTCCTTACCGTCGCATTCTATATTGGGCGTGAAAGACTGGTAATTTTGCTCGGAGGCCTCTTTATCAGGCGTGAGGTTCTTTTACGCCCCGTAAATCTACGACACAGGACCACTGGCTTTACTTCCCTTCCGAAGGAAGCCATGCTAAGGAATTTTACGCCCGAAAAACAATCCATCGCCCTCCGCCGGGTTTGAACCCGCGACCTCGGGAACTAGAGGCTAGCATGGCAACTACTACACCACGAGGACGACTGGATCGAACTTTTGTTGCATGGAAATATCTACCGCATTGAAATCCTACTGAATACACTAAAGGGTACTAACTTTTATTGTAGTCGTAATATGCTGATCGCTCGTTATTTCTTTTTTCTACAGATATTTAAACTTGTGCACACATTTTGCTGTGCTTTAATTACTTATGGTTCAAGCCGCTGGAATATGAATTTGAATGCGTTATGACTCGTTTGGAAATTTTCTAGCTAATCTCTCTCCTTAAAATGAAAGCGAACAAAATTACTGTTTCATTTTGTTGTGCCCGTCATTCATGCTACAACTTTAGGTGAAGGAACAATAAGCCTGCTAAAAACTGGTGCAATAATAGACAGGACAGGCCCAGGGCCGTTATCATTTGCATATTAATGTCACATATTGTTTAACAAAATTAACCTCAAAACCTCTGTCTGAAGAACAAACTAACAATGGTTATCAGGCTCGCTTTTTCCTAAAGTCCAGTCGACTAACATAAAAGCTTGAATTAGTTATTTATTCTCTAAACTTGCGTATCCAAATATACCAATCCATGTTGAATTTAATATGGAAACGCACATCATATTCGATACGGAATGTGTGCTCAAATCGATTTCAGTTTTCCAAAAACGTGGTGCATTATGAGAGGACTGCTGATAACATTACGTATTGTTGAACATTTTTAAATATCTTTAAATGTAATAATGAACACGTTCATAACAATAAAAATAATCACTACGGAACAGTTTTTTAAATAGCTTTTGGACTAGTACTAGAATTTTCAATAAATATGGAAACAGAGCCGGCCAGCACACACTATTGCTAAAGATACCCATCTGTGAAATTTCTTTAAGTCCACAATTTCAATTCAATTCTTTTGAAATTTTAATACAACAATCAGGGTTTAATTTAGAATATATACACCAAATTGCATGCATATTTTGTAATTAATTCAAGAGATACAAATATTTTATCATTATTATTATTGTTATTATTTATTTGTTTTACTTTTTTGAAAAAATTGCACACTACGCAATTATTTTTTTAAAAAATTAATATTTTATAATTAACGTACGTATTTAATAATATATTCCTAAATTGCAAAGAAGAATTTTTAGTTGTCCTACGGAATGGGACAAAAAAAAAGGTGAAATATGAGACCTCAGTTTTTACTTTCTCTACCACATACATAGTAGGAAGAGAAGGTACTGCATTCCACCTAAAAATTCGATACCGAGATTTCAACGAAAATACATGTTTTCAGGCCCCCTGAATAAAAAAAGCATTTTTAGAAAAAGGTCCGTGTGTGTCTGTGTCTGTGAACAGCATAACTCAAAACGAAAAGTCGGATAAGTAACAAATTTGGTATTTAAGTTCAGTATCTTTCAAGGGTGCGACACGAAGATTTTCAAGAAAGTCTCCACACCTCCAACTATTCTTTACACGGAAAATTTTTCGAAAATTCTGATTTTCTAAAAATGATTAACGATTTTGATTAAAATACCTTATATTAAACACATTTACATAACAAATAAAATGTATATCTTGAATTTTCTGGGAATAGCCTGTGAAGTCCTCTTCATTCGGAAGGAATTTTGTATCATCTTGTATAACCGTTAAACGTTCAGCGATAGACGAAATCGTATTATACAAACAAATGTAGATCTCTTTAAAGCACACAGTTTATTTCAAATAAATTTTTTGTGGCAGAAACCATTTCTGAGATATCCGTTATTAATGGTTCGAATTGTTCATTGCCTGGTCTTTCTCTTGAAGTCCTGTCAAAATTAATTCTGTCGATTACATGGAAACAATATGGAAGTTTAAGGCCAGTATATAGCGTTCAGTTCTTAAACATTTGACTATAGCTGTTCTCTTTGTATCCATAACGAAATTTGTAATGCAGCTATTTCTGCAAAGGTTTATTTGGATTAAAATGTAGTAGATAGAAAAATAAGCTTTAGTAAGAATATTTTCATACCCACTAATAAACGACAGAGGGAAGAGAAAGTCATGTGAATATATCACATGAGAATGTTTACTTAAAAGTTTAACATTTAGGAGCATTATTGTTTAATAACATCACAATTAAGCATGTTAACAAACATTCATCCCA
Source organism: Deroplatys truncata (assembly GCA_030765065.1). NCBI lineage: Eukaryota > Metazoa > Arthropoda > Insecta > Mantodea > Mantidae > Deroplatys > Deroplatys truncata. Next base: position 130,857,357 of record CM060984.1, read on the forward strand.
CAATTTTATCCTGTTATTTATAAGGAGATATACAATATTTCATTCATTTATACCCAAAAGAACATCGAGTCGAACAATTTGAAAATGAGACGTAGTATGACGAAGATGAGATGTCGTGCCGACAAATGAAAACCCGAGAAAGAGAGTTTAAAATTATAACGCTAAAATAACTCAGTTTCTGACTTTATGCCGTTTAAAAAGCCTTCAGTTCCTATAGAGGCCTTCCTTTGTCCTTTTATGCTCCTCTGCAGCTAATTTGTAATATTTGAAGATTCCTGGGGCCTCTCTTGAATGTTTTGTTCGCTTTAATCTAGGAAAAACTTATCTGTTTTCACTACAATTTTATAGGAAGCTAGGTTTACAGGCAGACATTTAAACCGCTATATACCAATCTTTATAAGGTCGTACAGCTATACAAAAATACAGAATTAAAGTAGAAGGTTCTCTAAAGGTTTAGTAACAGTAAAATCTAGATTTACGAATTTTGGTAATTTTTGGTATTTTTTTCACCTTTAAACATTTGCCCTAAAACAAATCTGGGATGCAGATGCACCCTCTTCCGGATGCCCATGACGTTAAATGTTATTCCTAACTTGGCAAGGCATACGGTACTGCAAGACAACAGTAATATCTAAACACCTTTTTCCCAGGGTATATTCCTAAAGAAAACAATACCAGTACTGAAGAAGAAAAAAATCTGATGTGTTACACTCACATGACTTTCTCTACTCTTGTACAAACTATTTTTATAAACGCTTATTCTCCATCTACTTCATGTTAATCGAGATAAACATTTGCAGACTCTATCTTATTGCTAAGTTTCTTGTAGATCTAAGGGGAATGTATATTTACAAGGGCAATTTGGAAATACAGTAGCCTTTAAGCACATACATATCTCTTAATAGCTGGTTGCTAGGTGCAGCACCATTCCCTTTGCCACAGATTAATACTCTTTGCATATCCAATACAAAAAAATGAATAACGAATTCCCTTTTTAGAAAATAAGTATTGAAAAATTTGAGGGAATAACAAGCAATATCTCGAAAATGGTTAACTCAACAAAAGAAATGTATATGACATAAATTGTGTATTTTAACGCGATCTACATTTTTTGTGTAGTAAAATTTTATCTATCTCTTATGGTTTACCAGTTATGCAAAAGTCGTTCACAATGAAGAACACTTTTGGAGACATTCCCAGAAAATTCGAGATATACATTTCATTTGTCATGAAAATATCTTAAACATATGATATTTTAATCAAAATCGTTAGAGCCATTTTTGAGAAAATTAAAATTTTCGAAAAATGTTCCATGTAAAGGGTATTCTGGGGTGGGGGGATTTTCTTGAAAACCTTCGTGTCGCATCCTTGGAAGATACTGAACCTAAATACCAAGTTAGGTGTTTATCCGACTGTTCGTTTCTGAGTTATGCTGTTCACAGACAGACAGACAGACACACACACACACACACACACACACACACACACACAAACAAACACACACAGGCAGACACACAGACACACACACGGACATGTTTCCAAAAATGCTTTTTTTGGATTCAGAGGATCTCAAAACATATATTTCCGGTGAAATCTCGGTATCGAATTTTTGGGTGGAATACAATACTTCCCCTACTTACTATACGTAGTAGAGAACGTAAATAAGGTCAGGAGCAAGAACGTAAGAATTGTATAAGTTTATTCACTCCGCGAGCTACACAGATGGCCGTTGAGGGTTACTTAAAACTGAAATGAAAACCACGATATAAAAATATATTAAGCTTTAAGTCTACCTATAAAACTAATTTCCGAAGTTCCTTGTCTGATAGCTGTCCTAGTGCCGTCCCAGTAGATACTACGTCAATAACTAGACGCCAAAAATTAGTATTTTTGTGGTGCTCCTTTTTAAGCTGGACCTCAACGAAGGCGAAGGTCAAAAAAAAACAAAACAATCCTGTATGTACCACCTGCTTTCGGCGGAGGCGGGAAAAAGTAAGAGGTTTGCGAGAGGTTGAAACCAAGAGCACCTCCCCCCAAAATTTCATTCTCCTAAAATTTATACGATCTATAATGAACAGAATTTTGGGCCTTTTTAAAACTAGCTCATCTACATACCCATTATTTGACATAACTTCTTTCCAAAATTATTTTTAAGTTGCTATTTATAAAATCCGAGCACTCGCACATTTTCTTGCGATTTTGAATTTAGGCTTTCACAATTGTTTTCGTTAGAAAAGGGTAATTTTTGTTACGTTTGCTTACTGTTTTCGGTAGTGAATATTGGTAATGATTTATTTACCTTTCTGTTATCGGTATTATTGCTTGCATATTTTCAAACGGCCTGTTAACTGGTCATAATGATAATTATAAACGATTCTTGCAAAAAACTGATGTGATACATTCACACAATTTTCTCTACTCTATCGCTTATTAGTGGGTATACAAATTATTCTTTCGAAAGTTTATTTTCATTTTAATCGAGATAAACCTTTCCGGAAACAGCTGCATTACACGTTTCATTATAGATGCAAAGGGAATAGGGATAGTCAAATGTTTAAGAACTGGACGTTATATACTAGCCTTAAAATTTCATGCTTTGCATGCAATCGCGATAAACAACTGAATATGGAAAGGACTTAAAAAGAATGATAAAGTATTGAACAGTTCGAACCATTAATAACGGATATCTCGGAAATGGCTAATGCCACAAAAAATTTATTTGGAATAAATCATGTTTTAAAGAGATCTACATTTTTTGCGTAATACGTTTTCGTCTATCGCTTAACGTTTACCAGTTACACAAGATTATACAAAATTCCTTCCGAATGAAGCGGACTTCACATGCTATTCCCAAAAACTTCATTATATACAATTTATTTTCAATGTAAATGTCTTTAATAATGGTATTTTAATCAAAAGCGTTAGAGCCATTTTTGAGAAAATAAAAAATTTCGAAAAATGTTGTATGTAAAGGGTAGTTTGGAGTGGGGGATTTTATTGAAAATTTTCGTGTCGCATCTTTGGAAGGTACTGAACCTAAATACCAAGTTTTGTATTTATCCTACTTTTCGTTTTTGAGTTATGCTATTTACAAACACACGGACACACAGACAGAAACATGTACGGACCTTCTTCAATAAATGCTTTTTTTGGATTCAGGGGCACTCAAAACCAGTATTTACGGTGAAATTTCGGTATCGAATTTTTGGGTGGAATGCAATACTTTCTCTACCTATTATATACGTGATAGAGAAAGCAAAACGTAGAACTAAGAAAACTAAGAAGAAGAAGAAGAAGAAGAAGAAGAAGAAGAAGAAGAAGAAGAAGAAGAAGAAGAAGGACAATAGTGTTCAGAATATTCCATAAACTTGCCTCTATAAAGAAAACTATTTGCTATGGCACAACAGAATGAATGTATCAATAAACATCGTAAGCATTTAAAAATATTCTATGGCACATTAATAAGTTGTCCTTACCAGCCAGTTCATTTTGTGCTGCCGGAACAGGTCACGTGACCTTAGCACTCGTGGTAAAGGTGTTTGACTGAATCCTTCACTTTGTTCTCTGCGCTTTATATAGTTTTGTTTGCTGTGGGCAGCCAGCCGTGACACAACCAGAGATTCACCCCGTGTACCCCTAGCTAATTGCGCCTGCCCCCTCCCTTTACACCACCTAGTAGGTCGCCAATTTGATATCGCAGCTACCTACACAACCTGTCTGCCGATCGCACAACCTCAATACTGCAAAAATATTTGTCCGTTCTCCCTATAACACTTTTACCTTCCTCCATGGTTCGACCTATTATACATGTTAGCTGCCAAATCTATACCTATAAAAATCTGATGTGATACATTCACATGACTTTCTCTACCCTCTACCGTTTATTAGTGGGTATAAAACTATTCTTACTAAAGCTATTTTTCTATCTACTACATTTTTATCTGAATAAACCTTTGCAGAAATACCTACACTACACATTTCGTTATAGATACAAAGGCAAAAGAGACAGTCAAATGTTTAAGAACTGGACGGTATATGCTTTCCATGCAATCGCGAGAAATAACTGAAAATCGATGAGACTTTAAAATAATGAAAGTATTGAACAAATCGAACCATTACTAACGGATATCTTGGAAATGACTGATGCTACAAAAAAGTTATCTGAAACAAATTGTGTTTTAAAGATATCTACATTTTATGTATGGTATGTTGTCGTCTATCGCCTAATGTTTACCAGTTATGTAAGATTCTACAAAATTCCTTCCAAATGAAGGGTATGGAGGATATTCCCAGAAAAGTCAAGATATACATTTTATTTGTCATGTAAATATCTTTAAAATAGGTATTTTAATCAAAATCCTTAGAGCCATTTTTTTAGAAAATCTAACATTTCTAAAAATATTCCATGCAAAGGAGCAGTTTGGGATGGAGGGGATTTTCTTGAATCTTCATGTCGCATCTTTGAAAGATATTGAACTTAAATACCAATCTGGGTATTTATTAGACTTTTCGTTTTAGACTTATGCTGTTCACAAACACAGAGAGAGAGAGAGAGAGAGAGAGAGAGAGAGAGAGAGACATACGGACCTTTTATAAAAATTCCATTTTTGCATTCAGGGGTCCCCAAAACATGTTTTCCTGTGAAATCTCGGTATCGAATTTCTGTGTGGAATGCAATACTACTACGCACGTGGTAGAGAAAGCAATAAAATGGTAAAAACAAAGTTGCAGTCCCATTACTCTCTCTACCCACCCTTACACAAACTATTCTTACAAATGCAAAAGCTTGTTCTCCTATCTGCTTTATATTAAACGTTTAGAAATGCTTTTATTACACATTAGCTAGCTTAGGCTACTTTGCACGGTTAGCTTTTTAAACTGGAATGATGAATTAACTAAAATTTCTTTCTTTATGCAATCGCTGTACAATGATCTAGAGGATTTTTAATGTGAATCCTCCCCTTTACCCCTTGTAATTTCAATTTCTTACAGTCCGGCTGTTACTAATAAGGTTGAAAAATCCCCGAAATTCACGCAAAAGGATGTAAAAACACTTCCCTAATACCCCCCTAAACCCCCCCTTCCTAATTCTACTAATTTTATAGTACCTATAATTACCTATTATTTACGGCACGTAAAAGAACCTCAAGCTTGATAAAGAGGCCTCTGAGCAAAATTTTCCATCTTTCACGCCCAATATAGAATGGGACGCTAAGGACAACAGTAGTTAAAGAGCGTCCATAAATAAATAAATAAATTACCTATTTTCATAGCATGTGCCTTTCCACATAGCTTAAGGGTCTATTTTGGCTTTTTTTTAAATTAGAACTTTTATAGAGGTTTTTGTCTATCGTTATTTATTCATGTGATGTTATTCTTAGTAATTGAAAATAATATTTCTCACTCTAAGGCATGAGCCATTGTTGACAACATGCCTGAGGAAGTCTGTAATACCGGCATTTCTTTCCTAACATTGTTTCGTGTAATAATAAAATAGTGGCTACGTATTACAATAAATTGTCAACCACAAAAAAAGGACTATTAGCTTAAGACTGGGCAACTGATGATTTTACTATTCACTCATTATTTTGTTCATTATTACGATGAGTTTTTTTGAGTTTTGCTATTAATGGACGCTCTTTAACTGATGTGGCATCTTAGCGTTCCATTCTATACTGGGCGCGAAAGACCGGTAATTTTGCCCAGAGGCCTCTTTATCAGGCTTGGGGTTCCTTTACGTGCCGTAAATCTATAACACGGGATCACCGGCTTTACTTCCCTTCCGAAGGAAGCCATGCTGAGGATTTTTACGCCCGAAAAAAAATCCATCGTCCTTCGCCGGGTTTGAACCCGCGACCTCAGAAACTAGGGGTTAGCATAGTAACCACTACACCACGAAGACGATAACGATGGCTTTATTGTTATCTCCTAACCAAATGGGCGATTACACAGTACTGGTGTATTTTAAAAACGACTAGACTTATTTCATTGCAATCCCAACAATAGCCTGTTACATATAATGTAAATCTATATATGAATTTACGCATTAATCCTGAAAGTACGGACCAAGAGTAGCATACAATCGAAACTGCTCGGTCTCTACAATATCGCAAAACTATACAATTCTAAAGTTACTTCGTTAATTGTCAAAATATTTGCAAAATATGCGTCATTTCATAAACTGGCTGTTTTAAGTTCATAGCCACCTATATTTGTTGCAAGCAAACAGAAGAATTCGTTGATCACAACATTAGTAACCATGTCACCAAGTGTTTATCCACTAAAAAAAGAAGACGGTGCCACAAGCTTAAAACTAAATATGCGCCTAAAACTACATTATTTTGTTCTGTTTGTTGTGTTATTGTAAAATATACATCAATTTTACAACAGTTGGCTGTTTTAAGCTCATACACACCTACAATTGTTGCAGTAAAACAGAAGAAAGTGTTTATTTACCACAGATACATTGATCACAGTGTTGGTAACCATATCATCAAATGTTTATCCGCTAAAAAGAAGACGGTGCCACAAGCTCAAAACTAAATATGCGCCTAAAACTAAATTATTTTGTTCTGATCGTTTTGTTATATAAGTTTACATGTTTTATTTTCTAATCTTGAAAGTCCGAACTAAGAGTAGCATACCAATCGAAGCTGCTAGTCTCTACAGTGTCGCAAAAATATTAAATTCTAACTGGTATGTTGATGAAATTGTTCTTTCACACAAGCTGTGTGTTGGAAAGGTAGAGTCAGATGACTGAAAAATTCAATGCCATGGCTTTGTATCAAATCCCGGCTATGGCATTGAATTTTTCAGTCATCTGATTCTACCTTTCCAACTGGTATGTTGATCACAGCGTTAGTAACCATGTCATCAAATGTCTATCCTCTAAAAAGAAGACGGTACAAGTATAAAATTGTTGTTATATTATTTTGTTCTGTTTTTTTTGTTGTGATACACTGGTTTGTTTAATAATGAGCCGTCGTTTAAGAGGACATCCACAGCGGCATGATATACTGCTGGATCCTTCAACCGCAAGAGCCAGAATATGAATGATAGTACAAATATTCATGAAAGACATGCAAGTCCCTTAGGCCGCAACACTATTCAAAATGATAACCCTATTGCAGAGTGGAAATGTACTGACAATATTGTGTTTTAAGATATGTGCAATTAAATATATGAACATTGTTGATAAATAGTTCCTGCTTTCAACAATTACAGTCTTTAATTCGAACCACTAGTAATATATAATAGACTAAAAAATTACAAGCCAACGTGGAGGTGTAAAACGTATTCAAGAAAAAATTACTTAAAAACTGATAATAGGGGTTGCCTTAAAAATAGATACTTAGTAACTGAAGAGTACAAATTTAAACAAATAATGTTTACAGTTTACACAAGGATAGTTTAATTTAGAAATGTATTATATGTATATGTATTTGATATTTCTATACTGTTGTCATGTAAAAAAGTGATTTAAATGGCAAATGAACGATTGTGCCTACTTCAATGCCTTATCATTACCATTAGTGCCTATTTTGAACTTTTTGTAATGCTTTTTAGCGCCTATTGCGCCGAGCTTTAATCACAGTAGGAGAAATTTTAAACCTCTGTATCTACTGTTTGGTCCCCTTCTTATTTAATAATATAAAAGCTACACAGTTTTCACATAATGCAGAAACTATTAGCATATACAACGAAATAGAGGTGAAGCTGGTGAATATGTAGATTCCACACTCCCAGAACACCAAATTAACCTCTTTGGAGAAGATACATAGTCTGCGACTATAGAGAAAATTAATCTTCTCAGGTTTTGGCACTATTTAATTACAGTGTATGAGTGTGTGTGAGCGCAAGCGCATAACTTAAAAGCGAAAATTCGGATAACAAGTTCAGCATCTTCCAGAAAATCCTCCTCCTCAACCTATCCCTTAATGGAGCATTTTTCGACATTTTTTGTTTCTTCAAAAATGGCTGTAACGATTTTGATTAAAATACCATATAATAAATATATTTACATGACAAATAGAATGTATATCTTGAATTTTCTGGGAATAGCCTGTGAAGTCCTCTTCTTCATTAGGAAAATATGTATAATATTGTATGATTGGTAAACATTAAACGATAGACGAAAACGTACTACACAGAAAATGTACATCTCTTTAAAACACAATTTGTTTCAAATAACTTTTTGTACCATTAGCCATTTCCGAGATATACGCTATTAATGGTTCGAATTGTTGAATATTTAGCCATTCTTCTCTTTCTCTACTTACTATCGTTTATTGTTAAATAGATTCTACAAACTGTTTTTATAAAAGCTTATTCTTCAATCTATGTCACGTTAATCTGGATACATGCAGAAATAGTTTCATTACAAATTTCGTTGTAGCTCAAGGGGAATCAGGAAACCGAAGTGATAGTCAATTGTTTAACAGCCGGACACTATGCTGGCCTAGAAATTCCATATTCTTTACATAACACCACGAGATACAACTGAATGGTGGCAGCACTTCAAACAATGACAAGTACTGAAAAATTCAAACCAATAACAACGGATATCTCGGAAAAGGTTAATGCCTCCAAAAAGTTATTTGAAGTAATTTGTGTGTGCTTTAAAAATATCTACATTTTTTGTAGCACGTTTTCGTTTATCTCTTATCGTTTACCAGTTATGTTCACACAAAGTTCCTTCCTCATTTGGAATAGGACTTCACAGGCTATTCCCAGAAAATTCGAGATATGCAGTTTGTCACATATAATACTTCTTCCTTCACGTTTACTCTCTTGTATGTAGGACTTACAAGCGGGTGCCTGTCGAGGAGCAGACACTTTGGACCAGATAGAATGTCCAGGATGGATGATCAGCCCGATGCCTGGTATGGCATCGAGGAAGTAGATGATATTAAATGATGGTGAAATAGATGAACAGGAAGGTGATGATGGAGCAATTGGTGGAATGAATGGCGAGGAAAGTCAGAGAATCCGGAGAAAACCCGCTCAGACACCACTTTGTCCACCACAAATCCCATATACGGGTCCCTGGGATTGAACTCGGACCGCCTTGGTGAGAGGTCTAAATATCTTAAATACACGGTATTTAATCAAAAATTTCTAAACATTTTTCATGCAAACGTTAGGTAGGTTTGGAGGATTTTCTTGGAAATCTTTGCGTCGCATATTTGGACAACATTTCGATTTTGGGCTATGCTGTTCACAGACGCATGCGCGCGCGCGTTGCACCTTTTTCTAAAAGCGTTTTCGGGTCCAGGAGATCCCAAAACGAGTATTTCTGGTGAAATATCGTATCGAAGTTTTGGGTGGAGCACAATACTTGCTCTTACCTATTATATATAGGTGATAGAAAAAGTAAAAATTTGATAATTTTCGATAAATAACTGATACTAGGGTAGCTATATAATCGGCTACCCTGAAGCCAAAAATCGATTTTTTAAATTGTTTGTGCGTTACCTTTATTTGTAAAGCCGTGTGCAAAAGACATTGTGACCGGCATGTAGGATGAAGAGTCAGTAAAGAAAATTGACAAGGTGTAGTCAAATAATACGGCTTCACGGCGAATTGCTCATTACAGGAAGAGTTAGTTCACCTTTTGAAAAACTCCGACTGGAACTCAGTTCTAGTGACGTTTCCACACTGTCGTACTGCTAGTATTTGTTATAAAGGGTATGCAGCCTAACTCAGGTTACTAAAAGACAAAGATGTCTGATGCCGCATGTCAGGGCCGTCAAAGTTCTAACTTTTTTTTAAAAAAAAAGTTCCCTTGCTTACCCAGTTTATGAGTACTGTGTTTAACTTTACCGCTTATTACCGCAATTACAGCTACAAAAAAAAACACACACATACACGCATACCCTTGCCCATGGCGGAACTCGAGCCCGCGACCCACAGCTTGGCGGAGCGCCGAAGCTGTACGCTCCAGCGACCACGGCTACGAGGGCCGGCTAACTTGAGTCACTTATATACATTTCGGCCTTCTGCTAGTATTATGAGCCATTGTCATATCATTTATACTGTTCTGTAATATCGTGCAAAGGTTTGGTCATCACTTTCCTTCTCCGCCATAATCGCTGATTACCTATAACCTTATATCCTGGATGCACCTTAAAATGCCCGGCTGTGCCAAGCACACATGAATGCCTGCTGGAGTCATTTTGAATCCTCGTGGAATATATTACAATATTGACACGCTATGTGCAAGTTTGCACACGTTAAATTACTGCGTGTTAATTTATTGTCCTACTACAGCTGTCAATACTATTAAAAGCAATATTTTCCCATAACTGTCTATAGAAAAATGAGAAAATAAGATTTCTATGATATTAAGATTCTAATTAGTTGATAGAACAGTGTTAGAAATAAAAATGTATGTTGCAGCATTTTTACATGCAGTGCGTTTATTCAACACTGCATCTCTTACAAATCACACGAAATAAAATGAACATCTTAATAATAACATAAAAGAAAATAAGTACATTCCTTCGAAATGCCATCTAGCACATTTGTCTGAGCTGTGTAAACAAATAGGAGAAATATTGTACATACTGAGGCTTTCATGGCCGGTGTCATAACTAATAAATGAATTACAACTATCCGGGCTTGTAGGCCGTGGTCTAGAAGGCATCGTGGATACCGACGTTTCGCCAAGTACAGCGCTTGGCATCTTCAGGGTGAAGTGATTCAGTGTCTGCGGTGATTCAGGCTCCGACCACCGCAGACACGGAATCACTTCACCCTGAAGATGCCAAGCGCTGTACTTGGCGAAACGTCGGTATCCACGATGCCTTCTAGACCACGGCCTACAAGTCCGGATAGTTGTAATTCATTTATTAGGAGAATATTGTTTTAGGAAAAATTAATGGGTACAAATTTGAACAATCAGATACGGGTTACTTTGGCTCACAACTTATAAACGAGTAGGTATTCAATTCTGGCAGTACATGTTCCACACAGTGTTTTATTACAAAATTTACAAATCCTTACAGTGCGACTTTTTTTACACTCGCGTCACTTCACAGTATTTAGTAGTAGAGACTGTGCTTATCTGCTCTTTTCGTTCTTCAAAGTTTTGTTCTTGATTTCGCTGTTCCATGTTGGGACGTGAAACCTCTGTTGCCAAAGCCTTGAGAAATTTCAGCCGACTGATCTTTTCTTTGGTTATTTCCTTGTAAAGGGCCCAAGCATTATTCAGAGCGACTAAATTCAAGTATTCTGAAAGGAATATACAGGCCATCTTCTGGTGGCCGTGCGCACTGAGTATTTCCGTGCCACCTGGTCAGCAATACCTACGCCATACTTTGTTTCATTGTAGTTTTTCACTGTGCCAGGAGCTTTCTTTTGGTTATCCAAAATTTTGATACCTGTAGATATGCATGCTGCTCAAAAGTAATACATTCTTTTTGGGGCTACTTTGGTAAGCAGTCAGTACAATTTCTTCGTGTTTATAGGCTATGGTGAAATATAATGATTACTTCATCCATTTTAGATCATTGGGAACCTCTCTTCTGCATTTATTGAATATCCCTATAAGGCTAGTAGATTTATCCCTGGGTATCTTGGTGAGGAGGAGTGCGGTAATGAAATTGTCGGTTGTCACATTTATTCCTTTTTCAAGATATGGATCCATCAGAAGCATCACCACATGATCTGCTAGCCTTTCATTATGCTGTAATTCATCCTTAACAACATAAGGGAAGCCATTTACAACATATTTGCTATGCTTATCTACAGCAAGCCACTATTTTTGCTCATATTTACCGGGCATTGATGTCATATACTGAGTAAATGGGCATCGTGCCTTGCTCGGAAAAAGTTATTCATCAACTGTTATAAATGGACCGGGTCTGAAAAAGGAGATGCAGTTTTCAATGAACCTATTCCAAACAATTGAAAAAAATCAAACTTGTCCGTCTTCAATCTTTCAGATTGACTAGACTTCTCGTCAAAGCGTAGGTATCCGGTAATTTCGCAAAATCTGTTTCTTGACATTGCTTTTTTACACAGTGTTACACCCCCAAAGATCTGTTCACAAGCAGTGCACAGGAGCATCGTTTTTTCCACTTGTACCTCTGACGTACATTATTGCGATGAAAGCTTCTAGCTCATCCGAGGACAAATAAAAATATTGTTTTGCATTTGCCGCTGAGCCTCAATGGTTGTACACTTTCGAATATGTTCAATTATAAATTTGTCAATGAACAAACGCCAAGCACTAGCAGGGCTACCTTTTACATTTTTCTTTGCATATCCTGTAGGCCCTGGAGCTTCCTTCAAAATATTTTGATCTGAGTCCTACCTGGAGTATCGACGCCGATGCTAAGATGTTCCAATGCTGCTCCATCTGGAGCAATTAAGTCAGGCAGTTCATCACCATAGTATGAGTCTAACATTAAATTGAGTTTAATTTATGGACGCTCTTAACTGCTGTGGTCCTTAGCGTCCCATTCTACGTTGAGCGTGAAAGGCCCGTTAATTTTGCTCAGAGGTCTCTTTATCAAGCTTGAGGTTCTTTTAGGTGCCGCAAATCTACGACAAGGGACCACCGGCACTTCCCTTCCGAAGGAAGCCATGCTAAGGATTTTTATTCCCGAAAAAATCCATCGCACCCGCGACCTCGGGAACTAGAAGCTAGCATGGTAACCACTACACCACGGAGGACGACTACAGTATGAGTCTGTTGAGGTACCTGAAGCATCCCTGTTGTAGGCCCCTCTTCTGCAGATGGACTTATTTTACTGACTCCACTTTCCGATGCTAACTGATGACCGTTTCTTCTACGTTTGGTGCGCTGTCGACGATTATTGTGCAAAGCATCAACTTAATTATCATCGTCATTGCAAACAGCAGCACTTTGTTAACTCTTAATTATTTCTAGAATGAATTTCCAGTTTTGATTTCTTGCACATTGGACATCTGAAAATTTCGCATCGCTTTTAAATGCTTCCTCAACATCACTTAACTTTTCTGAAGATATAGTCTGTTCTTCTTAAATAAAATCCTCATCTGGTTCAAGTTCTTCCTCCATGTAAACTTCTGACACATCATCAGGTACTTCCTGTAAAAACGTTTAGCATTTCTTCATTGCTAAGTTTCCTCTGAAACTACATTTTTAGTAGCAAGTAGCAATAACAGAAACCAAACGTGACACTAAATTAGCACTGAACAGAGTATGTTATTCAGTAACACAGCCAGTATGTAATAATACTGTTTTTATAATGAATAGAATGAAGCGCCACAATATGGATGAAATGATTGTTAACAACCTAGTAGAAGTAAATGTTCATTGAAGTGTCAGCAAACACTTACCAAGGAGTGTAAATTGCACATACTAACCTTAGTTTATAGAAAGAAACACACGGGAGTCAAGCTGACTCCATTGGGCATTTTCGGTAAATCATACAATTTCTGGTACAACAATTATTTCATGTGATCAGTTTCTTTTCAGCTTACTCCAAACTAACAATAGTAAAAAGTCATGCAAGGATTTTGCCGTGGAATATCGGAGACACAGGTAATGGTTTAAAACGTATTCGCAAAGGAGTCAAAAGACTTCATGGACATTGTAAATTTAGCACTGAACCGTGCCATGGACTTCATGTATACAACATTATTAAACAGGGCTTTTCTGCACTACTAGTGTCGTTTGAAAATGTGATTAAAACTTAAAGGAAAGTGGTTAAATTACCTTATTAGTGTGTTTTGGAGTAGATGTGGGCTGTTGTGATAACGGTTCCATAAATAATCGGCAAATCATTCGAGTTTTAGACTACAGATCCTACGGATACGTCCTGTCGTCGCTTCAAGGACGCAACTGCTCCACTCCTCTACTTTTAAAAAACATCCCTTGGCTACGCCTTGCGGCTTAGGGCCTCATTAGCGTCTCCGACCTATCAGAACCCTAAGGTTAAGAACATTGTCACTTTGGGAACCCTAGTAATGCAAATTACCCGTCGCTGCAAATTACTGTAGTAATAGTACAGTAATAATATAATATTTCAGCATGATTTCCTAAACCTAACAATTGGATTTCTTGGTTTTCTTTTACGCAGTTCTTCTTCCTCTAAAAATAAAACTCAAGTTTATACTTAACTGCAAAAGTAGACCTAATAATTAATATAACCTAATAACCTAATAACTTAACCTACTAATAATTAATAATTCAATCTCGTATAATCAGCCTAATTAATATAACTAATCTGATATAATATAATTAGTATAATATGTAATAAAATTAATATAATATAATTAATATTATAATCAATGCGTCAGTAGGTGACTAAATGATCGGCGTGCAAAGTATGAACACTGCGAATATAAAAACAGGGCGCCAATATAACTAATCTTCTCAATACATGTAACAGGTGCGTATTTGCGGAGGATTTGCCGGTTATAAATGGAGGATAATGCGAAGGATTTGGCGGAATGGAACCTAACAACCCGAATATCACCAGATTCTAGTGACCCATAATGGTGGAAAAATGTCAAAGTTGCACTTTGGTAACCTCTCGCATATTAACCTCCTTAATAACTCCATAGAAGAAGCTTTACTTCTACGTGAATATTTAGAAAAAATACAACTGGAGAAGCTATATTTAATTCCATTCTTAATGAAACTGAAACTGGGATAAATATTATGATGTTTGCAGTGACGGTGCACGAGCAATGAGTGGAAAGATAAAAAGGGGGTGTAACGAGAATCCTGAATGTTGCTTCACAAAACACTAGGAGCCATTGTGATTTGCATAGACAACTTTCTTGCAACAAAAAAGATGTGCGCAACCCTTAAAAGTGTGCCTGATGATACAGTTACATTTTTAAATTTTGTCTAATTCCCGCCCATTTCAATCCAACGAGGAAATGGCTAGCCAGCATATAGCGCTCCTACTAGATACGGAAGTGAAGTGACAAACACTTGAACTTCGTAGCGAATGCTGGTGTTCTTCACAGATAATTGAGGACAGTTTACATTTAATAATTAAATTCATCTTGGCTAATGAAATTCGACCACTTTGCAGATACTTTTACAAAGGTGAATGATGTTAATCTGTCTTTGCAAGGAAAGAATGCCACTATTTTAAAAGTATATAATAAAATTTCATAATTAAAATAGAAATCACACTCCTGGATAGCAGCTGCAGAAGGGAGAAAGTGATCCTGCTTTCCCACACTGAACGAATTTCTAGGTGAAACGGAATCTACAATAACGGATGAAGTTTTAAGCAGAATCTTGCAGCATTTATGGGGCTTACAGATGACATATCAGAGTATTTTCGTAAGACCGATGAAGATAAAACTTCTTGGGTACGGAATTCGTTTTCAGCGACTCTCTAACCAGCCAGTTTCAGTGCAAGTGATTTTGAAATATGAATTGCCTGGATTTCTGACTCTTAATTTAAAACAGACACCCAATGACTTGCCTCTGAATTACTTTTGGTGCAGTGTTGTGAAAGAGTACCTCAATGTTGCTAAGCGTGTTATACGAGTGCTTCTTCCTTTTGTGACAACATATCTGTGCGAAACGAGATTTTCATATTATGCTTCAACGAAAATAAAGTGCAGAAATACACTTAAAATTAAAACATATTTAAGAGAAGCTTCTGTTGAAAATATATTTTTGTTGGAAGAATGCCGCATCTGATACGAGTAACCAGGTGTCTCCCATTATTGTCAGCTTCAAGAAACTCTGTGATAGTAAACAGAAAAAAAATAAATCACATTGGATTTCCAGATTTCAATTGTATTGTTTTGTCCTTAGCATGTCTTTGGCATTTGTTTGGTAATTACTTTTGGAAAATTAATTTTTATCACGTATGAGGGCGGGGACAGAACTCTTAGTAGGCTACAGTAAAATAATTTTCACAATGTAAACAACGAATGTGTTTTTAAAGTTGTAACATTTATTTCAAGCTATCGCAAAGAAAGTTATGATTTTTTACTCTGTGTATGAGCGTTAACATTTACAGGGTGGACTATTTAAGTTGAGATTGTACAATATCTCCAAAACCAAGCGTTTTAGAAAGAAATGCGTACAAAAGTTGCTTGATATTATGGGGGGGAAGTAATTTTCATTAGTCGTGTTTTATTTGGAGGACGCTGTGATGGTCATTTTAGGGTAAATTTAAATTGAGCCTAATTGTAGGTTCCCATTTTAAAAAATGAAATTGACCCTAAAATATCCATTATAATGTCCTCGAAACGAAACACGACTAATGACATTTATTTCCCCCCATAATATCAAGCAACTTGTATTCAAGACATTTCTTTCTACAACGCTTAGTTTTGGAGATATTGTGTTCCATGAACAAGAAAGTTGGGAAACTTTGTTGTACTTCATGTGGTTTCCGTTATATAGGAAAGGTATAAGAAGATATATAGGTACTACATTTGGACAGGAAAAATATGTGCTTTAAAGCTTCATTACTTGTTATATCAGGACATAAACGGCGAGGAATTACAAGTGTTTTTTTTTTTTTTTTTTTTTTTTACTTTTGCAATCAGTAAAATCACCAGCATCCAAGACATTTCTAATTTTGGATGAACAACTGTATGAGCAACGTTAGCTATTGTAGTGTCCTCATGATTGCTCTGCATTTAAATTTCCTTCTGCAGCTCAGATAGTGTTGTTAGTTTCCTTTCCTTCGCCACATCTTAGGGTTCCTCAAAGGTAAAAATCCAGGTTTGTTAAACCAGAAGAATGTGGAGGGAACTCAGAATGGTTTTACGTTGCTCGAAAGTCAAACGCGTCTCTGCCATCTTGTGTCGTTTATTGACACTGATAATGGCCATGTGGTTACAACAGCAACAGCCACAATTCAACATAGAAATACAGATAACCACTATTAAAGTACAGGTCGATTTTTTCGTCATGAAAAGGCAGAAACGCAGAGGAGGAGAAGGTAGTCTAGTGTGGGGGAGAACAGCTGGCAGTATTCCCTTGCGTGGAACAAACACAGCGTGTGTTGTATACGCCCCGCTGCTCTGTTGCAACTGAACCAACAGTCGTCCCAGAATATACTTTTTTTCATTTATTTAAAAATCACCAGCATTACATTGCTTATAGACTCAGGTTAACAGAATAATAAGGAATAATACAACAGGTAGATTGAGGTGAACCAAATGAGGCCCCTCAGCCACGTTAAGTAACAGTTAAAAGTCTGGCATGAGTTTACAGTTGGTGTCTTCGGTGTTGCAGTATTCGTCGAATGATAACAGTAAATCTTGCGGAAGGCGACTCTTAATGCTTGAGACTACTGTGGATTTTCTTCCAAGTGAGAAATGTACTGCCCCAGGCAAATGAAGTTGCTGATAAAAAGAGTGAGCAAGAACAGATATGTGCTCTGAGATAGCGCGTAGTTCATGTTCTTGATGAAGGGGCGTTAAGGATTTGTACCCAATACCTTTTTCTGGAAGACTTGTAAACGACGAATTGTGCTAGCTGTAGCTCGGCCCCAGATTGGACAAGCATATGTGAGTAATGGACGAAGTAGAGATTTGTACATGGGAGAACCACATTGGAAACGTAGAGAAGACTTTCGGTTAAGAAGTGGATAGAGTTGACGTAACCGGGAGTAAGTCAAGTTCAACTTTGAATTGATGTGGTACTTCAAGGTTAAGCGACAATCAAAATGAACCTCTAAGTATTTAACAGTTTCATCATTGCGCTTCCAGGAAAGTGAAATATTGTTAATTATCATAGGCGGAGGTGTGGCAGGACATCGCAAAGTAAATACCATGACTTCACACTTATGGTGGTTCAAGGCTCTTGTACAGGTTTCTATTCATGTGATGAGACTGTTAAGAGCTGTCTGTAATCTCAAACTTGCAGTTTCTATATCTTTGTGAGTGGTAAATACGACAATATCTGTCTTCCTCCGTGGTGTAATGGTTACCATGCTAGCTCTAGTTCCCTAGGTCGCGGGTTCAAACCCGGCGGAGGGCGATCGATTTTTCAGGAGTTAAAATCCTTAGCATGGCTTTCTTCGGAAGGGAAGTAAAGCCGGTATGTCCGTGTCCGTGGTAGATTTACGGCACGTAAAAGAACCTCAAGCCTGATAAAGAGGCCTTTGAGCAAAATTATCGGTCTTTCACGCCCAATATAGAATGGGACGCTAAGGACCACAGCAGTTAAAGAACGTCCATAAATAAAACTCAATTTAATTGTTTTACAATGTCATCAGTGTACATAGTATTTACAGACGGAACAATAAGGATTCACTTGTGAAGATATTGAACAATATAGGCGCCAATATTGAACCTTGAGGGTCTCCCGCCATAACCGGTCGAGTAGAAGATAGAAAAGATCCAATGCGAATTTAGAATGTGCGATGCGACTAGAAGCTGCTGATAATGTGATAAAGATAATCAGAAAGTCCAATTATTCTGAGTTTTTAGAGAAGTCCATTGTACCAAACACAACCGAAGGCCTGTTTAAAGCCTAGAAATGCTGCAACCGTATGTTGCTTGTGTTCGAAGCCTTTTGCAAAGCATTCTGTGACACACGAAGTTGGTGTGTTGTAGAATGCGGATGACGGAAACCAAACTGTTGAGCTGGGAGAACTGCAGTATCCGTTACGAATCTGTTCAGCCTTTAATGGATTACTTTTTCAAACAGTTTAGAAAGAGTAGAAAGCAGATTTATAGATCGGTAGCTATCAGGCAAACTTGGTGGTGATCTAGGTTTATGAAGAAGAATTATATCAGCATGTTTCCGAAACATGGGGAAATATCCTAAGCGAAAAGAAGCATAAACTTAGAGGATAAGTATGCCAATGATTTAGAAGTAAGGTGTTTTAGAACCACATTAGGGATCAGGTCATGTCCTGGGGTTTTCTTTGTGGGTAATGTGTGTATAATCCAGCGAAGTTCTCGATGAAGTGAAACGAATTTACTTTAGGACAGGCATAACAGTAGCAACGACGTGTTCGATTTCCTCAGTCGATTCTTGATCTACTGTTGGATTAGGTGTGAAGGTCTACTGAAAATGATCTGCAAACAATTCCCATTTTGCAGCGTCACACTCATGTGCGTTGCCCTGATATCTTAGGGGTGGTATAATAATAGTTTCTCGAACTCTTCTTTTAGTTTCGTTCCACAGATAGTTGTCATCTGAATAAAGGTTGGATAGGTACCGTTGGTATGACGAAAATCGGTGTTCTGACAATGCTTTAAGGAAGTGTTTCATGGTGTGTAGGACTTCGGCATGGACGGAACATGGTAGGCGCAAGTCTTACAGACGTGCGTACAGAATCTGTGAACTGTGTAACAGCAGCATCAATTTGGGAACATGTCTGCAGGCGGTAAGCGTTGTGCTGCTCAGTATTAACTGCAACTGAAAGCGTTCCCACTATTCCCTAGCTGAGACGTGGGGGAAACGAGGTGTGGTTGCATTCAGATTGGAAAGAGGTGATAACAGGACAATGGTCGGAATCTCATTCAGCTATAGAGTGCATATTTAATGTCTGACTGACATTTTTAATAAGTGCAACATAGAAGATTAGTGGACTATTCCAACTACTGCGCATACAGATTAGCCTGTCACGACGAAAAAGTCGTACTGTACATGGATATTTGGGAGAGCGGGGGAATTAGAAGTTGATTAAAGTTTGTTCGCTATTTAAATAACTTTCAAGATGTAAATTCTATTTGTCATTCCCTTATTTCAAAAATCTATTCTAATTAAAATTATTGGAACCGCTTTTTAAAATAGAATATCTTCTCTATATAAAAGTTTGTTAATTTACCCTGAATCCTAAAATATGTTCAATTTAAATACGAAATGAGGAGTTTACCCGAATTTTCATTTTTGTGTTCTGCCTGCCGGCCTCACACACATACTCTCAAAATGGAAAATTATCAGAAAATGTTATCGGTTATCGTTTATTTTTTATTTTATTTATTTAACCGGTTAGATACCCTTTAACCGGTTATATGCTATTGGACGATGAATGAAATGGGTGAAATGATGCTCAAATGTGTCCGGGGTCCATAGAACTTAATTATCCAACATTCATCTTCCAGCATAAAGGAAAACCCCGGGTAACTCACCGGAAGCTCTTGAATGTGAGGCGGACACGCTATCCCCACGCCACAGAGGTGGGTTTATTGTTTGTATATATACATGCTTGTGAAAATTAAATTCTCCAACTGTAAGTCGCCATTGGGGTATGTTATCTCAATACAATTTGAGATCTCCTTGTGGTTTACCGGAAAAAATGCGAATCAGTCGTGCTGGCTTGTTGCCATGGTAGTTCAGTGGTTAGAGCAACCGGACGGAGACCGGGAGATCCGTGGTTCAAATCCCGGCTATGGCATTGAATTTTTCAGTCGTCTGATTCTACCTTTCCAACCTTGTCCAACACACGGCTCATGTGGAAGAACAATTAATTCAATTAAGATAAACCCTTGCATCAGTGGTTCCATTATGCCTTTCATTATAGGTACAAAGGGGATAGCGATAGTCAAATTTTTAAAAACGGATCGCCACACACACACACACCACACCACACACTCACTCACTCTCACTCACACACAGACCTCAAAATTCCGAGCTCTTTTCATTACATCGCGAGAAACAACTGAAGCTTGGTACTACTTCAAAAAATGAAATGACAAGGTATTGAAAAACTAAAACCAATAGCAACGTATATCTAGTAAATGGCTGGTTCCACAAATAAAGGTCATATGAAATAATTTGAATGTCTTAAAGAAATATGCATTCTTATGAGTAGTAAACTTTTGATGGTTTACTAGTTATACAAAATTCCTTCCATGAAGCGGATTTCATAAGCTATTCCCAGAAAATTGAAGATATATCTAAATTACACGGACCTTTTTCTAAAATATTTGGGGGGGTATTTCCGGTGAAATCTTGATATTGAATTTTTGGGTAGATTCCAATACTTCTCCTACCATAAGTATGTGGCAGAGAAAGCAATAAAAAGAATCTAGTAATGTCTTTCTCTACCCATTATCGTTTAATGTTATATGGCTTCTACAAACTATTTTTGAAAAAACGTTTTACTTTCCTATAGTAAGTAGAGAAAGTATTGCATTCCACCCTAAAATTCGATGCAGAGAATTCACTGGAAATACACGTTTTGAGACTGTCTGAAAAAAAAAAGAGTATAAAAATGTTTGTGTATCACTGAATTAGTACAATCCAAAGACTAAAGATCGGTTAAATACCAAACTTGGTATTTAAGTTCAGCGTCTTCTAAGAATGCGACACGAAGATTTTCAAGAAAATCCCTCTAAGCTTTACGTGAAAAAATGTTTGTTTTTTTTATTTGCTAAAAACGACTAACACTTTTAATTAAATAACACATGTTTAAGATATTTCTAAGACTGCCTATGTGGTCTGGTGTTTAACATGCTAACCTCCAAATCCAGAGGTCCCTGCTATTGGTATTTAGCTGTTTCTCGCGATTTCATGGAAAAAGTATGGAATTTTAAGGCCAGCATGTAGCGTCCAGTTCTTAAACATTTGACTATCGCTACGCCCTTTGTACCTATAACGAAATGCAAAGGTTTATCTGGATTTAAGTGAAGTAGGCAGAACAATAAGCTTTCGTAAGGATTGTTTGTAAAAACTATATAAAGATAAACGATAATGGGTAGATAAAGTGATGTGAATGTAACGCATCCGATTTTTAAATTCATTTCACGAGAATGTCTTTTTGCTGTGCTGTATTGCCTGAATCCTCGGAAAGAGACATTTCTCTCGGCAACATTAGAACGCTTCTGTACACCATTTCTTCGTGTGAAATAAACCCACAACCAAGCACTAACGGTGCGACAGACCACAGAATCTTGTTATCTAATTAATGTCTTTATTCATGAAACAGAGGATGTGACAGATTCAGGTAGGCCTTGAGAATAATAGGGTGACCTTGCAGAACACTGAAAACGGAATCTGTACACTCCAGCCCAGAGAAGCGCCGGCCGCGAGAAGCTTCGCGTCACTTTCACTTGTTCCTGATGGCTATACATACAAGCATTACGCAATGGCTCCCTATCGGCTTTTAGGGAGAAAGACCATTGTTTGTTTTCTGTAGATTCCCTCCTGGTGGACAACTACTGGATAAACACAAAGCACAGATACTATCCGGGTTGCCAATCTGACTGATTTTCGGTCAGAATTGGCGGATTTTCAAGTTGTACGACGGTGAAACAGGTATTTGAGGGATGACGGACTTTTTGATGGAGAGGTTATGAACTATTTTGTATTTTGAATGATATTGATGGTTAGTTTTCATTTTTAAAAATATGTTGTGTTTTCTTTGGAATACGTTTTACTCATACAAGTCTGCTTCCCTACATTTACGAATTTCTCACATACTACTGTGATTGGACAAAATAGAATATTTCATCGTGCTGCCTAAGTTATGCAGTAGGTTATCGTAGCATAAACTTGCTGACACTCCGGTTATTCCCCATCTGTACATTGAATAATATGTTCATACTGTTAGACCGGGGTTTGCGTGAAGTATAAATAATATGAGATTTAGCATCCGCATGAGAGATTCCTCAAGCGTACTTCCCTCAGTTGTCTAATACACGGTACTGGCGTTTCCGATAATTTAAGTGAGCTGAACCTTATTTGTCATCAGCGTTTGTGACTTCGACCTCAGATTCACAGAGTTAAAGCAGTGTGAAAAAGTGCATCGGTAAGCAAATATGCTTAAATGCACTTTCTATTTTTATTGAAAATACGGGGTAATTTTCATTTTTTCTGTTTTGTTGATCCGACGGTAAACAAACGAGTGGCATATTTAAAACAAGGTTTCATTTTATTTTTATTTTATATGAAAATACGCAGTATGTCTTATTTTGATAGATTTTTGGGTGTTAGTATGACGGGGAAACGAATAATGATGTTTCGCCTTCACAGTGTCTCCTTCCATCTCCTCGGCCTTCCCACATCTGTTTCGTTTAGGGACATATTGGAAAGCTATTTTTGGTAGTCTGGTGTCTTCCATCTTCCTCACATGTTCTAACCATCTTGTTCTGTACCTATTCATTCTTGAGTTAACAGCTCCTACTTCTAATTCTTTTGTTATTTTCCTCATTTCTAATTCTGTCTTCTCTTGCACAAGCTTTCGTTTTCCTCAAAAGTTTATTTTCACAACATTGTATTCTACTAATTGTCCTCTGTGTAGGTACCCACTTTCACTCCTAAAGTAATGTAGGGATTGCCATGGTGTTATAAAATTCCATCCTTGTTTCGGGTCTTGTTTTATTCTTTAAGGTATTATGTATTGTTCCACAAACTGTTTGGAATCTCATTAATTTTCTATCTATGTCTTTACCCTACTCATTGCTGATTTCAGATTTAAATAATTGAAGGAGACTTGTTCCAGTACTTTGTCATCGACGACTATTTTCGACCTTTTTGGTATTTTTCCCCAGTTTGCCATTATTTTTGTCTTCTCTCTTGATGTTTCGATATTATACTTTTTACATATTTGATTAACGTATAAGTGAGCGTTATTTTTAAAATTATATATATTTTTGGAAAACTCTGTACCTATGCAGTAGTAAAATCAGCCAGCGGAACCTTTTTTTTATTGGGACCAAGCGAGAGAAAATGTTGAGGAAGGTTGGAGACAGTTTTAAAAAGTAACAGGAATCATGTAACTTCTTGTATTCATTGTGTATGACAAACAAGCCATCCATCTATTGAGCTAGCAGACCCGGCGTGAGACAGAAGGCATTGTAGGTTAACATCACTTGTAAGGAAGTGTCTACATGTATTGCGAGTGGAACACTGTGAGGTGTTATTTAAATTATTTATTTAACATTTTACGTAAATATTTATGGTTATGGAGGGAGAAGCTAGTAAGAGACAAAATCTTGGTAAACTAAGACGAAACAAAGTATTAATGGATGCGTTAGATTATTTTTCAAAGGAACGAATTAAAAGACCTCTAAGGACCCATAAAAAGAATGAAAAAAATCTGATGTGTTACACTCACATGACTTTCTCTACTCTTGTACATTCTAATTTTACAAACGCCTATTCTCCGTATGCTTCATGTTATCGAGATGTCAATCTTATTGGTAATTTTCTTGTAGATGCAAGGGAAATATGGTAGCTTTTAAGCGATAGTCAAATATTTTATCGCTGGTTGCTATGTGCCGCATTCCATTCTCTTTGCATGTCCAGGACATAAAAAAATGAATAACGCATTTGAAAAAAAGTATATTGGAAAATTTAAGGAAATAACAAGCAATATCTCGAAAACGGTTCACTCTACAAAAGAAATGTATATGACATAAGTTGTGTATTTTAACGCGATCTACATTCTTTGTGTAGTAAAATTTTCTCTATCTCTTATGGTTTACCAGTTATGCAAAAGTCGTTCACAATGAAGAACACTTTTGGAGACATTCCCAGAAAATTCGAGATATACATTTCATTTCTCATGACATTATCTTAAACATATGATATTTTCATCAAAATCGTTTGAGCCATTTTTGAGAAAATTAAAATTTTCGAAAAATGTTCCATGTAAAGGGTAGTCTGGGGTGGAGGGATTTTCTTGAAAACCTTCGTGTCGCATCTCTAGAAGATACTGAATCTAAATACCAAGTTTGGTGCTTATCCGACTGTTCGTTTTTGAGTTATGCTGTTCACAGACACACACACGGACATGTTTCCAAAAATGCTTTTTACTTTCTCTACTACGTATAGTAAGTAGGGGAAGTATTGCATTCCACCCAAAAATTCGATACCGAGATTTCACCGGAAATACACGTTTTGAGACCTCCTGAATCCAAAAAAAGCATTTTTGGAAACATGTCCGTGTGTCTGTGTGTGTGTGTCTGTGAACAGCATAACTCAAAAACGAACAATCGGATAAGGACCAAACTTGGTATTTAGGTTCAGTATCTTCCAGAGATGCGACACGAAGGTTTTTTTCAAGAAAATTCCCCCACCCCAAACTACCCTTTACATGGAAGATTTTTCGAAAATTTTAATTTTCTCAAAAATGGCTCTAACGATTTTGATGAAAATATCATATGTTTAGGGTAATGTCATGACAAATGAAATGTATATCTCGAATTTTCTGGGAATGTCTCCAAAAGTATTCTTCATTGTGAACGACTTTTGCATAACTGGTAAACCATAAGAGATAGACAAAATTTTACTACACAAAAAATGTAGATCGCGTTAAAATACACAACTTATGTCATATACATTTCTTTTGTTGAGTGAACCGTTTTCGAGATATTGCTTGTTATTTCCTTAAATTTTCCAATACTTATACTTTTTCTCAAATTTGTTATTCATTTTTTTTATGTCCTGGACATGCAAAGAGAATGGAATGCGTCACATAGCAACCAGCGTTAAAATATTTGACTATCGCTTAAAAGCTACCATATTTTCCTTGCATCTACAAGAAAATTACTAATAAGATTGACATCTCGATATCTCGATTAACATGAATCATATGGAGAATAGGCGTTTGTAAAATTAGGTTGTACAAGAGTAGAGAAAGTTATGTGAGTGTAACACATCAGATTTTTTTGGATTCAGGAGGTCTCAAAACATGTATTTCCGGCGAAATCTCGGTATCGAATTTTTGGGTGGAATGCAATACTTCCCCTACTTACTATACGTAGTAGAGAAAGTAAAAAAAAACGCTAGGTTAACGCATTATAATGGAATAGCACAAAGCGGAGGGTGGCGCATCGTTCATTATATGCCGTTTGAAAACATTCCGCCCAAGTTGAATGTGATTTTGTCAAGGGTAAATAGTGCTGATACCCGACCAATTTATAGGTATTATATTTCTAATATTATATATTTTTTTATACCTGTAAAATCGTATTTCGAAGTACTAAAAACACAAAGTGCAGGTGAAAGTTAAATGCCTTACAATTGCCTTAACTAGCAGTGCAGACATTTCACTATTTGGTGATGTATCATTCACAAGATAACATTAAATGGGTACACCGATCGCAACTGGGAGCCAAAGCTGCGAGTGTATGTACAGTGCATGTGGCAACAGTGCACTCCATTTAACCTGTACTGTCTTTTAAGCGTGAAATGCAATATAAGCATTACGTGAAGTACAAACCAAGCGCAGAAATTTCCTCCGCGTTAAACACGTTTCCGATGGATCAATTTGGAAACATTTTCTATATGCTATACGCTCTTAGCGAAGATAGTTTTAAATTACTTTCGGATGTCTATATTTTACTTCCCCTAACTACCTTCTTAAATTTTTTGACGTGCTTAAATCTACAATTCGACCTGTAACAGGAATATCATTCCAGAAAGTCGATCAGAACATTCCCAGATCAGTTTGTGTGGACCTATAATTTCTAAACTACGCTATTTTAGTGAAGTAAACAACGCTCGACAAATGAAGAATCATCGTTATCCCGTGTATCTAATGTTAGTTACGCGGAGGGATAATGCAGGGAATAGAGATGATCATAGAATTTATGTAAAATGATTCATAAGAGATCATGCTATAAAGTCCTAGAGCTTAGGGAAAACATAAAATACCAGTCAGAGAGAAAGGTATTGACAGGAAGTAAAGCAGACCTGCAACACGCCTTTGTAGCGTGTCTGCTTCACATTCAAGAGGTCCAAGTTCGAATCTCGGTTAGGGTGAGTTAGCTGCATAGATCATTTCCTTCATTCACCGTATGATATCATCTAACCAGTTAAAGCTCGAGCACATGCATCAAAGTGCCCGGTATTCAAGGCCATAAACCTAAATTGAGCAGGAATGGGAGGAATGCATTCCCTCAACACGGAAAAAAAATGATATAACCATTATCCTGGGACAATTGTACTAAGGACGTAATCGTTCCAATAATAATAGGTCCAGGTATACATTTACAAAATATCCTCAAATATTTCACTATTCGCAACCCTACGAGTACTTTTAAAACCGGTTCCAAAAGTAACATTGCTAACGCAGAGTACCTACGCTGCATACAGGTGTGTACCTACCTTTATAGTATTTGATGCGAGATTTTGGAACGTCTCTGCTTCGAGATTTCAATAGACAGCAACGCTCACAAAACATCTTCCAATCAAATTTATTATGCTATTGCAATACAGATTGAAAAGTCACCAGAGATTCCATGTAGGAACATAAGTATTAGCGTAATGGGAACTGATGTGATGAATGGGAGTTCCTTAAACATGTGATCTGAGCAGTAATTATAATACTTGATTTGAAAGAACCTGAATCAGTCAAGTAATTGTGGACCAGGAGTATCTTGGTTGTGGACATACATACATTGAGTTTAGACATTGCAATAACTCCTGTGTGCAGATGTGCATTATCCTGATGGGAGATGATGTTTTTGTGTGCTAAACCTAACATCTTTAATTGTATAATTTTGTTGTAACTGTTCTAGAAGATAAGCATAATATTCACCATTTATAATTTTGAAAAGTAATTGACCATTAGAATCCCTTTTGCATCGCAGAAAACTGATGTGATAACTGCCAGCTAACTTTACTTACATAAATTTCTTTGGAGCTGAGCAATTCGGTTTCAATCGTCATTCTGTCTCTTGAGTGTAGCTAGCAGTCAGTGGTAGCCGGTGAGTAAATATCTTGGGGGTCGCATGTATTAATGATTACTTACACTGAATTTGCATAATGGAGAATGTAAAAATAAGTACAGTACGTGAGGTTTAAGTTAGAACATTACCATTTTGACGCTACCTGACCGGTCTAGGACGAGGGTGGTTGCGCTAATGAACGGTTCGAATGCTGAGAAACCCTGTCACATTCACTCTTCGCTGCCTAGTCTCACAGTATCAGTTGTACTTGTAATAAAAGTGTTGTTTTGCCAGTGAAATATGAAAAATATCCTGATATCTTCGGCCGTCCTTGCTTCGCTGGCTTTCGTATTGTTATAGTGCTGGGAAACCCTGTCACATTCACTCTTCGCTGCCTAGTTTCACAGTATCAGTTGTACTTGTAATAAAAGTGTTGTTTTGCCAGTTACTTTTGGAGGTGAAATGTGGAAAATGTCCTGATATCTTCGGCCGTTCTTGCTTCGCTGGCTTTCGTATTGTTACAAGTGGCGTTAATTGTTCTCTTCTAAATTTCATGCTTCAAACTAACCCGGATTTTTAATAGAGTTTCAATAGTAAAGGTTTTGAGATTAGGCAGGCTAGGATTATCAACTGTCGTGTGGAATATAGTGCAATCTGTTTCTACTTTCCATGTTTCAACTTAAAGCAAATGCACTACAAAATACTAAACGGTTTTCGAATTAACCGTGAGATTTCATTTAAAAACATACTCATTATTTGAAGAGGAAATCTATTCGCCTATCCCTTCTGGTAGCAGATTTTTCAATCACCCTTTGATTGAAATCAGGTATCTGCATAATGAGATCTTGTTCCACTGAAAGCATGGCAAGGTCCTACTTTTAATGAAATTGTTTGTGTAAGTTTGATGACAGGTGTTGGTCTTCCAAACCGTTTTATTTCGATTTTCTCCTCTAACAACCTAGAGAAAAATGTTTGTGACTGCAAAATTACTGCAGAATTCATTTCATTCGCAGTAAGTTATTATGCTATTGGTATTGTTTACAGGGCGGCTCCGTGGCCGAGTGGTTAGACCGCTCGCCTCCCACCGAGGTGGCCCAGGTTCAATCCCAGGGACCTGCATGTGGGATTTGTGGTGGACGAAGCGGCATCTGGGCGGGTTTTCTCCGGGTTCTCCGGTTTTCCCCGCCATTCATTCCACCAACTGCTCCATCATCACATTTCGTTTCATCTACTTCCTTCATCCCATACCAGGCATCAGGCTGATCACCCATCCTGGATATTCTGTCTGATCCATGAGTGTCTGCTCCTCGACGGGCCTCTGTTCCCAGGCACCCGCTTGTAAGTCCTGGGGGGGGGTGTATGTCCTACATAAGAGGAGGGTAAACAGATAATGAATGAATGAATGAAATATTGTTTACACAATAATACACTAAAATCTCATGTTGCAAGTAGCTGTTCCAACTGCGATTCTTCCAACACATTGGATGCCAGCACTGTCTTGGGCAGAGCTACTGTTTATACACCATTTCCACTATAGCTTTGTGTTGAAATTTGAAGTTAACCTTCAAATTTCCCCCTCCACACCTGCCCCTCGACGTTCCTAATTGCCAGTTGCAGAGGCTTCGCTAACATGGCCTGTACAGTTAAACATACAAGTACCCTACAGATAAAAAATTTCTCCCTTCGCACCTGCCCCTCGAGGTTCATAATCACCAGTTGCAGAGGCTTCACTAACATAGCCTGTACAGAGGGACATACAAGTACTTTTTAAGAGTTCTGAAAAACTTTTAAAAAGAAATATCATTATTTATCAAATGAATCACTGGTTACAATATCTCTGAGGGTAGCACAAACTTTCTACTCCCTTCTAGAGCATCCCTGGTAGCAGTGTACCTACGTTTTATCATTAATAATGAATAGCCAGAAAATCAGTGGGATTTTGTTTTTAAACGAACCATTCTTGGGAAACTTGTACTCGAATCCTTTTAGAAGCCGCTGTGGCAACAATTCCGTTGACAACCTTTTCATGCCTAGGTTTTTTGTTAAAATATTGTGCAATTGTTCCTTTGAGATATTTACCACAATGGCTATTTCATTCAATTTGAATCTTCTATCTGCCAGCACTATATCATGGATTATTGTAACTGTTTCTTCTGTAGTGACATTTTTTGGACATCCAAAGTGGTGTTCATCTTTTGTCCTTGTCTGTCTGTGTTTTAACTTAGCTATCCAAATTTTTTTATGGGCACTTTTTCTTAAATGCACTTAATCTCTTCAAAAATATCTACACCGTATATAAAAAAAAAATCTTATGTGTTACACTCACATAACTTCCTCTACTTTTGTACCAACTATTTTTAGAAATGCTTATTCTCCATATGCTTCATGTTAATCGAGATGTTAATCTTATTGCTAATTTTCTTGTAGGTGCAAGGGGAATATGGTAGACTTTAAGCGATAGTCAAATATTTTATGAGCTGGTTGCTATGTCGAGTATTCCATTCTCTTTGTATTACCGGGTCAAAAAAAAATGAATAATGAATTCCCATTTGAGAAAAAGTATAAGTATTGAAAAATTTAAGGGAATAACAAGCAATATCTCAAAAATGGTTCACTCAAAAAAAAAAGTATGACATATATTGTGTATTTTAACGCGATCTACATTTTTTGTGTAGTAAAATTTTGTCTATCTCTTATGGTTTACCAGTTATGCAAAAGTCATTCACAATGAAGAATACTTTTGGAGACATTCCCAGAAAATTCAAGATATACATTTCATTTGTCATGAAAATATCTTAAACATATGATATTTTAATCAAAATCGTTAGAGCCATTTTTGAGGAAATTAAAATTTTTGAAAAATGTTCCATTCTTGAAAATCTTCGTGTCACATCTCTGGAAGATACTGAACCTAAATACAAGTTTGGTGTTTATCCAACTGTTCGTTTCTGAGTTATGCTGTTCACAGACACACAGACAGACACACATACGGACATGTTTCCAAAAATGCTTTTTTTGGATTCAGGGGGTCTCAAAACATATATATTTCCGGTGAAATCTCGGTATCAAATTTTTGGGTGGAATACAATACTTCCCCTACTTACTATATGTAGTAGAGAAAGTAAAAAAAGACAAAAACAAATCAAACAGCAGCATGATGCTCAATATTGTCTATTTTTAAACATATACAAGAATTGAGTTTCTTTTCAGCAATAACTGACAAATATCCAGTTAAAACATGATTTATACTTTCAGTGATGCCAACTAAAAGATTGAAATTTCAAACTGTGAAAAAATTTATCTATCATAGCCCTCTTATGCAAAGGCTAACTTAATAGCATCCTGCCCCTGTAAATTAAACACTTCTGGAAAAAAGTTTAAATGGCCATCCATATACTTAAAACAGCTTGTCTGTGCAGACACTTCAAAAGGTGTGTTATCATAAGTATGCAGAGTTTCTGGAGAAGGCAGCATCATTTCATTGTGGCATTTTGCTCATTACTCCATAAACAGCACACAACACATGTGGTGTGGCTTTAAGCTCAGTTCTTTTCCTGGATTTTGTACATCAAATCTTTGGGTGTTGAAACTATTAAAGGAATAAAGACAAAGTAAACAAATGATTTAGTTGAAAAATATACTTTTTTATATCTTACAAAATTTCTGTGAACAGATCTTGAGAGCTCATGCAGTAATTACTCTCATCTCTTAACTATAGATGTAAAAACAATGCATTAAAAACTAGTTATAAACACAAGTTCATTAACTTCCATTGGGTACAAATTTACTCTTCTTTGAGAAAGGAACTAGGATCCAATAACAGTGTTATATTTGACATATTTTGTTTGTTTGAAAATGGTACTCTGATCAATGATGCAATAAATAAGTCATGTGATTAAAATAAAACCTGTTACAAATATAATGGACGAGTAAACCATTCATCGACCATCATGTCCACCTTGTAGCATTCAGCAGTGATAATTCACGTGTTTCTTGTTGCCATTGGAAATACTAGGAAATCATGAATTACAGCATCATAATATAACCCTATAAATTAATAATTTATTTGTCATTTCCCCATTTGTTTGTTATCATGATTTTAGAGAGTACACAAAGCTTTGAATTGGACTACTATGAAGGGATGAGGTAAGTGAGGAGGGGTAGTTACATTTTTTGTTTCCACAAATGAACCTGAAAATGACTAAATCTTTTGTTGTAGGAACAGTTACCACGCCTCTGCTGTTGTCAAATCTGCTGAGAAAGGAGATGGGATATTTCAATTACTGTATTAGTTTCTTGAAAATAGATATTGCTCTGTCAATGGAAATTTGAAAAGGAAACCATAAGCAACTATGAGAACATGGTTCCTTTGGTTCATGGTTATGATAAGGTAAGAGGGGATTAAAGGATGTCTTGATGTCTGCAGTTTGCATCGTCTCTGGGTCAGCAGAAGCAGTTCTCTCTGCAGGCTTTAAGGGAAAAAGTTGATGCATTTTATTATTATTATTATTATTATTATTATTGATATGTGGCAGTAGCAGCATTATGTGAACAGCAATAAACATTTTGAAAACAATGTTGGATACCACCTGTCACCATTGACAGAAAGTAGTTATGTTATGTATTTGCTGAGAGGCACAAGACTGGGCTGAATGTAGACATTTAAGCCAAACACAGAACCTTCCAGAGGTATCTTTTCCCACTTCTTTGAAATTATTATTTACTAAACAAGCGCATAAAAAAATGGCAGTGTAAATACATAAAATATGCTGTGCATATATTTAATTTTCACATACTGCTTCCAACACTAGTCATATAATAAATTAACTTCGTGGGAACCTAGTTACCAAGCAGTCACTGGTCCCAATAATTAGCTAGAATCACACAGTAGGTGCTGCCCTTCACCTGTGATTGTAGGATGGCAGCGGAAGGAGAGAACCTACAGCTTTTACTGTAGATCCTGAACCATGTTGAGCCTTGGAGTATACTTCGCATGGACTAGTCAGAGGTGAAGGCTGGGCTAGGGACACATTAATGTTACTACCCAATAGCCAGGAATTGAACCACAAACCCTTGGTACAAGAGTTGGAAATGAAACCACTGAGCTACACCAGTGTCCTTCATATTGTAGCTTAAACTTATCTATTACTGGAATAATAAGTATTAGTTCCAAAAATAAAAATGACAGAAGATAATCATAAGAATGGCCAGAGGTGAGCATTTTGTTGGTAAAACAGCTGCCACACGTATTCCTTTTAGTTAAAAATTCAGGTACATGATATTTCCAATTTGTATAGATGATGAGCAGTGACCAGATCCTATTTTTAAAGGGATTTATGAACACTGATAAGACAATATAAATAAGACTGGCACCAACTTTTCCTTTAAGGGGATTTTCCTGGGTCGTTAGGCGAATGCTGGGAAGGTTCATTACATCCACCAAATTTCCTTCCCTCCATTCTAATTTCACTTCAACTTTCATCTGCTTGGCTGTTTCATGGTTGAAGTGTTGGCAGGAGTCTCAGCGTTACATGCCAGGAGATAAGGATGGTCTATGTAACACTTCATCCCCTGGAATAGCGGCAGTCTCCAAGTTCTGGACTCCCCAATGGGATGTGCAAGCCTGCAGGGGGAAGGGGAACTGGTTGTACCAGCTGCCATCTGGGGATTTCAATCTGTAAAAGGTAGCGAACCTGTCCTCTGCCATGTCGTGCCTCCTGGTCCAACCCTCTGTTTCCTCTCACCTCATCCTTCCCTCCTGGGAGCACCCCGTCAGGGGCTTAGACACAAAAGATCTTGTAAGTCAAGGTGCTAAGTCCCCCTCCGCTCCTAGTCCTAGGGCATTTGGGTTACTGCCCTACAGTTAAAATTACATTATTACATCCTTAGCACAAAATGTCTGTTGATTTTAGACCAGCAAGAATATAATTAATATACTTACTTTTACCAGGATATTTTGTTATCTTTTGTTACAATGATAGCAATCTAAAACCTGATTGTTCTGATTAAAACAATTAGGCATCCTATTTACAACAGAAATTTGCAACTCTAATATGGGTTTGCTGAGAACTATTTCAATAAAGTGCACTTGGATCAAGTTTAACTTAGTCTATGCATCTGCATGGCAGAAAAGGGTTTGTGGTTATAAATAGATGTTATGTCTTGAAAAGTGGATTCTGCTCATAATGAAAATGTTTGTATTCTTAATTACAAGATCTATTATAAATGCCTTTTTGTGCGCAATACCATGCTTGTTATAAATGGGGAAAAAATATCACAGGGTTTCAATGCAAACCAAAATACACACATTTACACAATTTAAGAACTACAGAAACTTTAGAGCAATGGACTTAAACTCTTTAGTTTTAATGTTCCTTTGACCAAGTATCTGATGGTGCACAGAGCACTGCAATTTCTCACAGCGGTTCTGAATCAAATTTGGGTGGCTTTTTCTCAATGCTCAATTCATCCTTCATTGTTGCTGGTTTTGGTTACACTGCATTTTTTGACTCCTCCTTATGGGAGCCATGTTTGCATGGAAACATACAAAATTGTTTGAAAATGTAATTATCCTTTAATTATAACCCCCCCCCCCCACTGAAACAGTGTCGTCTTGAGATGTTTGTTTAATTTTAAGCCCTCAATCCTCTCTACATTTTCAAATTTAGAAGTTGCACCACTTCAAAGTTTCAAAGGTCTAACTTTGATGACATCATTCTTACATAATGCTTTTGGTTTCTTAGAAGTGTAACACTATTGCTCTATAAACCAAAATTTGTTTTGTTGCAATCAGATATAAACAGACTGAGTTATCAGACTGATACTTTGCAACTATCAATTTTTACTTTCTCTATTGCTTATGAATAGAGATAGTACAGGGAGAGTCAAAAAACTATGAACCGCCTGTGTGGTGTTTTTCCTGTCTGCATCCTCAGCACTTGTTGCCGCCTGCTGCTATCATAGAAAGGTGCAGATGAAACCATACAACATTTTTAAAACTACTTTTAGCATAATTTTACATTTTTTCAACAAGACTCTGCAACAGCTTATATGGCCAATATTTCGATGAGCAAAGTATGTTTGAGTACAGAATTATTGGCAAAGGCTTGTGGCTCCCTTGGTTCCCTGACCTAACTCCTTGCGATTTCTATCTCTGGGATAACTTAAAACAAGTATACAAGACAAACCCATACCCTGGAAAAATTAAAACAAAATATCCACCAGGAAACTACCAGCATTTCTCAATGTGAACTATGGCGAGTGATGGATAGTTTCCTAAAGAGGTGCCAAAAATGTATGGACGGCGATGGTGGCCAATTTCGCATTTCCTTTCACAAAGTTTTACCAAGGCTTTAAAAGTAGTTTTAAAAATGTTGTATGGTTTTATCCGTGCCTTTCTATGATAGTGGCAGACAGCAGTGAGTGCCAAGGACGCAGACAGGAAAAACACCGCGCAGCTGGTTCATAGTTTTTTGGCTCACCCTGTATATTGTATTCCACCCAAACATTTTATATCAAGATTTCACCAGAAAATAAATGTCTTGAGGCCCCCTGAATCCAGTATTTTTAGAAAAAGGTCAATGTGCATGTGTGTCTGTGAACAGTATAACTCAAAAACAAAAAATCGGCTACATCCAAACTTAGTATTTAAGTTCAGCATCTTCCAAGGATGTGGCACAAGATTCAAGAAAATCCTCCCACCCCAAATTACCCTTTACATGGAAAAAGTATTATTTTCTCAAAAGTGGCTTATGATTTTGATTAAAACGCCATAGTTTAAGATAATTGCATGACAAATAAAATGTTTTATGTTGAATTTTCTGGGAGTAAAGACCTATTCATTTTTAATGACATTTGTGTAACTGGTAAACTGTAAGAGAGAGACAGAATCTTACTATACAAACAATGTAAACCTCATTAAAGCACATAATTCAAGCTAAATAAAATTTTTTTGTGGTGTTAACCATTTCTGAGATATTCTTTGCTATTGGTTTGAATTTTCAAATAGTTATTACATTTTTCAAGTGGTAAGTCAGTTTTTTTTCTTTTGGTGGCCATGCGAGGAACATGGAATTTTAAAGCTATGTGATTATAGAGTTGCCATACTCAAGAAAAAGCAGGATTTTCCCGAATTTTAACAAATGGAAAAGAGATCCACCGGATTTTCAACAAATCGTCAAATGCCCTGCATATTGACGATCTTTTCTTGCATTTTTCACAGTTTGCAGTAATGAAATCATATTTTTTTATCAATTGTTCACTGCACAAAAATGCTAAAATATTTTTTGGAGAATCCACTTGGCAAGACTTTTTTACTTTCTCTACTATACAGTAAGTAGGGGAAGTATTGCATTCCACCCAAAATTTGGATACCGAGATTTCACCAGAAACGCAAGTTTTGAGGTGCCCTGAATCCAAATAAAGCATTTTTGGAAACATATCTGCGCGCACATGCGTGTGTGTCTGTGAACAGCATAACTCAAAAATGAAAAGTCAGGTAAGTACCAAACTTGGTATTTGAGTTCAGTATCTTCCAAGGATGTAACACGAAGATTTTCACAAAAATGCCCCAACCGCAGACTACTTTACATGGAACATTTTTCGAAAATTTTGAATTTCTCAAAAATGGCTCTAATGATTTTTATTAGAATATCGTATGTTTAAGATATTTTCATGGCAAATGAAATGTACATCTTGAATTTTATGGGAATGTCCCCAAAAGTGCTCTTCATTCTGAATAACTTTCGCCTAACTGGTAAACCATAAGAGAAAGACAAAATTTTACTACACAAAAAATGTAGATTTCGTTAAAACATACAATTTATGTCACATATATTTTTTTTTTCCAGTGAACCAATTCCAAGATATTCCTTGTTATTTGTTTGAATTTTCCAATACTTACACTTCTCAAATAGGAATTCGTCATAGATTACGGCATGTAAAAGAACCTCAAGCCTGATAAAGAGGCCTCTGAGCAAAATTACCAGTCTTTCACGCCCAATATAGAATGGGACACTAAGGACCACAGCAATTAAAGAGCGTGCATAAATAAAACTCAATTTAATTTTGATTAACATGAAATCGATGGAGAATAAGTGTTTGTAAAAATGTACAAGAGTAGAGAAAGTCATGCGAGTGCAACACATCAGATTTTTTTTATTTTGTTTCGTCACTCTCTCATGTCTTTTATAAAATTATAATGGACATAGATACAGACAAAATCTGTATATGTAATTGAGGTTGTGAATGAATTGAATTTTATTGCAAACATTCTTAAAGAGAGGAATGACTAACATTTTCTGCCTCTTAATGTGAAAGACATTTTTGAAGAAATAGATAACCCAGACATTGTAAAAGTCTTTTGAACAAGAAGCAAAAAATTGCTATGCCACTTGTCATTATTTACAAAAGCAGTTATATTCTTTCACTGATCTCAAGTGTTTCGGGACGCTTGAAGGAAATACCAACTTGGTATGGGCATATAGACAGCACTGTTAAATACTATTGAAGCATGGTTGCAAAGCTGATGACTCATTAACATTCAATCAATCGGTATGTTTAATAAACTTTGTGAAATAAAAACTGAATGAGTTGACTTTGACACTAATTTCATGTAAAAATTAGCTGTTGACAAATGGGTGAAATTTGTCAGTTTTTGTAAGAATAGTGAGCAATATTCAGAGCCATAAAAGATTGCCCAGTTCTATTTGTTTGCCTGCAGATAATGCACATGTGGAAAGAATATTTTCCATGAAGAATGCACAATAGACAGATCACAGGAGTAGGCTAAAAGTTAAATCCATTTCTGATGGTTCAATATACTAATTTGTAAAGTATATCATGCTTTATTTCATTTTATTAATATCTTAATGAAATATTTGTCAATTTTATTAACATCTGATGCAAAATAATGTGTTGCTGAAGAAGATTTCATCTTTAGAAAATATGACTGGTGTAAGACAGAATGATTAATAAAGCAACAGTTATACACTCAAATATATTTATAGTCCTTGCATATATACATGGCAAAGCTTCTGTGTGTATTTTATCACCATATAAAAATTAAGTAATAAATTACAATATTTTGGGATAGAATCCTGGATTCTTGTGTCACCCTTATGGAAGCCGTATATGCGCATAGCAATCTGCCTATTAAAAATTTTTCACTTTAGCTTACTGTATCCTCCTTATATCTACAATGAAATGTATAATGAAAGTTTATTTTGATTAACAAGTAAAAGATGGAAGAATAAGCTTTTGTCAGAATAGTTTGTAGAAAAGTGAATTAGCCATGTGAATGCAACACAGAAGATTTTTTGCTTAGGAATGATTTTAGATTAAGCAATAAGAACTTAGTTATAACATGCGGAAACAGCATTCAAATGTTTATTTGCGGTAACAAGCTCTCACAACTGAAAGGAAAAAGGAATTACAAAAGCATATCTTATTAGATGGCGCACATTTGGGCAAGGTGTAAACTTGGCATTAAAAATGGCTAATGCTATGATGTCATAAACAGTGCATTTTAATGAGTTTTATAATTTTCTTGAAGTAACTTTTTGTCTACTTCTTATGGCACTGCTGTTATAGAAAATTCAGTCAAATAAGGAGGACTTCACAGACAATTCACAGAACATTCATGATGTACATTTTATTAGTCATGCAAATATCATAAACATATGGTATTTTAATTAAAATTGTTAAGAACATTTTTGAGAAAATAAAACATCACAAAAGTAAAGAGTAAGTTGGAGTGGGGGTATTTTTATAAGTCTTCACCTTGCACCCTTGGAAGAACTTAAATACCAAATTGGATATTTATATCAGACTTTACGTTTTTGAAGTATTCTGTTCTCTCTCGCTCACACACACACTGACCTCTTTTTAAGAGTGCTTCTATTTTATTCTGGGGACCTCAAAATATGATTTCTGATGAAATCTTTATAGCAAATTTTTGGATGGAATGCAGTACTTCCTCACCTACTATAAGTAGCTGCTCAAGGAAGTAAAAACTGTTCCATATATTTAATTAAATCAAACTGAACTAAATCTTATGTAGCATTGCAACAATATGAAAGTAACCATGGAAGCATGGCTTTCATTTGCAGTTCACAATTACTGCAGAATCAAATGAAAAACATGCAGTTTTTAAAGCACGATACACATTATAGTTTTCAATTTATCATCTTGTGATCCAAGCATGCCTTCCTTTACTGAAGTAGTACGTATACAATTTGCAACCAACTGCTGACAAACTGATCAGATATGCATAGCAGTTTAGGTTGCCAGAACATTTTTCAAACAATCTATACTGCATCTGTGGAAGCATATAGCCCTTTCATCACCACACAGGTAAAGGGGCTGTTTTATCTTCTGAATGTGTCAATCTTGTTGAGCAAGTGCAGAACAAGGCAGAGAGATATTCAGTAAGCAATATGAAGTGGGTGTGTAATGTTGAAGCATTTTCCAAATTGGACAATGAACTTCTGGTTTACAGGCATTGTTTATTTCCATTCTCTACTTGTCTGAGATAAGAGTACAGTCAAAGCACAACTAGTATTCCTGTCGTGGATAGGATAAGTTTATTTCCTTGTATAGATGTCTCGTTTTGCTAGCATACTTTCTTTGAAGTCTCATTTTCTATCCCTACCTTCTTATTTAGGTTAACAGAAATTTGAAGGAGCCCCGTAGCGCTGTCTAATTAAGATTTAGTAAATAATTAAATTCTTTATTAAGTGGTTGTTGGTATACTATAATCTGATTTTCTTTTGTAAAAATCCAGGACAAATTTAATTTTACCAAGGCAACACACTATTTCTTTTGCAAAAGAAATGCACCTGAAATTTAACTTTCTGTGCGTGTTTATTGGCTTGTTTGTAAGTGTTGACTGCTTATCTTTTTTATATTAAATCCATAAAATTAATAAGAGCACAACACAAAAAGCAATTATTATAATATTGAAATGTGATGTTTGAATGCAAAAGGATGTAGTTCCTATTGCAAAATGTTTGAAATGCAGAGAGCTGCTTTGTTAAATTTATAAACTGATGTTCAGTTTCATCCCAATCTAACATTCCTGAAGAATGATCTGAACTTCACCAAACACAAATAAAAATTAAAAACAACTTGTTCACTGGAGACTGTCTCACAAATATTTGGTTTTCTAAGAATATTTTGGGTAATGAAAACTTTGCCTCCCAAGGTGCAGAGGCATGCTCAATGCCGGTATTAATTTGATGAACCAACCGTACAACATTCCGATTTATAAAGAAGAGGTGGGTTGAGTAGCAAGTAACAAGCAATCAACTTAATTACAAACTAATATTTGGTGGTGTGGCATATGGGGAGCATAAGTGCCAAGTAAACTGGAGAACTGAAGTTCAAATATTAGTTAAAGGAAGTTTCCTGCATAAGGTTTATTTGCTTTCTTTCTCTTATCCTGAAAAGATGAATTTCAGGTAGCTCTTACTTCAATAGATTCCAGGTTAATATAAGCACTTATTAACCATAAACATTCAACCTGGCACAGTATACTAGGTTGTGTTCCATATAAAATGAGCGAGTGTTGCCAACTGGCATTAAAGCATAAACATACAAGTTAGGTTAGGCATTTCAAAGAAAACCTATTGGGGTTAGTGCATAGATAACCATCCATTGGAGTAGAGTGCTTTGCTAGTAGTAACCTGACTTGACGTAACACAATATAATGTAAAGGTCTCCACAATGGAGCTACAGTCACTCAAAAAAGTATTCGTCCTCTCAGCTATATCACATTAATACATATTTTATATGCAAACTAAGACCACTTAACTGCCAATGTCTCCAGTTTATAACATGTCATTGGCCACCGTTTCCATTAGATGATTCTCCCTCCTTCAGCTGGAGTGCAGACGCTGTGGTCAGTGAGTCTTGTGTATTGAAACTGAGAGCATCAGAACAGAAAGCATGGGATGGCAAAATAAGGAAATGACACAGGAAGAAAGACGGATTGCAATACACTGCTTCCAAAATGGCAATGAAATAGCTAAGTATTAAATAGACCCATTACTGCTGTTAAACAGTCTTATATACAGATGTAATCAAACAAACAAACAAACCAAGAAAAGGTTAGTCATTACTCAGGCTGAAAAACGTAGAATTATTGGAAAAGTGAAAATAGATCCTAAATTGAGTGCAATATCAATTACTGCATAAGCAGAAAAGGAAATGGGAAAAAGTGTAAATTCACAGACAATAAGAAACATTTTCATGAGGATGAATACAACAACTGAATAGTCTGCAGAAAACCATACATAACCAAGGTTAATAGAAGCAAGAGACTGGAATATGCCAAAAATCACAAAAATGATGATTACAACTTCTTGAAAAAGGTAATTTTTACTGATGAAAGTAAATTTAACATATTTGTATCCAAAGGAAGAGTAAGGACAGGGCGAAAGAAAAATTGTGAATTGAAAATGAAAAATCTCACAGCCACTGTTAAACATGCTGGAGGATCTGCGCTTGTGTGGGGGCATATAAGTGCGAATGGGTAGGTGATCTGTGCTTTATTGATAGCAACATGGATCACAGACTTTATATCAACATACTGAAGTCACACCTTTCACAGAGTGTGAAGATTATGATCTTACAGATGGCTAGATCTTCACACAAGACAATGACACCAAACACACAGCCCTGAACACACTATGCTTGTTGTACAACACACCACGATGGATGGAAACAACTCCGCAATCACCAGACGTCAATCCAGTTGAGAACGTACGGCACATTGTTGAACAAAATCTACAAAAATACAAGATCTCAAACAAGAACAATCTTAAGGAGCTATTAACGGAGTGGAAGAAAATTATTAGAGAAACTACAGAAGATCTTGTGAAATCAATGCCAAGAAGATTGCGTGAGATGAGGAGGAAAGGAGGGCCCACCAAGTATTAAGAATATATACCCATAAATCAAAACAATAGTTTATGTGCTGAAGACAAATATACTTTTGAAGTGAAAAGAGATAATTGTGATTTTGTTTATTTCTCTTATTTTTGTTAAAACAGAAAACAATGTTTTGTTAACATAGAACGTATTCTTAGGACATAATAAATAAACCAGTACTCAAGTCAAACTTTATTCTTTAATTTTCTAACCTTTATTTGCTTTTAAACTTAACAAGACTAGTTAGATGAATGCTTTGAGTGACTGTATTTAGGGTCATTTAAGAGTTAGTCAAAGCCAATCTTTTCCTCCTGTTATGTTCAGCTCCACTGTCAGATGATCAATTCAAACCAATCAGCACATATTATTCTACTAAATTATTTGCAATTTTATGCTCTTTTTCCAGTTTTCTTTTGTTTTGTAAACATGTCAGCAGGAAAAAGAACAGATTCCAACAAAATGGATGACCGATTTTCAATTGAAGCACCTAGGAACAGGTAGAGCATTCTATCAGCCATGTTTGTAGAATGACCAATCAGAACCTATATGCTGTTAAGTTCAGCCCAGTTTATGAACATTAAATTCACAAGAAAAGAAAAACCATTTTACTGCTATCACTGAATATTTCTAGTGTGGCAGGGGGGGGATTTGGTGTGTGGGTGTGTGTGTGTGTGTGAGAGGGATTTTTTTTCCCACAAAATACATTCCCTACCCTCCTCAGAGTATGAATGCAGAGTGAATGTGTTTCATAGCAAAAATACATAAAAATCAATGACCAATCAGAATCTATATGCTGTTAAGTTCAGCCCAGTTTAAGAACATTAAATTCACAAGAAAAGAAAAACCATTTTACTGCTATCACTGAATATTTTTAGTGGGGGGGAGGATTTTTTTTCCCCCACAAAATACATTCCCTACCCCTCCTCAGAGTTTGGAAGTATAAATGCAGAGTGAATGTGTTTCATAGCAAAAATACATAAAAATCAATGTTAAAAATCTACAGTTCATCACGTTATACATGCAAGTAACTTAAAAGTCACATGTTGAAGTCAAAGTCTGCAATATGATTATAGAAGTTAAAGGGAGCTATACAATTGAAATGAAAAAAGAGGGGGATGGGGGCTATACTAATTGTTTCCAACTATCCTCACCAGAAATTCATTTGGAAGAAGAAAATACAAATCCCCAAATTCTATAAGCACACCTGATTTAACAATTCCTTTTGCTTAAAGATCACTGAACTTCATTCAACAAACCTTCTATTTTAACTGTACAAAACTTTGTAAATTAAAAAATTACTTTATGATAATATCAGCCTCTGTTATGGCTAATGAATTTTCAAAGTACAACTGACAGTTCATTTTCTTTGATTAATTCACTTTGAACAATGAAAACATTACTATAAAAACATAACCTTGCCTGTATAGACAAGTGAAGCTATTAAATGTTATTACAAGGTACCACTTGAGCGGTACCTAAGATCTATCCTAGTTCCTTTCTTCACCTTTTATTATCCACATTGACACAAGTGCACTTCTGTCATAAAAATACAATGGTACACAACAATA
Organism: Deroplatys truncata; assembly: GCA_030765065.1. Taxonomy (NCBI): domain Eukaryota; kingdom Metazoa; phylum Arthropoda; class Insecta; order Mantodea; family Mantidae; genus Deroplatys; species Deroplatys truncata. The sequence continues at coordinate 130,900,406 of CM060984.1, forward strand.
TAACAAATGTTACTATGCCACTCAATACTAAAACATGACTCAAAAGTGTTTTTCACTTCAAAATGCTTTCTGAATCTCTAATAAATGATGTTCCTATTTATCGTTTACTTCGTTTGTTTCCTGGAGGTGGCTTCTGGAGTTGAAAACTTTGATTTTCAGTGGACTGCGGTGAACTAAGGGTGCTGCTGAGATTAGATGAAAAGCCCAGTGAAGAAAACATGCTGGTGGTACCAGTATTAGTTGACAATGATGGCACTTGCTGAAGCTGTTGTGTTAGCGGCTGCTGCTGCTGCACTGGTTGCCCAGCACCCCAAATGCCTAAGAAATAAATTGGGTTTTAATGCTAATGCAGAGTATCCTGACATTACAGTCTAAGGTTTGGCATGTCATATGAATGAAATATAAGCAAACATATTTACTGTAGGTTTAAATTGAATGATGTTACCCATCAAATATGAAAATTCAGTTTCAAAATAAACAAAAAGATGCAAAATTCGAGTATATTAATTCCAATTTGCTTAACCAGTATGTCTACTGATTCCAGACTACACAATCAATTACTTTTTCATAATTTTAATTGCTCCAGAAACAAATAAAGTAATTTTTTTAAGCAGTGTTTAACGGCCATTCTTACTACATATGTACCACAGGTGGTGGACACTGATGATACATGAAATTAAATGATAATTGGGAAAGAAAATTTATGAAGGAAATGTTCCAGGCCTAAGTGAAATTTTATTATGCTTCAGAAGCAATTTTCATGCTACACCAGGAGAAATCTAATGTGGTAGGTAGAGGAAGTATTGCATTTCACTAACAAAATGTATACCGAGATTTCATTTGTTTTGGGCTTCTGTGAATTCTTTTTTAATTTTCTCAAATAGACTCTATGAATTTGATTAAAATACCAAAGATATTTATTTGCATGACAAACGAATGTCTATCTTGAATTTTCTTGGAAGTCTTCTTCATTCAGAATAAATTTTGTATGATTGGTCAGGTAACCTTAAGAGGTAGACAATTACATGAGAAACGTAGATTTCATTAGACACAATCTATGTGCAATACTTTTTTTGTGGCTTTAAGCATTACTGAGATATTTGCTTCTATTGGTTTAAATCTTCCAATACTGTTTCATATATATTTTAAAGTGCTGTCATCATTCATTTTTCTTGTGAAGTCATGCAAAGAGCATGGAATTTCAAAGCCAGCATATAAAGTTCTGCTGTTTAAAGATATGGTTGTTGCTTAAGCCTCTCTTGTACCTACAATAAAATATATAGATAATGCAACTATTTCTACAAATGTTTATCTTAATTAACTTTAAGTAGATAGAAAAACAACTGAGCTTCTGTAAGAATAGATTGTGGAAGAGATAAAAATAAACAATAGTGGATGGAAAAAGTCATGTGAAAGAACACATAAGTTTATTTTGCTTGACAAAATTAAGTTTGAATACTGTGAAATTTTCACAGGAAAGAATATTTGTTTTCTACTCATATGTGATGCAAAAAAAGCTGACTTCTGAATAAGCATTCATGCTACGGTACATGTAAAAAACAGTTAACTAGATTATGTGTTCATGGATGACTTTTAAATTAATTATTTTATATTAACCACTGATTACTTTCCAAAAGCATGCCAGGTGGAAAGTTATAGAGCATTTGCATAGCCATGAATGAAAAGCTATATAACCATTTAGGTCACTGAACACTTATTTCAGCAGAAAAAGATAAATTTTATTACTTTTCAAGGCATCACAGTTCAAATGTAGAATGATTAAGGCAAGTTTTATTGAGGTATATGACGAAACAGCAGCTCATCTATATTTTTTGTCATCTTCATTTTCCAATTTTGCTTTTGTTGGTTTTCACTGAATGCCGAGATAAACAAATGAATAACTTTTTTTTGGGGGGGGGGAGGTGTCTGTTAACCCTTCCACTGCTACATACTTCATGCAACCAGTGACCACATAATACTAAATCACGCAAAACTGGTTGCTCTGTGCTGAATGCTTTCTACATGTTTGGAGATTGCAATCTTATATCATTTGTTTCATTTACATTTAATAAGTCTATTAGCTCTGCTGAACACATTGCACTGATCACATCCTGTTTGTCCACCTGCATTCAAAGCAAAGAGGTGCCATATCAACTTTCAGTAAAGCTAGCAATAATCACCAAATGTAAACAAGACAATACCTATATAAAAAGCATATTAACTTAGACACTTTTTCTGTGTAAATAGTGAAATCCAAAACCTTATCCATAACCAGAAATAAATGCCGAACAGATGCCAAGGTTATAAATACATTATTCCAAAGATAGACAATACATCTCAGAGCACATGGATGTCATCATGAGGAAGAAATTTATATTTAAAAAAAAAAAAAAAACTATAGAAGATCAAAAGAACACAACATCCTAATGGATATCTATGATTTTAGTGGTGAAAGGAACAACTACTGTGCCTTTTTATTTTTACTTAAAAGTGTACATAAGTAAAACATACTTTTAATCATTCTTTCACAAACTTAAAATGTTTCAGCTTCATTTGCCATCATTGAATATTAAAAATGTCATATTACATGCATAAAAGAAGTGCCATGGGAATTTATTACCACTAGCAAAGGTTAATATTACAAAATGCATTTATGGCTGCTTTCTCAAGTTTATTGACATTAATGCATGGCAGCTGTCCTCTTACCACTTAAATGTTACCTGTCACCCATCTGCCAATGAATGAGCATGCTTGTTAAACATCCCTTCTTTCCATTATGCTACAAATCTATGAAAAATAGAAGATAGGTGCTTATCTGCATATCTTTCTGATTTAAGAGACAACTATTATATCCCTTACACCTGGTATATCATTCCTCCCAGTGAATTAAATTGATGACTAACAAATTCTGAAGTGTGTTCCAAAGGTCTATAGTACTGCTTGATGTACTTACAAAACTGTGCTGGGCATTGTTCCTATGCATTCTCACCAAGAGAATCTTCTCTCTCTGACCCCTATGTGCAAATATCTCTGTTGTCAAACAAAATGCCTTATTTATCTATTAGTCAAAAGTGAAAATATATATTTAAAACATGCTAAAACACAAACATCTCCAGCAGCACTCAAATTAGTTTAAGAAAGTATGAAGTAGCTATGTTACACTGTAAAGGTCTGTACAGGTCCAAGAATACGTCATCTCAAGCTCTTTTGTTCAAAATTTCTGCTACTCTGGTCATATACTTGAAATTAATATATTTTTTAAATAAATTATAATTCCAGCTGATTGGAAAGAAAGGATAGGGGAAAAATGAAAGAAAGAAAAAGAGCTCAACAGCCATTTCTGAAAATAAACCAGCCTACACACTATCCAACTTGTCAGGCCAAGGCAGTCCAACCAACTGACAGATTGTAAAGTCTGTAGGTTTCTTGCACAATCCAACTGACAGTCAAAATGGTTGGAAAGGTGGAACCACCCAGCTTCTTGATTTCTTTGGCACATTGTCTCACAAATTGTATAATCTGTAGTAAGGTTAACCCAACTAAAAGCAGCCTCAGTAATTCTTATGCAGTGAACTTGTAACTTACTATTCTTGGACTGCAATAAGTTATACAGGTGTTTGGGCATGCCCAAAGTATTGAACACAGAAGACCCATATGGCATTATTGAAGAATTAATAAAAGTGCATGCAAATGCACCACTAGAAAAGAATATGTCATCTTTTTTTTTTTTTTTGTACAAACCACCTTTTGCCCCTATTTTCCCTTTCTTTTGCATTGTATTGTTCTGGATTAAACTCACTACTGTTGAAAGTTTTTGAGTTGGGGTTCCGAGATCATAATCCATGCTGACAAATCAGCAATCTGCCAAAGTGCAGTCTGGCTGCCAATTGATTGTCCCAACAAGGGAGTAGCTGCCTTAAGCCTGAGTATGAGCCTATATCACAAACTTTCTGAAGTGCTAAGTCACGATTCATTTGTTTCTTGCAATGTAATTCAAACAATATGGAATTTCAAAGGTAGCATATAGAAAGCAACTTTTTAAAGATTTTACTATGGCTTGTGTCCTGTATCCCTCCTATATCTACAACTAAATGTAATGAAACTATGCAAAATGAAATAAAATGAAGTAGATACAACAATAAGCTTTAGTAAGAATAGGTTTTATAAGAAAGATAAAAATAAACAATGATGAAGTCATGTGAATTTAGCAATCAAATTTTTATAGATGAAGCAATAAAACACTTACTGCTTGGTCAAGTGATGCATAACAACTTTTGCTACCACATTTAAAAAAAAAAAAGATACAAAATCATTGATACAAACAAGGTACTACAAAGAATTAAAGAATTTAATAAAATGCAACAATTTATAGACATATATGATTCAGGTAAAATGGTTATCTTGTAATAAATGGGCTTGAGTTGCATTATCTGTGAAAAAAAAATGTTGAGAAAATGCTTAAAATGTCTTTCACACATTTTATATTTATACAAGTTTTTTGGACTATTCTTTTGGCAGGAACCACAGAATTTTATTTTATTTATACATTTTTTGTTTATGTTTAGCCAGTAAAATTTAAATATATATATACATGCTTAAATATTATTTGCTTATTTTCTGGTAGATAAAAATCTGCCTGAAAACTAAAAATTAAGTGTACTTTTATCAGGCTACCTCTCAGCATCAGATGGCTGAAAATAATAAGCAGCCTTGATGCTATTTATAATTTGTTCATTGTATACTACATTTCATAGCTGTCAGTACGTTATTCTTGAGTGTGCCAACATGAGGAATGCCCTTGAGTGAAAGAAAATGAAACTACATTACAACTTCTGAAAAATTATGTGCTTTTTAAAGCAATGAAGGACAATGTAATTAACAGAGGAGTGAATGAAAATCGCTAAAGAACTGGCAATTCCTACATTTATCCTAAATGTATTGTTATAAAAGCAACATAAATTGCACTGCAGGTGTGACTGGAGAAAAGAAGACTAAACGAACACACTTTCAGGGCAGAGAGCAACAGTGCTCAAAAGAATGCCTCTTATCCTGGTACTTGTAGCACATGGCTATTCCCATCAATGGACCAATCAACTGGCAATTAAACCAGCATATTGTGCAACTTTATCTGGTATGTACTCTCACTTTTATTATACAGGGGTGAATGTTATATGCTGTCTTTGAAGCTCAGTGAATTATAAGAGGATTTTTTTTAAAAAATTAATTTAACATCCTTTAAAAGAGTAGGCCATACAGGATGATGAATGAAATGGGCAAAATGATGCTTAAATGGAGCCGTGGTCCATATAGCTTAGTTACCCCACATTAATTTTTTCAGGATAAGGGAAACCCCAGAAAAATCTTATCTGGGTAATTCATCCCAACCGATATTTGAAGTCAAGACTTTTTGAATGTGAGGCAGACATACTACACAAGAATATGTTGCAGTGATGAAAGTTGAATAATAATTCCTGGTATAAGGATGTTAGGGAGACAGAGGCAATTATTCTCTGAAATCAAATCTTAGTGCCTAATAATTGGAGTTAAATGTGGACACCAATGATCAAATGTGCTATTTCTTGGCTTTAGGCATTTAAAAAAAACATATGAATCAAGGTGGTGATGCTGATGATAATATTCCATGGATAACCTAGGTGATATCAGCACGATTCCCACTCTTAACACCAAGTGCATGCAATGGTATTCAGCTGTACTGTGAGCCGTATCTGGTTTGTATTAGTGCTGTATTGTTTTCTTTTCAGCATCACAATTCAAACTGATGTTAGAATGCATATATTGTTTTAACTGTAAAGTATCTACTGCATACTTCTAGGAAGATATTTAAATTGTACAAAATGTAAAATTGTCTGACTACATATAAATAAAAAGTTTAATTGGCAATGGCATAATGACAAAATAAGCAAGCAGGTACAACAGATTCTGGATCAAAATGAGGTAAAACAAGTATACTTTGCTTTTATCAGCTCATACTTGACTATGGTTAATAATTTGTGTTAAATGTTTTTCATGCATTTCGGCTGTTGTTTACTTTCTCTACTACGTACAAACAGTAAGTAGAGAAAGTATTGTATTCCCAAAAATTCAACACTGAGACCACCAGAAATGCATGTTTTTAGGTCCCCCACACCCCCAAAAGCATTTTCAAAAAAAGCTCCATGTGTCTGTGGACAGAATAATTAAAAAAACGATAAGTCGATTAAACACGAAATTTGGTATTTAAGTTCAGGACCTTCCAAGGATCAACAAGATGATTTTCAAGAAACTCCCCTTTATATGCAATTTTTTTCGTTACTTTTGATTTTCTCAAAAATGACTAACAATTTTGATTGGGCTATTTTCGATCTCATTAAAGACAAATTTATGTCAAATAAATTTTTATTAACCATTTCCAAGATATTCTTTGCTATTGATTTTAATTTTCAAATACTTTATACTTTACTAACTATAAATCACTATTCTTTTCTTTTTTTTCTATTTTCTTTTTCGTATTCGTGCAAAAAGAACAGAATCTCAAAGTCATCACATAGTGACTGGCTTTGAAAAGATTTAACTATCACTTTAGATTAACAAGAAGCAGATAGAAGAACAAGCTTTTGTAAGAATAGTTTGTAGAAGAGTGAGTAGAGAAAGTCATGTCAGTGCAACATCAGACTTTTTAAAATATTTCCCAAACATAAGTAGATTATCTCACAAAATATGCTTGGAAGATTCTGATTCTTCCATTTTCTTTTTGTTTGCAACAGCTTGTTACAACTTATGATATAAAAATCTGATGTGATACAGTCACATGACTTTCTCTGCCCTCTATCATTTATTAGTGGGTATACAAGCAAATTTTAATAAAGCTTATTACTTTTTTTCTATATAGTACATGCTAATCCAAATAAAACTTTGCAGAAATAGCTGAATTACACATTTCGTTATAAATACAAAGAGAACAGCAAAAGTCAAATGTTTAAGAACTGGACAATATATGCTGGCCTTAAATTCGATACTGTTTCTGCAATCGCAAGAAACCTCTGAATGCTGACAGAACTTTAAGTAAAATTCAAGATATACATAGATTTGTCATGTATATATCTTTAATATATGGTGTTTTAATCAAAATTGTTAGAGCCATTTTTTAGTAAATCAAAAATTTTGAAAAATGTTCCTTGTAAAGGGTAGTTTGGGGCAAAGGAATTTTCTTGAAAATATTTGTGTTGCATCTTTGGAAGGTACCGAAACTAAATACCAAGTTTATCCATGCATGCACACAGCCAGAACACGTTTTGGGAATCATTATCCCTATCAGTAGAGGTTGACCTACAGTGAAGTGCGTAAACAGAGTTCAACTTCATTGGAAATATATTATACAGTAACTTCACTGCTAGCAGCTGTAAGCCCATATTGAATAGTTTGAAATCATTTCTAGGCAAACATTTATCATGAATAACACAACATGAATAGAATTATTACCTTTTATATAAACCGTATAATATACAAGGTAAAATATGAATATTTAAGGGGTAAGAGAGTGGTGTGTGTTACAGATTTTTTTTTTTTTCTATAGAATTAGTCAATTTACCAGGTGTTGCTGGCCATATCTCTTTATAGGCCCATTTAGTTTTTACTTTCTCTACCACTTATTATAATAAATATAGAGAAAGTATTGTATTCCACCCAAAAGTTTGAAGCATTTTTACAAAAAGGTGTGTGTGTGGCATAACTGCTAAACAAAATGTGGGATGAATATAAAATTTGGTATTCAAGTTCAGCATTTTCCAAGGATGAGATTAGAAAATTTACAAGAAAATCCCCTTGCCTGAAACTACTATTTACATAGAAAATTGTTTGCAGTTTTTATTACTTCAAAAATGATATTAACAATTTTTATTAAAACATCATATATATAAAAGAATTGCATGACAATTAAAATGTATTTCTTGCATTTTTTGGAAAAAGCCTGTGAAGTACTCATTCAGAACGAATTTTGTATAACTTTGTATGACTGGTAGACCATAAGAGATGTAATTAAAACGTACATAAAATAAGGGTAGAACTTTTTAAAAGTGCACAATTTATGTGAATTAATGTTTTTGCGACATCAACCATTTCCAAGACATTCTTTGATAGTTTGAATTTTCAAAACTTTATACATTTTTGAAGTTCTAAGAAGCCATACAACAATTGTTTATGTGCAAAAGGGGGAATTTCAAAGCCAGCATACTGAGATCCACTTAAACCTTCGATTGGTTTAACCTCCCTCTTGCACCTAGAAGGCAATGCATAATGAAACCACTTCTGCAAATGCTTATCTTAACAAGCTTTTGTAAGAACAGTTTTTAGAAGAGTGAATAGATCATGTAAATATAACACATAGTATTTTTAAACATTACTATTAAACTTACATGACAAAACCTAAACCTGCTTTTAATTTTTTTTTAAAATTTAAACTTTTTAAATGTAGCTTAGAGTATTCTTTACCCTCTCACATCCCTTAACCTTGCAAGAGGGGTTAAATCTAACCACTGATGATTGTAATTGAGGTCTCTTAAACCCACTGATCTAACATCAAATAGCTTCTAGTTCCCGAGTTCGCGGGTTCAAACCCGGCGGAGGGCGATGGATTTTTTCGGGCGTAAAAATCCTTAGCACAGCTTCCTTCAGAAGGGAAGTAAAGCCGGTGGTTCCGTGTCGTAGATTTACGGCACGTAAAAGAACCTCAAGTCTGATAAGAGGCCTCTGAGCAAAATTTCTGATCTTTCACACCCAATATAGAATGGGACACTAAGAACCATAGTAGTTAAAGAGCGTCCATAAATAAAATTCAATTTCAATTTTTTCTTCCCTAAGGTGCTTCACTCTTGGAATATGTGACCCCCATAGTATTTCTGCAGTTCAAGCAATAAGTGAGATTAGCAGGAAAGCGCTGCTAATCTTTGCTGCTTCTGCACTTTTGACGTTCTTACCCCTCAGGTACTGCATTAGGGATTTGTGACACATCTATTTTTTGCTGAAGTAGTAAGTATACACATAATCAGGCATTATACTCACACATATGATATACAGGCCGATTTTAAAAGATGGACCCATTTTATAAAATTTGTATTTATTAAAGCACAAATCCAACATGAACAATCTGTATAACAATGAAAAGAGGAAGTTTCAAAGTTTTTTTCGGCGGGCAGTGATGGTTTTAGAAGCGGCCTGTAAAGTGCTCATGCAATAGGCCACCATTGCGTTTCACTGTCAGTATGTAGTGAGATGGCTACTGTGGATCACAAGGTTTTCTGTGTTATTGAGTTCGCAAAAACTGAGTCGCAAATTGTAGTGCAGCGGGCATTTTGTAGCAAATTCAGTATTGAACCACGAACTAGAAAAAGCATTAGCCATTGGTTTACGCAATTTAAACAGACTGGGAGTGTCTGTAAAGGAAAAAGCACAGGCTGACCGCGTGTGTCAGAGGAGGACGTCAAACAGATTGAAGACAGTTTTGTTCGCAGTCCACATAAGTCTACCCATAGAGCTGGTAGAGAACTTGGAATACCCCAACCAACTGTATGGAAAGTTCTGAGACGGTGTTTGCTGTACAAGCCCTACCGATTACAACTTGTGCAGGTTCTTAAACCTAAAGACAAAGAGAAGCGTCTCGAATTTTGTGGTTATGTGCTAGAAATGATGGAGGATGACGCGTTTTTACAGCGTATCATTTTTAGCGATGAAGACACTTTCCACCTTAATGGAAACGTCAACAGACACAATGTTCACATATGGGGATTGCAAAAGCCACATTCAACATTGCAACACAAAAGAGACTTGCCGAAGGTAAACGTGTTCTGTGTCCTATCCCGTACAAAGGTTTATGGACCATTTTTCTTTGCAGAAAAAATTGTAACTGGAATAACATACCTGGACATGTTGGAACAATGGCTGTTCCCTCAAATTACGGAAGATTCACAGGACCTCATTTTCCAACAGGATGGAGCTCCGCCCCATTGGCACAGTGATGTACAAGGCTTTTTGAATGAATCCCTTCCTCAGCACTGGATAGGTCGCAGGGTAAATGAAGACCTGGCTCTACACTTCTGGCCACCGAGATCTCCTGATCTCACCCCATGTGACTATTTCTTATGGGGTTATGTTAAGGAAGCTGTTTACGTCCCACCTCTACCAACTCTGGACCACCTGTGGAACCGTATCACTGCTGCCGTGCACTCAGTAACAGAAGATATGCTTGCTCATGTGTGGGACGAGTTTGGCTATCGCATAGATGTTTGCCATGCAGCAAACGGTGGACACATTGAATATTTATAATGTATTACACAAAACTTTGAAAATTCCTCTGTTTTTGGTATAAAGATGGTTCATGTTGGATTTATACTTTAATAAATACGAATTTACAAAATGGGTCCATCATTTAAAAACACCCTGTATTTTATTTATATTATTTGTATTAAATACGTATTGTTATTTCATGAAACTATAATACTAATTGCAGTCAATCTTGTACCGAGTTGCTAATCATAACTACTACCAACAGTTGTCTTTTTAACTATGCTACCAATTTACAGGATCATATCAGCATCACTGGTGTGTCAGAAGTTTCTTCCATGAGAAGGTGCAGAAAGCTTAAGAACTAACAGGCTGATGTTGGTCCCAAAGTACAATGATTAGAAATATTTGTGTAATTTTGCCAGCAAAGGTTTCACTTGATCAAGTGCACTAGCACTATAAAATTAACGAGATGGTTTAAACCGGGTGCCCTTAAAAACCCTTCTTTTCAACATTAATGCCTTATTAATTTGAGCAAAAAGTTTAACAAATACTGATCATTATCACAAAATTGTTAATGTAGTATACTGTATCTGGTGCTATAAGATAATTTTTATATATTTAGTGTTAATTCTTTCTCAAGCACATCCAAATATTAGTTAAAGAATGTAGGCTTTTACGGCCAGTATCAATTAGACGATACAAGTTATCTGGGCTCTGTGGCCATGGTCTACTGGGATTCTTTCCTCTTATCTTCCCAGACGTTTCGTCTGCAACTATGGCAGACATCTTCAGTGGAAGCTTGATGTATCCTTCTTGCTAACTAGGCAATGATTGATGCGATTGGTGAAAGTGCGCCAACCTTTATAGTGGCAGTGCCCATGGCTTCAAACGCTGATTGGCTCTCTTTGGCAAGGTGGTTGGATCTATCCTGGTGCTCCTGGGAGTTGCTGAAAGGGTGGTGGTTTCTTATTCATTCATGTGCTTTCTTTGCCTTAACATTTTGTAGGGCTGGATGCCATGCCTTGTGCAGTTTTTGAGCTTCTTCCTTACAGCTGAAACTGTTTTGGTTTTTGTGTAGTATGTGCTAATATGTCTGTTGCTTCATAATGTATAATATGCTCTCCTTCAGCTAAGAGAGCATGTTTGGCTACAGCTGATTTTTCGGTTGACTTAGCAATTTCTCTTGTGCTCCAAGAGGTGTGTATTGATGTGGTGTTGTGTTGTTCCAATATAAACTGCATCATTGAGTATGGAATTCTGTATATGCTGGCTAAAGAGAGTGTGGCATGGCATCCAACCCTACAAAATGTTAAGGCAAAGAAAGCACACAAACCAATAAGAAACATGGCCCATTCAGCAACTCCCAGGAGCACCAGGATAGACGCAACCCCTCTGCCAAAGAGAGCCAATTGATGCTTGAAGCCATGCACACTGCCACTATAAAGGATGGCGCACTTTCACCGACCGCATTCGTTACCTAGTTAGTAAGAAGTATATGCTGAGCTTCCACTGAAGATGTCTACCAGTTGCAGACAAAATGTCTGGGAAGAATCCCATATGAATGAATGAATTATTTATTGCCTGTTTTAAACTTTACATACAATTTATACAATGGAATTGCTTATTATTTCTCTTCCCCTTATATTTAACATACTGTTGTATATATAATGTATCCACTGTTTACTTTTTTGCCTTGTTAACCTTTTTCTGTATTTTCTACAATTTGCTTCACATTTCTTTTAACCATTTTAACTTTATTTTTCATAAATATTTTCCTGCTTTTGCTATATATTCAATTCATCTTGTATTAAAAATCTTCATAACCTTTAGCTCTATGTAAATTTCTTTAGTATTAAATTCTCTCTTCCTCTATCTGTATCATCACATTCCCAGAATATAATGCCAATTGTCCATTACATTTGGTACATCTCTCTCCCTTTCTTCTCCCTGTTAAATCACTTAAATTCATTACACCTGTCCTTGCCCATGCATATCCCATTCTGGCCTCTCTGTTGCATACTTCTATGTATCTTTCTTTTCCCCATTCCATTTTAAAATATTTATAATCTATTAATGACTGTTTTTCCTTGAAACTACTTATAATTTCTTGCTTTTCAATATCCTCCTCTCTTGTTCTAATTTCTTTCTGAAACCCTTACTTTTGTTGTTTCTTTCTGCCATGTTTCCCCCATTCCTATTTCTTCCAATGTTGTGCATTCAATTTATTTTCTTCCCCCCCCCCCCAATTTTTCCTGTACAACCAAGAATTGCTTTAGTATACAATTTTCCTCTAGTAGCTTTATTCTGAACCAGTATTTGAGGATAATTCTGAGAATGAAACAAACAGATTCGTGTAGGCAAGCCTTCAAAGATCTAAAAATCTTAACTCTATACTCTCTATTTATGTATGAAGTAACAGTACAATTGTTCAATAGGCAAGATGCCGGTCAAACAAACAAATACATGAGCATTATACCACAGGAAATACAAACTTTCACGTTCAGTCACATAGGCTAGAAATGCATAAAAATAAACCTACTACTTTGGCCCATGAATGGTATAATAAACTCCCTGCCTATCTGAAAAATATTAATAACTTTAACGTATTCAAGAAAGAGTTACAGAAATTTTGCATAGAAGGTTGCTACTCTCAAGTGATGAATATCTTAGATAATATGGGCCAAATAAATTAGTATTGATATAATATTAAATTGTAATAGTGTATATGTACTTTTATTGTAAATATGTTACTATAAATCTTATCTACGTATATATAAAACTGTATGATTTTTATACATAATTCCTTGACGATGCTTTGAATATGTATGTATTCCTTTAAGCAAATAATAAATGAAATGAAATGAAAATTGGTCTTTCTACCATTTTACCTTTCACTCCCAGCCTCCTTAGTTCTGCTTGTGCTACTCCATTCAGACAACTTCTTGGTAATCTCAGGGTTATTTTGCAAAAATTCCTATGTATAGCATCTACATTTTCCCATCCTTTTTCCAGCTATCTCTGCTACATATAACATCCTTGCTTCCACCACCATACTCCATATCCTTTCTAGCTATATAATTTGCATTTCTGGTATTTTGTTCACACATGTTCTGATTACCTGTACTGCTTCTTTCCCCTTTGCTAGTACTTTTTTCTTGTTCTCCCCAATCCCCTGCATTATTGAGCCTTACTCCTAGATAGTCAATTTCCCTCACTACTTCCAACTCCGTTTCTTCCCACCAATTTTCGGTCTTTCTTAGTTTTTCTTAAAGATCATGATTTTCGATTTTTTTACTTTCTCTACTACGTATAGTAAGTAGGGGAAGTATTGTATTCCACCCAAAACTTCGATACCGAGATTTCACCGGAAATACATGTTTTGAGACCCCCTGAATCCAAAAAAAAACATTTTTGGAAACATGCCCGTGTGTGTGTCTGTGTGTGTGTTTGTCTGTTAACAGCATAACTCAGAAACGAACAGTCGGCTAAACACCAAACTTGGTATTTAGGTTCAGTATCTTCCAAGGATGCGACACGAAGCTTTTCAAGAAAATCCCCCCACCCCAGAGTACCCTTTACACGGAAGATTTTTCGAAAATTTTAATTTTCTCAAAAATGGCTAACGATTTTGATTAAAATATCATATGTTTAAGATATTTTTATGACAAATAAAATGTATATCTTGAATTTCCTGGGAATGTCTCCAAAAGTATTCTTTATTTGAACGACTTTTGCATAACTGGTAAACCATAAGAGATAGACAAAATTTTACTACACAAAAAATGTAGATCGCGTTAAAATACACAATTTATGTCATATACTTGTTTTTGTTGAGTGAACCATTTTCGAGATATTGCTTGTTATTCCCTTAAATTTTTCAATACTTATTTTCTCAAATGGGAATTCATTATTCATTTTTACTTTCTCTACTACGTATAGTAAGTAGGGGAAGTATTGCATTCCACCCAAAAATTCGATACCGAGATTTCACCGGAAATACATGTTTTGAGACTCGCTGAATCCAAAAAAAGCATTTTTGGAAACATGTCCGTGTGTGTGTCTGTCTGTGTGTCTGTGTGTCTGTCTGTGTGACTGTGTGTCTGTGTGTCTGTGAACAGCATAACTCAGAAACGAACAGTCGTATAAACACCAAACTTGGTATTTAGGTTCAGTATCTTCCAGAGATGCGACACGAAGGTTTTCAAGAAAATCCCCCCACTCGAGACTACCCTTTACATGGAACATTTTTTGAAAATTTTAATTTTCTCAAAAATGGCTCTAACGATTTTGATTAAAATATCATATGTTTAAGATAATGTCATGCGAAATGAAATGTATATCTCGAATTTTCTGGGAATGTCTCCAAAAGTATTCTTCATTGTGAGCGACTTTTGCATAACTGGTAAACCATAAGAGATAGACAAAACTTTACTACACAAAAAATGTAGAGCGTGTTAAAATACGCAACTTATGTCATATACATTTCTTTTGTTGAGTGAACCGTTTTCGAGATATTGCTTGTTATTTCCTTAAATTTTCCAATACTTATACTTTTTCTCAAATTCGTTACTCATTTTTTTATGTCCTGGACATGCAAAGAGAATGGAATGCGCCACATAGCAACCAGCGTTAAAATATTTGACTATCACTTAAAACCTACCATATTCCCCTTGCATCTACAAGAAAATTACCAATAAGATTGACATCTCGATATCTCGATTAACATGAAGCATATGGAGAATAGGCGTTTGTAAAAATAGATTGTACAAGAGTAGAGAAAGTCATGTGAGTGTAACACATCAGATTTTTTTGTCTTGGATATGCAAAGAGTATTAATCTGTGGGAAAGGGAATGGTGCTGCACCTAGCAACCAGCTATTAAGAGATATGTATGTGCTTAAAGGCTACTGTACTTCCAAATTGCCCTTGTAAATATATTATCCCCTTACATCTAGAAGAAAATTAGCAATAAGATAGAGTCTGTAAATGTTTATCTCGATTAACATGAAGTAGATGGAGAATAAGCGTGTGTAAAAATAGTTTGTACAAGAGTAGAGAAAGTCATGTGAGTGTAACACATCAGATTTTTTTTTTTTTATTCCCAGCCCCAATCTTTGCAGTATTTGCTAATTGCTTCAATAGCTTTACTTAAACCCACAACTGAAATGGGAAATGGCACTAGATCTGCAAACAATAATCCTGGTATTTCCTTATTGTTAATAACTGGTGAATTCTTATTAAACTGGTTTCTCTCTTCTATAATATCATCTATAAATAGGTTAAATAACACTGAACTAGTTTGCACCCTTGAATTATTCATGTTCTCTTCAGTAATTCTTCCCTTGGTTATTTTCATACAGCACTCATTATTTGCATATAAATATCACTATTTTATCTACAGTCGATAAAAAATGATCTATGGAAATGTCAATCTGTCAACAGCTAGTTAAATTGGTGCTTATGACAGCTTTAATTACTTCAAATAGTTTTAATTAAAAAGAAGAAAAAAAAAGAACATTGATATCTTTTAGTTTTTGATTAGAACAACGTAATAATCAAGAACAATGGGAGAAAGGAAGAAAAGAAAAACAGAAAGGAAATGGTGCTCCGTGCTTTTTAAATGAATGAGTCATTTATTGAAGTTCAGAAGTTAGAGACAGTGAAGTGAAACAATAAATTAATTGAATCTTGAGTCGGTAGATACACTAAAGCTTCACTTACTTGAAAGTGAAGTTTTAGTGTATCAACTGACTTAAGATTTGAGGAATTGATTGCTTTATGATGATGATGATCAGGCACTACAATATTTATTATTCTTCTATTTCAATACTGCTCACTGGGTCAAGTTGTCATACGAAAATACATTTTAGTATTAATCACAAATTTTTTTAGCAAATCTGGATCTCTAATGCCATTAAAATGGTTGTATATAGCTTTGTAAACTTTGAACATTCAGCCAGAAAAGGTTAAGTAGCCTTTGAAGAAGAAAATGTAATATACAACAATTCTTAAAACATTAGTTGAATAAAAATAAAAAATAAAAACTGTTTCAAGATATTCCAATGGACCACATTTCTCTGAATAAGAATCCCTGAAACTGATTGAGAAATTTAGCACGCTATAACAAAAGAGGAAAAAGAGAATAGACATGATGACTTAGGTTTTTAAAATAAAATTTAAAACAGCAGTGCATATGGTGTTTGTATAATAATAAATATAATAATAATAATAATAATAATAATAATAATAATAATAATAATAATAATAATAATAATAATAATAATAATAATAATAATAATAATTAAAAAAAATAAAGACATGAGCCTCCTACTTTGGAATGCATAGCACAGTGCCCTCCTATGGCAAGTCATGTCTTAAGAGATGAACTATCGAAAGCCTCAGTTAGCAGTCTGGTTAAGTTCATATCGAGCAACAGACTACTTAACTGATGAAAGGGAGGATGTGCAATAGATCTTAAGGTCGCAGTGCTTGGGCATAAAACCCACCCCTTTTCAAACTAGAACTAGAACATGTCTTAAGAGACTTCTGCCCTTCTTTATCTTTACGCTCTTTGGTACTTTAGTCCTACATAACACTTTCCTAATTGATCTGAGCTCAATTCAAGTTTGATCTGCTGTAAGGCACTTTATTGTTATCATTACATTAGAATCTGTATTTTTCACTGTAACTATTCACTGCACTCAAGACTGTGAAGTTGTTAGCTAACCCTCACTGTCTTTGATGGAGCAAAGCCATTTGCTGATCTCCTTTTATCTCTTCTCGTGTCTTGCTGTCCTCATCCACATATTCCTGCATATGGTCTTGAAGGTGTCACTTCATCTCTGTTGGGCCATCCTCTGCTTTTTCTCCCTAGCTTAGGGTCCCATGTTATTGCTGTATATGCCCATCAATTTTCCTCCAATCTTAAGACATGACTTCCCCAACTCCATTTGATCATCTTTGCTGTAATGGCTGTATGTTGTAGAACCCCCCCCCTTTTTTTTATTTTCCTCCTCCTTCGTCACTCTATCTCTCGGCTGTGCTTTAAGGATTTTTCTCTACATATTTCTTTGAAGCTCCTAAAGGTTTTCCTTTCTTCTTAGTAAGACTCCATGTTTACCCTCCATGGCAGGAAATAAGCAGCTCTCTATGAGCTTGAGTTTCAGGGTTGAATTCATAGTCATCGCTTATATGTAAAGGGGATGCTTAAGCAATAAGTATTTACTTTTGATGAGGAAATGCTTATTAGCATTTGGTATACACAGACAGTACATATGTGCTCAGCACTAAGTGCTTACTTATTTCCGAAGCATGTTGACAACATGGTTCAGCTGTTTTACAGCCACTTAGCTACACAAAGGAATGTATAAATGAACATGCAGGTGACCATATAGCCCACGGCCATTTCCATATTCATTTTGATTTGTTCGTAACAGCTGTTGAGCATGTGGTAAAAGTTTGAGAGTTTTTATTAGTACATTTATTAATTATTTATTTTAAAATCAAGTAGACTGTAAATTTAGTTAAGAGTTTGTAGCTTTATTATACAATTATGTTAGTTAGGTCGAAAACATGTGAAAAGGAAAACATTTCAGTGAGCAGGAAAGAAACCAACTAAAAGAACTGAAGTTGAGATACAAAGACATCATAGAATGCAGGCAATTGGACACTGTGTGATGCACTAACCTTAAATGGTATTCACTCGTGGACTGTTTTAAAACTAAAAACCTTACTTTCTAGCATGAAGTGTTATAAGTATTTACAACAATCTGCGCACTGAGCATATGCATGCATAGAACCAAACCACAAATGTAATTACTACACCATCTAGCAGTAAGCAGAAAAGCAAAGTAGCCAATAACTTATATTATTTAATTTGAATAGCGGTTTTATACACAAAATTGGTAAACCTCTGTTTTAAGATTCTGATAACCCCACGTATATTTGCGAATTAATGGTAAAGAAGTGTACTTGTTAAGTGATCCATTGCAGTCATAGTGATTAGGCAAAATAGGCAAGTTGATAGAAGAAAAGCACTGCAGAGATATACTTTGTTTATTGCAGAAATATTTCCACACCTTATTTTTAGGATTTTATTAAATGATTCTGAACAAATGCAACAGTATCTCATTATCTAAGGACCAAAGGTTTTTGGACATTATAAACTGGAAAATATTTGAACAGAAAACATTATATAGTGTTATAGCACTGAGTTTCTATGCAACATCATCTTTTCAAATAAGCCTGTCTCAAGTTGCGACTTCATAACTACTGTTACAATTACACTGTTTAGCAGAGGCATTAGATTATTACAACAGCAGTTTTGGTAAACTGATATCACTTCTATGAATTCACTGTACGTTTCAAGTGGATTCTGCAAATCACGAAAACACTGCTTATTACTGTGCAGTACATTTCATATGAAATGCCATATACTCCACAAAATCACTATTATGTTAATCTCTGTTGTAGGCAATTGGTTCAAGATGACATCTGCTCTTCTTATTGCATATAAATGGAGGTTGGAGCTTCCTTATATGAATAAGCATTTCCTTATTTGCCTGAAAGAGTAACGTCTAGGAATTGAAAATCACTGCTTAACGAACTTCATTGAAATAAGCGATGACTATGAATTTGACCCTCAGTGTCCTGTTTATGTATATAACATTTAAAGACCCTGTTCAATTATACTTCTCACTTCGTTCCGGTCATTCCTATTCATAGCAACTATTTAGCCAAGTGTATTCTCTTGAGTAGCCAATTTTTGTATTGTTTATCTGTATTGGTCTCTTGTCACAGTTGCTCATTATTTTAGTTTTGATGGATTCATTGTCAGTCTGTCTTTCCCACTTCTCTGGCTGATTTTTGCAAATGATATTGTATGTGAGCCTCAGATTTGATAGGCTTCATCACTTTATATTTATGACATCTCTCTTTCTTGTCCATTTAAGTTTTCAGAATAAGATTTCAAGTACATATATGAAGAGTTTGGTGAGATTGGGTCCCCTTGTTGTCTATAAATGCCATGTACAGTTTGATGTTACATTCCTCTTGACTTTTCAAGAATTTGATTTATGGTTTGTAGATGGAACAGTGCTGAACTTTGAATGGAAGTCTGCTTGTTTTGGAGGCTGCTTTGATTCTTTTTGTCATTTTTGTGAATGCATTATGCAGGCTGGAAAACAAACTCTTTAGGTTATAATTGTTTAAATGATCTCTGCTTCCTTTTTTGTGTAATAATATTATAGTGCTTGCTTTCCATTCTTGTAATATTTCTTCTGTCTTCAGAATGTTATTGAAGAGTTCTGTGACTGGATCTGTTTCTCCTGTCCCCAATTCAGATGTTCGTTTTATGGCCATCTTCTCCTGAGATTTTCCCCTTTTTTTAGTTCTCTTAGTCATGCCTCACCTGGCTCTTTAGTATGCTTGGTACTTCTTTCCTTTCTTGTGTTTTTATGCTTTTCTCCATTATAGCTTTTGTACTTGAGTATAGTATCCTATAGTAGTCCATGGCTGTTGAGAGAATGCTGCTTCTTGATGTTATTCTCAAACCTTTTTTTTGCTTTGAATTCTTGTCATCTGTTTTCATTTAGTTCTTTTCTTGTTTTCTTGACTTAATTACATTTTTTCTTTGATTTGTCTTGTCAGTTTTGCCTTATATCTGCCCTAATTGCAATTTTTTTTTTTTTGGGCTGAATTCAGTCTACTCTGGTCTTAAAATCTACCAGGCTTGTTCATAAATCACAGGTCGAGGTAAGCCACAGATTAAATGGCTTGCTTCTTGTGTAGAGCCTGGTAATTATAGCCATTTTCCTTTGTGTCTTTTATAGTTTACTGCAATTGTATTATTGCATAAGACGGCAAGTAGAATTGTGCGTCAAAACATACTAAAGGCGACCTTTAAGGATGATCAATGGCCCTCTGCAATGAATATAATCGATGGATTGATGAAGCGCTACATGTTAAAGATGAGGATTTATTTAGCTATTCAACTAGTAGGAAAGCAGAATGCAGTTTACATAAAGTCTACCAATGACAAAGTTTACAACAGCTACCTACAACGTCACAAGGGTGAGTCTATAATCAAACTCTTAAATAAGGTTGTAAACATTATACCCGCTGAAGATGATCTGATTAAATACATAAAAGTGCAATACATTGAAAGGGAACATTGGACAAATTTAATGTGGAACTGATTTAATGTGGAAAATGGCATCTGGATCACTTCCATGCAGCTTACAAAACCGATTCCATCCAATATATACTTTCTTGGTCACAAAGTTATGTGACTTATCCTGACTGCTACTCATGTGGCAGTTCTCACCTCCGACAGGGGTGTCCTAATAGAGGTTTTCAGCAGCCCATCTGTTCAGCCAAGAACACAGCTTGTGCTCAGTGACCTGTTCAAGCAACACCGCTTCTCACATGACCCACCTACTGACGGAGTCTTTGCAGCACAATCTGAAGATTTACCTGTTGTGGGTGTTCCACCCATCGCTCTGCCTGCTGAAACTGTGACCATGATGGAGATGAGCCTTAGGAGGATGTCTCCAACTTATCCTTAATGCAGGAGCAGCTTCCAGGCTTTGAGCAGTCAAATATAGCAACTGAGGAACCCTGTTGTACTACCGTAGCATGACAAATGTCTCACTTGGACTTGGGAACCGATAATGCTGAGGAACATCCTAAAGTGTTTTCTGAGTCATGTGGTCAATCTGCTTCATTGTGGAGTTCTAACTGTACCAATCCTAAGTGCATTGGGGCTCATGAGAAAGGCGACACTGTCCATCTTTTCCCTGAGATAGTGGGTTTAAACCCGGTGGAGTGCGATGGATTTTTGAGGGCATAAAAATCCTTAGTATGGCTTCCTTCAGAATGGAAGTAAAGCCAGTGGTCCCATGTTGTAGATTTACGGCATGTAAAAGAATCTCAAGCCTGATAAAGAGGTCTCTGAGCAAAGTTTCTGGCCTTTCACGGCCAATATAGAATGGGGCACTAAGAACCATAGTACTTAAGAGCGCCCTTTCCCCAAAAACACCTCTTAACACTGAAGGGACAGACACTACCTACACCTCGCTCTCCAATGTGACCATGAGTGATGAAACTGGATTGATACTATGGATGGCGAACCCTTTTCAGTTGAAGGACCCTTAGCATCACCATGTGAAGCGAGAGTCACAAGAACTTGAATGTTGGTTCTGCGAGTAAGTATTGCAAAAAGGTTGAAAGCAATAAACTTGGATTTCTTCTCCTTTGTAAGCTAGAGTAGCAGCTACAATATTGACATGGTTGAATTTATGGGCACTGACTATTTAGCTGTTTATTTCTTCTCTGTATGAGCCACACCTTACTTGTTGCTATAGCAAACTTCAATGGCAGTTCTTTACAAACCAAAACATATGACTATGACATTGGCATTTTGTTCTTGCAAAAAGTTACCTTCACGATTTTGCTTGTTTACGTCACTATATGACATATGTTAACGTAGAAACAGATTGCCAAGGTATGGCACTCATCACAAAACCTGGGATTGTTCTTCAGTCCACTGAATGCCTTCCATCTGTACATGGTATCAGTGGTGTGTACCAGGATTATGCCTTCATCAACATCTATGCACCTTCAACAAGTAATAAACATAAGGAAAGGGAAGCATATTTTCTTTGTACCTTACCTCGTCACTGCATCTTGGGTAGAGACTTCAACTGCGTCCTTTTTCTGGAAGATTGCACTGGTTTCTACTGAACTAGCATGAGTTTGCAACCTACTGCACATACATATGTAACTGCTAACTCTGCTTCCCATCTGGATCACTTCTACCTTCCTCAGGAACTTGCTGATCAATGTTCCATTGCTAACGTCCCAATATCCTTCTCAGACCATTTAACATTGTCCACATTGATATGCCTCTCCTTTTTCACTATTGGACGTTCCCATTGGAAAGATCTTCATCAAAGATCTATAGCAGACAAAATATCAGACTTATGGAAGTGCTCGTCCCTAAAGAAATCCCACTATAGAGATATTGTTGATTGGTGGGACCTGTACATCAAGCCTCAGTTACATTTCTTTAGGAGTACCTCTTATGCATGCCCTAGGAATGAAGAACACACATTACAGTTTTTCTTCCAGTGCCTCCGGGATCTTCAGGAACTGTCCGTGAACTGTGGCACCCTTTATATGCGATCCAACTTCTACAAGGCCAAAATCTAGGTATTTATAGGAGGCATATGGAAGGCTTAAAAGTTAGAAGCCATCTACATACCTCAGTGGAGGAGGAATGTATAAACCTGTATTATCTTATACAGACTTTACAAACATTGCTGCTCCAATCTCATATGATTGGTACAGGATGAATCTGGGCAACTACACCCTTCTATTAATCATATGTTTTGCTCTCACTTCCAAAGACACACAGCAGGACACACCTGGCACTTCCTCGCTCACTCACTTTGACTCCTGTAAAGAAGTCAACCTTACTGACAAGGAGCTGCAGTCCCTTGACTTACCAATCAGCAAAATTGAAGTCTATATCAAGGAAAGACCTCCAAAACACCCGACAGCGATGGTTTACCCATGGAGTTTTACCATAAATTTTGGGGTGTTAGGTGACGACTTAACTGCAGGCTTCAATGTCATTTTATGCTGTTGAAACCTCTGTGCTTCTCAAAAGCGTGTGTTACAGTTCTTGTTAACAAGAAACCTCACTCTGTTAATGGTTTTCATCCCATTATGTTACCCAAGTACGACTATAAAATTTTGGCTCGTGTACTGACCAATAGAATTTGACCTCTTCTGGGGAACCTAATTCATCCTTCACAACATTGTGGTATCCTGAAACGCAACATTTTTTATGTTTTGTGCACCTTACATGATTCCACTGCCTACTCTTCTTAGGGAAATCAACATGTTCTTTTGTCATTAGATTTCAAACATGCATTTGATAGTGCTCGTCACACCTTTTTGTTCCAATGTTTGGCTTGGCATGCATTCAGTGATATTTTTATCTCCTACATCCTGATATCTCCAGCTATGTACAAATTAATGGCCTTCTCTCCCGTGAGTTTCCCATTGCTTGTTTCATTTGACAAGGATGTCCAGCATCAATTTTAGCATTAAATCTATTCCTTTATTAATTACAAAGTAAGGTTGTAGGGACAGGGTGCACTGGCATACGCTACTGATGTAAACGTTATCCTCCCCAATGAACTGAATCTATGCTCCTTATGGTGTCTTGTAAACCTGCAATGATGTATCCAGTCTTGAGATCAATAAGGAGAAGTCCAAGGCTCTTCTGTTTGGATGTTGGACTACACCTCCATGACTAGAGTCACTGCAGACTGTTTCCAAAATCAAGGTGTTTTAGACATTGCCTTCACAGCATCATTGGGAGAAACGCTACACCTAAATTAGAAACCCATTCTTGGCTGGATTAAGCACTCTGCCAAGGAGCTATGTCTTTACCAGTGCAACTGGGTAGTGCACATGTAGTTACTCTCCCAGTGTTGGTTTATAGCTCAAGTTTCACTGCCCAAACTATGCACACAGATTTCTTCATCTGTGAAATTTTATTGTTCAACTGGCAAGGTTAAAGGGTGGATTGGGCTAATAAATATTGGTTTCATGTGCTGGCTTTGTTTCTTAGTTGTGAAAAGCAGATACAGGCATAAATTCTAGTTTTTCCGTCTCCTGGACACGTTCTTGGTCCACTCATATTGACCTCTGAAATCCTGTAGACCTTCAATCCATTCAGACTTCTTTGCGATACCTACAAATGTATTTCTTAGTATGTTGTTATTATAGTCCGGATAATCACCAATTTGAAAGCGACTTGCATAAAGAATCTATCTGAAGTGCCGTCAATATGCATTGTACATGTTGCGCCACCTAATCTCTGAAAAACATCAACAACTCTGAAGAACATCAACAGTCCTGTACTTCCATATGCAATCGGCTTCTTTTGGTACCAAGCAGTTTATGACATCCTACTGACATGTCAGTGGCTTGCAGCTATTCACTTGAATGACTCCTTAATGTGCCCTCATTGTAATCAATTGGATACACTAACCCATCACATTGCCACTTGCTCCACTGTCTGCTGTTTATACCATTGCTGTGAACATCCTGCAACAGTTAGGTTTTGCCAATTGCACTTTGGAAACTTTTCTTCGTACAAATTTTCAACATCCTCTTAAAGAGGCAGAACACTTTGTTATGGATAATAATGGAGCTTTTGAATTTCCAATGATATGGATCTTGAGACGGTAATTTGTATCACAAATTACTTTAATGTAAATAATTATTTACATATGAATATGTATTTTTATGTAACATTGATTTCAGAGGTTTAATAATTGTAATTATTAATGGTAAATAATAATTTTCGGCTCTACTGAAACTGTTAACAATAACAATACTGCAATGAAGGGTTTGAGTTGTTTATCGTTACCGGGAACCAGGAAGTTACGTAATGTTTCGCGCCTTTTCAGTAAAAAAAGCTTCCAGAATATTCTATAAAAGTAATATGTATTAATGGTTTTCATTGGATAGTAAAATAGACGCTAATGTTGGCGCGTTTTGTTGGCCAATAGCAATTCATTTATAATCTTTAGGTGTATCTTGAGGTAAGCCTATAAATAGTGTAGATTCAAAGAGAGCGTCCCCCAGTTCGGCAAGATTCACGAAGCATTACACATCGTCTTCCGTAGTTACACGTTGGCAGCTCAGTTCATCAAAGATTCGTGTACACTACGTGACTACATGTTGCCTATCGGTCCTTCAGTTCGTCAAATTACACGCAGTGAAAATCATTAAAGATCTAAAATATTACAAAGTCACTTATATACAAAAATTGAAGTACGTGAGTTAAAAGTGAGAAGTTATTATAAACAGTTTCAGTATGGCGATTATCTAGACAAATCTGTGAAAGTGTTAGTGCACGTGTTCGACAATAAAACAGTATAAAACACATTTCTTCACTAGTAATTTTTGGATAAAAGATTCCTTTTCCGCTTCACACCCTGCAAGAGTTAAATGCCTACCTAAATAGCTGGCCGGAGGACAATATACATAACCTTAAAACTAATTCATATAGATTGCTACGCCAGATGGATTTAACAAACGAGCAACGAATGACGTCACACAAGATGGCTATATACGCGTGAGGTAAACAACATTACGTGAGAAACATCCACAACGTGGTGCTCTAAAACATATATACAATATGTGCTATACCTCTTTCAAATTGGCTCCCATACGTGGGGCAGTTAAAGTGAAGTAAATATACAATATGTCCTCTCGCAATCTAATACGTATTTACACTACACGTGAAGAGTGCAGTAGAAGGGCAATGTGTTGAGGGCAATTTTCAACAAGACCTTTGGAGATTGTTTACATGTTCTTGATTCTTAAAATGGAGTGCCACCAGCTTCTCATACTTTATTTATTTGTTGTTTCATGTCTTTCTTGAACTTACATGTATCATCAATACAAGTCAACCTATGGTTTTCAATGTGAATACTTCCGGGAGGAGGGAAAGAAAAGAAGAAAAAACCTTGTATTCTGAGAAATATGGCATATCCCCTTGTGGTTCTTGAATGACATCTTTGGTTCCCAAGCTTTACAGATATGTTACCTAAACATGCCATATCAAATGTTTTTGACAGCTTAGTAATAAAGATTTATACATATTGTAATTTTATTAGCGTAAATGTATTCTTAAAATGTTATGAACTTAAATGATTTGAGTATTCCCCTATGGGCTAAATATCAAGTCAAATGTCATATACCAAAAAAATCAAAATTTTATACATAGCATTTTAGAATTTAGATGCATTTGCAACATCTTGTGTCTTACATTCTAGTATTTTGTGAAGAGTTTGAGAAGCATTTCCAAACATTATTCCTTTATTTTGGAAGCTCTCTGTGTAAACCACCCTTAACTATGTGCAGGTTTCAAGCAAATTTGAAATATGCCAACAATTGTTCTTCAAATTCTTGTGTATAAACTTTAAATTCCATAATTATGTGCAATGGTTCAACATTTTTAGGAAGCCCTTCACCTAAATTATTTACATTTTTACCTACTTTAATTAAATTTAACTGTATTGACAAATTTTATTTAAGCTCTTGTGTATGTAATTTTAACTTCACAAGCATTGGAATTCGCCTAGAAAGTGCTCCATCTAAACTACCCTTAAATTTGTACCAATTTCAACCAAATATGAAATGTGTCAACAATTTACTTCAAACTTTTATACATAAACTTCAACTCAACACTACAGTAGTATATGAGTTATTTCATGCATACAGCTGGTCAGATGGACAAATGACAATAACAATGTTCAGAATAGTGAACACACCTAAAACAACCATACACCAAGCATACAATGACAACAGAGCTTACGCTGCAAAATAAATCTATTATTTATTATTACTACTTGAGAGAGGCACTTCACACACTGTTTTCAGTATCCATTTATTGTTAAACTGGATTTGCACAGTTATTAGAATTTTTAACAATTTCAAAGATGCAAAGTAATAAAAAGCCTGAAATAATTTTAATTTCCTGATGGATCATTTTGTCTCTGTTGATAAACTGCTGCACTCTAGCTGGTACATCCTGAACATAAATAAAAATAAAATGATATATACAAACGACACACATGGATACAATTTTTTATAGAAGCTGGAAAACAGTGATTACTTATTATAACTCCAATGATACATTTGAGTTGGAAGTTGAGGCACAAACATCACCAAGATAATTGGGGTTTCTTTTGCATGATGCATTTGGCAGACACTGCTTCTCTCTTGATGTTAATGATGCAAAACAATTTGAACATTTTAGGCTTAGCTTTGGTTTTAAAAGGTATTCAAAATGATGTCCCTCTGCATCTATGCAAGCCTGGCACTTTGCTGAGCACATTGAACACTTTACAAATTTCTGCAGCATTGGAACGTGCACGCCAGATACTGTCTTCTAATTTGTCGAGCATATTGGGATTTGCTGCATAAACTTTATCTTTAAGCATTTCCCACAAACAATAATTACATGAATTTGGATCTAGAGTAAGCAGGCCAGGCACTGTCATAAAAGGCACATAATACGAGGCAGTGTTTTCTGCGACTTCTTTCTTCAGAATTGCATTTCCATTTTATGTTAACTACTGTTTTTCCACACATGCTACATTTTTTTTTTTCAAATATGTATCTATTTGTCTAAAATGGAACTGTCTGTTTAAAGTTTTCTAACAATCCATAATTGTGGATTTGTTAGGAAGGGTGATACCAGGAGATTTCTGTACAAATTCAAGCTGACAATCTATGTATAACTCAGTTCGAGCAAAACTATACAACAAACCATATTCTATTCTAGCCGTTCTTGGGCTTCAAGCCAGGTGAGGTGATGTTGGTACATCAACGTTTCGGGAGCGTGCATCTCTCCCATCTTCAGGATGCTGAATGACTAGATCGGATAAAATGGCCTAATATATATACTTATTTGCCCCGGTGGCTAGCACAGACCTCGTGGAAAACACGGGGCGATCGTGCTGGGTTCACGGGGACGGACCTCGTAGAGAACCCACTGCTCTGGATGTTGTTTTTGGGGTCTGGTTTTGTGTTTCTGAGCCCCTCCATTTCAATTTTGATGGCCGGTTTCCATGCGGGACTGAACTGTAGCCCAGCATCGCAGTTCAGTGTGCTCTTCTCGGAGGAAATAGCCGCACCTCCTTGATTCTGCGCTCCCAGTAGCCATCACATTTGGCCAAGATAGTTGTGTCGCAGAAGTTAGCTCTGTGGTCCATTTCAAAACAGTGTTCTGTCAAACCAGATTTCTCAGGCTGCATCAAATGGATGGTTCTGTCATCCTTGACCGTGGTGGTTATGGTCCTGCTGGTTTGTCCAATATATGGGGTCCTGCACTCACAGGGAATGTGGTACACTCCCGGTACATTGAGCCCAAGCTGGTCTTTCACTGTTCTCAATAAGTTTTAAATTTTCGGAGGCGGTTTGTGAATTGTTCTGATGTTGTGTTTTGCCAAAATTCTGCTGATTCTGCCAGAAAGGTCGTGTATGGGATGCAAGCTGTGGCGGTAGGCTTTTCAGAGGTTTGCTGTTTGAGAGACTTGCCTTTTTTGGCTCTAGTAAGTGCCGCTGTGACGTCGTAATCAGAGTAGCCATTTTGGCGGAAGGTGTATTTAAGGTCTTGTAGTTACCGTGTCAGGTGGTTTGGATCGGAGATAGAGACTGCTCTGTGAGCCAGAGTGTTGATGCCGGTTCGCTGAGATTTGTGGTGGAAGCTGTGTGCATTCAGGTAGAGGTCGGTATGTGTAGGTTTTCGATAGACTGCATGTCCGAGTGTGCCATTGCTGTTTTTAGAGATCAGAATGTCCAGGAACGGTAGTGCTCTGTCCTTCTCCACTTCCATGGTGAACTGTATCTGGGTTCGGAGTCTGTTGAGGTGCGTGAGGAAGCTTGGCAGTGTGTCTAGTCCGTGTGGCCATATGACAAATGTGTCATCTACATATCAATGAGAAGGCTTGAGTGGAGCAGTGGCCAGGATTTCATGTTCTAGGTGTTCCATGTAGAAGTTTGCTACTGCTGGCGACAAAGGGGAGCCCACTGCCACACCTTCTATTTGCTCGAAGAAAGTGCCCTTGTACGAAAAGAAGGTAGACGAAAGGGTGTGCCATAACAACTCCGTGATGTCGGCTGGAAAGTGTTCAGAGAGGAGATGAAGGGTTTCTTGTAGTGGTACCCTGGTGAGAAGGGAAACCACATCAAAGCTGACGGAGTTGTTCCGGCACACCCTTTCGTCTACCTTTAACACAGAGTTGTTACAGCACATCCTTTCATCTACCTTCTTTTCGTACAAGGGCACTTTCTTCGAGCAAATAGACGGCATGGCAATGGGCTCCCCTTTGTTGCCCGCAGTAGCAAACTTCTACATGGAACACCTAGAACATGAAATCCCGGCCACTGCTCCACTCAAGCCTTCTCATTTCTTCAGATACTAGATGACACATTTGTTATACGGCCACATGGACTAGACACACTGCCAAGCTTCCTCACACACCTCGACAGCCTTCGACCCCAGATACAGTTCACCATGGAAGTGGAGGACGGGGCATTATTGTTCCTGGACATTCTGATCTCTAAAAACAGCAATGGCACACTCGGACATGTAGTATATCGAAAACCTACACATACCGACCTCTATCTGAATGCACACAGCTTCCACCACAAATCTCAGTGAAATCGGCATCCTCAACACTCTGGCTCACAGAGCAGTCTCTATCTCTGATCCAAACCACCTGACACGGGTACTACAACACCTTAAGTACACCTTCCGCCAAAATGGCTACTCTGATTACGTCACAGCAGCACTTACTAGAGCCAAAAAAGGCAAGTCTCTCAAACAGCAAACCTCTGAAAAGCCTACCGCCACAGCCTGCATCCCATACACCGACCTTTCCAGCAGAATCAGCAGAATTTTGACAAAACACAACATCAGACAATTCACAAACTGGCTCTGAAAATTAAAAACTTATTGAGAACAGTGAAAGACCAGCTTGGGCTCAATGTACCGGGAGTGTACCGCATTCCCTGGACAAACCGGCAGGACCATAACCACCAGGGTCAAGGAGGATGACAGAACCATCCGTTTGATGCAGCCTGAGAAATCTGATTTGGCAGAACACTGTTTTGAAATGGACCACAGAGCTAACTTCCGCAACACAATCATTTTGGCCAAGTGTGATGGTTACTGGGAGCGCAGAATCAAGGAGGCGCTGGCTATTTCCTCCGAGAAGAGCATGCTGAACCGCGACGCTGGGCTACAGTTCAGTCCCACATGGAAACTGGTCATCAAAATTCAAATGGAGAGGCTCAGAAACACAAAACCAGACCCCAAAAACAACATCCAGAGCAGTGGCTTCTCTACGAGATCCGTCCCGCGAACCCAGCACGATCACCTCGTGTTTTCCACGAGGCCCATGCTAGCCACCGGGGCAAATAAGTATATATATATTAGGCCATTTTATCTGATCTAGTCATTCAGCATCCTGAAGATGGGAGAGATGCACGCTCCCAAAACGTCGATGTACCAACATCACCTCACCTGGCTTGAAGCCAGAGAACGTCTAGAACATGTTCGCCGCCAGGTAAGCTTCAGCTCTTATTTAAAACCATATTCTGTAGAACACACAATAAACAGACAGCTTCACATAATGTTATTCCCACTATATATACCATGCCAAACAATGTGCTGCAAACGCTGTTACCCTCCATACGTACATGAGCTATGCTACCACAGAGCGAGATCCTTCAACCTGAAACCTACTTCATTATACAAGTGTGTGACATCTAGAGTAGGATGAAGACAAGTGTAAACACCATGCCATCCACAGCCCGGGGCCTCTGGAGCGATTGTAAGCCCCTAAAGCTGGACCTTGAGTGGATACTGGACAAATTAAGTCAGTGGAAAGCCATTTCTGACCAAAGGAAAACTATGTATTCATTCAATGGATCTATTTATTTTGCTTTCAATATAGCATGTGTTAATAAATGAAAAAGTGCTAAATCAACAAAACCTAAAGATGGTTGAGTACTGACTAACCAGGTGTGGAGAAGACAGGGGATAAGACTACGCTACTGGCCAGGACCATGGGGGAAGCGGGTGTCTCTAGCAATAGAGATGCAGAAGCTATGGACGGGCCAGATATGTTCCTTTGGGAACCTCTAAAAGAAATCTGTGGAGGAAAGTCTGGCTAATCTGGGCTGGAAGGGGGATATATATACCTCAGAGATCCCAAAAGAGGACTAGGGTCTTTAGGAGAACCAGACTCAAAGGAAAATGTTCTAGTGGGTCAGGTTAAGCTATTGTGATTTCATTCATTCAGGCTAACCTGCAACATTTCTGTTACTGTTTCGCGAGATCTCTCGAGTAACGTAACAAGGCATGATATAGATGTCACCCTGATACAAGAAATTTGGCTTTGGCAGGATCTTATCATGGAGCTAAATATAAAAGCTTTTACTATTTTCGGCACTTTGTCTTGATGTAAATCCTAGAGCATGTAAGACTCAGTAACACCTGGGTCCTGCTGGGTTTTCTTTCAAAAGACCTAGCAACAGTCTTAATGAGGTATGAGGAGGGAGGAGTGCCACATCAGATGGTAGTCTGATCGGCCTATTTCCCATATGACTCCAAGGAATCACCACTTCCTCAGGATCTTGCGATTTATTGTAAAGATAGAGACCTCAATCTATTGATTGGCTGTGACCTTAACACCTGCCAATGTGTTTGGGATAGTACAGACATCAATGGGAGGGGAGAATCTGCTTGAGTATTTATGTACAACAGATCTCAAGATTGTGATTCAAAAGGATGTTCCAACTTTTGAGAATTATCAAAGGGAGGAAATCCTAGACTTATCAATCATGTCCTTTGAGATACCAGAGGAGATTAAGGGCTGAAGGGTTTGTTTGGAACCTTCCATGTCTGATCATTGACATATATGCTTTGGTCTTAAGGGAAACTGAAAGGACTGACTGTTCAGGAACCCTAGGAAGACCAAGTGGGACTCCTTTAGAAAGGACCTGGAAGGTGGGTTGAAGAATGGACGCCAGGTCAAGCTGAGAAATGCGGAGGACCTGGAGGAGTACGTGGGGGTTTTTCACGAATACCCTGGTGTCTTCCTATGAAAAAAATTGCCCCCTTGTACATGAGGTTCAGGCTAAAGATCAATTCAGATAGAATTCTTTTTTCAGGCTGGAGATCCATTCAGATAGAATTCTTTTTTAAGATCCATAAGGAAAAAGACATGAAGGCTATACAATGCGTATCAGGCCAACAAGTGTCAGGCAACCTGGAACTCCTAGGAGTCCCAAAGAATTTATAAAAAGGAAATTAGGAAGGCCTTTGAGGATTCTTGGAGGCTCTTCTGTGATAAAATACAGAAGCAGTCGAGTGCTGCTCACTTGCAGAAATTGCTGGCCTCTGGAGCTAGGTCCAGGCTGGCCTCATGGAGGAACCCTCGGGCGCTATGATGCAGTCCAAGGGGGAGACTTTGAGGCTGTTGCTTGAGATCCACTTTTCGGAGACCTGCATTATAAATCAAGAACCAAACTTGGTTAGGGCACGCCAGCTTTCGAGAGAAGCCACTGAGATTGTTACCTTTAAAAAACTTAAATGGGCCATTTATAATTTTGAGCCCTATAAAAGAATAGGTGTAGATGGAGACTTCACAGCTCTCCTACAGGAGGACTGGGAGATGGTTTCATTTCACATAGTGAGAATATTCAGGGCCTTTCTGGCTAGGAGGCACACCCTTTTACTTTCTCTACTACATATAGTAAGTAGGGGAAGTATTGTATTCCACCCAAAAATTTGATACCGAGATTTCACTGGAAATATATGTTTTGAGACCCCCTGAATCCAAAAAAAGCATTTTTGAAAACGTGTGTGTGTGGGCGGGCGTGTGTGTGTGTGTGTGTGAGAACAGCATAACTCAGAAACAAACAGTCGGATAAACACCAAATTTGGTATGTAGGTTCAGTATCCCACAGAGATGTGACACGAAGGTTTTCAATAAAATCCCCCCACCCCAGATTATCCTTCACATTGAACATTTTTCGAAAAGTTTAATTTTCTCAAAAATGGCTCTAATGATTTTGATTAAAATATCATATGTTTAAGATATTTTTATGACAAATAAAATGTATATCTTGAATTTTCTGGGAATGTCTCCAAAAGTGTTCATTGTGAATGACTTTTGCATAACTGGTAAACCATAAGAGATAGACAAAATTTTTCTACACAAAAAATGTAGATCACGTTAAAATACACAATTTATGTCATATAAATTTTTTTTTGTTGAGTGAACCATTTTCGAGATATTGCTTGTTATTTCCTTAAATTTTTCAATACTTATTTTCTCAAATGGGAATTTGTTATTCATTTTTTGTCTTTGATACGCAAAGAGTATTAATCTGTGGCAAAGAGAATGGTGCGGCACCTAGCAACCAGCTATTAAGAGATATGTCTATGCTTAAAGGCTACTGTATTTCTATATTACCCTTGCAGTTACAAAACAAGGGGAACATAGTACGCCTTAAGCAATAGTCAAATATTTTTAGAACTGGTTGCTATGTGTAAAATGTAATTCTCTTTGCATGTCAAAAGATCATTTCTGCAAATGTTTATCTCTATTAATATGAAATAGATGGAGAATAAGAGTTTGTAAAAATAGTTTGTACAAGAGTAGAGAAAGTCATGTGAGTGTAACAAATCGGATTTTTTCCAAAGTGGTGTTTATAGCTAACCTGGGTAGGCAATCCTACTGCAGGCCTAAGGATTTTTGCTTTATCAGCCTAACATCCTTTGTTAAAGGCTTTGGAAAGACTAGTAAATAGATAGAGGGATGGGGTAGTAGTTGACAGACCCATTCACCCCCATCAGTATGCCTATTGGCCTGATAAACCATGGAAACAGTGTGCCATCAGCTTGTGGTGAGGCTGGACTGTGGAGAATTTGCCATGGCAGTTTTCCTGGACATTGAAGGTGCTTTCAATAATATGACATTAGGCACCATTTGGAAATGTCTGGAGAGCAGGGGAGTCAGGTTGGTAGTCATGGACGGATTATGACCTCCTTGGAAGGCCAGCAGGCAGTGGCGACCTTGGAGAGTGAGTCCATGAAGGCAAAAGTGCCCTGGGGCTGCCAACAAGGGGGAGTTTTGTCACATACCCTGTAGTATCTGGTGGTAGAAGATGTACTGCTGGACAGACTCAACACGGGAGCAATTCGTGCTCAAGGTTATGCTTATGACATATGCCTTGTAGCAAGTGGAAAACTTCCGAATACTGTTTCAGAGCTCATACAGGGCTCCCTATAGGCTCTAGATGAATGGTGTAGAGAAATGAACTTGTCTTTTAACCTGAACAAGACTGAAATAATGTTCTTCACCAGCAGGAGGAGGCTACCAGGTTTGGTAGAGCCCCACCTGTTTGGGAGACCGCTTCCTGGAGCGGTCAAGTATCTAGGAGTCATTCTGGATGCTGGGCTTAGCTGGAAAAAGCATGTTGATTACAAAGTTAAAAAGGTCAATATCTTATGCGGCACTTGTTTGGTGGCCTGCCGAGCTGGATTCACTGCGAAGATTGGCATGTATGATAACAGGAGTGTTCTCTCTTCAATCTGCCTTAGAGATTCTGGTGGACCCTCCTCCTTTGCACTTGTTTGTGAAGGAGGTAGTCAG
Source organism: Deroplatys truncata (assembly GCA_030765065.1). Lineage (NCBI taxonomy): Eukaryota > Metazoa > Arthropoda > Insecta > Mantodea > Mantidae > Deroplatys > Deroplatys truncata. The sequence continues at coordinate 130,934,943 of CM060984.1, forward strand.
GATTGAGTGCACACCGCCTCTAGACTGTAGTGGGGTGGTGAAGCTACCCCACAAAGGGCATTCACTGATCCTTTCTGGATTACAGGAGGAGTATCCTATAACCCCAATGATGGGGGATTTGATGGGGACTAGGCATAATCTGAGTCCATCCTATAATGGGTAATACCTTGCAGGGAGGAGTGGGATCCAGAGACCAAGTCTCTCCCGAAGGTGGGGGCAGGATGTGGTTTACGGATGGTTCCCGTCTTGGTGCAGGATGGGGGTTGTGGCCTTAAAACCAGGCTTGTCATTCCCCTTGGTCAAGATACCACAGTTTTTTAGTCTGAAGTCCATGCGATCTTAGCCTGTGCTCTGCAAATTTACACTATGCCATGCAGACAAGAGAATGTGCACATCTGCTCGGATAGCTTTGAAAGCCCTTAGGGCAGTTAAAACCACATTCAGATTGATGTGGCAGTGCTAGAGGATGTTGGACAGACTCTGTACCAACTACCCGGTTATACTTCTTTGGGTTCCTGGGCATGCTGGTATTAGAGGAAATGTGATGGCAGACACTCTTGTAAAGAGGGGATTGAGCTTGATTTCATTGGGCCGGAGTCCTTCTGTGGAGTGTCAGCTAGTAACACTCAAGTATGAGATAACCTAGCTCACAGTGAGTGCCCATCTTGAGATCTGGAGTAAGCAAACCACTGCTAGGCAGGCCCATGATCTGATATCAGGGTCTGACCGGTAAGTGAGTGAGTTTCTCCTAAATTTAACCAGAGCTAGGTTCAGAGGTTGTGGGCTATCTTATGTGTCACAACGCTCTGAGCAGACATCTATACATAATGGGTCTTACACAAGACCATTTATGTCGGAAATGTGCGAGAGACTTTGAGACCTCACGCACATTTTATGCGAAGGTTTTGCTCCGCATAGGATGTATCCTTAGAGTCCTTCTTTTACGCACACAGGGAGATAAGGGCAGATATCAAGGATTTGGTCCATTTCATACGTACCATTGATCTTAAGTAATGCCTACAATATGAAGCACAATGAGCCCTAGAGCCTGCTTGCATGGCCTCTTTTTTAAGAGGTCGCTCAGTTATCAAACACCATGCCATCGGCCTATTTCATTCAAAAAAAGTCATTACTCCCTCTTATTTGTTTTACGAAACTGTTTGCTTCAAGATAAAAGAACATTATTCTTGTGCTAAATATTAATGCATCCAACAGAAAAAGAAGGGGGAGGGAGAAGAAAGAGACTTAATCACCACTATAGCTTGAGAATGTATGTATGTCAAACACAAACATTTTGCAAGTGCTTATTTGAGGTATGACAATTTAAAGACCATAAAATATGACATCAGCACAAGAAAATAACTTAAAAATATGATAAAATGTACCTATTTGAGCCTGTCAAAAAGTGCTAAAGTTTTAATTAGTAGATGATGAAAACACCTTAAGAAAAAAATATGTGTTCATAACCCAAGCACAGGGGCTATCTTACTTTACCATTTTACAATATTCCATAAAACAATTGAGAAAAATCTTGTGTGTTACAACTTTTTCTGTGGACTACAATTTGCTTTAGGATATATTCTGTAGATTATTTGGGGGAAAGGGAGGGGTGGGGAGAGATTGTTTTTCCACTTTGTGTTAATCATGTTAAATGCTTTCCAAAATGGTGTACAATAGCTAGATAGAAGCCTACAAGCTGTGAGTACATAGTGAAGTCTTTACAACTAGGCATGTTATATGAATGCTGCATTTATAATTTGAATGCTTTGCATCGTCAGAGGAGAAACAGTTGAATAAAAATAACAATTCAAAAGTGTATAGCTAAACGTGATTAACACACTTCATATATTTCAATAAGCTCTATTCTGAATTAAACTTTTGTCTATCTCTTATAGTTATACAAAATCCAATCAGAATGAAAGTGGTCTTCATAAGCTATTCCTTCTGTCAATGTGTCAAACGTATGCTACTTTAGTCAAAATTGTTGGAGCCATTTTTGAGAAAATAAAAAATAAGAATTTTCAATGTTAAGTGCAGTTTGGAAGTGTTTTAATTTTTTTTTAATCTTCATGTCGCATTCTTGGAAGATGCTGAATTTAATTACCAAACTTTTTGGGGGGTCTCTTTCTTTTTTCCTAAAATGCTTTCCCTGGGTTCAAAGGATTTCAATATATTTCTGGTGAAATCCTGATATAAATGTTTGGATAGAATGCAATACTATTTTTAGCTACCACAGTTAAAGTAAAAAGCTGTTAGAAAATCCAGCTCCCCCAAAACACACACTAAAAAGTGATTGTTCTATCCATGTTACATTAATGTCTATAAAATGTCTGCCTAGAAAAGGTTTCAAACTAAGAAATATGGACATAATTTCATACAATGTGTGGAAAAAAAACTAAGCTCTTTATATCACAAGTTGGATTTTGTTAGTAGTGAGCACATGGAAGGGAGTAGAAGAATCACACATTTTCAAACATATTACCGCCAAAGCCATTCACATAAATTCTGGACTTTTTCCCCCAACAAGTCATAATGGCAGCTCCCTCTCCTCCAACTCATCACGAAGTTATAGGCAGGGCCACATAATTTGTAAACAAAATTGGAATGTAGTGTCACATGAGTTGAGGAAGATAACATAAAATGATATATCATAGTAAACTTATATATCCAGTTATATTTTATAGGCTCTTTCGGGTGTCCCAAGACATCTTATGGGCAAACAAACTAGTGGCCATGTGCACAATCTCAATCAAGATTTTACCATGGTAAAACACTGACTTTACCACGATGAATGGTAATTTGTGGTGCATCAATGGTAAAATTGATTGAGGATTTTACTGTGGTTAAATCTGACCAGCTGTGCACAACCAGTTTACATCTGTTATCTCTTCACTTGTGTTGTGTTAAAATGGCAGAATGGCATAGGTTAGAATTCCCAGCCAAAAGAAACACTCCATTTTCACCAATTAACGCATCCTGATACAATTACGGTCTATCTGATACTTTGCAGTTTTTTAATGCCGTAAGGCTTTTTAAACGACAGGTGCCTTAAAAATCGTGACTGAAGACATAACAAAAATCCAAGCAATCACAGTTACATCTCATAATTATATTAGATGAAGTTAGTTCCCAGAACAACGCAGAAATAAGGGGAGCAATGAATGGATTTAGTGCAATTAGTACATCGTCAAGAATATTAGGACACATTAATTGCACATACATAAGAATACAGTAACCTAACGAGGTCAGTGCTGAAGTATGAAGTTGGCATGATGGTGTGGGGTTAGCATGTGTGCTCCATATTCAAGGGATTCCGAGCTCAAATCTTGTCTGGAGAAAAAATATTTTTTTTCCTGCCTCTCTCTTTCAGAAGGTGAATGTTGACTAAGCTCACTGGAACTTGAATCAGTGAGAGAGAGAGAGAGAGAGAGAGAGAGAGAGAGAGAGAGAGAGAGAGAGAGAGAAACCACAGTTCAGGATAATTTTTTTCTCAGTTGTGAGGCCAGCTTTTCCTACATGCCCATCTTTAAGTTATTGCATCTATCCCTTTCTTAAAAATTGTATTTTAAATTGAATAACATATCTACTTCAAGTTTAGAGAAACTTGGGACTACTTTTGCTTTCCTCCATTGCATGCTGAACATGTACATGCATGTGCTTCAGAGGAGAACAAATACAATCAGATGACACTACGTACTCCCAGGTGCATTCAGTATAGTTTGCTGCAATGAGTGGTGTGCTCAACCAAGGTAAGTGTCTGCCAGTTAACTATGCTCAGCTAAACAGCAGAACGTTGGTGCACCACTGTGTGATGATTACCCTGATCAAATTCTTACCACGGTGAGGTGAAAGGCCATAAAGGGTTTGTGTAAAGAATGGTGCATACGGCCATAAAATTCAGCCTTGCAAAACTTAACATACAACAAGGAATATTTCAGAATCTGCTAACGTTAGAAGAATACGTTTGATACAAAGTATACTATTTTAAACATCTTATCTTGTGTCCATGGCTCTGACTTTGGAACAATTGCTCATCTGCATTGATGTTCACTCGTTTTTATTCATGTTCTTCAATGGCTTTTATTACTTTAAGTATGTTTTTCTTTTAAACACTGAATCACATACACACTCAAACTCACAGGCTCCAAGGAGGATAGGGTTAATTTTAGCTAAAGGAACACTCTTATCATACAGTCGCATTGAACCTGTGACCTGATCTTGGAGGAAGATATAAACTTTGTCACGCAAATATCTCAAAACATTTCACATTTTAATGAAAATCTTAAGCCATTTTAGAGAAAATAAAAGACTGAAAGGGATGGCTCAGCTCAGGTAGTAACGTCTGTGGCCTGCATTTACAGTACAGAGTTCAAATCCTGTGGACTGACCAATCTGACTTTGTTTTGTTTGTTGTTTTTGGTGGTTTCCTTCAGTTGCCATTGGACATTTAATACCATGACCCAAAGTTCTGTCCTAAGTCTAAAATAGTAAAAATGAAAAACAGATGGTAATAGCAAATGCTCTGCCATCTATCCCAGGTAGACAGGACAGCATCCTAATGCCATCTGCCTGGTGATGTGGGAGTAGAGGTACAATTTGCTGTACACATACCTCTTTGGATACATGACGATGTAAGAGGGTGTGGTCCAGGGTTGAGACCTAGAAGGCTCACTGTCCATCACATACCAATCCATGAGGTACCTCCTAACAAATCCATGCAATATGACCACATAGTTAAAGCAGTATAAAATAAATAAAAGAACTTTTTATTTGAGAAATTTCTTTTATGTGAAAGATTCTTTGTGGTGGCAGAGGGAGAGATTTTGTGAAAATCTTGCTTAGTATCCTTAAGAAATACTAGGCTTAAATGTGAAGTTTGGTATTTCTTTGAGTTTTTGTTTTTGAGTTATGCTGTTTAAGGACATATGCACTTACCTTTTTGTGGATTTTGGGGATCTCAAAATGTGTACTTCCAACAAAGTTTCAATATTGAATTTTTTTATGTAATACAATTTCTTTCTTTACTATCAAATTACTAAGCAGTAGATAACAAAATGGACTTACAATGAGAGTAACAAAATTACTTTTGATAACTTGTATAAGGTTAAAATCAGCAATTAGAAGTTTATTGCGCCATAGAAACTATCAGCACCCTTGGCGAGGATGAGGAATACCAACCTTAGTAATGTTTGTTTCAACTTCTGACCAAAACTTATCATTGGAAGTAATGGACCTGTTTTTGCAGAAAACATGCTTGTCCATTATAAGGTATACTTTCCAGACAATGAAGCACACACTACCCTCTATCACAGTGATCAAAATCATATAAAACATGTGCCTATGTCAAATATACATAAATCAATGTTTTAAAAAAGCACCTAATTGATCTATATTTCATTTACATTAGATAAGATACCACTACAGACCTCTTGAAAGGTTATGTTACATTTCAAGTCCAGGTAAGACCTTGGAAGAGAGGTTAGGTGGTTAATACAATTCACTCCAACATAAGGATAAAGTACATCAGCTGCGAAGCTTCTTAATTTGTTACCTTTTTAGTTTAAATGATATCAAACTGCAATCTTACCGCTATTTACCTAGTGGGTTGCCAGAAGTAAAGGAGGCATTTGTTTCTTTACTGCTTGATGGCAACATTCCAAATCCATGTTGGCTTCCTAAAGCTGAAAAATGAAAATTAACTTCAGTTTAAGTTGTCACTTCACTGCAGAAGTTTAATGCACTAAGGGTCAGTCACTAGTAGATTGCAGTTACCAAACCGACAGTTAACCGTGTATCTACAGATAAATTAGAGAGTTGTTTTTGACAAATTAATTGAGCATTCACGCAAACTGTTACCTAACTCCTACAGTTATTTGAATTGATGCATTACTTCCTCATTAAATGGCTCTATTGTATAATAAATTCAGTTTAGGGAAGTTTTAATGATCATTTTGTTATTTCTAATAACTTCTGTACACATAAGTTTTCATTTTGTAAATTGGTTGACTACCAACCTTTACTCTTCTGTGTTGGTCAGAGCAGCAAACTACAGTTGTGCTGGAAAAGCTTAAGAGATTAAAAGGGACTTGCAGGTTACTGCAAATGCAGTAGTACAAGTGAGAATCAAGGAGGCATTATCATGTTTCTGACTGGTCATTGTATTACACTATGGAAATTGTTAAACGATTAAACTATATTTTTGTGCATTCTTTGGTTTGTTACTTTTGTTGTTGTTTCAATGCTCCCATATGGTCAATGACATTTGGAGAAATCTTGCTCCACCAAGTGATAGCTGGATCCCTTATTATCCGGAGGCAATCTTATTATCAGCAGGCACTGTCCGTTATCTTTGATGGTAGGATGGTAAACTTTTATTAGGATGGTAATGGAGTGAGAGGACCTACAGCTACTGTGGACTTCAGACCACATTAGGTCTTGGGGATACTTCACATGAGCTATTCAGAGATGAAGGCTCAGATACAATTGACTTAAAATCGCCACCCCAAAGTACAAGAGCCGCAAACAAAGCCAATGAGGTACCCCAGTATGGATTTACTTTTGTAAATGATGCACAATTTAACTAGGTGCTGCCAAGACAGTTATAGTAATTATTGGTCACTTATCTAGATCAATAATACTTACTATTCTAAATTTAAGTTTTTCTTCAATGTTGGTTACTGAAATCATAATAGGGTTTCCACTTTCTGTAGTTAGGTATTATATACTTATTACTTGCATGTGTCTTATATTTGGACTAGATACCTCTTATTAAAGTGTTATATCACATTCACCATCAAGTCATGCACTTCAAAGCACACTTTTCTCCCAGAGCGTAACTCAGATTTTATCTTTTGTATACTTATTGTAGGGGATTTAAACAACAATGTTATGTGGTAGCTGTAAAATCTTTTATGCTAGCATTTTTTCTTTGTTTCGTTGAGTACTGATTATGTAACTCTAATCTCTGTTTGCTCAGGAATCCGAATGTCACATACTCCAAATGAATATTTAATCTCTTTAGCTTGACTTCCTATATCAAAACTTATTTGAACTTGTTTCAAAGACTTGTTTCTCTGTCATCAGCCTGGACTCACTATTGTGCTTCCTCCTGTGACTTGTGATGAAAATTTAATAAAATGTGTTTTTTTTTATGTATAAATAGTTTTTCTCAAACGAAGAGTTCAACTGGTTTTTGAAGGGCTTTTAGAAACTTGGGTTCTTCTTTCAAACAATGATCTGTGGACCAAAAATGCTCTGAAACTGCCAATTTATCAGTTTGTTTATATTTACATTTTTCATGGGTATTTTAAACCTTGTGTCCATGTTCCTCTTTGCCTTCCCTATGTATATTTTCCCACAATCATTATTTCAATTTCATAAGTGCCTTAAGTTTTTCCAGCTGGAATAAAATTCTGACCTTTGTCTTGGTCCTGTGTATTTTTTTTAAGAATGCTTGTTGACTGGGGCTAGGGCATATTCAGGAACAACACAAAGGTTGCATTCTAACCTATGCTGCTACTCATTCCACTCTCTTAAACATTAACATGTAGGGTCATTAAAACATATGATAACCCATTCATGGCCTTTCTTTCCTGTGCTCTTCCCTTACCATGTAGTGGGACTTTGGACAGTCAATTCTCGCTTGGTGCAATGTCTCACTGTTGTCAGGTACCTCTGTTGATACAGTAGACATGGTGTGTTACTTATCTGTGGAAGAACATATGTTTATTTGTGAAGTTTAAACATGAATCTTCTCGTGTGCGCAGGGTTCATTGTCCATTGAAAGGTTTCCAAACTCTGTACCACCTGCAGGAAAATCTATACATGCGATCATGTATAAATTTGAAGCTTCGGGTCTGGTGTTGGACAAGAAACATTCTATGGGATCAGTTTTAACAGAAAATAAACTAGATGAAACTGGTGTCACTTTAGAACGATTGCCTTGAAAACTGCTAAACAAGTTAGCTCAAAAAACAGGTGTATCTCCATCTTCTATGAGAAATGCTGCACATCTGTTAAAACTAAAACCCTATCGCTATACTTGAGAGCAGGCGTTGAAACAAAATGATCCCTGTAAGTGAGTGAATTACTGCAATTGGTTTTTTTTCAAATTGTAGAAAGTGCTTTCATTGATCCATGGCTTTTGTTTTTCTCTAATGAAACCTTAGTTTCACTTTAATGGACACATGAAACTCACAACAGTCGATAGTGAGTTTCAGAAAAACCTGAGCTATTGCATGAAATGCCTCACTATGACCTGAAAATTGGAGTGTGGTGTGTGATAAGTGCTAGAAGAATAATAAGACCCATTTTCTTTAATGAAACAATTAATGCAGAGTGATACCAGAGACTAATTCTAGGGCCATTTTTTGATCGCTTGACAGAATCTTATGGTTGGTTCCAACAAGATTCTGCAACAGCATGTACAGCCACCAAATCATTAAATGAAATGGGAAGTGTTTCATGCCAGAATTATAAGTGTTTATTGTGGGCCCTCATCCCCCAACCTAACTAAATGTGATTTTTACTAATGGGGTTCTTTGAAAGACAAAATATATTGTTTCTAACCCTCACATACTACAGGAGCTTAGTGATAACATCATGCAAGAAATCACAAGAATTCCTGCTGCTGAGATAAGGTGAGTGAGCGAGAAACTTTTATGAGATATGCTGCCTGTTTGAGAGCAGAACGTCAACTTTTACAGCATCTACTATAAGGTAAGGATTTTAGTGTGCCTCTGATGACACTATTTTCCCAGCGACTCTCTTGTGCAGTGGAGAGAGCCCGCAGAACACTATACCATTGTTTTAATGATCTTATAGCTGCATTACAATGATACAACCAAAAAATATGTAACATCAAATTTTATTAACATTTTTGCAATATTTTCTAATGTGCTTCTTGGTATATGCATAATGTAGGTATAAAGCAGCACGACTTATTCTATTCATATCACCTAGGATAACTGAAAAGTCCTTGCTGAAAATAAATCAAACAAATTACAATTTCACTCTGAGAACCTGTGAGTTATGAGTTCAAAGAATACAAAAACACTTTTGGAAAAAGGTCTGTGGTGTGTGCTTGTGTATCTTGAACAGCATAACTCAAAAACGAAAAGTCAGATAAGAACCAAACTTGGTATTTAAGATCAGTATCTTCCAAGGATGCAACACAAAGATTTTCCAGACAATCCCCTCACCCTAACTACTCTTTACATGGAACATTTTTCAAAACTTTTGATTTTCTAAAATATGGCTCTAACAATTTTTCTTAAAATACCATATATTAAAGATATTTACATTACAAATAAAATACATATCTAGAATTTTCTGGGAATAGCCTATGAAGTCCTCTTCATTTGAAAGGAATTTGGATAATCTTGTATAACTGGTACGTTAAGTGGTAGACAAAACCGTACTGCATAATACATAACATACAGTTTATTTGAAATACATTTTTTTGTGGCATAAGCCATTTCTGAAATATCTGTTATTAATGGTTTGAACTGTTCATTGCGTGTTCATTCTCCTAAAGTCCTATCAACATTCAGTTGTTTCTTGTGACTGCAATTTTAAGGCCAGCATATAGCATCCAGTTCTTAAACATCCGACTATTTTTGTTCCTTTTGTATCTATAACGAAATGTTTAATGTAACTATTTCTGAAAAGGTTTATTTGGATTAAAATGAAGTAGCTAGAAAAATAAGCATTAGTAAGAATACTTTATATACCCACTAATAAAGATAGCGGATAGAGAAAGTCATATGAATGTATCATATCAGAAATTTCTTTTAAGTCAAACCCTATAATCAGTTTTTAAGTAGTTTCTTTCTTGAATATGCTTTACAACTCCATATTGGCTTGCAATTATTGAGTCTATTATATATTATTATTTATTATAGGCTACTGTTGTGTTTGCAATGAAATAAGTCTAGTTGTTTTTTTAGGTCAATACTGTGTTTTGTCCACGTGGGAAATAGAAAACAATAAAGCCATCATATTAATGAATTAAGTGATGAGTTAATGCTACAATGATCGATTTCCAGTGGCAAATCAATGGGTTTTTGTTGACCATTTACCATATATTTTATTGTACCAAGTAGCTACTATTTCATTATTACACAAAACAGTGCAACTACTGACATTAGGAAAGGAGTACTGGTATTACTAACCTCCTCCAAAGATATAATAGGCCCTTAAGGTACGAAAGGGCATACACTATAAAAATAGAAAATTGGCAATTATTATATTTTACTCCAGCAAGTATGAAACATATTTCTTTGTCTTATGAAGTAAAACTGATGTAGTGATGATTTCATAACTAACTATACTTATTTTCAGGCTTTAAACCAACCAAACCAGAAATTATGTAATGCCGTCAATTGGTGGCCTGGTGCCACTTGTGATGTGGGAACTTTGACTCACAGAAACAAGTAATGTGGAAAGACTTGGGCCACAAATTTTCACTACAATACAATGTAAATGACTGTAATGCTAATTCATGTGTAATGTATTTCAACAATGATTTATATTTGAAAACTTGTTTCCAAGGTGTAATAATTTTGCAATGACATGTAATTAAGAATGCGTAAAATGTTCAGTGCAGAAAATGTACAAAAAATTATACATAAACTAAATATGAATTCCATTTAATAAGAATCCTTGAAGAACTGTTAGTACTGCTTCTTTCTGTCACATGCAGAATTCATGTTTCATGTCACAACTGCCTTGAATAATTTCTACAGTAGAGCACAATATTGGTCTAAACACTGTGCCTGAGAACGAGAAAGTTAAGTTTTAAGTTTTTTTCCTATTTGTGGGACAGCTCCCCATTAATTGTGAATGCTCACATTATAATACATGTGTTTAGTGGTGCATTAAAATTTTAAATCTGCATGCTATGCATTTTGCTGCAGCCACAGTGATTGTGATGAAGGAAGGACACATAGATAAGCTCTTGTTTAATATAGCACTGCATATATCAGTTAGCACAGTACATTCAGTCTGTAATCTTAAGTTACAATATAATGCAATAGAATTTAATGCTTTGTCATGTTTGTGGTGAAAATCTGTAACAATTTGAATCTACCCACAGAACCATAAAAATGCCTCCTTTGCGTAAAGGACCTCTACTCCCATACATTTTATGGCAAACCATAAAAGTTGGCAAGTAAGGATTTACCTATTCAGAGTTCTGAATGCTCACCTAAGAACAAAATCTGTGTGTTCTGGTAGTCAAAAACATTTGAACTGGGTTCTGTAACTAGTATGTTGCCATATTTGGATAAGTAGACATTTTGCAACAGAGAAATTCAAGTAATTTTGTCTTTTACTATTAATCAATGGGTTTTGTCACAAAACTGTAAGCTTCATAGAAGATATTGGGTTTGTTAAGCTGTAATTGTAAAATAACTTTGTAGTTATATAAAAATGAGTAGAGTGCCAACCATGTTCAAACTACCCCACATACCTTCACTCTCCCCTTGCTGTCTCTCTACCTCTTGTTTGGTCATTTCAAGGCTTGAAAATAAATATAATCCAGCTAAAGATGGAAATAAGTAGGTCGCAATTGTAGATAGTAGACGTTAAAATTATGGCTGGTCATCTATTTTATAAGCTATGCTGTGATAGGTTATGGATAACCAACAAAACAATGCTACTGGTACTACCATGTTGTGGTTTTTTTAAATGGAGGTAATAGGAGCAACTGGGATCCTAGTCATGGAACAGGTAACTGTTGTTCAAGATTTGTGTTAACAGTGTGTTAACTTGCCGCAAGAGGACAGTATGCAGCACTCTTCCACTATGGGTTCCTGAGGAAATCCCTGATTCCTTGGAAGGTTGCAACTATGGGCCAGATGGCACTCTCTATAAGTGGCATGGCCAACATGCTCAATGACGGAAGAGATACATTCCAAAATACATGGAAAAGAAATTGATTATAGCCTTTCAATCTTTGAAAATTGATCTTAGACAACTCTAGAACTCCAAGAACTTCTACATTAAACACTTAACTAAAAAGGTGAGGAAAATTTCATCTAGGTCTTTGTTATGTCAATGTGCTAAACCTATGAATTGCCGTTATGATGTAGAACCACAGAAAATCACCAGACTAACTGCGTGTACTTGTCACCATTAACACTCATGAGGAAATGCCCCAAGGTCAATATGGTTGCAAGCACATCCTTGTCATTTTAAACATTTTCTCTAAGTTTATTAAAATTTACACCAAGTAAAGCATAACTAGCGCTGCATGAATAAAACTAAGATGAAAGAAGATATTATCCAACATTTGAAAAGAGGAGGCTATCATATCTGATAATGCTACTATTTTTAAAGGAAAATTTTAGAATGAAATAAGAAAAAATGAAGGCATCAAAGTGTATAATAGTTCTACTTATTTTCCTTCCGGAAATCCAACAGAAAGTGCCCTTCGTGAAATCTGAGAATGCTGTGTCACAAGCGACATACCAACTGGGTAAAACAGTGTCCAGTTATTGAAAAAGTAATTAAACGCTCTATCAAGCCAAACACAAAAATGGCACTGGTAACACTCATGTTTAACCATACCCCATCATTGCAAATCTACCAACTGCCATTTACAAAGGACAAGAGCTCAGCGAGATCGAGAGAGGCAAGCTAGCATTTGAGAGACTACGACGACAAGCAGAACAACGGCTACAACAGACTCACAGGTATAAGAACAAATGGGAAACAACTGTAGCAACCTTGTCATTGTACAAGACAAGAAGCTTTCAAGTCTGTGTGGAAGATTCCACCACATTAAGCTCCTATACAAAGGTACTGCATGGATCATGGCTGTGTTTGATGACCATATCCAAGATATCAGAACAAATAACTGTTATGGAAGATTCTACAAAATGTTATTGAAACCCTTCAGACAATGAGACATCTTCTGTATAACATCAAATAGATCTTCTAGTCGATCATGCTAGCTCTCTTTTCTTGTATCAATTTCAGGGAGAATTAATGGTGATTTCTAAAACTATCCATGATATATGGTATTCCGGAATAGTGATTAATATATTTGAAAGTACATATGTGAAATTTAACTGTTCACAAAGCAATGTGGTTTTTTGTGACACACATAAGTAAAGAACTCATCAGATAGTTGAAGAAACATGCAAACAAGAAACCAAATTAATGAAAGTTAATTTACTAAAAGAAAGAAAACCGATTAATACAACAACTCAAATATTACCTCAATTTTGTTATTTCTTTGTATACGGTCTGTAAATTATCTTATTTATTTCTATCTCCAGTAACTTGTATGTGATATTTATTGTATATAAGGAATTTTGATTCAAAGAAATAATTGCCAACCAATCATTTAAATAATATAAGCATTATTGAGAATTCAATGAGTTAAAGAAAACAAAAGATTATTAAACATGCTGAATTTTATTAATACAAAGTAAATTCAATCATACAGTTGTGAAATACAATGTGTAACAACTTGAGTAATATTAATAATAGTGTACAGTTATGTAAAGTACATGGTTACTAATGTAATTGTATGACATATCTGAGTGTAAAATGAATTCTTTCTAGTAAAAAGATTCGAATCACATAAACTGAAACATAATAAGAAAAATAAAAGTAACACGTGAGTATGCTAAATTTTAAAAAGACAGTGCTCTCAAGTTTATTCCTCACTGAATAGTGAACAAATATTTATGTGATTATCAATATAATTTGTAATTATTTATTATTTCAAATACAAGGTGAACCTTATTAGTTTATATTTTTATGATTTCTTATGTGTTCATAATTCACGAACACATGCACTACGAATATTTTCCTATCGTGAAATTATTCATAGTACAGGGGCAATTTGAAATTGAATTTATTTTGTTCTTTACTTAATATCCAAACTTGCATACCCTTTATTTAATTCACATAATTCCTTCAATTTACATATACAAAGTATTGTGATTACCAGCAATATTCAATCTTATAATTAATATGTTCAAATTCATATAGTTAATTGTTTATTATTTTAATAATGCATAAATTTATATAAACGAATTTTGGCAATACTCCTGCATATGAGAATCACTCCGATTTACTATACACATTAACACAGATGCATATCCACAATTACTTTATTGTACATCACACACATACATTTATTTATTGGGGCATTATAATTTGCATTTGAGATAACGCGAATTTAGGCATTTTTTCAAAGAATGCTAATTTAGCCCATTTCTAAGAATTACGCGAATTCTGCAATTAAAAAAAATATCGCAAATTGTAAATAATGTTTATCGATCTCATGACATACACGGAGGATACCAACGATCACCTTTTGACGTTAGGAAGCGCGGTATAAGAAAGAAGTTACTTACTCCAGTGTGTGAGCTTATACCTCAGATTATTAATTGATTGATAGGATAATATTGTAATCATCAGAAATATATATAAAGCAATTACCCCACTTTATTTATTAGTAATAGAACGTAGGATAGCATAGGCTAATATCTTCCGCTTACGTACCATCGTGCGGGCGTCGGACAAATCACAGAACAGATATAAATCAACAAATGCAATTACAAAATTTTCCTCGTGCATTTTACTCTAGCTTGTAGATCTGTTGTATTGATTGCGTGAACATGCCAAAGCCCGGTGTAAATATGAAAGAGGATTTGCGAGTAACGGATTATATGCAAACGATAATAAGACGCTAATGTGCAAAACATGTAATTATACAGTTTCTTGGGAAAGAAGAAATACGTACGTTAAGTATATTCAAAGTGAAAAGCATAAGGCTTCAAGCAAAGCAAACGAGGTGCCAATTACTGCGATGTTTCAGCCACCGAAGAAGAAAAAAGATTACTAGCGCATTTATGAGAGAGACTAGAAGCTTTCATGAAAGATTTCCATAAAAAAGCTGAATGACCCGACTCGACTCCGGTCTGGTAGGCTCATTGTGAGCCTAAGTGATTTTGCTATGTACCCTTGGAAGGGCTTTACCATAGGGATGATAGGGTTATTGTAGAGTGATGGCTTGATTTTGATGTGGGTGTGATGGGAGGTAGCGCTATGTTTTCATTGACTCCTCACTGGCTGCCTTTTCAGGAGCAGCGCCAGTGCTCTGCTCCGCTGGTGTTTTGTTTTTCCTTAATGGGTTGTGATTTTTTTAATTTTGATTGACCACTCCCATGGGAAGGGGGAAGTACTTAGTGACAACTTTGTGCTGTTGGAAGGTTTAAAGCCTTCGTCGCCGGGTGAATGACCCAAACTTACAATGGATAAATACTGTGGAGGTTGGTACTGTTAGGTAATGCTTTCTTCCAGATTGTAACTGTGTCTATATTGTTACTTATGAACAAGGTAACGCAAGTTCTTTTAACAATATGTTTACTTAATGTAATAAAAATAAAGCACTACTATCGCTTGTAGTGTAAACGGAATAAACCAACATAATGGTCTTAAATGTTCAGAAGAGGATTCAAATCAAACTTAACAGAGATTGTGCGGCGCCACCATTGCTTGTATAGTTCCCATCGAATCTATAATATTACAAACATAAAAATGAACACCAATCCCCCGTATAAATGTGGTTTGCGTGAAAGTAATGGTTACTCTAAACGCAATTTTTCAACAATTTTGTATTAATTAGTTTTTAACCCAAATAATAAGGATAAAAAATTATAAAAATACATTTCATAATGGAGTAACCATTGTTTTCACGTAAACTACGTTTATATGGGGGGATTTGTATCCACTTATTAATTTTCTAACACTTCCAGATCTCCATAACATGAAACTCGAAAACAATTTTAGCTTAAGGAATATTCAAAGTTTAATAAAAATGGTTACATACTGGTAAATTTCAGAAACATACTTGAAACAATGCTTTAGTTTTGTTTGTTGAAGTTAAGGGATCTTGTGAAAGTTAACTTGGATTGACTGTCCGTAGTTTTGGATATTTATAGCTGTTTTATTACTTTATCTACTACGTATAGTAAGCAGGGGAAGTATTGCATTCTACCCAAAAATTCGATATTCAGATTTCACCGGAAATACTGTTCTGAGGCACCCTGAGTCCCCCCCCCCCAAAAGCATTTTTAGACAAAGGTGCGTGTTTGTGAACAGCATAACTCAAAAACAAAAAGTCGCATAAATACCAAACTTGGTATTTAGGCTCAGTATCTTTTAAAGATGCAACATGCAGATTTTTAAGAAAATCCCCCCACCCCAGACTACCCTTCATATGGAACATTTTTCGAAAACTTTGATTTTATCAAAAATGACTGGCGATTTTGATTAAAATATCATGTTTAAGGTGCTTTCAGGCAAATGAAATGTATATCTTGAATTTTACTAAACAAAAAATGTAGATCTCATTAAAACACACAATTTGTTGTGTACATTTTTTTTTTTTTGAGTGAACCATTTCTGAGATATTCCTTGTTATTTGTTTGAATTTCCCAATACTTATACTTTTCTCAAATGGGAATTTGTTATTCGTTTTTTAATGCCCTGGACAAGCAAAGAGCATGGAATGCTTCACATAGCAACCAGCTCCTAAAAGATTTGACTCGCTTAAAGCCTACTATATTCCTCTTGCACCTATAAGAAAATAAGCAATACATCAGTTTCTGCAAATTTTTATATTAAGATGAAGTAGATGGAGAATAAGCATTTGTAAAAATAGTTTGTACAAGAGTAGAGAAAGTCATATGGGTGTAACATATATTTTTAGGAAAAGGTCTGTGTGTGTGTGTCTGTGAACAGCATAACTCAAAAACGAAAAGTCAGACAAATACCAAACTTAGTATTTGGGTTGAGTATCTTTTAAAGATGCAACATGAAGATTTTCAAGAAAATCCCCCCACTTAGACTACCCTTTACATGTAACATTTCTTAAAAATTTTGATTTTCTCAAAAATGGCTAACGATTTTGATTAAAATATCATATATTTAAGATATTTTCATGGCAAATAAAACGTATATCTTGAATTTTCTTGGAATGTGCCCAAAAGTCCTCTTCAATCTGAATGGCTTTTGCATAACTTGTAAACCGTAAGAGACAGACAACAATTTACTACACACAAAATATAGATCTCGTTAAAACACACAATTTATGTCATATACATTTTTTTGTGGATTGAACCATTTCTGAGATATGCCTTGTTATTTGTTTGAATTTTCCAATACCTATACTTTTTCTCAAATGGGAATTCATTATTCATTTTTTTCCCTTCTTTTCTTTCTTTTTATGTCCTGGACATGCAAAGAGAATCGAATGCTCCACATAGCAACCAGCTCTTAATAGATTTGACTGTCACTTAAGGCCTATCACATTTCCCCTTGCACCTACAAGAAAATTAACAATAAGATAATTTCTGCAAATGTTTATCTTGATTAACATGAAGTAATGGAGAATAAGCTTTTGTAAAAATAGTGTGTACAAGAGTAGAGAAAGTCATATGAGTGGCACACATCAGATTTTTTTCCCTAATATTCTCTTCAGGAGGTAGAGATCTGCCACATGCAAGAACACTGAGAGAGAGAGAGAGAGAGAGAGAGAGAGAGAGAGAGAGAGAGAGAGAGAGAGAGAGAGAGAGAGCAGGTGCAGCTAGCATTTGAAAAACAGAAGTTGTATTGAAGGTGAAAGAAAATTGACATTTTCTGTGATGAGTCTACAGACGGATGAGTTTTTGCAGTCTTGTTCAGAATATTGTGCAATTCTGCTCCTGAACTAGTGGTTGCTGTCGTACATTTTCTTGAGTCTGCAAATACTATCAACTGCATTAGGGCAATTCTTGATTCCATTAGAGAATATGGTGTAGATTATGGACAGTGAACTGTATAGTGATGGAATCCACTTGCTATATGACAAAATGTGTAGAGAGTCTAAAACCAGTTTTAGGAGATCATTTAATACACATCCAATGCTGGGCTCAAACTGAGCCTTCTTGGCAACATCTGTCCTCAAGAATTACAATTGAATACTGCAGTAACCAGAGCTAAGAGTTTATTTCTGAACACCAGGAAAAGAAAGCATCTTTATTCCACCTTTCTCAAGCAGAAGACAGAAGCAAACTGTCCAATGTTCCCAATGCCAGTGGTTAATAGCTGGAATTTATGGCTCACCAGTGTGTTTTATTTGGCAGATTATCTACCAAATTTGAGTTCTGTAAATCAAAAGAACTAAAAGATATTGCCAACTGTGGCATGAACTACTTTGTATCTCTAAATACCACAGTCGGATAAACACCAAACTTGGTATTTAGGTTCAGTATCTTCCAGAGATGCGACACAAAGGTTTTTCTTTCTCTACTACGTATAGTAAGTGGGGGAAGTATTGTAATCCACCCAAAAGTTCGATACCAAGATTTCACCGGAAATACATGTTTTGAGACCCCCTGAATCCAAAAAAAGCATTTTTGGAAACATGTCCATGTGTGTGTCTGTCTATGAACAGCATAACTCGAAACGAAGTCGGATAAACACCAAACTTGATATTTAGGTTCAGTATCTTCCAGAGATACGACAAAGGTTTTCAAGAAAATCCCCCCACCCCAGATTACCCTTTACATGGAACATTTTTCGAAAATTTTAATTTTCTCAAAAATGGCTCTATATCATATGTTTAAGATATTTTCATCACAAATAAAATGTATATCTTGAATTTTCTGGGAATGTCTCCAAAAGTATTCTTCATTGTGAACGATTTTGGCATAACTGGTAAACCATAAGAGATAGACAAAATTTTACTACACAAAAAATGTAGATCGCATTAAAATACATAGGTAATTTATGTGATACACATTTTTTTTGTTGAGTGAACCATTTTCCGAGATATTGCTTGTTATTCCCTTAAATTTTTCAATACTTATTTTCTCAAATCATTTTTTTGTCTTGGATATGCAAAGAGTATTAATCTGTGGCAAAGAGAATGGTGCTGCACATAGCAACCAGCTATTAAGAGATAAGAGTCTATGCTTAAAGGCTACTGTATTTTTATATTGTCCTTGCAAATACAAAACAAGGGGAACATAGTACGCCTTAAGCAATAGTCAAATATTTTTAGAATTGGTCACTATGTGTAAAATGTAATTTGCTTTGCATGTCAAAAGATCATTTCTGCAAACGTTTATCTCGATTAATATGAAATAGATGGAGAATAAGAGTTTGTAAAAATAGTTTGTACAAGAGTAGAGAAAGTCATGTGAGTGTAACACATCAGATTTTTTTTTTTTTTTTTTTTTTTGCACTGACAATGTCATGAATTATTTTGTAAATTTAATCGTCAGATAATAAATGAGAAATTACATTAATGGTTACCAGTAACAATTAGCTGTAACTACGTTTCAATATGAATGTTGATACAGACAGACTTATGTTATTTGATGGTATCTAAAACGAAGTCACTCTGTGTCAACACTTTGATAACTACTGTGGTTTATAATCGCAAAACGCATTTGCACTTGTTTCTATATTCCTGCACATAAACCAAGATATATTCTTTTGTGTTGTTCTCTTCCTAGTGTCTTAACACATTTGCGCTGTAAGTGGGCCTCTCTTAGCATGTGCAGATAGTAACAGCTACGTGAAAATGAAAAAAAATTGTTGCATTCATGTAAATCGAGATTGGAAGCATGCAGTTGTACAATATTAATAAAGAATATTCAACTTCTTTGAGGTTTTATTACAGAAACACTGAACTGTTGTATATCTTTCACTGCTCTCTTGTTATACAAGGTTAAGGGTATAAATATCCATGATAAGAATTCCATAGAAGTGGAAACTGCTGGCACACACCTTCACACAGGTTTTAGAATTTGAAAGTTGGAGAAATTTCACGTTAATTTAAGCAATCTTAAGACAGACTGGATGAAATTGTCAACTCTGGATCTTGATTCACCACTATTAAAACTTGCACATCATTTTTTGAGCTTAGTGGCACATGCATATTACACTACTAATCAACATTGCTCATTCTAATCAGATTCATTATTTATATATATACCCATCTATCTGCGATGTATAAAAACTGCGCACCTATAACTGTATATGAATAACCATCTTAATGCAATGCATGCAGTTTTGTTGCGTGAATGCTAACTGACCTGTCATCTAGATTCAATATCCGAAGCAATAAGTAATGCATGTAATCAGAGCAGTTTCAAGGAGGGGGTTGAGTTGTACCACCATCCAGGATGGCAAAATCTTAAAACATGAGGAAAATATGTGAAAAGATGATGCAATTACAAATCATACTTAAAATCTGACTTTCTGGAGATTTTTTGTTATGAAACTGGTGATAACAGAAGCGGCACCAGGGTGATTTGAATGAATGTGACCCTCATTGATGACTGTCAAAACATCCTGTGTGCATCAGATGTTCAACAATAAGCATCATGTTTATAAACAGGAGTGTTTCAAGCCACTAGCTTTATTTGCTTACATTTATGACTAATGAACTGGTCAGTTATCCTAGTGGTATCCTGAAAGTCGCTGTTTGTGCATTCAGTTATTTCTTGTGTTGTTAGCCTACTTTGTTAGTGCTTTTAATTCCAGAGAAACTTAACTGGACACTGAATTAAATGCATTAAGAAGGCACATCTACAGCTACTACACCTGAAATCAGCATCTTGCCATGCAAACTTATTTCTGCTTAAAGAAGCATAACTATTTCAGGGAAGCCTTAGTTCTTTCAAAAGGTCCTCCATGATCTCAAACTCGAATTCAAGACAATAAATAATAGAAAAATGAGATATTAAAGCCCTAGGAGTATTATTTTTAAGATAAATACAAAATAAGAACTTGAGGGAAGTAGTAGGGTTGGCTGAAACATGGTTAAATGCCGATCATACCATATTAAAGTACTGAAACTGATGAGAATTGAAATCTCCATGAAGACACCCGCAGCACTTTATTATTACCCATGCTGCAACATCTCATTTTTTATGGCCACTTAGTACTCTTCAATTCAAGATCTGGGGATTACCATTAAGACATTAACCATGACCATTTCTACAGATGGTTTAAGGATTAGTTATTCCTTAATATCCTGTGTTATTGCTATGGACAACAATGGCGCAAATAGATAAGCGCACACTAACAGCAACTTTAAAGTACAAATGATGGAGTGGCTCACTTGTCATAATTTGGCATGTGACATTATACTGAAATAAGGAGAATTTATTAACTTCTATTACTCATAAATGAAAACAAGCCCTGGGCCAAATATGTTGTGGATTATAATCAGTCCAGTCGACTGTCAAGTGTGTATTCATTTTATGTGTGTTTCAAGACTTTTAATCTCCTGATGAAGGGTAAACACAAAATATTGAACATTTTTACTGTATAACCATGCATGTTTCATCCTTCATTCAGAACAATCTTGTTGTTTCACCACATTAATCTTCTCTCAAGTTTTATTTACCGTCTACCTGTGCAAATATATATACTTTGTGGGTGTATAAGTAGTTGTGATGAGCTGACATTGCAGATAAAAAAAAGTAATTAGTTATGTCTGAAAGCATGAGGGGGGAGGGCACTTGCAATTACCGCAGAGAGAAAAAAACACCTGGAGCCAGCCCTGGCTGTAATAAATGCAGCCAGGGCAGACTGAAATCCTGTCTCTAGACATCTATACCAAATTCATCACCCCATCTATCACAGACCAGAATGAAGACGACACCAGTGCTACCAGTCAACCTGAAGCTGATGATGGAAGTGAAGGTTTCTGAAATATGTACTGTATAATAACAGAGTAAGTGAATTAAACATGTTCCAAATTCAACTCCTAATGCTCAAGTATATGGTTATTTTGATTTGTTACTACTTTTTTGTAACCGTTAATGGGTAATTTGTTTCTTCTGTAACCTTGTTATTTTCTGCCCCTCCCTAGTATTTAATTATGAGCTTAGCTCAATCATTATCCTGTAGCAATTGCTGTATATTCTAGAATTGATCAGTGGCTACATGAAAGTGATTCTTTATTAATTTTCTGTTTTAATTGGAATTACTATCAAAATACACTTGATAAAATCACTGAATTAATTATTTAAATTCCCTCAACATATAAACATGGCAGTTATTAAAACAACCATATACATTCAACATGCCGCAAACCTGGCAAATTCCAAAGGAAATACTAAGTATGCTAGAAAACTGCTTTCCTAAAATTAATAAACTCTTAAAAGCAAAATTAACTGGCGCAAACTATGGGAACAAACAAGATACCCTACTTTGAAATTCAATACTCTTTCCATAGCACTGCGAGAAACAACTGAATAGCATCAATACCTTAGGAAAATGACAAAAGTATTGAATAGATAAATCCAAAATAATAAATATCTCAGAAATGGTTAATGCCACAAAAAAAGGTCAATTGAAATATATTGAAATGGCGGGTTTTAAGGAGTTTGACATGTTTTGTGTAGTACGTTTTTGTCTCTCTCTTAAAGTTTACTAGTTAAACAAAATTCCTTCCAAATGAAGAAGACTTCACAGGTTGTTCCCAGAAAATTCAAGACATACATTTTGTCTTGCAAAGATCTTAAACATGTGGCATTATAATAAAAATCACTACAGCCATTTCTGATTAAAAAAAAATGTTCCATGTATATGGAACAAAATAATTAGTGTAGAAAATAACAAAAAATGTAGTTTGGGGTAGGGGATGTTCTTGAAAATCTTATGTTGCATCTCTGGAAGATACTAAACTTGAAGAGCAAGTTTGGTATTTATCAGACATTTTGTTTTGATTTATGCTGTTCTCATGCACACCCACACACCACATTTTTTTCTAAAAATGCTTTATTTCGGATTCAGGGAACCCCAAAACAATCTTCCTGGTTAAATATCGACACCAAACTTTTGAGTGGAATACAATGCTAGCATATCATTATAGGTAAGCAGTAGAGAAACCAAAAAGGATTTTATTTAGGAACCTCAAAACATGCATTTCAGGTAACATCTCAATATCAAATTTTTGGGTGGTACATCCTAAGACAAAAAAAGATAAGCAGACTCTCAAAGCATGTATTAGTCAAAGTCCAAATCATTTCTGCGGCCAGTTCACAAAAGTGGGTCAGGATGTATGCCTTTAGCTTTGTTCTATTGCACCTTTCATATTGAGTCCCAGCTATAGAATATGCATTGACAGCCAAAAGGTTATGAGCAGGTACGTAGCAATAACAAGGTTTGTATCCTGAGCATAATTTTTTTTGTTCAGAAAAACGCAATGTTTATTACGCATACTACAATATAATTTCCAATTGCTAAAGCTTATTTGATTTCAAGGCATTTATGCTCACACACAAAAACTGAAACACTCTCCTTTTCATTTTCAAACTAAATATGAAATAAGTAAATACTATATTAATATCTGGTGTATAAACCCTCTGTTCTATTACTGCCATCAATCTACAGGGCATGAATATCAAATGCCTAGTCAAATTTTCATGACAGGATACTTCCTCCCAAGCATCCTGTATTTGATCTCACAAACCTCTTTTAGGCCAATTTAACTCCAAAACTTTCTTCACCTCTGCCCACACATTTTCAATAGGATTCAAATCTGGTGACCAAAGAGGCCAAACAATCAGTGACATCTTGCCTTTGCGAGAACCAGTTTGAAACATGCTGACTTGTGTGGACAGAGTGATTATCTAGCTGGAATTCAATCATTCCATCAGATATCTAGTCCTTATAGAAGGAACCATATGTTTTTTTAGGGTGTCTTTACACTGGTGGATATTTAATGTGTCATCAAGCTGCCACAACACCTAGACCATCTCATGACATCCAACCCCAACATGACAAAAGATGTACGACCTTGGCGATCCATTTGTGCCACGTATTTTGAGCTGCATTTTCCTCTGTGGCGGTAGACAATTCCTTTCTCCCCATTTGTAGATGAAAGTATCACCTCATCTGTAAATATAACCCTATTCCAATTATGGTTGGCATTTTCTTCTGCAAATGCGAGGTGATATATCTGTGATTGTCGTAAGATGCTGCTTATTAGCTGTATCGAGCAGAGCCCTGCGGTAGTCAAACAACACAGGGCTATGTGGTTTGACCCAGGGAAATTAGAATTACTTCTAATTGTAGACACATGCTGGGAGGGATTACTGTCTCCCTCTTCTACAATTGCAGTACCCTGCTGAGGAGTGGACAAATGTTTGTATCCTGAACTAAGTCAATGACAAACAATCCCTTTCCTGGATAACTGCACCTAAGATTTAGGGACTTCAAGTGTTCTTGCAGCCTGAGACACAAGAGTATCCAGCAACATTCACTAAAGTAAGAAGAGATCTCCTTGTAGCTTTGTCTTTATGTGTGCACTCAGCCATAGCAAAAGTCAGTATGATTGCATGTATGATTGCAGTATGTATCATGCAGAACTCCAAGGCTATGATGTGCATGTGCATGATCATGACAGCACCATTTATAAATGAAGGAGACAGAGTATTTGCACATCCAATATTATGTCAGATTAACTATTTGGTTTAGTTTTTCACTTTAGAATTCTTACTAATATGGCATTACTTTGAAAGCAAAAAGAGTAATTTGTTTGTGTTTTTATGCATGAATGCTTTAAAGTAATGTATATCTTATACATGGAAAACATACAGCATTGCCATACATTTAACAAATTAACATTTAAATAATAATAAAAAAACCTGCACCAAGGATTTGAACCCATTCCAATTATGACATACATTCATCGCTCAGGTATCATGCATACCACCAAGCTGAAAGGCATCTTCCTACTTATCGCATAGTTTTGAAATGAACACACGGTGGTATTAAATCGTGTATTGTGAATGCAGCACTAGCGAATGCTTCTGTTGTTTTCCAAATCAAACTCCCTCTGCGGCTGTTGCTCATTTATTTTGTCTTAGGTTGTACATGTAGAGAAAGTAAAAATCTTAGCACTAATATTAAGGATGGGTCATTACTGGAAAAACCACATTAACACTAAAATTCTTGAGAGAAATCCACCGCTAAAAATTGGTAATAACCTATATAGTACATCACAAAAAAAAATCCAACTAACTTTCTCAAATATTGGAATTTAAATCCAATTCAATTCCACAGAAAAGTTTAAGCAGGAATAATCTTCTCATTACAGTTATTTCCATTTTCTACAGGCAATGAACACAATAGTAAGAGCTTCATCAAAGAAGGCTCCTGGACACAATTTAGTTATGTAACCCCTACTTTCAGCTTTGCCTAGATACTCTTTGTCTTTATAACTCAAGATATTTACTGTAATTCTTTTAATAACTTATTTCCCTAAGAAATGGAAACATGCTATTGTAGTTATGACTCTCAAACCTGATAAACTCAAGAATGATCCTTACAGTTACAAGCCTATGAGTCTTTCTTACCCAAATTATTGAATTCGCTAAAATTAACTATCCCAAATCCTCAGTTTGGATTCAGGGCAGCTTATTCTTGTCCTCAACAACTGCAGAGAGTAGTGGACACAATATTAAAACCTTACAAAGAAAAAAATATGTATATCATGGCTTATTTTTAAATCTGGTTCCTGAGGTTGTGGGTTGAAACCTACGGAAGCCAATGGATTTTTTCGGGCTTAAAAATTCTTAGTATGGCTTCCTTAGGAAGGGAAGTAAAGCTGATGGTCCTGTAGATTTATGGCATGTAAAAGAACCTCAAACCTGATAAAGAGGCCTCTGAGTAAAATTTCCGGTCTTTCACGCTCAATACAGAATGGGTAACTAAGAACCATAGTAAAGAGCATCCATTAATAAAACTCAATTTAATTTTTATTTTTAAATACAGAAAAGCCTTTTTGATAAATTTAGGCATGAGTGACTGTTGTAAAAAGTAAAACCTTTTCAACAGAACTTCTTTGTCAAATTTCAAAATTTTAAGCCTTCTCTTAAAAGAATTGAAGCAGGAGTATGTCAAGGTAGAAATCTTGGGTCGTTTTTATATCTCATAATTGCACCCGACTTTCGCACAGATAACCTAATAGTTCAGCATGCACTTCTATGCCAAAGTTCATGTAGACAAAGTGCAAATCAAATTTGCAATTTGTTAAAAAGATAAATGAATGGTGTAATAAAAGGAAAGTAAAGAAGAATGCCAGAAAATCAAAAGCAGTTGTTTTAACTTATAAGCACATTGCACAACATTACCAGATTTACTTACATGGTGAAGAAATATCACAACCAGATACAGCTAGATATCTTGGTCTAACTTTTGATAAGACCTTAATATGGAATTTGCAGATTACAAAACTGATGCAGAGACTCTGGCCACATTAAACATCTCATCAAAGGATCATCACCCTTATTACTTCATTTGAAAAGAATTATACAGAGTGGACCATTTAAGTTGAGACTGTACAATATCTCCAAAACTAAGCGTTGTAGAAAGAAATATCTTGAATAAAAAGAAGTTGCTTGATTATTATGGGGAAAGTAAATTCCATTAGTTGTGTTATATTTGGAAGAAAATTAAAATTAAATTGAGTTTTATTTATGGACGCTCTTTTAACTGCTGCGGTCCTTAGCGTCCCACTCTATATTGGGCGTGAAAGACCAGAAATTTTGCTCAGAGGCCTCTTCATCAGGCTTGAGGTTCTTTTATGTGCCATAAATCTATGACACGGGACCACCGGCTTTACTTCCTTTCCGAGGGAAGCCATAGTAAGGATTTTTATGCTCGAAAAAATTCATCACCCTCTGCTGGGTTTGAACCTGCGACCTTGGGAACTAGAGGCTAGCATGGTAACCACTACACCACAGAGGACAACTTATTTGGAAGACATTGTGATGGTCATTTTAGGGTCAATTTAATTTCTTTAAATGAGAACCTACCTTTTTTATATTGTTTTCTTACTCCTCATAAAAAACTAAACAACATTTGTATAAAGTACTTTGCAATTGTTCTTACACCAATGTAAATATCAACGAAAATTCTGAATGGCTGTGTACAAAGAGCACAATGAATGGTTGGACCATCCATGAATGGTCGTTTGAGGGTCAAGTTACGCTTTGTAATTGGGAACCAACATTTTTTATTTTGTTTCCTTATTCATCACAAAATACGAGGCAGATTGATAAGTCCATGACTTTGACGAGAGATAGTATTCTAATCACAGGTTTCATGTGTGCACCAAAGTCTTACATCTATTCTGGGTATACTCGCAGAAATTCATCATTTGTTTCTTAGAACATTGTTGAGAGGTCTAAAATTAGCAGATGTGTGTTGCTTCGTAGAAAATGGAGAAATGTGCATTTTGTGTACTGATAAAGCACTACTTTTTGCATGGTAAGCCGGTGGAAGAAACAGAAGAAAAGCTGAGCAAATATTATGGGAACTCTGCTCCACATGGCATGCTTCACAAGTAGTTCACAGAATTTTGATGTGGCCGTTCGAGCACAAGAGATGCCGTTTGCACTGGACGGCTGGTTGAGGTCACAACAGAAGAAATGGTGAACAAAGTTCATGATATTGTGTTGGAAGACCTCCAAGTGAAAATCCATGAGATAGCAAAGTCCGTAAACATCTCGAGTGAATGGGTGTATGACATTTTGCACAAATCTTTAGGTACGAGAAAGCTGTCAGCAAGATGGGTGCCGCGACTGCTCACAGTTTCAGAACAAGCGGAATCATGTAACCATTTCACAGGGATGTTTGAACATGTTCTAGCACAACCCAAATGAGTTTTTGCAGTGTTATATCCTGGTTGATGAAAATTGGATCCATTACTATCAACCTGAAACCAAACAACAAACATAGTAGTGGATTTCCTTCGGTGAACCTGCTCCAAAGAAAGCAAAAACCATTCTGTGTAACGGAAGATTTGTTTAATATGTTTTTGTATTTGTTAGCCCCACGTTGTGGAGCCAATTTGCGATGGTAAATATGTGTTTTTTACTTCATGATGTTTATGTATGTGTGTTTACTTCGCGCGTTGCCATCTTGTGACGTCATTCATTGGTTTGGTTTGTAGCTCCATCTGGCGTAGCAATTTGCATCAATTAGTGTTCGAAAGAATTTAAGTTTCGTATATTATCCTCCGGCTAGCTATCATCTTATCTTGGTAGAACATGTATCTCTAAACAGGTTGTGAAGCGGAAAGGAATCTTTTATCCAGAAATTATACTGATGAAGAAAATTTGTTTTATAATTTTTATTGCCGAACACGTTCACTAACACTTTTACATATTGATTTAGATACTCGCCAAACTGAAACTGTTTGTAATAACTTCTTACTTATCACTTTTAACTCGCGTACTTCAACTTTGTGTATATTTAACTGTATAATATTTTAGATCTTTAATGATTTTTACTGCGCGTAACTTGACGAAATGAAGGACTGACTGACGACGTGTAGTGTACACGAAATTTTGATGAACTGAGGGACCGATGTGTAATGTATTGAGAATTTTGTTGAACTGGGGGCGATCTACCACGGACTCGACTTTATATACTCCCACTCCTCGACATGCCTAAAGATTATAAATGAACTGCTATTGGCTAATAAAACGCGCCAACATTAGCGTCTATTTTAATATCCAATGAAAACCACGAATACATATGCTTTAGGAAATATTCTAGAATGTTCTACCGAAAACGCGCGAAACATTACGTAACTTCCTTGTTCCCAATAACGATAAACAGCTCACCCCATCGCTGCATTATTGCGTTATTATTGACAGTTTCAGTAAAGCCGTATAAACTTATTTCCCAATAATAATTACAATTAACAAACATCTGAAGTCAATGTCACATAAAAAAGCATATTCATATTACAATCATTATTTACATTTAAGTAATTTGTGATACAAATTACCGTATCATATGCCCCACTAGAAACATAATTATAAATATTTATAACTTGTTTGGAAATTTTATAATTGTGTTTTTAGTCTCCTAAATCTTGGAACACACGCTATCACTTTCACTAAACACTTCACACACATTTAACACACGACATGTTTTTTTTTTTTTTTTTTTTTTTTTTATCTCGCCACTACTTATTGGCTCTGGTTTAATTAATTTAGTTATTAATCTGACATTACAAATTTTTTTTTATAGCAAATACTTTACCCTAAATTATTTAATCACTGCTACCAAATTATTTACACTCTTATATTGTTGACAAAATTTATACGTTCAAGAAATTTTGTAATTATTTAACATTTTTACCAAAAATATTCACCCTTTACATAAATATTTACATCTCTTAAATCTAGACAATGTTTCACCTTTTCTGTT
Source organism: Deroplatys truncata (assembly GCA_030765065.1). Classification (NCBI taxonomy): domain Eukaryota; kingdom Metazoa; phylum Arthropoda; class Insecta; order Mantodea; family Mantidae; genus Deroplatys; species Deroplatys truncata. The sequence continues at coordinate 130,964,196 of CM060984.1, forward strand.
TGCTACATAAGTATTTGTTTTTTTTTTTTATTATTATTTTTACCCAATTCTTTTTTTTGTTCTGAATTTATTATTATTTTAACAATACTTTTGGAATTTTATTTACGTACTTTTAATTTAATATCATATTAAGTTTCAATCTTTGCATTCTTAATTTTTAAATCTTGGAATTGTATTTACGTACTTTTACTTTAATATCATATTAAGTTTCAATCTTTGCATTCTTAATTTTCAAATACTGTTATAGTTACAAAAAAAAATTGTTATATTTTTTTTTTTTAAAATATTTATTTCTCCTTTTTTTTTTTTTTTATTAAATTTCTGTTTTCTCATGACATATACATTTAGTTAACCCTCTTACGTTCCAATACATTTCTCTGCAAGTCATCTTTAACTATCCAGCATTTACTTTACATCTCATTGCTATTTACCCTCCTGGATCAAATTGTCTGTGGCTAAACATTACTCGTAGCCGTATCCTAACCTTCAAATTTTTGTTCATGAATAACCTCTTGTATTCATTTGAAATTTCGTTCCCTGATAATATTTGAAAACAATCTAAAGCTTCCTGAACAATACATCTTTTACCAACTTTCATTTTCAATTCTTCTGCTATCTCTTTACTTTGAGAATACTCTGACAAATCTATACTAAACTGTACTGGACTGGAGTTTTCATTTTGAACATCTTGATACAATTTATTTCTTTGCATTACTGTCTCATTCTGTATTTCTGATATTTCCCCTCTGAAATTAACCTGCGCCTCATTTACATCTACATTCATAACCTCTTTTATCTCTCTTAGCTCACTTGAAATACTACTCATTTGACTTCCTAACGCTGTACATTCTACATTAACCTCACTTTCTTTGTTACCTATTTCCTTGCTCATGTCTAGCATTTTCTTTGAAATTTCTCCTATCTCACTTGCTATTACTTCATCATTTTCATCTCTCATTTTTGGCATACTAATATCTAGCTTCATAACTTTCTTTTCAATTTCTTCACTGCTTTAATCTACTTTTTGCTCTAATACCTCATTACTCCTATCAATATCTTTTCTGTTTTGTTCAAAGCTCCTACAAATATCTTCCCTCAATTCCCTATTATTCTTTTCCATATTCTGAGTTAGTTTTTGTTCTAATTTCTCACTACTCTTTTGCATATCTTCTCTAAATTGATCTACAATACTCTTACCAATATCTTTCCACATTTCCCTATACATATTTAGCACTTCCATCATTATACTAGCATCAAGATTAACATTTCCTGCTATTCTATTCTGACTTTCTGCACTAACATTCTCACCATTAAATACTAAATTGTTTAAGCTATTTTCTGTATCCTGTATTGTATTACAGCTAACTGTTACATTATCTCCCTCCATCATTGTTTCTTTAATATTACTAGTAGCCATTGTTTTCGTTTTCTAAAAAAAAATTACAATACTCTGACCTTTTGTGATGCTGTCTGTTGCTGTTTCTTTGATGTCCAGTTTCCTGCCCCTTTCTCCTAAATTTGTGTATCGCTTCGATGAAACTGCGTAGTTTTGTTGTTTTGTAGTTGAATTCCTTGTTGCCTTGTCATCTCGGAATTACGATGTCCAATTATCCATGTAGTCTGTCCTCCCTGTTGTTTCTGGAATCTGCGTCTTGTAGATCATTTCACTGCTGCATTCGCCCCTTCCTGGTTATGTTGATCCTTTCCTGGTCATCGTGTTCCTTTCCTGGTCACTATGCTTCTTTCCTGGTCATCGTGTTCCTTTCCTGGTTATCGTGCTCCTTTCCTGGTTATCGTGCCCCACGTTCTGGGTGCCAATATGCAACGGACGATGTTTGTTTACGTAATATGTTTTTGTATTTGTAGCCCCACGTTGTGGAGCCAATTTGCGATGGTAAATATGTGTTTTTTACTTCATGATGTTTATGTATGTGTGTTTACTTCACGCGTTGCCATCTTGTGACGTCATTCATTGGTTTGGTTTGTAGCTCCATCTGGCGTAGCAATTTGCATCAATTAGTGTTCGAAAGAATTTAAGTTTCGTATATTGTCCTCCGGCTAGCTATCATCTTATCTTGGTAGAACATGTATCTCTAAACAGGTTGTGAAGCGGAAAGGAATCTTTTATCCAGAAATTATACTGATGAAGAAAATTTGTTTTATAATTTTTATTGCCGAACACGTTCACTAACACTTTTACATATTGATTTAGATACTCGCCAAACTGAAACTGTTTGTAATAACTTCTTACTTATCACTTTTAACTCGCGTACTTCAACTTTGTGTATATTTAACTGTATAATATTTTAGATCTTTAATGATTTTTACTGCGCGTAACTTGACGAAATGAAGGACTGACTGACGACGTGTAGTGTACACGAAATTTTGATGAACTGAGGGACCAATGTGTAATGTATTGAGAACTTTGTTGAACTGGGGGCGATCTACCACGGACTCGACTTTATATACTCCCACTCCTCGACATGCCTAAAGATTATAAATGAACTGCTATTGGCTAATAAAACGCGCCAACATTAGCGTCTATTTTAATATCCAATGAAAACCACGAATACATATGCTTTAGGAAATATTCTAGAATGTTCTACCGAAAACGCGCGAAACATTACGTAACTTCCTTGTTCCCAATAACGATAAACAGCTCACCCCATCGCTGCATTATTGCGTTATTATTGACAGTTTCAGTAAAGCCGTATAAACTTATTTCCCAATAATAATTACAATTAACAAACATCTGAAATCAATGTCACATAAAAAAGCATATTCATATTACAATCATTATTTACATTTAAGTAATTTGTGATACAAATTACCGTATCATCTGTCAACACGAAAAATCATGGCAGCTGTCTCTTGGGATTTACAAGAGGTGATAGACATCTAGCTAATGGAAAAGGGTAAAATGATCACAGTTCATACTATGCCGCAATGCTGGATCAGTTTCACAAGGAATTGTTAAAGAAACGACACCATTTGATGAAGAAAAAGGTTCTCTTTCATCAGGATAATGCATCTGCACACAAGTTGGCCATTGCCATCGCAAAATTTGTGGAATTGGGCTACGAACTGCTACCTCACCCACCATATTCTCCAGATTTGTCTCCAAGCGACTTCTTCCTCTTCACAAACCTGAAAAATTGGCTCGCTGGGAAGAAATTCATGTCCAGTGAACACATCATAGCAGAAACAACCTCATATTTTGCAGACTTCGAAACATCATACTTTTTGGAAGGTAAAAATATTGGAGAAATGTTGGAGCACCTGTATTGAGTTGAAAGGAGATTACGTTGAGAAATAAAATTTATTTTTTGGAAAAAATTATTTTGTTTAAAAAGTCACTGACTTGTCAATCTGCCCTCATAAATAGTTTTTTATAAATCACTTTCTAATGAGAAAACAACATACAAAATGTAGGTTCCCATTTAAAAAATTAAATTGACTCTAAAACGATCATCATAACATCCTCCAAACAAAACATGACTAATATTTTCCCCCATAATATCAAGCCACTTTTATTAAAAACATTTCCTTCTACAACGCTTAGTTTTGGAGATACCGTACGGTCTCAACATAAATGGTCCACCCTGTATACCTCTTTTTGATCTGTCCTACCTGGACCTACGGATGTGCTATATGGAGCTTCGTCTCTAAAATTCAGGATAAAAAATTCAAATACAGAAATGGGCACTAAGATTAATTGACCACGGATACATCTTGTTACATTCAGAATGACAACCTTCATACTGATCTTAATGTTCCTACAGTAGAATTCATCATCCATTCATGCTACAAAAGACTACCATTCCATATGTAATCACTCAAATGAACTACCTGCCAATATCCTGGATCTACTTCCTAAATGCATCTACATTGCTTGAAGAGAAAAGAACATACTGATCACAGGAATCCAGCCTAACTACCTACTCAGTAGGTTCACAATCACTAGGGAATCATAATTTGATCAATGTGTTAATATGAAACTACTGTGTAGCTAATTCTTTCAAAGTCCAAACTACATCACAAGCAGTTTTACCATGAAGGCACAAAAAATGCCACTGTACCTGGATATTAAAATCAACTTTATGCGAACTCAGATTAAGAAAATTAACCTGTTCTTGTATTAGGATGATGCACCACCAGAGAAGTAAAATATGTGCTTGGACTTTTGAGGAAAATGAGACTTTATAAACTGAATCAAGAGACATTGAAACAGATGAACAGCAACTGCATTGTGAATTAAACATTCAGATGTAATTACAAAACAAACAAGATTTATGTTTTATCTCATATCCCCCTAATATATGACAAATGGGTGCATTGTGGCCTATGCATTGTTCCAATAAAATCCCAGGACAAAATTTCTAACATAAATGAGTAATTTTCAGCAAAATCACAATTATCAGGTATTCATCCTTTTTCAGGTTCTGCTTCATACTGATAAAAAAATCCAAATCAACTGTTAAGTGGAAAACATGAAGCGCGTAATCACACTGCAATAATAACAACAAATTGCAATGTAAGTCAATTTACACTTGAGGTGCTTGACTAATAATTAATTACCTGAACATGTTTCATATGCGATGTTGCCTATCATCAGCAGATTTTTACTGTTGGGCTTGTTGCTGATATCTTCCATGGACTCACTGTATCTCTCTGTTGGTCGATTGATAAATGTGTATGGTGGGTTGTCTTCAGCAGGAATTTCAAAATCATTAGTTTTTATTTTTTCGCTTCAGTATAAAGATCTTTTTCCAGATGTCCAGTTCTAGTGGTCATTGTACTGATCTTAACAGGTGTACATTATTTTGTGGTTTCTGTTCCACAGGCGTTAGGCTTCTGCTGATTTCTCTTTTGTTTGTGTATCTCAGGTGTTTCTTCAATCTGGTTCCTATATGTCTTTTAGTCTTTCCTACGTATATTTCTTCACAGTCTTCACAATTGATTCTTAAATTCCTGATTTTCTGGAGGGAGGTATCACTTCTAACTTATTGCTTTTTATTAGGTTCGTGATGATGTGTTTGTTTTGTGGAGGTAAGATTATGGTATGTTCTTAAATTTATGGAAGGCCTGAAGGTGGTATGTGAATATTCTGAAAATATTCTCAGTTTGTTCTGCTTTGTGGTTCGTTGCGGCTGCTATTTTCCTCTTTTTTTCTGTTATTTTGAGTTTCTTTAAAACAAGTGTTTTCTTTAAGCCATTATTCTCAGCAAGTATTATTATCTAGTTAAACTCTTTATCATATTCTGGTTTGCTCATTGGTATAGAAACCACACTGATGGCTACAAAATGAACACTTTGAAGCCTGACCACAAACCCATCTGTAAACAATTAGTGGGTCTCTCCATCCCCTAACCACAGCTGATGATCCTATCACTACCTGCCACCAAAGTAAAGCATTGTTGCATGTCATTTCTGTTGTTTCTTCCACTTCGGTACGTTTTAACAGCTGACTGTGTGCACATGCTTTTCTTCCATCTTTTAACTTAAACTTATATCTGTGTCTTCATAGAAGTTACATAGTTTTTTACTTAGTGCAGTTTTGTAAGCTTAGTAGTTTAATTAAGATATGGAGGCCTTGGGAAATGAACCAAGTTGCTGCCCCTCCGACCACAACAGCAAATGACTCCCAATGGAGTATCAGTAGTACCAGGACCACAAAGAAAAGTTACAAAAACTTTAAATAAGCAAAACCAGATTTTTGTGTGTAATGTTTACAAATATGTAGAAAAGAACCATTTAGCTAATGGTTCAATATCACAGACCGCAAGAATCCTGAAGCCGGACAGAAACACTTTGCAGAATGTTATCCAGAGGGTCCAGTGACTCCTAAAAAGCCAGGCAACAAAAGGGCCAAGTTATTGGTTGCAACTTTAACAGGTGCAAGGTTTACTGATTTTATAATAAAGGGCAAATGCCAATGGTCAGTGAACTATTGTAGCATCTGAAAAATGTAGCAAACTTTCGTTCGCGAACTGCTAAAGAATTTGGGTTTTTGTTTTTGTCATCTAAAGAACAGGAATGTGGTAATGGAATCAAAATAGTGGTTTGAACATACCAATTCCTCCATAGGCTTCGGGAGTTGCAGTTGCAAGGTTTTAAGATCATGTATCTGTTTCGACACACACGACATTGGGAAGATGGGATGAGATGATGGTACCTGCAACTGTGTACTAAAATCACCGCCATCATGTGGAAAACGTATTATGGTGCTTCATGCTGGAGGAAGTGAAGAGTGGGTGATGAATTGCCTTTTTTCGGTCAGCCAAGAACATTGGAGACTGCAAAGGTGACAGTCATGATGGAATGATAGTGGTAGGTTTTAAAAAACGGTTTTTAAGTAGTATGCTTGCAAACTTGCCAAATGACAGAAAATGTGTCATAGTTATGGATAATGCAAGCTACCATTCACGGCAGCTATTTAAAATCCTCTACATGAACACAAGGGTTCAAGATATTATTAATTCATGGAAGAGCAGAATATGCCGGTACCAAATCCTGTTCCCATAAAAATCCTCCTTCACAATAAAATCTGCACCACAACCAAAAACTACGTAGTTGAACCTGCAGCTTCTCGCGGCCATGAAGTTTTGTATCTTCCACCTATCAATGCACATTTAACCCCACAGAACTAATATGAGCCCAGCAAAAGGATTTGTTAAAAAAGAGCAATGTGGCGCCAATTCTAAATGACACGTAACAGTTTACCAATGTGAACTGTTACATGAGGGAACTAAAAAACTGATTCCCAGATTTGGTCATTCTGTATCCAGCATACCACCAAAATTGAGAAAAAATACATAAGTCACGATGCAGACAACAATCAGAAGAGATTCATAATTCACGTAGGAGAGATCAATGAGTAAAAAAGGTAAGATAAAAACTTGATTTTTCACTACAAATCTACAGCCCTTTTCCGTCTTTCATAATTTGTTACAGTTAACTTGGAATCTGAAAACAAGCAAATTTTGCTTTCTCTAATTACCTATAGTAAGTAGAGGAAGTATTGTGTTCTGCGCAAAAGTTTAATGTTTAGATTTCACTGGAAATACACGTTTTGAGGCTCACTGAATCAAAGAAAGGCATTTTTAAAAAAGAGGTCATGCGTGTATGTGAATTCATGTGTCTGCAAACAGCATAACTCAAAGAAGTTGCTTAAACACCAAACTTGGTGTCTTCAAAGAATGCAACACAAAGATTTTCAAGAAAATCCCCCCACCCCAACTACCCTTTGCATGGAAAAATTGTTGCTATTGTTTGAATTTCTCAAAAACAGCTATAACAATTTTTATTAAAATAAAGATATTTGCATGAAAAATGAAATTTGCATCTTGAATTTTCTCGGCATAACCTGTGAACTCTTCATGCTGAATAACTTTTTGTATAACTGGTAAAGTAAGAGATAGACAAAACCTTATTGTGCATAAAATGCAATCTCATTAAAGGACACAATTTATGTCAAATTGTGTTTATCATTTCCGATATTCTTTGTTATTGGTTTGAATTTTCAAATATTCATACATTTCACAAGTGGTAAATCACTATTTGTATTTTTCTTGTGGTCATGCAAAGAGCATGGAATTTTAAAGGCATCGTATAGTTATTTGCTTTTTAGAAAATTAGCTTTTGTAAAAGTAGTTGTAGAAGAGTGACTATAGACAGTTATGTGAATGTAACATAAGATTCATTTCTTTCTTTCGTATTGGTATTTTTACTTGTCTTGCATTTTATAATAAAGCTATACATTTAAATAAACAGAAGCTGTCATGCTAAGTGATAAATCTTATCATCTTAAAGAACAATATACATTTTCTTCTTATTCATTCATTCATTATCTGTTTACCCTCCTCTTAAGTAGGACTTACACCCCCCAGGACTTACAGGCGGGTGCCTGGGGTCAGAGGCCCGTCGAGGAGCAGACACTCATGGATCAGACAGAACATCCAGGATGGGTGATCAGCCCGATGCCTGGTATGGGATGAAGGAAGTAGATGAAGCGAAATGTTGGTGAAATTGATGAAAGGAAAGGTGATGATGGAGCAGTTGGTGGAATGAAAGGCGGGGGAAACCGGAGAACCCAGAGAAAACCCGCCCAGACGCCGCTTTGTCCACCACAAATCCCACATGCAGGTCCCTGGGATTGAACCCGGTCCGCCTCGGTGGGAGGCGAGCAGTCTAACCACTCGGCCACAGATTTTCTTCTTATATTAACTTTATATTAATAAAAAAAAATTGTTAGGAAGCAAATTTAGCATCCTTTCAAAACTGTAAAAAAACTGGCTATCTCCCAAGAGTGACAAAAAATTACGTTTGCCTTACTTTTTTCACCTGTTTCTTCTTCTTTTGCTTTTAACTTTTGACATATTTGCCGTCTTTGTTCACATCCTCTGGAACTTGGTTTTTCTATTGTGGTTGCAGGACAAACAAAATAAAGAATGCCCTCATCATAGCTCCGTGCACAATAATTACAATAAGCAGAACTGCAAACATAAACCTTTATTTATAAAAAAATTAACTATCAGGGTAAATAACATAATCAAAGAACATGCTTTAATTTGGAAGTAATTGTTCCTTTAAAAATAAATTCATATTAATGTAATTTAATTATTCAATAATAGTTGTCCAACACCGTATAATTTACTGACGACGTGTTTCTAAGTTTCACTTGGATATGTTAACATGCATTTCCATTTTTGCAGCGTAATATATAACTTTAGCTCTTCCTGAGTTATACTTTAAAGCATTTGTAACATACATAATTATTATGTGATACATTGTTATTTACTTCATTTGTAAGGTAAGCAATACAATTAAACTCCACGATTGTATTTTGTACATGTGGAAATCAGCTGCAAAATTTTGCTTTTAAATACTATTTTAAACTGCGGTAACAATGCGCACATGTACCTGATTCTTTTTTCCTAAGATATTTATGGTGGTTATGGTTAGGGGAGGTAGGGAACAAGTGTTTGACTACTGTACAAAGGCTGCTGTTGGATATGGTTTGCCCATGATTTTTATATATTGAGTAGTCTGTGTAGCAAATTGTGGATGACTGCTTGCATGTGGCTAGTTGGGTTGAAGCTCTTTGCTTTGATATAGTTATCTGTATGTGTGTCTTTCTTGAAAATTCCAAGTTCTAATTTCCTATTGTTCCTTATCATCTTAAGGTCCAAAAATGGAAGGGATTTTTTTTCTTGATTTCCATGGTGAACCTTATTTTTTGGATTTGTATATTTAAGAGTTTGAGTGCATCTTTGGATAAATTTTTATTGACTATTGTAAATACATTGTCTAAATATCTGAGTTATGTTTTGAAGATGTGGAGAAATGCTTTGGTGATTTGGGTTTCAAAGTAGCTCATGAATAGATTTGGTAGAAATGGTGACAAGGAGCTTCCCATTGATTTTTGTTTGTAGTACTTTTCTTTAAAGATGATGAAAGATTAGTCAATGCTGATGTTTGGAGTTTTCCTCAATTTCTTCTTTCTGTAGATCTATGGATTCCATCCATTAATGGCAGTATTGCATGGGTTAGGATACGGAGATACTAGGATATAAGGACTGATGTCAAGAGAGACAAGCATGTCATTAAGTGATAAATCTGTGTCTTTTATGTTAATGACCAGTTCTATTGAGTTACTTATCCTCAGGCTTTCAAATCTTGAATCTTGGGAAGGTATGCAAGTGTTTTGTTTAACCATTTGGCTATGTGATAGGCAGGTGCATTGATGTTACTCACGAGTATCATCTTGTTTCCCAGTTTACGAATTTTGGGTAGTCCATAATTATATATTGGGGATATAAGGTTGTCTATTTTTATTTGCTGATGATCTGCCATTGGAATGATTTTTCTGCCTTTTAGTGCTTTGTTTATGCAAGTTATGTATACATTATTGGATTTTTTTTATTATCAATTAAGTATTTTATTTTGATTTTTATGTATACCTTTATGTAATATGTGAATTTTAAGCAAGAGTATTAATTTTTATTGCATTACCTTCTTTACGCATTTTATATTTACATGATCTGAGTTTAAATTGGCGTGAGCCAGGTTGGTTTCTATCTTTAATTTTTGTTAAATATTTTAGTACGAGAGGACAAGAATAATCATACTACATCTACAAAATGTCAGTATCAAGCAGCTGCTTCAAATTTGTGTTATAGGTCAGATTTCACTTTGATGAACTCGTCACTCTTTAATGCTGCTTCTATGTATTTCATAATTGTCTTTATTTAAGATAACCAGTTTGTTTTCCCTATCTGCTTTGGACGTCATTTGCACCAATGTCTTAGTTCACAAAATTTATAAAACCCAATTTTATTAGCTAGGTATTTTCCTTAAGCACTGTAAATAGTTCACATAAATTATTTAGTATTAAGTCTCCTTAGCACATACTTTCTCTTTCCATGTGTATTAACAGACACAAAATCCTTTATCCCTGCCATCATCCAACTTACTTCATCTTCATAAAATTGTTTTTATTAGTTGGGCAGTTTCTACATCTAAACCTTTTCCGTTTTCTGAATTAGATACATCAAATTCATGATTGATCTAGTTGTATATGCTGGATCTGTTTTATAATCCAGGTTCTGAGAAGTGTTGTCAGTAACTACACTTTAGACGTTTACTATCTTTAGGAATAAAATGTTCCTTTGACTTAAATGATACACCTAGACATTCCAAATTTGTGTTCAAAGTAACCACTGCTTAATTCTTTTCAAAATCTTATTTATCTGACTGAGCAGAATCAGAGATTTCAGTAGTCAAAACAGAGCTTTTTGCATCAGCAAATGGTTGAACATAAATTGCTTTTTGTGTCATATATCTCATCTCCTACTTTCAGCTAGCTGGTCTGTTGTAACAAATACTTACTAACTATTCTCATATTTTTTCTTGTAATTGCAATGTCCAGCAATTGAACGAATTACAGTAATAAAAATTTAACCTAGAAATTCATGGTTTAACCATTTTTACATATTTTTATGCTGCATTTAAAAAAACAACAACTTGCAATAGTATCACTAACAAAATGTATAATCTTGTATCAGATTTAAGAACACTGAAGTGGAAAATTATGTGTAGAGAAAATAACTTCTAACATACTAATTAGTACTCAATTGTCATAAACGTGGCAAAATATCCATCTATTCCAAGTTCTTCATTTTAAAAACAATTATATATGTAAAATGGATTTAACTGCAACCAAATGATGCACTGAAATTCAAATAATGGTTTCTCTTCCCATCAATTCCATTACATTTACTTGTTTTTGTTTTAGTAGTGTTTTAATGCCCATTCTTACAGCATACGGTATAACAGGTGGTGGTCACTAATATAAAATGCAATAAATTATTTGGGAAAGGAAGTTTGGGAAGGAAATGTTTCAGGCCTAAGTTTAAGGTACCACCCCAGCACTTGCCAGTTGGGGTGACTGAGGAAACCTGGAGGGGGGAGGGGGGAGAAAGAAAGAAAGAAAGAAAGAAAGAAAGAAAGAAAGAAAGAAAGAAAGAAAGAAAGAAAGAAAGAAAGAAAGAAAGAAAGAAAGAAAGAAAGAAAGAAAGAAAACCAAAGTCAGGGAGGATGGTCCCGGTGGATTTGTACATGGACCTCCAATTCATGAATCTGTGCCTTAATGAACATGGCCATTCATGTTGGTTGTGTTTACTTGTGACTCCATACTAATCCCAAAATAAAGTTCATAAAATGTATGTAGAAATAAACTGCTGTTGGTGGCTCTTCTGCACAGTAGCATGGAGATATTCATATACCCACATATGACCGTTCTTGGAGTTTAGAATACTCTCATCCCTGGTAAATGTGACTTCATCTGTGAACAAAATTAATGAAAACAATTTTGTTGGCTGCTTTAAGGCCCATTCACGAAACCTCAGGCATAAATTAAAATCCCTCAAGAGTTAAAGCTTGCACTTTTTGCAAATGGAAGGGGTAGAGCTGCTGCTCATGCAAGACTATTGCTCCTCGTGCAACAGCAATGGTTCTTCTTGCACTGGAATCTGCTTCATTTGGCACCACAGAACCATTTTCTTACAAATGCTGATCTACAGATTTAAAAATAGTCCGATGGGGATGTCATCTATTGGGATATCTTTCAGTGTAAAAAATGAGACATTGCAATGGAGCAGTTATTTATGACTTGAGTAAGAAACAACTATGCCATATGGTGGTGTTAGTGTCCTACCAGGGTATTGTGCTACCATATTCTCAGCGCCTCTTTTGGGGAATCAGTACTTTGTAGTATTACTTAGTTCAAGGTGAGCAGATTTGTTCCATCCGGTTTTCAAATTGTCCTTATTGACCTCATATGCAAATATTGCCAACCAAAACCTTCAAGCCAATGTCCATATACAACCCTCCAGGCTTAGATGTGAAAAAGCACAGCAGTAAGTGATACCTTGTGAATTGCGCATGATGGTACTTTGCCTGTTTAAGGGATGAGCATAACATTGTTTCCAGAAGGGAGGGGGAGAGAGAGCATCCATTCCAGATTTGGACTTAAATTCACATGTTTATTCACAGTCCATCTACCTAACGCTGGGCTACAGTACAGCTATCAGAAACTTCCTATGCTTGTTTAGCCATTCCCCACAAACATGATACATTAAAATGGCATGCAGCCATATGTTAGACCCACACTTTCAGTGATTTTGGCAACAGTAAAGTTTAGAAATGCTTATTCAGAGAGTTAAAAGACAGGCTTAACTAAGTCCCTAATAAGCTGTACTTTATATCTAATGATGTGGCATTTGGTGTGGTAATACATTTGTTATATTTGTGGCTGGCATCATTGTATGGTTATAGGTTAGAACTGGCAACACAGTCCGAAATATAATGTAATAGTAGTGGGGGTAAAAGCCGGTTCTCAGTAGTAGCATCTGACGCTAAAAGAGTTGCTTGGAATGTAACGAACAGTGCAGATGGTAAAGCGTGGCGCTCCGTCGACAGCAGAAGGTAACAATATCCATTTTGATTTAATACATATTCTGTCCATCTAAACTTTTACTATGTAGATTATTGAAGTAGTTTAATCCTTCTTTCCTTCCATACAATGATCTAGGCATATTTTTAGGAACTTTCAGGTATTTAGGAACTTAGTTGAGATCGCCCCTGTCGGACCTCATGTAGTTTGTGATGTGTTTGAAAACCGTTACCTCGCCCTACCCCCCTTGAGTTAAAGAAAATGTAGAGGTTACGACAAATTGGCCTGAGGTGCCGGGTAATGACATGAGTTGCCAGGTATTTTGAGATTTTGAAATGTAAAAATTTTTTTTCTCTTAGCCGAAAATGATATGGTCCTACACGTGTTCGTTGGAACATGTAAATCCTTAGTGTTGGCTTAATGGTAAGGGTTTCTATTTGAAAATTGTGGTTTTGTATTCTAAATTCATCTAAAAGTATTTCCTTAAAAGTCCTGTGTCTGTATCTTTATTTTGAGCTCACTTTAAAATTTTTACATTGTCTTGTTGGCGGAGTGTCGGTAATTTTTGGCTTCATTTTCACCTTACCATTGTTTAAATTCTGTTTCTATGACAAAATGTTTACACTGTTCTTCTAAATTTCTTATTTTTTGTGAATTGTGGAAGTTTTGGTGGTATTTTGGAACTTTAATAATGTGGTTGCCGCGTGTTAGCTGGTGTTGCACAACCTTTGCGTGGTCTTGCAATTCATTAACAATTCTAGAATGTGAAGCAAATCTTTTACAGTACGTGTTTCGTGTCTTAAGTTGCATGTGTATAAAAAAAAAAAAAAGAAAAAAAAAAGAAAAAAGTGATGTAAGGTGCATCTATTTTAAAAAAAGAAATTCATATTGTGCATCATACTCGTACGTTCACCGTGAACGCTTAGTAGTAGTACTACGAATAATTTTGCTTCACCGTTGCCATGTTTGGTTTTATCTAGTTACGCAATAATTATTTTTTTTGGAAAGTATTTCAAATGACTAATTTGAATGAAAGTTTCAGCTACCACCAGCTGTGCCAGTATCTTCACCTATATAGGTTTAACGAGCATCCAATATGGACCAGCAGGACTTATTCACCACCATTGGATGTCAATGGTGCAGTTAAATGTGTGTTACCAGAATTTGGAAAGTTGCACTGGAATTTTGTGGTAAAAAGAAAAGAAAAAGAGAAAAAAAACCTGTAAGTATGTGCACATGGTGTGTCAAAATGTGGTCTGTATATTTCGAATAATTGAAAAGTTTCACAATGCAGACAGGTATGCTAAATTTTTATTTTGCTTTACTGACTAATGCTTAATTAAGCTTTGCTTTTCAGGAATAAAGTGTGCTATGTATGTCTTTGCTAAATTGAAAGTTTATCACCATTTTGTGTAACCAAAATTTTGGATTTTGTTTTGGGCATGGAAATTATTTGGTTTGTTATGTTATGCTGTAGTGTAATTGTCGATGTGCACTGTGTGTTTAATTACCTTTGACCTCCAGGAATGATATATGAAAGTGTTAATTTGGTAATGATGTGCTTTATTCTGTTGCATTCTTTTGGTTTGATTTTGTGTTTCATTATGATGCTGTGATCTTTCTTTGCAGAAATTGTTGCATAAATTTTGTGTGTTTGTGAGGTTATGTGAGTAGTATATAGAAGATTTGCCTCGGTGGGAGTGCCAAAGAGTAACTCCGATGGTGGTAGTAAGATGTGACGAGTTAATGTCAGCTTCGGCGGGATAGCTATAATGTACCCTTGAAGTTTGAATGTTTGAGTTTTCAGGACGGCTAACACGTACCTGGAAATGATGTGACGAGTCGAGAGATGTTTTGCTTATTGGTGTTGCTGAAATGTGCCCAGTATAGCATCTGTGATGTGTTCACAAAAAAAGAGTAATGCAATGAGAATAAATTTTGTTGAGTTTATGCAACAAGTTTTAGTACCATCTTATACAACAAGTTTTAATACCATCTATTTTCCAGCTTAATCTTGATTCGGTAGATGTGGATGCAACAGTGTAATGCTATGTTATTTGTGTCATTCCTGAAATGTTAATGTGATTTGTTCAGTTTATGTCTATGTCAGTATCTTTGATTTTGCAGCTAGTTGAATGAGACATGTCAGTGAATATTTTCTTTTCTCAGTAATTACTGTGTATGATGAGAACTAAGATGACGATGATAGAAATGATGATGATGATGATCATGATCATAACGAGGAGGATATGATAGTAACAAGAATGGGAATTTGTGTTTTTGTAAGTAAAGCATGAGTATCTGTAGTGTGATGCATGTAACGAGGTGCAGATTTTGACGCATGTAGTAATGGTTACAGTAGCTTTGGTAGTTATTCAAGTGAGTGTGATGTAGTATTTGAGCCATGGTTGTTATGAAGAGTGTGCGTGCATGTGTGTGTGTGTGCGTGCGTGGGTGCGTGCATGTGTGTATAAGTGCACTTATTCATTTTGTTAGTTAGTAGTATCAGCTGGTCAGATTTAATATTGGGATCCCAAACGTTTTGCTATATTTGTGTTGTGTTATTATGGGTAAACAATAGATGTAATTGACATAATATTCATGTATTCTAGCCCTTTCATGTCTCCTTACTTTGATTCTTAAGCAGTTATTGTAAAATTTTGGCTTGTTCCCCTTTGGAAAATTCAGTTTTTATGTCAATATGTAATCAATTTTTTTTCCTTTTCTAAGTACTAAGATTGAATGTTTGTAAATTTTGGCAAAATTTGTGGCATTTCCTATTCATATTCTTTTAAATGACATACTATTTTCTTCTTTTATGTATGATGATCTTTTGAAACTTCGTCGTTGTGGGTGATGGTGAAAATTCCTCCCATAAACAGGTACGTCGAGACTTGGTGCAGTGTAGGGCGTGTGTAACAGTGGTAGCAAGGTATAATGTGCGTGTGCGGGGTACACTTAACTAGACAAGACATCTTAATAAATATCGTCGGTGGCACTCGAGACTCCATGATGTTTGTATTAGCTTCACATACACGTTCACAGGTATTTACATCTTCAACTTCTTCTTTGAGAGAATTTCTGCTCCATCTTACCTTTGTAAATATCCAGATATTGTTTGTTGTAATAAGTTTGTAAAGTATGTCATTTTCTTTTCTGTAATTGTGTGTAAAAAACAAAATCTTTCCTGCTTCAACGGGGACGTCGATTAGGGCAGCCAGGGGGAGATGTGGCATTTAGTGTGGTAATACATTTGTTATATTTGTGGCTGGCATCATTGTATGGTTATAGGTTAGAACTGGCAACACAGTCCGGAATATAATGTAATAGTAGTAGGGGTAAAAGCTGGTTCACAGTAGTAGCGTCTGACGCTAAAAGAGTTGCTTGGAATGTAACGAACAGTGCAGATGGTAAAGTGTGGCGCTCCATCGACAGCAGAAGGTAACAATGTATCCCTTTTGATTTAATACATATTCTGTCCATCTAAACTTTTACTATGTAGATTATTGAAGTAGTTTAATCCTTCTTTCCTTCCACACAATTATCTAGACATATTTTTAGGAACTTTCAGATATTTAGGAACTTAGTTGAGCTCGTCCCTGTCGGACCTCGTGTAGTTTGTGATGTGTTTGATAACCGGTACCTCGCCCTACCCCCCTTGAGTTAAAGAAAATGTAGAGGTTATGACAATACTTAAAATAAAATATTTACATATTTTAGTTCTGATTTTGATTTAATGATCCCAGTATCTAATTACTTTGAATACACACAACTCTAACTTGGCTTCCTAGATCATTGATCTCTTACCTCAAATGGACTGACTAGGAACCATTCATAGCCAGCAAAATCTGTGCAGTGTTATTTGCATCCTATATACATATATACAGGATGAGTCTGAAATTTACCGACAAACTTTCACAAGTTCTTCATGAGTGTTTTGACATATGGAAACCATGGTCTCCAGTGGCTCATTACTGAGTAATTTCACTGTTTTCATTTTGTAATAACTCAACCACCTTTGTATCTGTTTACTCGGAATATGCTTGTTTCCAAACAAAACACAACCTTCAACTGCTGTACAGTGTGTTTACATTACGGTCAGCCACCAATTAATCCACTACTCATCACCTCCTGACAATTGCAATTATTTATTTTTAAGAATAGATAACAGAAAATGACATAAAACAACCCAAATTACACTATTTAAAGTAATTGTTCAAAATGTTGACTGCCATGATCACAACAAACTCCACAGCGATTCTTATGCTGTCGCACACTCTCTAGCATCCCAGAAAATTGGCACACATTGTCAGTAGCTGCTATAATCCTACCAACCAGGTCCACATTAGTGTCAACCGAAGTCACATAAACTGGATTCCTCACGTGACCTCAGAACAAGAAGCTCCATGAGTGTCACATCTGGAACCCTGCTGACCATAGGGTGAGATCACCATGACCAATACTTCTTTGCCTAAACTGTTAATCAAGGTATTCACTAACATTCACTGCAAAATGTGCTGGCGCTCAATCATGTTGAAACCACATATGCCTACAAATTATCAGCAACACATCTTCCAGAAAATGTGAGAGGACGTGTTGAATGTTTTGTTGACTAATCCATTCAGTCTGTGGGTAGTACATAAAACTCAATTAAAGAATCTTTAACGATATCAGCCCATACATTCACAGAGAATATCTGTTGGTAGGCTTGATTCACCACAGTATGTGGATTTCAATACTTCCAGTTATGGCTATTCCAACTGTTGAACATTCTGACTCTAGTAAACAATGCCTCATCTGTGTAGGTACAATATCACAGAAGAAAATGTTGATTGTCTGCACATTACTCTAACAATCGATTAGCAAATTCACTCAATGTGGAAAGTCTGCTGGTTGCAATGCTTGGACCCTCTGTGGATTATGCAGGTGCAATTGCTGTTCAGGTAAGACCCTCAGAACAATTGCTTGGCTTACATTCACCTCTCATTCAATATGACAACTAATGCTTGCAGGGTTGCATTTAAAATAATCCTCTTCAAGATCAGATATTCTGACATTCCTCTCATAGCCAATATCTTGCATTATAATAGTGAAAGAACCCGGTTTCTTGCAGTTGCCTGTGTACAGATGCAAATTTAGTGTGGTGACGTTACAGTTGCTGAGGAAACAGTTCTGCATAGCGTCATCATGATGCTCTTCCATTGCACTGAGTGAAACCGCAGATGAGGTGCATATCAGCTAATTCTGCATAAGTAAAGTTATCCATGCCCTATCACTAACAACATACTACAAAGTAATGTACTGCAGGAAATAAAAGCCGAAACAGAACTCAGGAGTACAAGCCTAATGTCGGACCTCACCGCACGCACGCATGCACACAATTTATTTCCCAGACTAACAAATATTTATTGAGGTAAACATTTTTAGAGTAGATGGAAAAATTGAAATGCCATAAAAAGATATTTAAAATAAACAGTGCTGCGTAAATGTAAGTTGAATAGAATAAGAGTTACATGATTTATAAACTTTCTCTACAAAATATTTCACTTTTTCTCACTTCTTTGAGCCGCAATAAAAGTCAATGTTATTTGTTTTTGAAAAGCAGGTTATACTTAATGAAAAGCTGTGTTATCTTTTCCCGAAAGCTGTATTATTTTTCATATTGTCAGAACACAACTGCTATTAAATTTGCATTGCTCGGAAAGAAAACAAATCCTGGGAGCACAAAAATAATATATTAAACAGGTAAATTACTTAAATTCTTAAACAATTTCAAGCTATTCAACAGTATACTGAGAGATAAAGGGGAATGAGATGGAAGTGATAATAGATATAAACAGGACATATTTAATTATTTTATATCGGTTATATCGAACTGAAAAATGTTAGCTATCAAATTGCCATTGTGGCTAAATTATATACTATTGTCCATTCCAAACCAGAGTTCCCTATGATGTAAACAAAAGCATATGCTTTTGCTTGTCACGAATCTAAGAACACACTCTTACACCAACGTAAATAGGTCCTTAAAAAATGCACTGTATCATGAAACATTGGGTGATATAAATAAAAAAAAGCAAAAGCTTGTGAGCTGTAGCTCCAAGCAAGTTGAGAAACGAGCATCAGGTCGTGGTTTGGTATAAATAAAAATTTCCCCTCTTCGATGAGCTATTGCTATCACCTACCAAGCTTTTGCTCAGTGACCTTCACCACGACACATCATCTGAGTAAACAAACACGCCCATTCTTCTGTCAGGAGGCGATTTAAATCTTTACTGCACCTAAATATTCATATACTCATTCATGTTAATCATACTCTCATTTATGAAACCTAATAGAGATGCAAATTTTAAATAACACAATTATAATTAAAGATTTCGCAAATGAAACAGACATTGAGAATCACCCAACTTTTAACAGATAACGCTCATCCCCTTTCTAAATCCAATCCCTCGTTTCCTTATTTGATAGTATTACAAACGTGTCACCAATTGATATATTGAAAGTAGGTTATTTGTACTTCTATTTTTGCACCTTTATATTGATATCCTCTGCATCTATATAAAATATCACTACGTAATTCCAAGAATTTATAAGATGTTATCATGAATTAAAGTTAAACTGGATGAAAGAGTTTCATTTGAAAGTTAAATTTAAGTTTGGTTTTAATTGAAATTCTTTAGTTATAATCCGGTTTTGATTTGTGCGAACATTCTGCTCTATGTAAGTTTATTTGTATATCGCTTTGATTATATTACCGTCTGTATATCGCTTTGATTATATTACCAGTCTTCCGGTAATAAGAGCGGCTCGCTATGAGCTCACTCACATTCTGTTTAGCATTATAGTACCCAGATGAAAACACCTCAGGATCTTTTCAGCATTGTTAGAAGGTCCACCTCATGTTTCATTTGCCTCTGGAAGAAAATGTTGCGCAACCTTTTACATTTTCTCGTTTAAATACTGTTTATATCAGCACACATCCGAATCATTGCGTCTTGAAACAATTTTTAATTTCACTATCACTTACGTATAGCAAGTAGAGGAAATATTGCATTCTACGCAAAAATTCGATACCGAGATTTCATCAGAGATACACGTTTTGAGAATGCCTGAATTAAAAAGAAACATCTTTAGCAAATGTGTGTGAACAGCATAAATAAAAAAAAATTGTTCAAACTTAGTATCCTCCAAAATGTGTTAAGATTTTCAAGAAAATTCCTCTACCCCAAAACTATCCCTTTTCCCAAAAATGGTTCCAACAATTTTGATTAAAATCCGCTATTGTTTAAGATATTTGCATGGCAAATATAATTAGGTATATCTCAAATTTTCTGGAAATAGCCAGTGAAGTGCTCTTCATTCTGAATGACTTTTATGTAATGCTATACTGTAAGAGATTCTACTACAAGAGTCCTACTACGCATCTGTGTCTTGAACAGCAAACTCAGAAAGTAAAAGTCGTTAAATAACAATTTTGCTATTTTAAGTTCAGCACCTTCCAAACATGCGCCAGGAATATTTTCAAGAAATTTACCCCCCCCCCCCCAAAAACTACCCTTTACATGGAAACTTTTTCCAAAATTTTTTATTTTCTCAAAAATGATTCTTTAACGATTTTGATTAAACATGACATGTTTAAACTGTTTTTATGTCAAATGCATATATTGCATTTCCTGGGTATATCCTCTGAAGTCCTCTTATTTCTCAGTAACTTTTGCACAATTGGTAAACCATAAGATAGGCAAATCTAGCTACAAAAAGAAAATTGTTCTCGTTAAAGCACACAATTTATGTCAAAGCATTTCTGTTTTACTTTCTTTTTTTAAGTTAACCATTCTGAGATATTCCCTGTTATTGGTTTAAACTTTCAAATACCTACTTATAATTCTCTCAAATGGGAAGTCTGTATTCGATATTTTCTCCTGGTCACGCAAAGAGCATCGAATTTTAAAGCCCTCATATAGCCACGCGCTCTTTAAAAAGCTGACTCACTTTACCTACTGTATCGTATAACAAAATTGTAAATGTAAATTGAATGTTTATCTGGAGTAGCAAGAAGCTGGAATAATAAGCTCTTGTAAGTATAGTTTGTAGAAGAATGATCAGAGAAAGCCATGTGAATGTACAACATCAGGATTTTTTTTCTTTTTTCCGCGATCACCTGAAAAGAACGGAATTTCAAATCCATCAAATAACGACCCACATTTAAAATATTTGACTATCCCTTTAGTTTACTACATTCTTCTTATTCCTACAATGAAAGTTTATCTCAATTAACAACAAGTAGATACCAAGAATCAGCTTTTGTAAGTATTGTTTGAAAAAGAGTGATAGAGAAAGTCGTGTAAATGCAAGTCGTGTGATTTTTATTTTCCTCTCTGGAACCATGATCATGAACTCCACCAATGTATTAAAATGCAGTTGAGCAAGCTGAGGTACCTCAAGAAATAGCAAGCAAAAGCTTACCAAAGGTGAGCAGGACTTGTTTTTATTTATACCATATCGCAAGCAATAGCTCAGCGATCAAGGTAGCAAGCTCTTGCTCGCAAGGAGGTTGAGCAGAAAAGTTTTATTTATACAAAACCGAGCAAATGCTTGGAATTAGTGAGAAATGAGCTAATGCTTGCTTTTATTTATACCACCCATTGGGGTAAGAAAGGTATAGAACTGCACACTTTATTGCAATTATTATAAGAACTCATTGCTAAAGGTAATGGATATACACTAATTGTTAAGAGATTACAAAATATGATTTTTGTCTGCTGTTGCACTAACACAGAGAGCATCTTGCTTGTTAATAGCAACTGTATGCATGACTGCCATTCTCTTACATATATGAGAAATGCAGCAATGAATTTCCAGAGGTGCTATCGGAGTACCAAATAAACACTTTGCGTAACACAGGAAATATGATAAGCGAACAATCATTCATAATATGCAGTCACACATATGCTCAGCTCAGGTCAAATCTTGTTATTTAGTCAGTTGGTATTTGAGTTCGCATGGCAGAGGAAGGTGCGTGTAGTGCAAATAAACTGTTCAAACACAATAGCGGGAAACTGTTAAAAAGCGGCAAAAACTTAATGTATTCAACTCACTATTAAAAAAATACCTGACACTTGCATTAGTGGATATTATGAAACTAACATCCGATTTTACAAGCGTTTCAGTGACACAAGTAACCAAAGTGCACAAGGAATAAAAACAGACATAATAGAAGAGGAGAATCAAATGTGGGAACTTGTTTTGTGTCCGACAATGCTGTGGATAAACTTGTCATTAACTTGGAGAATAGTTCTGATTTCAATATGGCAGCTAGTCATCTTCGGAGGATTCGGATTTGGGTGTTACACTTTTGCCTGAGGATTGTGATTAACATAAGTAAAATGTTCATTTCAGCATGCTTATAAAATTGATTGTTACTTCAGGTTGCATTTTGAACTATGATTCTCACACAGGGCGCCTTTTTATACATTGAAACAATGTTCAACTTTAAATGATATGTAGCATGCACATGAGAGAGAAACAAGCAGCCATTAGGGGTGGGGATTGCAAACTACTTTCGCGCGGATAATACAAAGAGTTTGTTTATAGTGAGAGGCACTCTGGTTTGGAATGGACAGTAGTTATTTTACTTTCTCTACCATGTACACAGTAGATAAAGAAGGTACTGCATTCCACCAAAAAATTTGATACAAAGATTTCACCAGAAATACATGTTCTGAGGCATCTGAATTAACACAAAAAAAAAAGTCGTGTGTGTGTGTCTATGAACAGCATAACTCAAAAACAAAAATTGGAATAAATGCAAACTTGGTATAAGCTTGGTATCTTTCAAAGATGTGACACAAAGTTTTTCAAGAAAATCTGCCACTCCCAGTTACCCTTTATATGGAACATTTTTTGAAATTCTGATTCCCCCAAAAATGGCTGAAATGATTTTGATTAAAATATCATAAATTAGAGATACTTACATGACAAATAAAACATATGTATTGAATTTTCTGGGAATAGCCTATGAAGTCATCATTTGGAAGGGATTTTGTATGATCTTATATATCTGATATATGTTAAGCGATAGACGTAAATATAGTTAACAAAAAATGTGGGTCCCTTCAACACACACAATTTATTTCAAACAACTTTCTTTTTTTGTATAAGCCATTTCTGAGATATACATTATTAATGGTTTGAATTGTTCAATGCATTTGTCATTCTTTTCAAGTCCTGTTGTTTTTCAGTTGTATCTTGCGATTGCATGAAGAGAGTATCACATTTTAAGGCAGCATATAGCGTCCAGTTCTTAAAACATTTGACTATCGCTGTTCCCTTTGCACCTATAATGAAATAATGAAATGTGTCATGTGGCTATTTTTGCAATGGTTTACCGCAATTAAAAGGAAGTAGACAGAAAAAACATAAGCTTTCATAAGAATAGTTAGTATACCCACTAATAAAGATAAACAGTAGAAAAAAATCATGTATATGCAATGCAAAAGGGTTTTTCTTATTATAATGAGATGTATCCTGAGTCTCCATGTTCTTTGCGTGGAGCTTTGGTTCCTGGCTATAGGATGCACCCGGGTTTGATCCCGCCCCTGGAGGTGTGAATTTTTAAGTCCCAGGTATAGGACAGATGCCCACTCAGCATCATGAGGAAAGTAAGGAGCTGATTGGCAGTCATCCTGCTCTTGTGAGCCAACTTTCTGGTTGGGGATGACTGATGCTGACTGCATCAGCTCCTCATATTGGTTGGGTGATCGCCCACCTCTGCCGTGTGTAAGTGGGCATAATGGCAGGCTTTGGCCCTTCACGCTGTAATGCCACAAGAAAAAACAATGAGATGCACATTAACTCTTTCGCTGCCACGCTAAATGTTATGCTACTGCTTAAACTGCCAGCTGTAAATAAGCTGAAACGTACAGTATTACGTTATGGTTTCCATTCTCAATTTTAAAGCTGTTGAATTGAGATTTTTTGCATTGGCTCTTGATGTATTCTTTCACATTTTCATACACTTTTAAGGATGTTACTTGAGTCCTCACATATTTAAAAAAAACTTAATGTGATGCATTCACCTGACTTTCTCTACCCTCTATCTTTATTAGTGGGTATACAAACTATTCTTACTAAAGCTTATTTTTACATCTACTGCATTTTAATCCTAATAAACCTTTGCAGAAATAGCTACATTACACATGTCATTATAGATTAAAGAGAACAGCAATAGTCAAATATTTTAGAACTGGACGCTAAATGCTGGCCTTACAATTCTGTACTGTTTTGATGCAATCACAAGAAACAACTGAATGTTGACAGGACTTTAAGAGAATGACCATGAACAATTCAAACCATTCATAAAGGAGATATCTCAGAAATGGCTTATGCCACAAAAAAGCGCCCGCCCGCCCGCCCGCACGCACGCACGCACGCACGCACCTTTTTCAAAAAATGCCTTTTTGGATTCAGGGGGCCTCAAAACATGTTCCTACTTCCAGTGAAATCTCAGTATTAACTTTTTGGGTGAAAATACCTTCTCTTTATTTTATTAATTGTTTATTGAAACACAGCTTCCTGTATATATAGGCTGCCACTACAATGGACAATAAATAAGCCTGAATAATTTCAAAGTGCAGAACAAGTTATCAAAGAGTAAAAAGAAATTACTACTAATGCTGCTAGTACTACTATGAAGGAGAAGGAGCAGGAGGAGGAGGAGGAGGAGGAGAAGGAGGAGAAGGAGAAGAAGAAGAAGAAGAAGAAGAAGAAGAAGAAGAAGAAGAAGAAGAAGAAGAAGAAGAAGAAGAAGAAGAAGTATGTGGTAGAGAAAGTAAAAATTAAATTATTGATTTACAAATTTCACCATTGTCATCATCATTGCTTATCACTGTCATAATAATTACTGCTTTCTAGCAATGCTGCCTCAAGTTTCTCCTCTGCCAATGACTTCTTGTTCCAGTACGTCGTTCTGTGACGTACAGTAAGCAAAAATGACAAAAAATCACTCTAGACAGATGAAAAAACAAGCCGATTACAAAACAAACAACGATATGTGCTATTCCGTTAAAAGTGTGCTACAATGGCCAACACATGGCCTCACAAAGATAAATGAAATAAACAGGAAAAATGGTACCAACGTGCAGTTAAACATCATAGATTAGCTAGATGTATGAAATTAAATTAAATTAAGTTTTATTTATGGACGCTCTTTAACTGCTGTGGTCCTTAGCGTCCCATTCCATATTGGGCGTGAAAGACCAGTTATTTTGCTCAGAGGCCTCTTTTTCAGGTTTGAGGTTCTTTTACATGCCATAAATCTATGACACGGGACCACTGGCTTTACTTCCCTTCTGAAGGAAGCCATGCTAAGGATTTTTACACCTGAAAAAATCCATCGCTCTCCACCGGGTTTGAACCTGCGACCTTGTGCACTAGAGGCTAGCACGGTACCACTAGTCCACGGAGGACAACTGCGCATCTCTGCATGAATTGTAAATTATTTGAAAGGAAAAAAGACCAACCTCCGCAGATCAAATGGGCCTCTTGGCAATTTATGTGCGTAAATTGCAGAAAATGTTGTAGAAAAAATGTTAAATTAACTCCTACAAATGTAGAGAAAAATTGAATTTTTACAGCTCATATCAGATCTTGGTACCCAAAGAGTTAAGAAAGCCAAAAGTAGCTTGCAAGGAATCGTATGCCGGCTTGACAATATTTGTGCAATAAATGAACCTAACAATGGAATTTAAATTAAGTCCATAGTAATTTTGGCTTGAATTTAATACACTGTAAAAACTTCCAACAGTTAGCTGTATTTTGTACTGCAAACAGTAACCACTGAAGGAGAGAAAAAAATGGACTATTAAGTAAGCATTAATTAAAATAAGTATTCTTATGTATAAGTAAGTATTGTAAGTATAAGTATTATGAGTCAAATTCATAGTTGTCACTTTATATCAAGGAAGTACTTAAGCAGCAATTTTCGATACACAGAAGCTACTCTTTTGGGCGAATAAGGAAATGCTTATTCATATAAGGAAACTCCAACCCCCACTTATATGCAATAAAGAGAGCCAATGCCATCTTGCAACAACTCCCTACAATGGAAGTTAACAATATTAGAGATTTCGTGGAGTATATGGAATTTCATAGCAAAATTGTACTGCGCATTAATAAACGAATTTGCATGATTTGCAGAATTCACTTGAAATGCATAGGGATACTGAATTTAAGAAGTGATATCGGTTTACCAAAGCCGCTGTTGTAATAATCTATTGCCTCTGCTAAACAGTGTAACCACAACAAACAGAGGTTATGAAGTCGCAACGTAAGACAGGCTTACTTGAAAAGATAATGTATAGAATCTCAGTGCCATAACACTATCCATGTTTTCTGTTCAGACGTTTTCTCATTTATGTTGTCCAAAATCCTTAGGTCCCCAGAAAACAAGATTCTGCTGCACTTATTCAGAATCATTTAATAAAATCCTAAAAATAAAATGCAGAAATATTTCTGCAATAAATAAAGTACATCTCTGCAGTGCTTTTCATGATCAAATTGCCTATTTTGCATAATTACCACCACTGCAAAACCGTCATCCTCCGTGGACTGGTGGTACCGTGCTAGCCTCTGGTTCCCAAGGTTGCAGGTTCAAACCTGGTGGAGGGCGATGGATTTTTTCGGGCATAAAAATCCTTAGCAAGGCTTTCTTCGGAAGGGAAGTAAAGCCGGTGGTTTCGTGTCGTAGATTTACGGCATGTAACAGAACCTCAAGCCTGATAAAGAGACCTCTGAGCAAAATTATCGGTCTTTCACGCCCAATATAGAATGGGACGCTTAGGACCATAGTAGTTACAGAGCGCCCATAAATAAAACTCAATTTAAAATTTACCACTGCAATGGATCTTTTAACAAGTCACATGTCTTTACCATTAGTTCGCAAATACATTGGGTTATCAAAATCTTGAACAGAGGTTTACTGATTTCGCATGTAAAACCGCTGTTAAAGCCAAACATTGTAAGCTATTGGGTACTCTTGCTTTTCTGATTACTGTTAGATGGTGTAGTAATTGCATTTGTGATTTACTTCCACACATGCATATACACAGTGCGCATATTGTAAATACTTCTAGCTATTAACACTTTACACTAGAAAGTCAGGTTTTCAGTTTTAAAACAGTCCACAAGTAAATCAACTTAAAGGCAGTACATCACACAGCATCCGATTGCCTGAATTCTACCATGTTTTTGTATCTCAGCTCCAACTCTTATAGTAGGTTTCTTTCCTGCTTGCTGAAATGTTTTCCTTTTGGCATGTTTTTGACCTAACTAATGTAACTGTATAACTATTAATTAATTTTTAAGATTGAGAAGCTCGTAACAGTGATGTGTCATAATTTAAAATAAAGAGAGTTGAAGGTTGTTACACTACATCACTAAAATGTTCTTACTTGTACAGAACATTTTAGTGATGTAGTGTAACAACCTTCAACTCTCTTTATTTTAAATGTATAACTATTACATTGATATTTGAAAAGAAGCTAGAAACAGTGATGTGTATTGAATTTATTTAAAGGTGAGTCAGAATTGTTACACTAACATCACTTAAGTTTACTCACTATAACTATAACTTACTATAAATAGTATAACTATTACTACAAACCCTTAACAATATTTACAATCTACTTGATTTTAAACGAAAGTTAATTAATAAAGGTACCATTTAAAACTCACAAACTTGTACCACGTGCACAACAGTTGTTGTGGAAAAAAAAAGAAAGAAAGAAAGAAAGAAAAAAAGAAAATGATGGCTGGCTATATGGTGACCTGCACGTTTGTTTACACATTCCTTTGTGCATCCGAGTGGCTGTGAAGCAGCTGAACCATGTTGCTACATGTGCTTCGGAAATAAGTAAGCATTTAGTTGAGCATATAAGTACCGTCTATGTATACCAAATGGTAATAAGCGTTTCCTTATCAGAAGGAAATACTTATTGCTTAAGCATCTCCTTTTCACATAAGCGACAACTATGAATTCGACCCTATATGTATTGTTGTAAATTTTGCATTAACAAATTAGGCAAACAAGGCTGTACATAGGGTGAGAGGGAGCGCAGCACATAGCTATCTCTGTCCCTATGCATCCATTATAGTCATCATACACCAAGCAGAAACTTACAAACAGATGTGCTATCAAAGTTACACATCTCAAAGGTTTGTTTCATCTCTTCTTGAATGGCTGAGCCAGATCATACATCATAGCCGAAAGTACAAAATCATATATTTCCATCTGGATTACAAGTTGATAATTCTGAATTTCAGAAAGTGCTTCGCTACTTTGTTTGCCACTTCATTAGGTTTATTCCAACAATTCTGTGTTCACTACTGCAATTAAGTGTGACAAGCAACAAACTTTAAGTTCTTGCCAGCATTGTTACATAGCTAACAGCATGTACCAACTTTGGCTGGCGACCGATGTCAGTAAAATCATTTTACTGGGGGTTGTCAATCATAAAACAGATGTATTCTTTTATAATCCACAATCACTCATTTCATTATAACACTCTTATACACTGAAATTGTTGGACATTATTATTATCAATTATTGTTTGTACATAAATCTATTATGTGGATTAATCCAAATTTCTACATTTTAATTATTTATTTATTTTTGATGTTTTAAGTGCATTAACTGGATAGATAATATAGAATGGATTTAAGTTTTGTGTACTCTTACAGAAATTGGTTAGTGGGGGAGCGGAGGGAGAGGGGGGGAGAGAGAGAAAATTCAAAATTTGAGCAATTTTCTTGTTTAATTTTTCTGGAGTGAAATAAATAAGACAATAAATCAGCTTGAACATCTTAACAAATCAGATGGCATACAATGGATTGGTTTTAAAATAATAGTATTTGTTATTCAACACCGTAACTATATGAAATAACCCTTACTGTTTCCATTAAAATGGTTAATATTTTCAAGATTTTAAACATATTATATAGTATCTGTGAATTTAATTGAGCGTAATATTCTGCTATTAATTACTAAAAATAAAGAATACATTATTTTATTATACCCCAATGGCGGCTGGCGATGGAGGATGCTAGGGCAGCACGCTCCCCATAAATAAAAAATAAATACAGGAAAGGAAGAATATCATCAGATGCCATTGTGGTATTAATTTCTGTACTCCCCGATTTTCTTTATAGATTTTGCTTGGTTTGAAATGCTTTTGCAACACTTATACAGCAAATAGTATGTTTTCATTACGGAGTGTATTTTGAACTACATCAAGTCTCCGGGAATCTTCACATTTGTGGATACCGCTAGAGGCAAGATCTGCAGAAGGGAATGCTTCAATTAAAGGCCAGGGGTGCAGAGAGGTAATAGCAACTTGGTAAAGTCCAAAGCACTTCACTATTGTTTCTTTCTCCATGCAGGCTTTATGTAATTGTTATATAAATTGATTTAAACTTTAATCAAATTCTTAAGTTATACTGGGATTTAAAATAAAGTATTGTAGAGTTAAAATGATTCCGAGCAGAAAATAAATAATCCCCCTTGTACTACAAACTATATTGGTCACTTATGTTTGCAAGTCACATAATCACTGTGCATCTGCTCACAGCCTCACTTGCAGTGCTGTGATTCACACATGTGTGAATTGTGTACAGGGTTCAGACGCACCTGTGTAAAACACTTAACTTAACCAGCAAACTTTGTGCAAGTGGAATGCTCTTGGTGGAGACTGTTGAAATCTATTAAGTGTGCATTTAAAGTTAATGGATTAGTTAAGGAATTGTAATGAACAGTAAATAACAATGCATCATTTGCATGATTCCCATAACCACATCAGAGAATGAAAGGCGTTTTCCAAATCTCAAGAATATAAAAACGTTTGCTAATGCTTTAGCCATATGTCATATTGAGAAGGCCCTGATTTCAGCCATTTTGCTGAACAAAAGGAGCAGAGAATGGACTTCATCTACAAGAATATTAGTTAGGTTAGATTAGTTGTTGTTTTTTTTTTTGGAGAGGCATGTAGTTACATAATAATTTCCTACAGTTCATTTTATACTCTTGAACTTTTTCCAATGCGTGTTGTTGATTGCCCGAGTATCATCATATACACATTTAGACACGAGATAAGATAGGGCAACAAGTGGAAATAAACTGTACAAGTTTCTGCTTAAGAAATTATGTTCTTACTCTGATATCTGAATAAATGCTATTATAGAAGGTAGGAACTAAAACTTAGAATATGTTTACGAAACACAAAATTATCGATGTGCAAGCATGTGTGACTAAGATTTGTAAAATGCTCACTTTGGTAGATGTGTTTTATTGCAAGTTTTATTTCTGAATTGCACTAATGTATAGGATTTTGTATGTGCTGAAGAATATATGCAGAATATTTTGGTTTATATGATTGTTTTCTGGTAAATTGTAGAATAAAACGTGCCTGTAACGTGTGCTTAATACAAAAACACATGCCACCCTCCCAAACTTGCAAATCACGAGCCACCACTATTATACACAACTTTAAAATAACCTTAAAAAATGAAGAACATGAGCATAATAAAAGAACAAAATATGATACATATTTTACTACTCGTCCACATGTACAAACAGAAACAAACAAGGAAAAAGCAACAGAAAAAGTTGTGGCACAAATTTTACTTAGTTAATATTAATTGTAATAATTATAGGATTTTGCAGAACAAAAATTAATATATAATATTTATTTTTGTGGAATGTAAGGTAGCTCTTGTAATGTTAATTATACATAAAAATCCAATACTTAAGTGTCATTCTTATAATTAAGGCTACATTTATGATTATAAATTATGTATCTAAAAATAACCTATTACATGAATAACATATTGCAATCAGCTGACGATGAGGAAGTGATTCCTCGAAACTAGTTCTGAGGTATTTAGCCTATTTTAGTGAAATTGTATATTTGCAACCACTTTTATATATTGTATTACATGAACTTGCACTAAAGATCCCAAGGTCAACCACGGGATACAATTCGACCTAAAGCTCTTGGTCAAGAGAAGTGTTTTGGATGGAGAAACAAGGGAGCAAAGAAGTTGAGCCTGATATGTATGCAATCATCTGCATATTAATTTTGGTGGTCAAATGTAACAAGCTAAATGAGTCATGGTCAGTTGTTTTTACTAAAATGCAGACCTCTAAATAACCTACATTAAATAAAATGGCCTAAGCTATCCATCATTCAGAAATAGTTGAAACTGAATGTGTAGATTTTGAGCTCACATTGAACAAAGTTTATATACCCTGTACTGTTCTAAATTTATTTTATTTTACACCAGACAGTCCCTGGCAAAATGTCAGATAGTAACATTGCAAATATACCATGGCCTGAAAGCATATTAAATATTTTGTATCCATTTTATTCCAAAGTTCAATTCAGAAGAAAATCCAGCGAGCATTAATCAAACAAAAGAAATCTGTTGCCAGTTCTGCAAAACTTATGTAATTACCTGAGAAAGGAGTTGGACCAGGTGCATTCTTCTCGACAATGATGGGCATGACAGCACTACTCACAGCACTTTTCTTTTCTGTTTCCTCAAACACATTTGTAGTGTCTTTCAGGAAATACTTGCGCAAGTTTAAGTACTGTTCTTTTTGTAGCTCCACCGAATTATGTACCGTGTGAAGTCTTCCAGCCAGTGCCACAAAGCTGTCGTGAAGCCGTCTCATGGCCAATGTCAGCTCTGGAAAACCGTAAAACTTTTACATCAGTCATTTTATTTTAAAGTAGTGGGCAACTAACATTCAATGTGTAAAGATCCTGAAATTCCTGGTAAAGTAAAACTGAAATTCTGGTTTAATTTGCGAAACTCTTAAGTGAAATTTAAAAATATTCCGATTTGATTTTACTTAAAACAAATTTGGGTTAGTAATAATAATAATAAATAATATATATACACATAGACATAGTCACTGGTTGGTGATAACGGCAATAGAATGATACAACTTTTACCAAACTATGCTAACAACAAACCGCTAAACCCCTCCTTTACATTTTTGAGGATTACACAAAACAAAATGTTAATAATTGAAGGAAAATTACAGTTTGGAGAATTCACTCTCCCCCAGTTTAAAACACAAAAGCACACCACCACTTTAACTGCCACTTTCATATCCATGTCATTTCATTATCATTAATTTGTCTCAATTTATACAACCATATTTTAAATTGTGTTTCCTTTTTTATTACATGCAACATTCCTAAATTAAAATTTGAAAACGATAATCCACTCATATTCACAGAAATATGGTAATAAACTCAAAATATTATACTTAAGTTTCACTGAATTAAACAGGAATGACTATTTCTAACTTCCTAAAGAGGAAGACAGCTTTAAGCATACCTTGAGGAGTGAGTACAGATGACTGAGATAAAGACAAGATATGCTTTTCTGTATTTTCCAATTCCTGTCTAAAAACCCGCAAGTCTGTTTCAAACCCAGATACAAGTTCTGTGAAGAACTCTAAAGGGGCTAAGTTATCATACTGGAGGCCAGCCGGGGTCTCATGTGTTCTCTGGGCCAATTCAGCATGGTGCAAACACTGCAAAACAGGAAATACAAACACATCAGTTAAACTGTTATTAGATAGAGCATATTTTAGTAATTTATTGACTATACAAGATTAGTTCTTCAAATATCAGGCATAAAAAACCATGTCAAAATAAGCATAATTAACTAGGAACTAATACTGTACTATAACTGTGATGGAATAACACAATGAAGCAATCTTAATGTACTTATATGAAGTCAGCTTAAACACTTAATTGCTTCACTCACCTATTTATTAAGGAGAACAATTAAGAGTAATTAAGATGAGTTTACATAAGCGCACTAATACTCTATCTTGTAAGGCTTTCCCTTGTGAAATGGTGCAATATTACTTCTGTAGGTGTAGGTAAAACTTCTTAATGCATGGGCTTTAACTCTCACATATCCTTGTTGAATATCACACAATTCCAAATTGTTTTCTTGACAATTACTGTACAGTATGGACCAAAGTAACGGTTAACCCATTTAACTCAACTCACATCTCATAAGCAACATGATAAACAAAAAGAAAAAATCAAGGCAATTTCACATTCCACCACTCTAACACCTCTCTCAAACACAAATTGGAAATACAAGAAATTCACATACCACCCTTGGGCCTTTAGAAAATTTGAACGAATCTTCAACAAATTTAACATTAGACTAGCTCCACAGAACAAATTCAGTTTGAAGAACTTACTAAACACACCTCTCAAAAATACCATCCCAAACACATTAAAATCCGGAATTTACCAGATTAGTTGTGATGAATGTGAGAAATACTACATAGACACATCATCAAAAACAGCAACGTCATTAATTTTGAAATCCACCTGTAAGCAATGTGTTAAAACTTTGTGCATCCAACACCAGATGGCAACAGGGTCAGAATTCGCAGGATGAGGAAGAAGAGGACACAGGAGAAAGTGACCCTTAGTCATCCAGTCGCTGTCAATGAGGACGAATGCCGTCGAAAACGTTTCCTGTTTTATATAACTTTTAATTACTGAAGGTGAGTGTAAAAAAGTGTGACTCAATCTACATCATGATGAATACTTCACTGTTAATAGTGCTCCTGTTTTTAATCTTTAACGTATTTGGTATTACAAACCAAAGAAGCAATGTGGTGACAAACGCACATGGAGAAGAGGTAAGATTTTATCCTACAAATTTCAACACAAATTGTTGAAATTTGTAGGATGCTCCGCTATGCAAAAAAGGATTTCAAAAAATTTCTGAAATTACATACAAAAAGAAGATATGAGGCAGCGGACTCAAATTTTTAAAGCTATGCCTAAAACATGATGTTACTCCAACCTTTGTCCGAAAAACGGTAAAACACAACAGCAACCATAGACACCAGATTAAGCTAGAAAAGTACGCAATAGAGTTGGAAATTTCAAAACATTACAGCATCATAAATAAAATATATCTGGAATTATACAGCCTACACTTAAAACTAACCAAACAAATGGGTTCATGTATGTGGGAAAATTTTGAAACAAAAAGTTAAACAAATTCATGACAATGAAAAATGAGAAGCTAAAAAAGAAATTATATCAAGTAAAATCCCGTCAATTTGGATATACAAAGCAACAAAAAAGTTTGCACAATAAGGATCCGATCAATATAATTAACTTATCAAAACAGAAATTTTCAACCGAAGAAATGAAGCTACTCCAGAAAGGATTCAAAACTTGCATTAGTTACTCCCAGAACAAAGATGACTTTATCACCGACTTAGAAATAGCCACACATAACCTCAAAACGGAAGATAAAATCAAAGTTAAGAATGAATGCCTAGACATAATAAAACAATTTCAGACAATACAAAACAATAACTACAATAAAATAATTAGGAGTCTAAACAAAGCCAGTCGTATACCTGAAAGCAGATAAAGGCAACTCTCTTGTAATCCTGGAACTGGATGACTATAACCATAGAGTAAACCAGATGTTAAATAGCCCGGACTATGAGGAAATCTCCAAGAACCCTTTAACCAGATGCATGAATGTAGTACATAAGGCCCTCTCTGTTAACAACACTCTTACAACATCTGACAAATACTTTCTTAAGTCTGCTAACCCCACTTTACCAAGATTATACTGCTTACCAAAAGTACACAAAGATGACAATAGTATGAGACCCATTATCAATGGCATTAACTCACCTACTTACCACATTGCTATATGGTTAGTAAACAAACTGAAAACCTACAAAAAGTTTGAAAACCTGTGAATTGAAAACTCCTCGGAATTAATAAACCACTTGCAGACCTACAACATCCCAAAAAACCAGATAATGGTATCGTTTGACGTCAAAGCACTTTTCACTAGTATTCTCATAGAAAAAATCTGATGTGTTGCACTCACATGACTTTCTCTACTCTTGTACAAACTATTTTTACAAACGCTTATTCTCCATATGCTTCATGTAAATCGAGATATCGAAATGTCAATCTTATTGATAATTTTCTTGTAGATGCAAGAGGAATATGGTAGGTGTTAAGCGATAGTCAAATATTTTAATGCCAGTTGCTATGTGGCGCATTCCATTCTCTTTGCATGTCCAGGACATAAAATGAATAACAAATTTGAAAAAAAGTGTAAGTATTGGAAAATTTAAGGGAATAACAAGCAATATCTCAAATACAGTTCACTCAACAAAAGAAATGTATATGACATAAATTGTGTATTTTAATGCGATCTAGATTTTTTGTGTAGTAAAATTTTGTCTATCTCTTATGGTTTACCAGTTATGCAAAAGTCGTTCACAAGGAAGAATACTTTTGAAGACATTCCCAGAAAATTCGAGATATACATTTCATTTCTCATGACAATATCTTAAACATATGATATTTTAATCAAAATCGTTAGAGCCATTTTTGAGAAAATTAAAATTTTCGAAAAATGATCCATGTAAAGGGTAGTCTGGGGTGGGGGGATTTTCTTAAAAACCTTCGTGTTGCATCTCTGGAAGATACTAAACCTAAATACCAAGTTTGGTGTTTATCTGACTGTCCGTTTCTAGTTATGCTGTTCTCTCTCTCTCTCTCTCTCTCTCTCTCTCTCTCTCTCTCTCTCTCTCACACACACACACACACATGCACCCACCCACGCACGCACGCACCCACGCACACACACACACGCACGCGCGCGCGCGCATTTTTTGGACTCAGGGGGTCTTTAAACATGTATTTCCAGTGAAATCTCGGTATCAAATTTTTGGGTGGAATACAATACTTCCCTACTTACTACACGTAGTAGAGAAAGTAAACATCCCTACACTACTCAAAAAATCGTTAAATCAGGTTACAATAGACTCCACACAAATAGATGACATCATTAACCTTACAGAATTATGCACTAGACACAACTTCTTCACATTTAATCACAAATTCTACAAACAATCAAAAGGACTAGCAATGGAAAGCCCAATGTCCCCCATTCTGGCAGAACTATATATGAGCCACCTTGAAATCCACATAGTGAAAGCTTTCTCCCACATATATAAATTTTGGCGGAGATAGATATTTTTTAGATATTTTTTCCATCATACCCCAGAAATTAACAGAAGACGCTTTAAAACTGTTGAACCTTCAGGACAACAGCATTAAATTCACAATCGAAATTGAAGAGAACAACACCTTACCCTTCCTGGACCTCATTATAATCAGAGATCAAAATAGCTTTAAATTCAATATACATAGAAAACCCACACATGTGCACAACTACATAAAGAAAAATGGTTGCAACCCAACTTGGCACCAACTAGCTGCCTTTAGAAGTTTAATCCACTGGTTGCATAGCGTCCCCTTGAGCAAAGAAGAATTTTTAAAAGAACAATAACATATAGAAATAAAGCAATAACTAATGAATTCAACTCAGATCTCATAAGCAACATGATAAACAAGAAGAAAAAACTCAAGGCAATTTCACATTCCACCACTCTAATGCCCCTCTGAAACACAAATTGGAAATGCAAGAAATTCACATACCACCCTTGGACCTTTAGAAAATTTGAACGAATCTTCAACAAATTTAACATTAGACTAGCTCCACAGAACAAATTCAGTTTGAAGAACTTACTAAACACACCTCTCAAAAATACCATCCCAAACACATTAAAATCAGGAATTTACCAGATTAGTTGTGATGAATGTGAGAAATACTACATAGGAAAAACTAAAAGAAATTTGGAAACCAGACTTAAGGAACACCAAAGAAACATAAAACTTAAACAAATAGAGAAATCCGCTGTATCACACCATTTTTGGACAGAAAACCACAACATTGGCCAAAGTATAAATTTGTTAAAACCCCTCACCACACCAATAGAATTGAACATCTGGGAAAAAATATACATCATCAAAAACAGCAACATCATTAATTTTGAAATCCCGCCTGTAAGCAATGTGTTAAAACTTTGTGCATCCAACACCAGATGGCAACAGGGTCAGAATTTGCAGGATGAGAAGAGGACACGGGAGAAAGCGACCCTTAGTCACCCAGTCGCTGACGATGAGGACGAATGCCGTCGAAAACGTTTCCTGTTTTATATAACTTTTAATTAGTGAAGGTGAGTGTAAAAAAGTGTGACTTAATCTACATCACAATATCCTTTCTCGCATCCTGGTCTTCTTTCTTATTTATGCTGCATAATATGCAACAAAGCTTTTTTTTTTGGTTTGTTTTGTTTTATAATTTCACTTTTAACATCAATGGCCATATCTCTCTTCATCCTCCCAGCCCCCTCTCCCTCTCACACACACATTTCAAACTCTAAATCTAAGGTAGGGAATGATTCTATACCTGTTTCACTTTAAATTCAAAGTAGAAGTAAACAAACCTTAATGTATGAGGGCTGTCCCAGAAGTACCCGACCTGACATATATATATAGCGATTGTTGTTTCAAACAAATGACTATGGTAAAAAGTCCATCCTTAAAAAGCTTAAGTTTGACGATGGTACGTTGTTTAGTAATTAGTGAACTCTCTCTGCGAATTTATAAACACAGATAAAACTGGCCATCATCATGTGATACGATACTTTCATTTGAAAGGTCTTAGTCCAACTAATATTAAAGCTGAGCTAGATTCTACTTTGGGGGAGTATGCACCTTCGTTTACAACAGTAAAATATTGGGTGGCAGAGTTTAAGCAGAGTTTATGAGCTGCCAAGATGAACATCGCAGTGATCAACCAAATGAGGTGACCACGCCACAAATTCTGAAGAAAATCCACAAAATGGTATTGGATGATCATCGACTGAAAGTGTGGGAGCAAGCAGACATTGTAGGGATTTCAAAAAGTGCTGTACATCGCATACTAACTGAAAATTTACACATGAGAAAGCTGTGTGCAAGATGGGTGCCGTGTTTACTCACAATGGAACAAAAGCAGCATCATGAGGATGTTTCAGTCGAGTGTTTGGCGATGTTTTGCTGCAATAAAGCGGAGTTTTTGCATCGATTCATAACCATGGATGAAATATGGATCCATCACTTCACACCTGAGATGAAGGAAGTCAAAACAGTGGATTGAAAGGGGAGAATCCGCTCCAAAGAAGGTGAAGACCGTTCCATCTGCAGGCAAGGTCACGGCATCAGTTTTTGGAATGCATGTGGGATAATTTTCAT
This sequence comes from Deroplatys truncata, assembly GCA_030765065.1. Lineage (NCBI taxonomy): Eukaryota > Metazoa > Arthropoda > Insecta > Mantodea > Mantidae > Deroplatys > Deroplatys truncata. Next base: position 131,002,380 of record CM060984.1, read on the forward strand.
TATCTTCAAAAAGGAAAAGCAATCAATGGCGAGTATTATGCAAACTTAATGCAGCATTTGAATGATGAAATAAAGCAAAAACAGCTGCATTTAGCGAAAAAGAAAGTT